>JAESUZ010004933.1:0-1200000 GCA_017311185.1 Proteles cristata cristata | reverse complement strand
AGCTGATTTGGATTCAAACAAACAAAAGGCCTCTCCTCCTGTCATCAGGCCACTGTAATTCACCACGCAGGCCCCAGGGAGCCCCAAACCTGGAATGAGCACAGGTGGGGAGCAGGCAGGTTGGAAATGGTCGAGGCTGGGGGGACTGAGATAAGGCAGTCACACTTTCTGGTGGAGGGCAGCCTTTTGCTGGCCATTTAGCTGAATCAAATACCGTGTTCCACCATAGGGACCAGGTCCGGTCTTCCCTGGACAAGCGCCTCTGGAGCCACACCCGATCACAGGGACACCCGCAGGATCCGATGCGTGAGACTCCTAAAAAGACACCCTCCTGCTGGGGTGCCTGGGGGACTCAGTCAGTTAAGCAGCTGGCTCTTGATTTGGCTCAGGTCGTGATCTCACAGTTCCTGAATTCAAGCCCCACATCAGGCTCTGTGCTGCTGGCATGGAGCCTGCCTGGGATTCTGTGTCTCCCTCTCTCTGCCCCTCTACATGTTTGTGCTCACTCACTCTCTCTCAAAAATAAATAAAAAACTTTAAAAAAGACACCATTCTGCTGCTTTAAGTGGTTTCTCCATCAAGGAGACCACAAGACTTTTCTATCACTTTTTTTTGTTTGTTTGTTTATTTTTGAGAGAGAGAGAGAAACAGAGCATGAGCGGGGGAGGGGCAGAGAGAGAAAGAGAGAGAAAGGGACAGAATCAGAAGCAGGCTCTAGGCTCTAAGCTGTCAGCACAGAGGCTGATGTGGGGCTCAAACCCACTAACTGTGAGATCATGTCATAAGCCAAAGTCGTACACTCAACTGACTGAGCAACCCAGGTGCCCCAAGACTTTAATGTTTATATGTTAGAACGAGTATAGGATTTTAAGTTCATGCAAATTTTAAAAAAGGAAAGAATGTGGGGTGCCTGGGTGGCTCGGTCAGTTAAGCGTCTGACTTTGGTTCTGGTCATGATCTCCAGCTCATACGTTTGAGCCCTGTGTCAGGCTCTGTGCTGACAGCTGGGAGCCTGGAGCCAGCTTCAGATTCTGTGTCTCCTCTCTCTGCCCCTCCCCCCCCACACTCTGTCTCTCTCTCTCTCAAAGATAAACAAACATTAACAAAAATATTTTTTAAAATGGAAAGAATTCCAAGACTAAGAGACTTTACACTTAGTATCCTCAGCTCAGGCAAGATCTGGAGCCTCAGTTTCTTCTTTTCTATAAAGGGAATGGTCATCATTTTACCTCACAGGGTTATATGAGGAATAAATTCAGTGAGTGACTGTGCTTCAAAAATGGAAAATAGCTATAGCAATATAAGTTTTAATTTTTAAAACAAGGAAATAGTTAATTCTTTAAACTGCCCTTAATAGTTTAAAAAGTTAGTAAAATACCATAACATTGTAGGATGCCATGGCACAAATTCCTGAATGACTTCTGTCATAAAATGCATGTAATTTCCTATTAAGGTTTCATGAGAAACAGTAGCACATGGCCCAGGAATTCCAAAGAAATCACTGAGAAATCTATCAGACAGGTAAGCAAGAGTCTTCACTGCGTTTCAGCACTTCTGGGTGGGATGTCCTGCACATTGACCCCAGAGTAGGGGGTAGCACCCTCCAGCAAGTGTCATCACTGCTAGGACAGTAATCCCGAGGGCATCCTGCTTCTGGCAACAAAATCCACTTGGGACAGGGGTTCTCCTGCTCACCTGGTGCTGGGCCTCCTCCAGATTCCCACTAGCCCAAAGGGAGAGACCAAGACCGTGGCGAATTTTGGCTTCATCTTCTCTTCTGCCCAGTTGCTCAGCTAACCTTAAACCTGAAATCAGAGAAATTTTAAGGACACATAGAAGACAGACAATGTCACCCTGCCAAGGAGTCTCGGTGGGTCATTCTGCCTGGGAGGGTACAAAGAACGCTAACAAAATGACTAAATAAGACACAGGACAGAAGTAGACTCGGCCAGGGCAGAGTAAGCATTCTCTTCAGAGTCTGTGTCCGCGGCAACCTTTCTGGGACACCTCAAGATGCCCTGGCGAGAGCTCCGGTGACAGCCACCACCAGGAAACAGGTTTGCAGGGCAAATAGAAACACTGTGGTGAATGAAGCTAACCTGGCCACCTCCCAGATGTGAAATCCTCAGCTTTGCGAATGAAAACCCCTGGCCTATACATTTATCTAACCTAATTGTCTGGCAGGCAGAGGCTTCTTCCTGACAGTTCCATAGTGTAGTGCAGAAGCCAAGCTAATACATCTTCCTATCTCACACGCATAGCACCCAGGCAGTGTTTATGGCAGACACATCTGATGTTCTCCCCAAAGCAGAATGCACACATCGTCTGACCCCGCCTTCTGTTCCTGTTCCTGATGCTGCTGATGCATTCCACGTCCAATCTGTTTTTCCTTTAAAGCTGAGACTTTGATGTGCCCCAGCAGGGTTTCAGAACAAGTGCTATTATGAGCTGAAAGCCTTAAATGAGGCTGTCCTCATTCTAATGGCCTTCAGAAAGATACCTGCAGTTTGGGTCACTTGCCTACAGCAAGCTTCTGGCTTTCAGGACACCAGCCACCTCCAGGGCTTTCTGCGATCCAAATCCGAGGGCAACCATTTATTGTACTGGCCACTAAGCAGTTCTCGGGATGGCTTTGTCCTCATGACCTGACTCTCTGCACGCAGGAGTTACCTTGTGCAGAGGACAGCGTGAAGGCTCCCACACTATAGCTATACACACAAAGGAAGGACTTCCTTTTTTGAATCGAATTTGGAGTGCATGGGAGCCTGCCTCTGAGCATGCTGGGCCCATGCAATTTCTGACTTTTGAAAAGGAACGGAATCAGTTGAGACGATAATAAAAGTGATATTCAGGTCCCTGTTCATAAAATGTATGCATTTCAAAATGCACATAACTCAGGAAACTTAGAAACACCACATTATGTTTAACTCATGTCACTGGGTAACAAAAATAATACTTGGAAATTATTCACATTTTAAAATACTTGCTAGAATAGGAACACTGATGGAAGAAGATGGTTGTTGGTGACAAGCAGGGGAACACTGGTTGTTTTAGTCTTCAACATGCGAACTGTATTCATATGAGTTGGAAGTAAAATTCATTGAGGTAGCCTCCCTAGAAAGTTCTATGTGAGCAGGGCCCAGATCCCACTGGATCCCCTCACGTAGGCCACACTCCAGCCCACAGTCAGGTTCAACAATGAGGAGGTAAAAGCACTAGGCAGACACAGTATCTGTACTGCCTGCTCCTAGCTGCCTCTGCCTCTTAGGAATCTAACCCACCCAACCAGCATCCCTGAAGCCTGGTTTGCTAGGAACTAGTTGCATGTGACCGTGCAGGTCACTAAATTGTCTAGGCTTCTTTTTTTCATTTGCAAAAGGAGAAAGAGCTGGAAAGACCAGTGGCTTTACACGGAGATGTCTATACAAATCACCTGGAGCACTTATACAGCCATATCAGAGCAGGCCCCACCTGGAAGGTTCTGGTAAACCGGGCGGGGTGCAGGGTGCTGCTTACTTGCAGCCCTCTCTGAAAGCCAGGAGAGAAAGAGGAGAGAGAGAGAGAGAGACAGACAGACAGACAGACAGAACCACGGTGGTGTCTGAGTGAGCTGTTCCCTCAGGGCGAGACGCTGCAGATGTGACTCAGAGCTCTTGGAAAGGGCCTTCCAGGCGTCTGCACCTGTAACAGCTCATGAGAAGAGGTGTCTAACTTGGCTCATGAGACACCCCAGGATTTCTGGGGGAGCACGTCCATGGAACACAGATACCAGGGAGATGCCACAACAAGAAGTGAGATCTCCACAGGACTTAAAATGACAAGAAACAATAAAAATGAAATTGGGAGTTTTCCATAAATATAGAATTATGTTACAAGGTCTCAGGCAAAAGCAGCTGCTTTATGGAAACAATATTTCAGGAAGTACAAAAGAACATAGCTGAAAGGCTGTCATACGCTGGGTCTGAATTTAATAGTTTTCACAAAACTGAAAATCGCCCCCAGTCTATTGGAATTTGACCACAGTCAAGTTTCGGGAAACCCAAAGCCAACTCTCATATTTAATGCATTGAGGCAGAGCCGCCATTGAATGGAGCCAAATAAGGTCTGGGAAGTGGCTCCCAGACTCTAGGTAACCTCTCAGCCTGCAGGCCAGAGCAACGTCTGGTCTGCGCGGAGGATGATAGCAAACCATCAGCTTCTGGCTCATTCTCTACTTTGCTTCCCGCTTCCCTCGCTCCTGGCTTCCCAGCTGGGGCTCCCGAGTAATAGGGGGTGTCTGACTGCTCCAACCCTCCTCTGTGCTTGGGAGATTAGAAACAACTCCACATAGGGTCTTGTGTGGCTTCTGGGGTTGGAAAAGTTGGACTGGGCCCCGTTCCACCCCAGACTGACCATATGGTCAGGACTAAGCCACTGGACTCTCTGAGCCTCAGGTCTTCTGGCTGTAAATGGGAATAAAGATCACCTCCCAAGGTTACTGTGAGAATTAAATCTAATTAAAGAGACTATATATGCAAAGGCCCCTGGAAACTAAAAAAGACAGTTTTTACTTGAAGTCAGCAACTATTTCCTTTGGCTACTGAGCCAAGAACATCGTATCTGCCATTTCCTCCTCCCAGGATGGGAGGATGCAGTGTGCCCATGTGAGGGGAAGAGCTTTCTGGAGCAGTAGCTGCATGGAACCTGACAGCAGCAGAGATGGGGGTGGGAGAGGGGGAGGTCGAGGAGAGAGAAGGGAAGGAGGAGGAAGAGGAGGCCATGGCAGGAGCAATCGCTTCCTGTCACTTGTGCCAGGCACAAGGCCGCCACAGCACCAGTGCAGGCCCTGTGGACAATACATACTGGGAAGCAAGCCTGGTCAATGGCTGGAGGGACCCTCAGACTGGATCAGATCTCAGCTGCCACATCAAAACTGACTTCTATACAGTGTTGTTACCGTTTATGTATTTTCCAGAAGGACAACAGGGCTTTGACCTGATGGGTGTTTTCCTCTGGTTCAGGACCTTAAATTTTACACGACAAAAGCTTACCTTGACTCCTCTTGTGTGGGAACATGTTTGCTCTGGGAAGCTGGCTACCAGTGTTACAGAACCCGGGTAACGCATTCTGGGCGATGCAATGCCTTTGAGCTATTAAGGAACACCCAGCGGGGGCACCGCGGTTTTCGGGTTGAACTAACGATACAGCCTCTGAGCTGCTCACCCCAAGCAGAGGTGGCCACTCCAACTGTGCACCCTTCCTTCCAAGTAGACTCTGAACTCGATCTCAGAGTACACCAAGAGACCACCCCAGGCCTTTTCGCTTACCTTCCTGTAAGTACATTACTGCCTGGGAATAGTTCTGCAAGGCATGATGGGTCCTTCCGAGGCTACTATACGACACCGTCTTGGCCACCAAGTCATTCATCTGTGCCGCGATGCTCAAGTGCTGTTCCTGATAGACCACAGCCCTCTCAAAGGTGCCCAGGGATTCATATGTCAGGCCCAGGTTCCCGTAGGCTCGCCCCTGGCCCGTGGGGTTATTGGTCTCCTCTGCTATCTGCAGGTCGAGCTGGTGGTATTGCAGGGCCGTGTCATACTCCCCCATCTGCTGGTAAACGCCACCGAGGCCACAGGCCGCATCACTTTCCAGTGCGCGATCTTTCATCTCTCTAGCAATGTTCAGCTGGCGTTCAAGGCAGGAAATGGCTTGTTCGTAATTCCCTAATTGGCTGTGCAGACTTCCTAGCTCTCCATAGGCCTGGGCTTTATTAAAGGCCTCCCCGAGCTCATGGGCGACCACGAGCCTCTTTTCAAAGCACACGAGGGCCTGCTGCAAGCTCCCCATTGCCCTGTGGGGATGTAGACAGAAAAGCAATGATATTATTTTGTGCAGGTGCAGACATGCTAAAGCCCCTGAGAAAATGAAAAGCATTTGTCACTGTCACTTACTATAGAAGCTCTTAACTCCTCTTCTAGCTAAAATCTATCATGTGCCCTTAGAGTGAGATACAGGGGAATTTCATAATCTGGAAAGCAATTCAAAAGTCATCTCTTAGTGACCTTCCCAAGAGCTTGAGATTCAATGGGATATACACCCCAGAGGAAACATAAAATATATTAATAGGCACAATGATAGCAAGTGAACTGTTTGGTTCTTTGGGCCTCCCAATTTCCACTACCGCTTAGACTATGTTTTTGAAATCACTTTACAATGGCTATAAATCTTTCACCCTGAGCTCCTCGGAGCACTCTGTGGGTGATGATTTAGTTTGACCCTTGCCCTTCCTCCACTCCAGGAGCCCTAATCCCCTGCTGATCTGAAAGGGCCATAAATTCTGCAGACACAGACACCTTCTTGGGTTCCCCACATTCAGAAGGAAAGCATCACCTTGGCCAACAGTGTGTCTTTTTATGCTGCTAAGAGATGACATGATAAGGCTGGGAAGAGCATGGATTTTGGCGGCAGACCAAGCCAGTTGTGTGGGGCACATGATTTCCTTTCCCCGAGCCTCCGTTTCTGAATGATAGTAAATCCCACAGCCCATAGCGGATCATAATAAGTGTAGAGTAATACAGGACTGCCATAAATACTAAGCAAGATATCACTGCAAGGTGCCAGGCATGATGATGATAGTATATGTTTATTCACTCCTGCCATCCTTAGGTGACTTTCCGTAAAAGCAACAAAGTGGGAGTCCTAATAATTGGTGGGGATGGATGTTGTATTAATAAACACATTCATATAATGTGAGAGGCCTTCAGAAAAAGTCAGTTGGATGGATGCATTCACCTTTCCCGTTCCCATTATCCCTTTTATCCTTCTACGATGTAGTCACAAAAACATGGCATTTTGGGTCAGACAGCCCTGGGTTTGACTCTGGGGTGTCCTTTCTAAGCTGTGTAATTTTGGACGTTGATGCAACCTCTCTGAACTTAGTCGTTCCCTCCATAACATAAGGGTGATAACATCCCTGCTAAATTCACAAAATCACTGGAGGAGCCAAATAAGACACATATGAAAATGCTCTGTCGTTAACAAGCTGTCATGCAGACATTAAGTTGCCATTACTGCCACAGATGCTCTTGGTGCATGTCATCAACCACATTTGTCCCCTGTCATTTTTACCTGTGGCCATTTCCTAGTCCCCGGTAAGCCTTGGCTTGGTCTTGCATGCGATTCAGACTCTGGGCCACAGACAGATACTGTTCATAGTACTTGATAGCTTCCTCATAGTCACCCAGGGCCTCGTAACAATCTCCCAGGTTGCCGTAGGCCCGGCCCCTGTCGAGCACTGACTCATTTCCACTTAGCTGCTGCAGCATGGCCAGCTGCTGCTCGAAGTAGCCGATGGCCTCTTCCATCACGTTCATGTTCATCTTTGTGATGCCCATGTTGCCATAGACCTGGGCTTCCAGACTGGGGTCCTTCAGCTTCTGCCCTAGATCCAGCTGCTCTTCGTAACACTTGAACGCCATTGTATATTTTCCCAGGGCCATGTAGACGGCAGCCAGGTGCCCATGAGCTCTGCATTCCCCTGGCAAATCGCTCAGTTCCTGATAGACCTCCAGCTCCTGCGTGTGATAACCCAAGGCCTTGTCGTATTTCTGGATCATGCGGTATGCCGTGCCCAGGGCTGCGTATGCACTGGCTTCCAGTCTTCTGTCCTTTATGTGGTGAGCTAAGCCCAGCTGCTGCTCATAGAATTTTATTGCACCATTTATATCTTTTTTACAGATGAATATATCACCCAGGTTCCCTAGGGCTCGAAATTTAGCCTGGGAATTATTTAGGGACTGGGCGAGGGACAGTAGGTACTTCTGACACTCTTCAGCTTTGCTGAAGTTCAGCAGAGCCTTGAAGGCTAGGCCCAAGTTGCAGTATGCTTTTGCCTGGCTCAATTTGTCGTGAAGGTCTTTGGCCAGTGCCAGATCCTGCTCATAGTACTTGACCGCCTCCTGGTAATTTCCAAGGCAGTAATGGGCATAGCCGAGGTTGTGGCAGACCTTCCCTTCTCCTTCCATGTCTTGAAGGTCGGGAGTGAGCCGGAGGTACTGTTCATAATAGGGGGCGGCCTGGACATACTCCCCCCGAGAGCAGTGGAAGTTGCCCAGGTTGCTGAGGGCCCGGGCCTCACTCTGGATGTCGCGAAGCTCGCGAGCAATGTTCAGGTGGTTCTGATAATGTTGCAGGGCCCGGTCGTGGGCACCCAAGGCCTGGTACGCCACGGCCAGGTTCCCGTGGGTGGAGGCCTGGGAGGCACGGTCATTTACTTCCATGGAGATCTGCAGCTCCTGCCGGTGGTACTTGACGGCCTGGTCATACATGCCCAGAGCGCTGTAGGCATTACCCATGTTCCCATAGGCACGGCCCTGGGCAGCATAGTCACTCAGCTCCTGGGCGATGCACAGGTGGGTCTTGTGGAGTTTCAGTGCAGTATCATAATCACCCTTCATCTGGTGTATGATTCCTGAGAAAGAGAATAAAGGAACAGAATGAGGTTAGAATAACTGATGAGCAATTTGGGGGGGAAAATGTCATTCGCAACTCAATTTATTCACAAATACAATCCAGATGAATTAGAGAATTTAAAATAACAGAAGGTAGCATTAAATATTTATCAGCTCTCCAGAGGGGAGATAGCTTTCTAAGCTTTGAAGCAACAGAAAAAGAAAAAAAGAAAAAAAAAAAAACATGGACAGATTTGATTACAAAATTAAGAAGTTTTGTACTCAAATAAATATCTAAAATTTAAAGGCAAACACAATGCTGGAAAATATGTGAAACATACATGACAAAACCTAATAGCTATTGTGTATGAAGATATTTGGTTTGATTAAAAATAAAATCAAAACCCCAATTTACTGAAACAGGCGAAGAACAGTAAGTGTGAGCAGACAACTCACATCCAAAAAATACAAAGAATAACCACAGGGGAAAATGCTAATTTCTTTTAATAATCAAAGAAATGCAAAATAAAGCCATCCTGCAGTACCATTTTTCTTCAGCTAAATTAGCAAACAAAAAATTTTAGTACCACCCTACACTGATGAAGTTGCCCTGAATTGGTGAACACATCACTGGCTGGACATCAAGGAGGAGAGAGCGTGGAGGAGCAGGAAGGCAAGTGTCACAAACAGGGTCCTGCTCAGACCCTGCAATCCTACTTAGGGGAATATATTTGAAGGAAGTCACTTGACAAATGTAAAAGCTATTCGCATAACAATCTTCACCACAGTATTTGTAGATTAGTGGGAAATCAGAAACATCTGAAATGGCCAACACTGTGGGCTGTGGAAGCACATTTTGATATATCAACTCAACAGAGGATTATGCAGTCATTAAAAGATAATTATGACGTCTGTGTAGAAAAGTGGGGGGGAAAGGTTCTTACACTAATAAGTGGAAAAAGCAGGAAACAATGCTCCATGCTCCCTGTGACAACATCTAGGAAAATGAGTGCGTGCTCATGGACAAGACCTTGAGGTGATTATGCAAAAATGGAAACTGTTGCCTTGTGAGGTGATGGCATTTGAATGATTTTTTGTTCCAAAATTTCCTGTAATTCTGTTCTATAGCTTTTATAGTCGATAATGACAGGACTTTAAACAACCCTCAGCTAAGCCATGGTTTCTACAAGCAGTTCAAAACGGGATATATCATCAACATAAAAAATATAAAGTAGTTCCAAAGGAGGGATATATATCATCAAAGTAATTTGGGAGGCACCTTTAAGCAGAGCCTGGTTGATTCCAATGGGGCCTGGGGTAGAGGCAGGGGCACTGGAAAAGATGGAGAGAATCTAGTACACAAATAGTTTCTCCTTGCCCTTGGATCTGAACACACTCTTCCATGACTTAGTGCGTGAGCTTCTCAGTGGCGACCCAAACCTGATGAAGCACAAAAACTCAAAAACACCAAGCTGGGTTCTTGTTAAAAGTCTGAACTGAAAATAGACACGCCAAGAAAGCAAGCTGTCAAAGTGCAGCCCCACAATTTGCTTATCTCTGTGACACGTTTCACTCACTGGCTCATGTGCTGAGCTGGGATTTACTGGGTGCTCAGCTTTGTGGTAGGCACGGGGCCAGACAGTGAAACAGACGCACGGCTGTCCTCAGAGAGCACACAGGGTGTGTAAGGGGGGCGGTCAGGATGCGAATAATGTCAGCACACATCAGAAATGCTGAGGTGAGGTGGGCAGGGAGGAGCACGTGAGGCTGCCCTTCTGGACTGATGTCCCCTCCTGTCCAGGGTGGAGGTCTACCCCTCCAAAGGCGTTCTGTCTGTCTATCTGTGAGCCCAGCCAGCTCCTTCATGTTAAGTCAGCTCGGGATACTGGATAAATCACTTAGCCTCTGAGCTTTTCATAGTTCATCTATAAAGTGAGGAAAATAATAATCTCAATGCCAATCTTAGAGGGCAGTGGTGAGGATCAAATGAAATAATGTATGTGCAAGAGCACTATAAACTGCAGACTGAAATTCAAATATTAGTTACTGAAATTACTATAGGCTTCCAGGAAAGAAAATTCTCAAGGTGGTAGAGATTAAACTATGGTAATTAGTCTGTATATTTTCTTATGAGAGTAAAATATTTCACAGTTTAAAAATAACCCAATCTACCCCCAAAACTAAGAGCACACTGTATACAATGTATGTTAGTTAAGTTGACAATAAATTATATTAAAAAAAACCTCAGTAAATCATGGTTCTCTGTCTAATGGAATAACATAGTGCCATTAAAAATGGTGAAGTAGGGGGCTGCCTGGGTGGCTTATTCAGTTAAGCATCTAGCTTTGGCTCAGGTCATGATCTCGCAGTTTGTGAGTTCAAGACTTGTGCTAGGCTCTGTGCTGACAGCTCAGAGCCTGGAGCCTGCTTTGGATTCTGTCTCTCTCTCTCTCTCTCAAAAGTAAATAAACATTAAAAAATGGTTTTTTTTTAATGGTGAAGTAGGAAAAAAATATTTTTGAGTTTGCCCTAGAAGAAATGAAACTTAATTATACAAAATGGTAGGCCACCTGGGTGGCTTGGTTGGTTAAGTATCTGTCTGACTCTTGATTTCGGCTCAGGTCACGATCCCAGGGCTGTGGGATCAAGCCCTGTCGTGGGGTCCGTCCTGAGCATTTACAAACACAATGGGAATGGCCCCCACCTTATTTGGCTGGGTACCTTAGGCAGTCACTTGGTGTCTCTTAACCTTTCTTTCTTTCTTTCCCTTTCTTTCCTAACTGAAAACATTTTGGTGTTTTTGTTTTCTTATTTGGGTCAGGCTATACCATCTCAGAGAAGTGATATGAGAAACATAAATACCATCTCAGAGAAGTGATATGAGAAACATAACAGTGCCTATCAAATAAGTTTTGTGGCCTACAGCATGCTGTCTGAGTGCGGTACCAGCGGTATTTAGAGAGCAACAGAAAGGACAAGGAATTCCTGCTTCCTCTCACAGCCTCAAGAGTCTGGCCTGGTTAACAGGGAGCAGTTGGGACGATAATGGCTACCCAGGGTTCAATGAGTTGTGAAAGAAACTGCCTGCTGGTGATGGCAAAATGATCTGACCCCCAGCCAGCTCGCCCATGCACTCCCCTCCCTCCTCTCCTTCTTCCTCGTCTGACACTTCCAAGGCTTTATACAGAATCATCGGCAGAGTCTCAAAAACAAAGACTTCTGGACACGCGTGAGGGTAGGAGGCGACGGGCCTGGCTGAGATGGGAATTTTTTCATCTTGCCCTGTGTCTCCACTGTCGCAGCCTCTGCCAGCCTGGAGAATTCTGAACAGAACATTACATGCTCTTGGCAGCCGCTCTCTTTGTTGAGGCAACATAAAAGCGGCACTGAGAACTGCCAGCAGAGTGACTGCACATGCTGAGGAGATAATCTGCAGATCCTCCTTCCCTTTCGAGACCACAGCTTGATTTTCCAGGGCCGTCACTCAGATGAAGACTTACAGAGAGCCTGTCAGCAGGGGTGTGCTAGGTGACAACGTGCTGCAGGGGAGGGGGATTAAATGAAGATTAGTGGGGCAGAAGATCCTCACAAAGCTGCATTCCCACAAGGGCGTGTGGAGAAAGGACACACGTGTGTGGATATATACATCACCACAGTGGGCCTCCGTCTCAGCGTCAGGAGCGGTCCCTGCCTGGGATTAAGAATACCTACTTCAAAAGCTGCTGGGAGGGCCCAGGTGATGATGCTTAAGAGAAGCCAGCACAGGGGCACCTGGGTGGCTCAGTTGGTTGGGCATCCGACTTCGGCTCAGGTCATGATCTCATGGTTTGTGGGCTCGTGGGTTCGAGCCCCGCATCAGGCTCTGTGGTGATGGCTGGCTCGGAGCCTGGAGCCTGCTTTAGAGTCTGTGTCTCCCTCTCTCTCTGACCCTCCCCTGCTCACGCTGTGTGTGTGTCTCTCTCTCTCAGAAATAAATAAAAAATTGGAAAAAAATAAAAAAAATAAAAAGAGAAGCCAGTACAAGGGAATGGGAATGCTCAATATGGCCTGCTTTGGATTACGAACCATGACCAGCTAGAACCAAGGGAAACGGGATGGGCCAAGCAGAATTACTACTTAAGTTAGAACATCTAGCATTTTAACAGTGACTTCTGGCTGCCTTTACTCTTGTGAATTCTCTGGAAGTAGGGCCTCAGCCTGCCTCCACAAACAATGGAGGTGCTCTTCTCATGGAAAATATGATTGCTCTGATTATGAAGAGCACGTGATGCAAGTGGGGCTTTAAGAGCTCATCTGCTCTCTACTGCTGCTTTCCAGCAGGGTGGGATGTGCCCCGGCCTAGCCAAAGCCCCAGCTATCCTCAAGGGAAACGGTGAGATGGTGGCGCCGGAAGAGGCTTTCCCTGAGGCTGACTTTATGAATGACGTGACCCAGGCCCCGTGAGAGGAAATGAGGCCATGGCAGAGCGGAGGGAGGGACTCTAGGCGCACAGGCCTTCGGCTGTACCAGCCCATCTGCTTCCAAGGAGGAGGCATAAAGGAACTGTTACTAGTCTCCTAGGTGGGACATGGGACAGCAGCAGAGAAGCTCTCCTCTGTTCGAAATACATCTAGAAGTATTCACAAATGAAACGACATGGTGGCTGTCGCATGCTTTAAAAACACTCCAGCAGGGGAGAGAAGCGAGCACGTGTGGGTGGGTAGGCGTGGGTGCGTTTATGAAAATAGATGAGAGTAGATTAGCAAAATGTGGATAACTGCGTTGTGGGCACGTGGGAGTTCATTATACCATCCCCTCTGCTGTGTGGGGGTGTATGTGTGTGTGTGTGGGGTGACAAGTTCCATAATAGAAAGATAAATCAGGTAATCAAGGTGCTCAGAGAGACCCGTGCTTGCACATCCTTCTGTAATTCCTTTTGGATCAGGAAACTTCCCCATAGCTAAGTCCTGACATGGATATTCAAGTTCATTTTGTCAGTCTTTGGGGCCTCGCGAGAGAAAGAAATCAGCTGGTGTCCAGTGTGTATGGGTTTATCAGCCTCCACATCCCTCTTCTCCCAGCTGAGAGAAGCGAGACAATGCAGTGCCTGGTCCCACCGCTTTGATTTATTTATAGTCACGATACTGAGTTTTACCCTTAATTTCAAAAGACCGGCACCCATTATTCCAGCTCCTTAGGCTCCCTGGATTCTCTCCCTCTCCAGTCGCCACGCAGAATCTCCTAGGTGTACCTGAAATATCCCCAGGCTTGCAGTGGGGAGGAGGGGACAGACCTGCCTGGGAAACGGATGGCTGGAACTGAAGGCATGAGAGGAAAGTGCTCTGTGTTGAAAACACAACCAACTGGATGTTTTATCTTGTTTTCAGGTTACTGTTTATGACCTGGAGACCAGCCCATTATTTCTGCCAGTGGAGGAGAGCAAAGGTACAGAAATGTTTACATGCACACAATTCCAAAATTAATTTCTCATGTGATTTTAGCCACAAGCACCTTCCTAGTAGGTAAGCTCTTCTGAAAACCAGTGCCTAGCCTCTCCCTGACAATCTCCTTCACACTTCAAAGCAATCCTGTGAGGTCACTACTGTGGTCTCAGAGAAGTGTCAAGAACTCACTTGGGCCTGTACGGCTCCAAGTGACAGGGTGGATACTGGGAGCCAGGTCCTTCTGACTCGGGAGTCCGTGTTCTCTCACCCATTGCCCTTCCGGAATGAAGTTGGAATGCCTTCTAGTGAAAGGCGGTCATGACTTTGTACACACTTTGTCTACATTACCGTTAGGGTTCTGCTGTGGCAAACTAATCCTGTGGCAGCTATAAAAGAACAAATTGCTGGCCTGGCTAAATCTGTATCTAAAGCAGAGAGGTGTGCATCAGAGAACAGGAAATCCTCAGAGAGGTAGGAATGTAGGAGGAGGAGGCAGATGTAATCACTTGTGGGGGTGTCACCTCTGGAGCACTCTTGGGCCATCACGAGTCTCTCCTGCCATCATTTATCTTAATTACATCTGTCTACTTTTTTATCCAACCCACCAGGCCCTTCCTGTTCCTGCAAAGGGTAAGTGAAGTTAAGGGGCTGTTATCTTCTTTTGCTTCAGCAGCAATTGGAGATGCTTCTGTGACACTGAGTTCAGGGGCACTTCTGTCCCAGCTGCCAACTGCCCTCCCCTTCCGCTTCAGCTCTGAGGAGCCCACTATAAGAAGGTAGCGGAAATCCCTGCACACACCTCCTCTCCCTCCCACAGACACACTCCACTGGATACTGTCTTTTCCTCACCCCTGCTTTCCTGAGGTATAACTGACAAAACTGTATATAGTTAAAGGATAGAATGTGATGATTTGATAGACGTATTCACTGTGAAATGATTACCACAATCAAGTTAATTAGCACATCCAACACCTTTTTTTGCTTTGAGAATACATAAAGATCTCTTCTCTTAGCTACAATAGGGTATCAGCCTACACACTGTACATTAGATCTACTACAGCCACCACACTGTACATTAGATCCTCAGAATTCATTCATCTTATATCCAAACTTGCAGGAAATACAATGCCGCTGAAAGAGAAATACAGAGGCCCTATTTACTCAACCCCTGGCCCGCAAGGCTCTCCTTAGGCCCCCTCCTGCCACCATCCCAAAGGCGTGCGTCGAATGACAGTGACAAGAAGCCAGCCTGGAGCCCACACTTATTTCACTGCCTTCATATGTGGCCCCGCTTCCTACTTCCCTCTGAGCGTTAAAAGCCAAGACTGTAGGTGATCAGCTCAGAAATTCCCGGGGCCTGTACGGTTGTAAATCCTGAGGCAGTGGGGAAGATTAATTGTGCCATGAAGTAGGGGAAGTAATAATTAAACCTATTAAAAAGGAGGTGGCTGGAGAGGGGTGCTCCGGAGATGGATGATGAGGTAGGAAGTGCTAGGCACAGTCATCCCTAACGGCTGTGGCCTGGCCACTGTAAGAGAACTTGGTGGGAAGCCCAGAGCAGAGTGAAAAATACGCTGGGCCTGCCTGGCCGAGCCCCGCCATTAGTCACTGCTTGGAGAAGGCAAAGTGTGCCTGGTTTTCATTCTGGATCACAGTCAGGGGAGGAAGCCACCCTTGTAAGTTAACAATGCAGAGAATGTTACAGGGAGTTTGCTTCCATACGAAACAAACATTTCTTTTGTTTCCAGCACTGGGGTTGAATCACTGAAATGCAGAGATAACCGCTTCTGCTCCTCCCTTGAGCTGAGCCGTAGAAAACCGGGCCAGTCCCACCCCCCAGGAGCACTTTCGTGGTCCCTCTGGCCTGCAGAGTAGCGTGCAGACCAGTGACAACGGCATTTATAAACTCTGTGGGCCTGGTACCAGCCCAGCGGTTCCTGTGCTCCTTCCTTGGCTACACCAGCCAAGAAGCAGTCCCTTGGCCCCTCGGCTCAGTCCCACCCTGCCTGGTATGCCTGACTTTCCTATCTCATTTCCTTGGTTTGGACTGGCTTTCTCCCCCATCCGTAGCAGATTCTATAATGTTCCTGACTCTGGTTCCTTCTACGCCCAGATGTGTATTTCGTACTCAGGAGAACTCAGGCGTGGCCAAGTGACTTGTTTTGCCCAGTAGAGTGTGAGTGGAAGCGATGTGTTCCTTCCAGACAGAAGCACTTAAGAGCTGGAGTAGAATATTCCCTGCTCTCTCTCTCTTCCCCTGCCTGCCTGCCTGCCTACCTGCCGAAGGTATGTGTTCCAGATGGCGCTGCTGCTATTGGAAGATGGAGCCGTGGCAGGCCTGGATTCGTGAGGAGGACCGAGTGGTACATGAACCTGGGGTAGCCTGGGTGTGAACAGAATACTCTGTGGGCTGCTGGTACCGCACCAGACCCTAGCACATCCTCATGGACGTCCCATCCAACATCAACCTTCCAGGCCCTTGTCATGAGCTACAGTTTCAAACTGTCCGTGTCGGGGAGGGGGGAGGGGAGGGGAGACACCTGTTAATAGAAGTTTCCTGGGGGGATTCTGAGTCATCCAGCTCTCTGAATGTCCTGAATTCTAGCCCTGAATCAGGCGAGACCACTAAAATCTATAACTCGAACAAAATGAACTTGAACCCACACTGAGCAGGTTTCAGTGAATTGAGGTTTAATCTTACTACCCTAGGCTTAGTTGATTTTTTATTCAAATTTGTTATTAGAAAAGGCACACTGAAATCTATTATAATCTTTGCTGCTAAAATTTTAGTTACACTGTAAATTTTGTTACCATAATCCCATATATAAAAGTATCTCTTGAGAAATTACTTTTAGAATTCAGCTTCCCTGAGGAATTCTATGCTCCCATCTTTTGGTTTAACAAGAATTATGTTTCTCTTTTTGCTTTGGCCACAAGGAAGCTCTCACTTAAATATGAAATTCTAACATAACAACCATGCTCTGTTAGCCACAGAGGCTAACACTGTCTCGTGCTCTCAGAAAAGTAACTACTTTCCCTGGCCTCCTGTTTTCACCTCTCTCAGATGATGATTATGAAGATCAAGTAAAACAGTGAATGGCAAGGCGATACTCCATTTTCTAGGCATTGGTATTATTCCTAACAGCTTCAGTTACCACAGTCCTTGATATTACAAACAGCAAAATAAAAATATGCCACTCCTTACACCATTATTTTACTGTGGAGTGTAATTTGCTCTAAGTCTTAGATGCCATCATATTTCCAAAGCAAGCACACCAAAGGGAACTTGGTAACAGCTTCTCTCATCCAAGAAGAATGCAAAATTATGGGTTCCTGAGAATATTACAGCCAAGCTCTGCATGTGACATGAGAATGTGGCCCATTTCCTTAAGGGTCTCAGTGTGTGCCTGTTGGAAAGGAGATTCCTCCCTCCCCCAAGGACATTTGACAATGAGGTGGGGCATTTTTGGCTGTCACAATATCTGGGAGCCCATGCTGACAGGCTGGGGGCGGGGCCAGGGGACCAGACAGCCTGCACCATGCAGGAGACATCCTGCACGCTGAGGAACCACCACACCCTCAAATGCCAGGAGATCACATGGATAGTCAGAGGTGATTTTATACCCTGGTACTAATCAATAATCTGGGGAGAAACAACCCCACTTCATTTCTGTCCTGTCATCCAGCTGAAGTTGTTAAAATAAATGATCAAAATTAATTAATTGGGAAGTACTTTGGCTGGTATCCAATAATTTAAGCAAAACACTGGGAAATTAGGACCTTAATTCTAAAATCTGGCTTCCTGACTTAACCTTAATCTTAAAATCTGGCTTACTGACTGACTGCCTTCACCAGTTTCTTACCTATGAAATGTAACTCACTGAGAAGATAAATTAAAAGGCACCTACAGGGGTGCCTGGCTGGGTGAGTCGGAAGAGTATGAGACTCCTGATATCAGGGTCGAGAGTTCAAGCCGCATATGGGGTGTACAGATTATTTAAACAAAAACTTATTAAAAAAAAAAGGAAAAGATCTGTAATAGGGCTTCTTTCCAATTTTATTATGATGACTAATAAGGGAGAGGGGAAGCTTCCTAAGTAAGAAAAATAGTAGTAGCACTAATAATAGTGACAATAATGCACAAACTTCACCTTTGTGAGCTCATTCAATCCCTGACACCAAGAACCAACTGTGTGCCTCCCAGAGATGCAGTCCCAGCTTGGACTGCTCTCTGAAATGCTGGTCTTCTAAATCTAACTGTGTGCTGGACCGACCTCAGGTAACCTAAAACTCCGTGTTTCCAAAGCCATTTGTTGAACTGTTGAGTAGAATCCAACAAAATGCTTCATGGCACTTGTCAGTTTTCAAGGGCCTCCATTAACTTCTCTGACTCTAGGACAAAGGCAGGGTGGCCAGGGTCTGCTTTCAAAGTCACTCACAAAAGCCACAGGGCCGCTACGTTACAGAGCTGGGGACTGAACTCAGGCTAACTGCCCCGCCGGCCAGCCCAGCACCTTGCCCCTGAATTAGTTTGCCCCTCTGTGAGTCTGAGGCAGCAACCGCTGCAGAATTCGGCTGTGCAATCTGGGGTGAGGACAAAGCCCATCCCCCAGGAATGCGCCATTCGTTGGCACACAGAGCACAAGAAGATGGGCACAGTGTGCCCAGACCAACAGGGAGCCCTGGAAACAGGCAGGGAAAGGGAGGAGCAGCAGAAGAGCTGGCCAAAAGAACAGCCCTTCAAAAATGATTTCACTTTGCAAATTCAATTGCAAAGACAGATGGATTTTCCAGCCAGGCTGGAGAGCAAATTATAAAATCTGCTTTCCCAAGGCAATCAGGTCTAAAAAGCTTCATTTTAAAAATTCACATTGGATAGAAAACTCAAACTCTATGATTGTGTGAAGTGTTCTAGCTAGATTAAGCATAATGCTATCAAAACAAGTGATTCATATATTCTGCTCATTTTTCTATTAGTACATGGGCTTTTGGTGAGCGCAATTTCAAAAACATGGAAAAGAGCAAGATGGGATTAAAACTGTGCATCCATTTACTGCTTTCAGTTTTTCTTCTCTTTCTGCTTAATTGAGAGGGATTTACTTAGGAAATTAGAGGCTCCTGAGGCTGGCTCACTCATGCATGTCACAGAGATGATATTTAAACATGACGTACTAGAAAGCCCTTGTGAACCGCTTTAAATCTGAAACCCCATTTACATCCTTTATGCAAGTTGTAGACTCACAGGATAAAGGGAACCTGTAGAAATCACTGAAACTCGGGCCTCCCAGAACATTTGTTAGTTCTCAACATCTCTCAACCTTGCTACGTTAGCAAGGGGTGGGCCCCTGTCTGTCTATCTGGCCAGATATCTATTTTCCCATCTATATTCTTATCTCAGGCGGACCACTTTTTCCACCTACATAGAAATAAAAGAGCCACCTAATCTCTCCTCCTCTGATTATATACAGGAACATTAATGCAGAATATGATTAGTGTCAAGAGCCAGAGCAGTCTATTTTAAAGCTTCTGTGGCTTTCTTTTTGTCCTTCTGATGTGCATATTTTTACATTATTGAGATCCTATAATGATCAAAATTGAAGATGGTAATCTCAAATGTATTTTTTCAATTATACAAATAATACATATCAAAAAAAGGCTTCTAGAAGACAGCCAACTTTGGCTCACCCAACACTCATTTTCAACTTCTTGCTTCTCCCCAGCTGCCCCTGGCTATGGGGCTGGGAAGCTAAATAATTCACTTTCCCAGCCTCCTTTGCAGTGGGAGTTGGCCAAGTGACATGGCCATGGTCGGTAGACAAAAACAGGAGTGTCCTGGCATTTTAGAAAATCCTTTGCTTCCCTGAAATAAATGAAAGGATACTGAAGCAGCCGGCTCAGCATCCCTTGCTTCTGCTGATTTGAGCAAGTCATGATGCCTGGAGTTTCAGCAGCCACCATGGCACCATACCGCGAAGCATCAAGTACCAGCCCGAGTAAAAGGCCAAAAGCATTGGCTGCAGACTAATAGGCCCTATTACCCTTAACCTCTGAACCGGTGTCAGATACCTCACACTGTTTTGTGAGAAAAATAAGCCTCTGTTGGCTTAAGCCGTAAGATTTCCTGTTTCTTAGCCAAAGGATTACTGTTACCATATCCAATGTCGGAAATATGAAATACAGGGGTCTCTCCTACTTTGTGACTGTCTGAATCCTCACTGCTAACACTCTAGTACGGTTCCTGACAATCTGTTTCGGTGTTGCTGCCTACTGGTTTGTTTCTATTATCAAGCTCATATTACATGTACTGATTTTTAAGGATAATGAAAACAAAGCCAGGTCCTTAAAGGAAGATAGTAATAAAAGAATTCTGATGACCTCCATCTGCCATTAGGTCTTTGTTTAAAATTTGGTCATTTGATAAGGATATAAAGGATGTAGACAATCATCATTTCTTGTTTCTTAAGAATGAAAATGGCCATTTCTCTAAGCTCTGCTTTGTAGAATAAAAGAATGCTTTCAGTTCAGTAACCCTTCTGACAGTGTTTTCACAATGTAACAGTAACTGCTTGTTGTTGTTGTTGTTGTTTTAGAGACAGAGAGACAGAAAGAGAGAGAGAGAGAACATGAGTGAGCATGAGCAGGGGAGGGGGCAGAGGGGGCATGCTCAGCGCAGTCTCTGACTCAGGGCTTCACCTCATGAACCATGAGTTGGACAGTCAGCCGCCTGAGCCACCCAGTGCTGGGCCAGAAGTACATCAGTTATGGCTTTCAGGGAGATCACACTGTACAAGAGACTCCATTCGAGACCTGAGGTGAAGGATGTGGCAAAAGAAACACATTTTCTGGTATTAGTCAAGGAGCCAAAGTAGGGCAGCTGACAGGAACATGGCAAACTTCTCTTGGCAGAAGACACCAACCAAACTGTGGGAGCAATGTGGGGAAAAGAAGACCCTCAGGCCCTATGCTAATATCTCCCAGTTCTCATCTTCACCTCTATTCTTTTCCGTATTCTAGCAGAGCTAAAATATTCCGCTTCACTGATTTAGTGTCGCACCATATCCGTTATGCTCAGTTCCACCTTTATTACAGGCTTTATATTGCGAGGTTCCTTGCCATTCTTCTTTCTTTTTAAAAAAAAAAAAAAAGTTTGTTTATTTATTGTGGCGGGGGGAGGGCAGAGAGAGAGGTAGATAGAGAATCCCAAATAGGCTCCGCACTGTCAGCACAGAGCCTGATGCAGGGGCTCGATCCCACAAACTGTGAGATCATGACCTGAGCCAAAAGCAAGATTCAGAAGTCTTAACCGACTGAGCCACCCAGGCGCCCCTGAAATTCTTCCTTCTATAACCCATCTTCTTTTCCAGCTGATCCTTTTTCCCCATATGAACCTGTGTTCTCCTTATGATTTCTTATCCTATTTCACGTTATTTTTGCCTCTACTAAGGATGCCAAACGCGTATAAACTTTTAGTTCCTATAGCAAACAATTTTTAAAGGTTTGCTTACCTTCTGAAAATCAAGATTGCCTCTCCCTTATTCTGTAGCAATTTTTCATTTACCTCTACTTTTTTCCCCTGTTTGACCTTCAAATAAAGCAAGCTGTATCTAATATTTACTCATAAATAAAGTACGTGCTTTGTGCTCCAGTGGGATTTGGCCCCATTCTCCATGTGCTTGGGCGCTGGCCAAATCCTGGTCTCGGATCTATGGTTAGATGACAGAAGGATGATAAATACAGTGTCTAGCTCAATCCCGGTATATAGTAATAGCCACTTAAGTGGATAAATTATTAAAAACTTACTATGTGCCAGGCACCATTCTAGGTATTTTATATGTGTTAATGTAATTCTCACAAGAGCGTATGAGATAAGTACTATAATTATCCTCACATTCCAGATGAGTCAGAGAGGTTAGGGAATTTGCCCAAGGTCATACAACTAGAAAATAACAAGCTGGGATTTGAACCCAGGCAGTCTGATTCTAAAGTCCAAGCTCTTTTTTCTTTTAAGTTTGTTTATTTCTTTTGGGTGGGGGGTGGGGAGGGGTAGGGAGAGAGGGAGAGAGAATCCCAAGCCGCCTCCGCACTGTCAGCAAGGAGTATGAACCGTGACATCATGACCTGAGCTGAAATCAAGAGCCGGATGCTTAACAGACTGAGTACCCAGGCGTCTCTAAAGTTCAAGCTCTTTTTTTTTTTTTTTCAAAAACAATTTTTAATGCTTATTTATTTTTTGTGAGAGAGAGAAAGACAAAGTGAGAGTAGGGGAAAGGCAGAGAGAGTGAGAGGGACATAGAATCTGAAGCAGGCTCCAGGCTCTGAGCTGTCAGCACTGAGCCCGGCTCGCGGCTTGAACTCTCGAGCCGCGAGATCGTGACCTGAGCTGAAGTTGGATGCCCAACTGACCGAGCCACCCAGGCGCCCCGCTAAAGTTCAAGCTCTTAACCAGTATATTTGATAGCATTTAATGGGATCTGGGCAATAAACCAATGCTTCTGTGAGCAGGATATATAGGTAGAAAATGGGGAATTGGTGGAGGCCCTACCTATGCCCAGTGACCTCCAAATCATTTCTAGATTGCTCACCTGAGATAAAGTCATGGGTCTTCAGTTGTCTCAGGTTTTCATTTCATCAGCTTGGGATGGGGGTGGGGGGAAGGTGATTCTTTAGGACAAAGTCCTACACGTTCCCCAATACTGAGAAGATGGATCCTAAACTGGGATGGATTCTAAAATGCTTATCCAGCCTCACCTTCCATGTCTCACCAGTGTGAACCCTCCACCCCAGCTAGCTCTCCTCTGTGTTCTTCAAAGGAGTGAACTGAATACATTGCACACCCCAGAGAAATAATAACAGTGGCAATTATGATGACTGAGTGTTACATAGATCTTGCCTCCAAAGAGCTCACTACGCTCTCATCTCTCTCTTCCCTTTATCTTTATAGTATTACTCAGAGGGATGCAAGGTTATTAATCATTCATTTTCCAGATGGAGAAATTGAAGTACAAAGAAGGGGAGCAACCTACTCTAAGTCAGACAGCTGGTGACGGTTAGTATGTACCTGTTTCCTATCTCATCTCTTTAGGATCAGGTCCTGAGAGCGCTCCAGAGTGAAAAATAACTTGATTTATTAATCTCTGTTGGCCTGGACATAATTCGCTAAACTGCCTTTATCATTCTTTCAGCAAACATTTACCGTAGCGCCACAGCGGGTCTCAGGGATAAGAGGTGTTGAACACAAGGTGCCTGCTCACAACCCTGGTGGGGCGGCACGATCACACCACAGGGTAGTATGGGAATGAGGGTGCTTGCAGGTGACACAGAGAGCCTCCAAGCACTGCCAGGTGCTGGCCCCGATGGCCACTGGTGCGGCCCAAGGCTCTTCCTTTTCTTTTTTATTAAAAATTTTTTCAATGTTTATTTACTTTTGAGAGAGAGAGAGAGAGGGACAGAGTGTGAGTGGGGGAGGGGCAGAGAGAGGGAGACACAGAATCTGAAGCAGGCTCCAGGCTCTGAGCTGTCAGCACAGAGCCCGACACAAGTCTCGAACTCATGAATCGTAAGGTCATGACCTGAGTGGAAGTTGGAGACTTAGCCGACTGAGCCCCCCACACACTCCTGCCCAAGTCTCTTCTAAGTGAGAGGACAAAATAATAAAACATGCTTTCATAGGGTGCCTGGGTGGTTCAGTTGGTTAAGCATCCAACTCTTTATTTTGGCTTAGGTCATGATCTCGCGGTTTGTGGATTCGAGCCCTGTGTCCAGCTCTGTGCTGACAATATGGAACCTGCTTGGGATTCTTTTTCTCTCCCTCTCTCCCTGTCCCTCCTGCGCTTGCTTGTGCACGCTCTCTCTCAAAATTAATAAATAGACATTTTAAAAAATGCTTTCACACTTTGAACTTTGGTAATGCAAAACAGTACAGATTAATACTGGGTTAGCCTACAAAGGGGATTCGTATTTCCTTTTAATATGGGCTTATCTGCAATAGTTCATAAAGATCTGTTTGAAAAAATGGTTATCCCCAATCATTATTAATAAGACATGTTAATTGGCTTAATGGTAATTTTTTTAAAAAAAATCATTAATGAAATTTATTTGGCATAAAAACGAATTTATAAGTAATTCACAAATGCTTTAAACATACCGATCCGTTAAATATTTTAAAATGTTGCATAGCTCATTACAAAAAACTGGGTAAGAAACAAAAGGGTGAGTTTTCTCTTATGAGGCGTCTGCATAAATTAGGTTAAAAAAACCACCTCACTTGGGGTCTAGAGACTGCACATGCCTGTTTAAAATCCTTAGAGGGTCTGGGGAAATGGAAATTAAAAAGCAGCAAAGTCACTAGATTCTCTGTTACTGAAAGACACTGCATCCCTGAGGCAGGAAGCAACACACAAAACAAGAGAGAATACTTTGTCCTAGAGCGGGGACTGGAGAGACAGGAGAGAGAGAATGAGCCTGGCTCTCTGGACAGGCAGCTGTGAAATGGTTCATGGTAGCACTGAGGGGTGTCCGCACTGGACAGAGCCCTCCAGTTTCTGAAGTAATGAACAACCCATCCTGGTAACAGTTCCTAAACTACAAGCTGCCAGGTGTTGCCAGTGAAGGACAAGCATCATTTCCCCAAAGAACAAGCATGGCCTTTCCTTGCCATAATCTAATCATGAAATTATTTAATCTAATTATTAGGCTGGACATAGCAAGCAGATTGATCCAAATCACAAATGTGACTGTGGCTGGCTTGACCACAGGGAACTATGGGTTTCTAGTGTTTTGTAGCCTAACACTGGGCAGGAGTTCCAGCCTTTCATGGTATTTGAGGTTAATCCATGTTCCCTATTCTTCTTCATGTCCCATTTTCTACAATAGTTCATTCGAATACAGTGACTCCACGTCTAGGGAGATGCAAAGACAGTATTTCCACAAAAATAATGGTAGTTCTTGAGGTCTGCTGGCCTGAAGAGTCACTCTCTAGTCTGTACTATGTAAATTTAGATTGAAAATGGAAAGATCCACGCCTCACCCTTCTGGTGGGTAGGACTGTCATTATGTAAATATAGGGTCATAGCAAGCAATCAGCTAGTTCTGTGTTTTCCATACCTTGCTCCACAGAGCAGCTATGTCTCATGAGATGCCAACAGATGTCTTGAGACACATGTGTCTTCTGTGGTCAACTGTACGTGAAGCACTAGATTAAGTGAAGCTAATACAGGACTTCTCCGCGCCTTTCAGGTGCTAATATCTGCAGGATGAATTTCCTGGAGGGGCATCTACTATCTCAGATTACTTCATCACAGAAAGAATAGCTTTACCCACATCTCCCAGAAGAGGGATTCTATAGAACAGTTTGTAATCTAGCCAGTTTTAAAAAATATTCTAATAAAGTAAATCATCTATTGTTTAGACTGATTCTTAAAGGGCTTGATGTAACTATAATCATTACAAAGTCAAGCCCTATTAAAAACACATGTTACTGACACGAGGAACCAATGGGTCACCAGGCCTGGACGACACAGATAACTTGTCTCTAGGCTGGGCTGACAAACAGTCTGTCGAAGTTGGAATCAGTCATTTTGCCGAAATTTTGATATATGAGAGCATTTACAACTGGGGGTCTCTAAGAAGCATAACTGTATTATTTCACCGAGCATAGAGATAAGAGCCTAAGGAAAACAGCATTACACCTTCCCCAGTGTGGGGATTTTAAGTGCTTTTTACAGTAGAAAATGGTAGCAAGATCAAGAGTTTTATCATCCCTAACTGAGTGAGCCACCCAGCTTCCCCTAATATATTGTTAAATAAAATATATTATTAACATAAATTCCCCCCCTTTTTTTTAACCTTTTAAAAATGTGGCTCACATTTAAATTACAAATGTGGCTCACATTATCTATTGGGCTTTGCTGTTCTAGTTGTTTGTCTACCCTTCAAGACCGTGAGCTCTGTGAGGCAGATGACCTTACCGTCTTCATTCTTAGAGTTCAGTGTCTGGCTCACATCAGAGCCACCAAAAGTCTTTGTGGAACTAATTTGAATTCCTAGGGATAGACTCTACAGTGTTAGACCCTCCTTCTTATTAAAAGTGTGGCAGGGAGAAAACCACATGGGCTGTTTGACATTATTTTGAGTTTAATCAAAGCTCCAGCAAATTGTGTACATTCTCTGAATCTCAGTTAGCTCATCTGAGAAACGGGGTAAGGTGAGGCTTAAATGAAATACTTATGTAAAGCACATAGCCAGACCCCATCACCAAATGATGGAGGATTAGAATTTTGCCCTTTTAAACATTTCTGTTCCTAATACTTGAGACCCACTTGCAGACTTAGAAGATTTTAGTAAGGGTGATTGGAGCTGAGGGCCAGGCTGTGTGAGGAGTGAGATAAGAGAATTGTGCTCATCATAAAGATAACAGAAGGTGTCTATCTGCCTTTAGACATTCAGCCATATCTCTGGGTGCTTGGGTGGCTCAGTCAGTTAAGTCACTGACTTCAGCTCAGGTCATGATCTCATGGTTCAAGGGTTCGAGCCCCATGTCAGGCTCTGTGCTGAACGCTTGCTTGGAGCCTGCCTCAAATTCTGCATCTCCCTTTCCCTCTGCCCCTCCCTTGCTGTGCTCTGTCTCACTCTCTCAAAAATAATAAATGTAAAACAAAAAAATTTTTTTGACATTCAGCCGTATCTCGACGGACACAGTCAATTGTTCTTTTCCTGAACACTATGCGATTGTTGTGTTTAACAATGCACGAAATGCTTTAGGTATCTACGCCACTGCTCTGTCGGCATCTCAAAGTCCACTCATGCAACAAATGAGCCAAGGCGGGTGAGCCGCTCCTGACGGAGGTACTGTCAACAGTGCCAAACAGAGAGACATTTAGTCTGTCTGTAAATCAGTGGGACTCAACCTTGAAGGACACAGTAGAGTCCTATGCGGACCTCTTAAAATATCCCAGACCACAGACCAATTAAATCAGAACCTCTGAGGGTGAATGCTATGGTCTGAGTGTTTGTATTCCTGCGATATTTATATATTGAAACCCTAACCCCCAAAGGTGATGGTATTAGTGTGTGGGGCCTTTGGGGGTGATTAGGTCATGAGGATGGAGCCCTCATAAACAGGACTAGTCCCTTATGAAAGAGGCTCCAGAGATATCCTCGGCCCTTTCTGCCATGACCTGGAAGAAAGTCACCCAACCACACCCAACCATGCTGGCACCCTCATCTCAGACTTTTTTTTTAAGATTTTATTTTCAAGTAATCTCTACACCCAACGTGGGGCTTGAACTCAGAACCCTGAGATCAAGAGTCACATGCTCCACTGACTGAGCCAGGTGTTCCACCCCTCAACTCCAACTTCTATCCTCCAGAACTGTGAGTAGTAATTTTCTGTTTTTTTAAATTTTTTTAAAATGTTTTTATTTATTTCTAGGAGAGAGAGAGAGAGACAGCATGAGCAGGGGAGGGTCAGAGAGAGAGGGAGTCACAGACTGAAACAGGCTCCAGGCTCTGAGCTGGCAGTCAGCACAGAGCCCGACACGGGGTTCGAACCCATGAACCGCGAGATCATGACCTAAGTGAAAGTCGGACGCTTAACCGACTAAGCCACCCAGGCGCCCCATAAATTTCTGTTTTTAAGCTACCCCATCTGTGATATTTTGTTCCAGGAGCTTGAACACACTGAGACAGGGGAGTGGGCATCAGTGTTCTTAATGTCCCCCAGGCAGTCCTAAAATGCAGCCAAGGCTGAAGTCCACTGTACTACGCCCTTCTTATTCTAGCATGCTCTTGAACACTTGCAAAGAGCAGGGGCTCTGAGATCAGGGAACTACATAGGCTCAGGCTCTAGCATTTCTTGGCTGTGTGATTTTGGGTGGGTTACTTACCCTCTTGAGCTTCATCATCCTCAACTGTAACATGAGGCTAATAATCCCTTCCTCATGAGGTACGGTGAGGGTAAATGGGTCTGATCACCTATGCAGAGGGAATGGTGTGTAGTAGGGGCTTAAGGAATGGCTGTTGCCATCATCATTATTTCCCTCACCTCTGGGGAAGAGTGAGTCCTGTGTGTGGTAAGGTCAGTATCACTCTCTCCTATGTTTATGCTATGCTGGCCGGGGAGTGATGCACATAAAAGTACTTTGCAGACCAAGGTTTCTCGAACCCTAATGTGCATGAGAATCACAGGGGACCTTGTTAACATAAAGAAGCTGATTTCCTAAGTCTGAGGTGGGGCTGAGGGTCTGCATTTCTAATAAGTTCCCAGGAGATACGGTGCTACTGATCCGTGGGCCACGCTTTGAGTACCACGACTGTAGATAGGAAAGCTCTTTACAGAAGTGAAACACCACTACTATTTCCTTAATGTACCTTTGGGAAATATCATCATATACCAACTCTCTTGAATCTTCAAAATGTTTTTTGAGAGACTTATAGTAAGTTTAACACCTATAAGGAAACTAATCTAAATCAGAGATCCTATATGAAAACTTCAAAGGTTTAATCTCATTGGTTTCCTCCTTCCAGTCTTCTCCTTTTTGCTATTAGTCAACATCTAATTCAACTTAATGAACACACATCTGGATCACAAGAGTGTGGAAAACACACTCGCCCTTCTATTTCCCAAGAGTTAAAGATATTTCTCCCTCTGTTTGCTCCTGAGGAAAAGCAGAAGACCCGCTAGTAACTCCATGGGACCTTGGGGTTCTCTACCCCTTGTGGAAAACAATAAACTGCCTCTTCAGAAACCTCCCTCTTTCTTCATAATCCAGTGGTGCTCCCAACATTCATAGTTCTCTTTTAGCATAATAATCTTACATTACAGTAATCTGTGTGCTCCCTACCACAGCGATAGTGGAATTTTTGTTTTATACGTATGGATCCAGCTTTACATAGAAATGTCCTCAAAAAATCGTGCATAAGAAACTTCTGGGTGAATCAAACCCTATTTTAGACGCAGAAAAACAGCTGGCTAATTAAGGTGTCTTCGTAAAATAATTTTGAAAACCACCCTTGAAAATCTACTGTCTTTTAGAAAATCTGGATTTCCTTTTGTTACACAAGTGGAGCGACTCCCCTCCATTGGTGATCACTTCTACAGAGGTTCCTCCAGCCCTATCGATTCTGTTTTCTTGCTTTTGGGTGGGCGGGGGGTGAACCCAACTATGTGTAACCAGAGAGGAGCAAGCATTTGGGTGCTTTGGGATAACAGCTCCAATGGCCAGCATGCCCCACAAACACGTACTGGTGATGCCTGCTGTTGAAGTATGTAACTCACTTGCTAGGTGCTAGAGGCATCCAGGCAAGTGTCCATCTGACTTCGGCTCAGGTCATGATCTCACAGTCCATGAGTTCGAGCCCCATGTCAGGCTCTATGCTGACAGCTCGGAGCCTGAAGCCTGTTTCGGATTCTGTGTCTCCCTGTCTCTCTGCCCCTCCCCCATGCATGCTCTGTCTCTGTCTCTCAAAAATAATAAACATTAAAAGACTAAAAAAAAAAAGATTTATCAGATAATTGGGTATTATGTTGAGAAGCCTGGTTCTGTTTCTAAGCTTAAAAAAAAAAAAGCTTCTTCAAGGTAAATATTTTTTGGCTAAAGGCTAGTTTATATACCTACCATGTACCAACTCTGTGACCTTGAGTAAACTGCTTACTTTCTCTAAGCCTCAGTTTCCATATCTATAAAATGGTCATAACACCTACTACAAAGGCTTGTTCTAAGGATTAAGTGAGATGCACATTAAGGGCTTAGCATAGTGCCTGGTATGGAATCAATGCTCAATAAATGGTAGCTATTATAATTTGTATTATATGGCACTGAATATTCAATTGGCTGTTATTTTTATTTTCTTCTGTTCCTGGACTAATCCCTAAAACTGCACTGGGGGAAGGCACCATTCATTAAAACGACTGAGAAATTTTGATTTCAGAAAATTGTGGCCATTATGCAAAGCAAGCTGCACACAGGTCACTAATGCTATGACATTTCCATGACCAGAGTCTCCAAGGTCATGCTCTAGGAAAAAAGAAAAATGTTCATCTATATGCATCAAAATAAAAAAATAGAAAAGAAGAGAATGAGAAGATATTAACAATCAGCTGCAAAAGTTGGGTCCTTGGATCCCAATGTGTGAATGCTACCTACATATATATCCCTTGAGGGTGGCGAGGTGAATCCATCAGGTGCTATCACATTTGTTGCTCCTTAAAACCGCACATTTTAATAAGGCGGCCCTTTTCAGACAGAGTAGAGAAAGAGGTGTTGGTGGTCACTCATCCAGTCATCTCCATATCCATCATAAACAAAGCTCAGCCTGGTGACTTCAGTAGGATCTGCATCATAGCACTGAAACATACAGCTGGGGGACATGTGTGTTTCTCTTGGCTTCACTGTGAATCGGTCGTGTGAGCTCAGGCAGCTATAGGTCTCCCCCAAAATAAGTTTTCTTATTAGCAACATGAAGGAGTTAGATTAAATAATATTTCATTAAAAGCTTTTTCAATTCTGACATTCCATGGTGCTGAGATCCTTTTAATGCTAAAATATGCTAATGTTCTGATTTTCTCACATGTGTCTGACAGTGTCTGGAAGCACCCCACTAACAGCTTGATTCAGGTCACAAGTTAACTGTACCATAGAGGAGAGGCCGTCTCAAATTCTTCAGCAAATACAAATGCAGTAAACTACAGAAAATGCCAATGGGTTTTGCAAATGCCTCCTAGTGCTTCCGGAAGTCAAGTAGCTTGAAGAATGAGAAAGGTTCACCAGTTTGGGCACCCAGATTTGGCATTCTGAGACCGCATGAGCGAAATCAGTTGTGTCTTGAGGGTTCAGAATGGTAACCAAGCTTTTGACAACAGCAAAAAAATGCTGTTCTCAATCCCAGCCCTGGCTTTGGCTGGCTCAGTGATCTTTTTTTTTTTTTTTTTTTAATTTTTCTTTTTAAATCTTTTTCTTTGAAATAATTATACTTTCACAGAAAGTTGGAAAGACAGTATGGAGACTTCATTTTCTAGAATAAATACCGAGGAGTGGAACTGCTAGGTCATATGGTAAGTCAATGTCCTTCAGGGTGGCTATACCATTTTTGCATTCCCACCAGCAAACTAAGAGAGTTCCAACTGCTCTGCTCCCTCACTGTATTTGGAATGATCAGATTTTTTTCATTTTTCCATTCTGCATCAATTAATATGATCATGGGATTTTTCTTCTTGAGTCTGTTAATATGGTGGTTTATGTTGACTTATTTTCAAATATTGAACCAGTCTTGCATTCCTAGTATGAACCTCTCTGGTCATGGTTTATAATTCTTTTTATATGCCACTTAAGTCTATTGGCTGATATTTTGTTAAGAATTTTGGATCTACGTTCATTGTATATACATGCATATATATGCATATAATTTTTTTTAAATGTTTTTGCCTGGTTTTGGCATCAGGGTAATACTGGCTTCATAGAACTGAGTTGGGAAGTGTTCCTTCCTTTTCTATTTTCTGGAAGAGATTGCAGCATTGGTGTTAATTCCTCTTTAAATGTTTGGCAGAGTTCTCCCGTGAAATCATCTAAACTTAAAGATTTCTTTTTGGAGAAGTTTTTAATGAAGAATCCAATTTGCTCAGCAATTAAAAGACCATTCAAATTATCTAGTATACATTGGGTAAACTGTCATAGCTTGTACTTTTCAAGGAATTAGTCCATTTTATGTAAGTTGTCAAATTTTTGGGTGTAGAGTTGTTCATAGCATTCTGCTGTTCATAAGGTCTATAAAGATATTCCCTGTTTCATTCCCAATATTAGTAATTTGTGTCTTCTCTTTACCTTGTCTGTGTCGCTACGTTTGCCAATTTTATTGATGCTTTCAAAGAATGAGCTCTTTGTTTGTTTGTTTGTTTTAAATGTTTTTTATTTATTTCTAGGAGAGAGAGAGAGAGAGAGAGAGAGAGAGAGACAGCGTAAGCAGGGGAGGGTCAGAGAGAGGGAGTCACACACTGAAACAGGCTCCAGGCTCTGAGCTGGCAGTCAGCACAGAGCCCGACGCGGGGCTCGAACCCACCAACTGTGAGATCATGACCTAAGCGAAAGTCGGACGCTTAACCGACTAAGCCACCCAGGCGCCCCAAACGAGCTCTTAGTTTTATTGATTTTTCTTGATTGTGTTTCTGTTTTTATTTTCATTTGATTTCTGCTCTTGCCTTTATATTTCCTTCCTTTGTCTTGTTTTCGGTTTACTTTGCTTTTATTTTTTCTAGTTTCTTCAGGTGGAAGCTTCAGTTCTTGATTTGAGACTTCACCTCTTGTCTAATGTAATCATTCAGTGCTATAAATTTCCCTCTCAGTACTACGTTAGTTGATTCCCACAAATTCTGACATGTTGTATTTTCATTTTCATTCAATTCCATATATTTTTTTGATTTTCCTTAAGACTTTCTTTTTCACCCACGTGTCATTTACAAGTGTGTTCAGTTTCCAAGTGTTTGGAGATTTTTCTACCTATCTTTGTTATTGATTTCTAGTGTGATTCCACTGTGGTCAGAGAACATACTCGGATTTCAATTATTATACATTTGTGAAAGTTTGTTTTATGACTCAGGATACGGTTTACCTTGTTATATGTTCTGTAGGTGAGAAGAGAGAATACATTCTTTGGTTGCTGAATGGAGTGTTCTGTAAATGTCAGATCCTGTCAGTTGATGGTGTCGTTGGGTACTTCCATATGAATTCTTGCTGATAGGAGAATTGTCTGTATTTACCTGTATTTTTGCTCTTATGTTCTTGCTTCCTAATGTTACAAACCTCTTTCCTTCAGTGTTTTCTTTCTGTTAAAAGCACTTCCTCTGGCCATTTTAGAGTAAGTCAGCTGGGGAAATATTCTCTTAGTTTTCCTTCAACTGAGAATGTATTAATTTCTATTTTCACTGGTTATACAATGTTGGGTTGAAAAAATTCTTCTTTCAGGATTTGAAAACTATGATGCCGCTTCCTCCGGCCTCCATAGTTTCCGATAATTCAACTGTCATTTGAATTTTTTTTTTTTTTTTCTAGGAGAGAGAGAGAGACAGCGTGAGCAGGGTAGGGTCAGAGAGAGAGGGAGTCACAGACTGAAACAGGCTCCAGGCTCTGAGCCGCAGTCAGCACAGAGCCCGACGCGGGGCTCGAACCCACGAACCGTGAGATCATGACCTAAGCGAAAGTCGGACGCTTAACCGACTAAGCCACCCAGGCACCCCGGGTCATTTGAATTTTTTGTCCCCTATAGGTAATGTGTTTTTTCCCCTCTCGTTGTTTTCAGGGTGTTTTTCTTTGTGTTTAGTTTTCTTAAGTTTTACTAGGACGTGTCTTGGTGTAAATTTCCTAGGGTTTGTCCTATTGAAGTCTGTTCAGCTTCTTGAATCTGTAGGTTCATGTTCCTGCTGTTTTGGGGAAATTTTCAGCCACTATTTCTTCATATTCTCTTTTAAGGCCCTTTCTGGGACTCAAATAACACAAATGTCGGAACTTTCATATAGTCCCACATGTCCCTGAGGCTCTATTCATTTTTTCCCAGTCTGTTTTCTCTTTGTTGCTCAGACTGGATAATACCCATTGTTCCATCTTCAAGTTTACTGATTCTTTTGTCCTCTCCATTCTGCTGTAGAGCCCATCTGTTGAGCTTTTATTTCAGTTACTGTATTTTTTAGTTCTAAAATCTCCATTTGGTCCTTCTTCATACCTTCTATTTATTTGCTGTGTCTATTCATTTTTTCCATTTGTTTCAAGCATGTTCCTAATTGCTCATTATAACATTTTTGTGATGTTTGCTTTAAACTCTGTGAGATAATTCCAACATCTGTGTTGTCTTGGTGTTAGCATCTATTAGTTGTCTTTTCTCATTAAGTTTGAGATCTTCCTGGTTCTTAGTATGATGAGTGAGATTCACTTGAAACCTGACCTTTTTGGATATCATAACATTCTGAATCTTATTTAAATCTTGTGTTTTGGTAGGTAAAGAGGAGGGTACCATCTTGTCCCTGCCACGTTGGTGTAGAAGTCTAGGTCTGTGCACTTAGCTTCTGTTGAGGGAACTCTCTACTATGGAGTTTATCACCATGTCGCTCTTTGGGCCCTGAGGTCCCTAGCTGGTCTACCCTCTTCTTTCTACCTTTCTGAGTGTTGTTTGCTTTATATATCCAGGATTTTTAGTTTTACCTAAGAGGATGGAAGAGGCATTTTTGTTTGCTGGGTGGACGTGGGAGTTTAGGCCACCACTGATATTAGCCTGGCGGAGAAGGGTAGGGTCACCTCATTACTATTCCTCACATGGCCTCTGCTAATACCATGAGAAGGAATGGCCTTTTTACTATACTCTGCAGAGAGGTGGTAAAAGACCTGACCCTCCATCCAGTAAGCCTTCAGCAAGGAGATAGAAGGGGTACCTTGTTCCTGTTGGGTAAGTATAGGCTCAACATGTGTTATCCACTTATTTGGAATGGCAAGGGGCTAGTGGCCTTATTACCACTGATTAGTGAATGAAGTCTTGACTCTCTACTATGTCCCCTTGGCCCCCACCCAAGGAAGGGTGGGGAAGAAAATACATGGTTACCACCAGGTGACGGTGGAGATCTAAGCTCTTCACATGGTGGGAGATGAAAGTTTCACCTGATGGGAATAAAATTTCTGGCTTCTCATATGCCTTCTCTGGCACTACCCCAGCAGGTGAGCTGGGGGGCCTTGTTACAGTCTGGCAAAGGTAAAAACTTTCGGCTCTCCTCTTAGCCTTTGCTGATGTGAGTGGGGCCTCAATTCCTTCAGCGGTGTTGGCTGGAGTACAGCAGATTGTCTAACAGTTTTCTGTCTTGGTAGACTGAGTTTTTGGCTGGAGAGTAAGCTTTACTTGGGGCTTTTGGGGGATGAAAGAGGTTGTCTGCACCCACTGGCTCTCCAGGTTGCTACTTTCTCCAAAGTACAGTCTGGGATATATGAAGCAAAAAAGAGATCAGGGAACTTACCATCACATCATTTCTTGGGTCCTAAGGTCCCTAAGTCATCTGCCTTCTTCTTTCTACCTTACTGAGTCTTCTTATGTTGTGTTATAAATAATGCCTAGAGTTTTTAGGTGTTCTAAGTAGAAGAAATAAGAAAAGAATGTCTATTCCATTTTCTTAGAAATGGAAGTTGGTGGTATAATCTTGAGCAAGTCACTTCACCTCTCTATTAGAGAATTATTGTGCCTAGTGCTTAACCAAGCGAAAGCTCAGTAAATGATGACTAAGGTAAATCAAATGAAATTGAAATGCCTTAAAGTGATGACAGTTTTGGGATGTGTAGGTGGCTCAGTTGGTTAAGCATACGACTTTGGCTCAGGTCATGATCTCCAGGTCCATGAGTTTGAGCCCCGTGTCGGGCTCTGTGCTGACAGCTCAGAGCCTGGAGCCTGGTTCGGATTCTGTGTGTATCTCTCTCTTGGCCCCTCCCCTGCTCATGCTCTGACTGCCTGTCTGTCTCTCTCTCTCAAAAATAAACAAACATTAAAAAAAATTTTTTTTAAATGATGACAGTCTCATCCTGATTTGGGATGAAGAGAAATTAAGAGTGAATCAGTTCATGTGACTCTGTGTGTTTGAGTTCCAGTATTAATTACTTCCTTAAAAAAAAAAAAGCTATAATAAAAAACTTTACCTTTTACAACTGAAAATGTGCTTATTCACATTATAAAAGGAATCTTTACAAAATAAGCCCAATGGTTTATTAAATCCATTAATGAACTGAATTTTAAAAATTTTACCCTCCTGATGATGTATTCCCAGGTTTTGTTAAGCAAAGTTGTTGAAAAGTCAAATGCCAGCACTAAGAGGAGCTCTAGAAGCCAAGAGAAGGGGGAAGCCCAGGAAGGGTGTCACGGGGGGCAGACAGGGTGAAGACTTCAGGTAAAGGAAGCATTAGGGAAGGTTAACAGACCTGCCACTGGCAAGAGCACTGGATAGTTTAGCAAAAGGAACTGAAAAGAGAGGCGGGGGGAGGGAGGGAGGGGGGAGAAGGCAGGTGTAGGGCACTTGAAACATAAATGGGATTTGAGGAAGGAGAGCCCAAGAGGAAGGGGAACGGGGAGGTGAAGCCAGGTTTGAAAGGGAAGCGAGGAAATACAGGCATTTACACCTGACAGCTGCTGAGAGTCCTATGTACTCGTTCTTCCGTTAGCCATTTCAGGAGAAAAGACCAAAAAGCCTTATAAACAGAAGAGATATGTAGAATAAATACACTGAAGAAATAACTCCAAAATTGATTACACTCTTTTAGCTTTATATACTATAAAGTCATGCTTCTCAAACTATCTTGTGAAGGGCCAATTTGGGGGCTCTTTGCATCCTACAATTTGTTGCAGGTTACTACTATGTAAAATGCAGTAAAATATCACAGCAAGGTCCAAGTGCTGTAACGCTTACTCTTGCTTTTCTCTCCTTATCTTCTCAGGGGCAGGGGACAGACAGTTCCCAGACTGGCTCTGGCCCACGCCTAGAGCAGCCCTGTTCCCGAAGCTGGACTCTGGACTGCACGGATCTCAAATTCAAAACCTGACTTCTCAATTGAGCTCCAGATGTCCAAGGAAACGTCTAACATGAGGGCATTCTGTTTCCGTGCCCCTGCTTGTATTAATCAGGGTAGGCTGGGTTACGCTGTCACAAAGAACACTCCAGGCTCAGAGGTTTACCACATGTCTGTTTCTTGCTCACCCCGCATGTCCAAGGTGAGTCAGCAGGAGGTTCTGTTCTGCAGACCCCCCGCCTCAGTGGCTGCGGCAGGAAAACGGACGTTGTGCATTTTCCACGGCCTCCCCTTTTATTGTCTAGACACAGTAACCCATCCTCGCCAGGGAAGGTGGGGAACAGGCATGCTGCTTTAACCATAAGCAACACAGAGAAAGGTCTGTCCAAGTTCGACTGGAAAACAATTAGTGTAGAACTACTTCTCTCTTCCCTGGCTCCAGTGTGCTGGGTTAGGGGGCACGGAAAAGGACAGGTGACTCTTACTTAACTGGTGTTTTCTTGGCTATTGCTGCCCTTTGTGTAGGCATTCAAATGCTGATTCCTATTTGTGGGAATCTTTTATTATCTTTTATTATTGAAAAAAAGAGAGAGAGAGAAGGTTGGAGGGAGAGAGAGAGATAATTCATGCAGGAGAGAGGGGCAGAGGGGAAGACAGAATTCCAGCTGGGCTCCATGCTGAGCATGGAGCCTGATGCACAGGGCTTGATACCATGACTCTGGCTGGGATCATGAGCTGAGATGAAATCAAGAGTCAGACGTTCAACTGACAGAGCCAGTCGGGCGCCCTTGTGGGAGTCTTGTAGAAATTGTTGAGAGCCTCTGGGCAGAGACCTACCCATTACGCGATCCCTGATGGGACCCTCTTTCAGATCCCACCTGTACAGTCACACCCCACAGTTTCATGCTGCTTAGGTTTCCTCGGCCAAAAGAAGCCCTCACGGGAGGAGTTCTGGAGAGTTGTCTCAAGTCAACTTGCCAAATAAGTGAGTGCTTGTTCTCCACTGCTGGCCCATCTCCACCTTGCCCCTCTCCCTCTCAGGAAGGTATAAACAGCAGAACAGCAAATTCACTACAGAATCAGACATCTATCTGAAGACTATGCCTCCCATCCCTCAGGTACCTCAGATGGGACGAATGGTTCTCTTAATAGCTCCTTCTTGGCTTGAAGGGGGAATACCACTACTTTCCTCTACCAGGAGGTGAAGTTTTGAACATTTCTCACAGCATGGGGCTGACTTCCCCCAAAGTGAGTGGCCCAAGTGGGAGAGAGCCAAGCAGAAGCTGTATCCTTTTCATGACTTAGCCTCGGAAGTCACATAGCATCACTTCTGTCATATTCTATCGGTTAGAAGGGTGTCCCTAATTACCCACCTTCAAGGGTAGGAGAATGAGACTCCCCTCTTTGAAGGAAGGAGGGTCAGGGAATTTGTGGATGTATTTTAAAATCACCACACTCCTAAACACTTTCTAACTCAGTCTGTGGGAATGAACTCATATCAACCAGCCAGACTCAGAAGCAAACAAATGTCTGACACAGAAATCATTATAATCTCAAGATATTGTAAAAAGCTGTCAGAACTCTGCTTTTATAAATGTTTAATAATGGGTAACAGGATGAACTGCTAGACTCTTGGGAAATGAGATCCAAAAATCTTCAAATGTTCCAATAAATCTCTTTCTGCCACAAATTTTTAAAAAACACGGAGCAAATGTTTACAAGTATTTGCACAAGGGAAGCTTTAATAACTACTAACGTAAGAGAGTTGAAAGTGTGAGATTCTGCATCTTTCCTCCTACCCAGGACCACCATCAGGACGCCCCCTCCAGCAGAAGCCCATCTCTCCATCTGCACGGATGATCGAAGAAGGAAACAATCCAGGAACATGCTGCTCTTTAGAATCATAAGGATTTGGTCAATGCAGCGCTGGCTCTAATAGCTTGGGAAACCCCCGAGGCTTATCAAGGGCAAACAACTGGCCCAGAGATAACCCCACAGGGAGGACAGGGGAGGCCCTGTGCCCCGCTGACTCCACGGCCTGAGCTCCTCCTCACTAGGTGGCATTGCCTCTATGAAACACCAAAACATAACTCAATATGCAGGAAAGATCAGAGGTGGCTTCTATTCCATTAAAAGGAAATCAATATCGTTGAACTGAACTCAAAGATACGAACAAAAATAGAGGACAGTTCAAATGAACAAAGAATAACAATGACCACTAGTTCTCAAAACACAGATACTTAAAAAGACAAATGGGCATGAATCCTAAGCCTCCAAATTTTCCTGCTAACTATTAGGATTAGAGAACAACTGCATTCATGCTGAGTTGGGTGGGGGCGGGGGGGAGGGGGAGATGGGTGGGGTGGGTGGGAACCAGACCAGGGTGGAGTTGAGGGGATTGAGGGAGATGTGTGCTACCAAAAGAGACACATTTAAGGAAAGCCTTCTGAAGGTCGATGTTGTGCAGGGGGCACAATCCAAGCTCAAAAGGCCCGGTGCCAGGCCTTCAAGGAGCTCATGGCCTAGAAGGGAGGAGAGGCGTGAAAGAAACAAGAGCGCCACGTGGTGATGCAGGAAGCAACAGAAGAGAAAGAAAACATGGTCCGATGGAATGAGCAAACACCTCCAGTACCCAGTGAGCGCCCCTGCTGTGGTACATTCCTGAATCAAGGGGTGCATGGTGAGGAGGGTAAACCCACAGAAACCAGGCCAGGATGGCCTTAATCACTGCTGTTATTTCAATTAAAGACATTTTCATCAGGACAGCTTTTAGAAGTAAGAAACTGTCAAAAATTCAAAGGCTTTCCACTGCAGGGGGGAGATTAAGGAGAGTAAGCCTGATACAAGGAAGGAAAATAAAACAAACCCATTTGCCTGGGCATTAGAAACGCTACGCTTTCACACTGCTACGCTTTCACACTGCTTGGCCACGAACCAGTGCTGTGATTTCAATCCCTCAACTTCTCTGAGCTGCCATTTAGTTTTGATCCGTTCTGTTTTTCTAAACATTAAAGGGATCGGATTACGCAATCGCCATAGTCCCTCTCTTGCTGTAAAATTTGAGATCCTAGTGCTCAAGGAAAGTCCCTTTCCCCCTCCTAGGTGCCACCTCTCCCTGCATGGTCGCTTTGGCTTCAGGCCCCAAGCCAAACCTCTTTTCTCTCCCCTCCTGGCTTACCCCATGCTAAGAACCAGGATCGCAGCACCGACCCGATGACTTCTGTGGAACCATCTGCCACAGGTCAGCAGCTCTCCTGCTAAGGAGGGTGGTCCTCTAGCAGGGTGGCCCCTAGGGGAAGCCAGCTCATGGGCTTGGATCTTGAGTGATCCTGGTTATGTGAATTCCCTGCCCATCGGGTCAGGTGAGTCTGCCCTGACATTCTACAGGGTGGTTAATGGGGACAAAAGGAAGTGGTTCATAAAGCACTGTACAAATACAGAATATTAAAGTGATGACCATGATAGCTGACTGCTCCAGATTCGGGGGCTCCTTTGGCCAGAAGTCTTGCCAGGACAGAGCTGTGTGCTGCATTGTTCCCTGAGAGGAAACCTGACGTAAAACAGACACAGCCTCGTGGCTGATGTGCTGCTGAATCTCTCCCCAGAGCAGCTAGTGGCTCTAGAACTAATAAGGTCCCAGCGGACTCTTTCTCTAAAGAAGCTTTTATTGTTACAATGAACTGACAGCAACGCTGTCCACATCAATCCAATTCAGATCACAGTCTCCAGGACACACCACATTAGAAATTCTAACTGTAGAACTTTTCTGTCATTTCCCACTCAGGCCAACATTCATGTCACCCATGGTCCTGTGTGAAGTTCCAAGGAGTTAAGATCTCTATCTGTTAAAATTGACTTCTGGACCCCTCCCCCCAAAGGAGTTTCATAGGACTATGGGCATTTAGGGTCATTAAGCTATCCATCCAAAGGCTGGACCTTTCCAGAAACGGCCAATTTCATGTACTCTTCCTCTCAATAAAGGAATAGATTAAATGCATAACTGTAGTTAATTTTTTAACTCCCTTGAATATTTATGCATATAAATGAATTCATAAATCAGAAATTAATATTTTTTTCAGATCAGATTCTGGAGTCTTGAATTTTTACTTGGAAAATATGGTTACTGTAAATATTGTATAAAGTCTGAGCTAACCAGCATGGTCACAGAATATAAAACTAATTTTTATTTATTTATTTTTGAGAGACAGAGGGGGCATGCAATCAGGGTACGAGGGGCAGAGGGAGAAGAAGGAGAGAATTTCAAGCAGGCTCCACTCTCAGCATGGAGCCCAGCGTGGGCCTCGATCTCATGACCCTGAGATCATGATTTGAGCCAAAATCAAGAGTTGGACGCTTAACTGACTGAGCCACTCGGGCGCTCCATGTTTAATTTTTAAATGCAAAAGATAACAAAGAGGAGTAGGAAGAAGAGGAGGAAGACTACGGATAAAACGCTAAACATATTCATGCACACAAGGCTTAATTAGCTGCATTTACACAGATGATGAAACCGGTTTAGAGAGGTCCAACGGCAAGTGAGTTACAATGATGGGATTCGAACCCAAGTTTGGCTCACTCTGAAACGCACTCTGCTTCCTTCAGGTCTTGGCTCAAACTTTACATCCTCACAGAAGTTTCCTTTGACCTCACCACCTAAAATTTCCCGTCCTGTACTCGCACTCCCTCCTTTGTCTCCTTCCTCTTGCTATTGTTTTCTATCCCCTAGCCCACCTTCATTTTCCCTCACAGCGTTTATGTATTTGTTTAAAAACCAGGTCTCCTATACTGGAGTGTAAACAGGGGATCTATTTCATTCACTGCTTTATCTCCAATGCCTAGAACCATGCCTGAGACAGGGTGCTCACTAAATAGTAAATAAACAAATGAATAAAAAATTCTAAGTGCATGCATTTTTTATCACATCTCACTGGAGGGTACAGTTAAGAAAGCAGATATGTACATTCATATACATGTCCCACTTCATAATTCTGTCCATATTCTAGGTGGTATGATCATAGAGTAAAGGTTCAGACTGACTGTGGAGACAACACATGGGTATTTGTACTAACAGACGAGTGTAGTTCTTACCCTCTTCTGTCCTTTCTGTCAGCTCTGTAACAAGAGTTGATACACAGGACTCATTTTGTGAAAGGTCCAAGAACTTGGTGAGATGGTTTTTATCTTATTATTGTCCCACGAAGGACAATGTAATACCATACGAACCTCCCAGGTTCTTCAGATAGTTGATTCCACAACCACTAAGCCTCTTCTGAGTCACCAACAAGAACCACATCAACATGAGAATAAGGGCTTCAGTTCTTACAGCACAACAGTCTCTCCAGTACTTGGGAACTAACTGCAGTGTTTGGCCCATTGAAATGATTTTGCATTTAAAGTAGGCTCTGTTTCCAGGTCCTTCTGAAACAGCTGGAAGATACACCTATTAAAAAATGCATTTCAACAAAAAGGAAGTAAACAGATTATGGAGCTCTGGGGTCATGTGGGTTTGCATGAAAGTTATCACTCATTATCTCATCAGGCATTTACCCCAGGAAGATAAAACTTTAAAAAGAAAGTAATGACTCCAAGGGCACACACCTACTTTATTCAGAGAGGATGAGTGTCCAATAAATGTTGATTCACTGGTCATGTATAGCTTTAACATACCAGACACTCTGCTGTGAATCACATACCTACTATTCAGCACTGTGGCCTACAACTGAGGGGTGGGTCGTGTCCATGGCAGAAGGGATGCTGGGGGAGGGGGATATGCTCTTCTTCCCGATACCCGTAAGCAGAATGCTGTTGCACAGACCCATTGTGTGTTTTTATAATTACCCAAATTCTCTTCCTTTGTCAGAATTCATTCTCAGTAACAGCTTGAGCAATGTAGCAATCATGCTCTGAAATGACTTGTAAACCACAGACACAAATATTTGGGCCAAGAATGTGGAATCCATTGCTGTCATATTCCATTATTTCTGGTGGAGCAAGTCACTAACATTTTGGAATCTAGATCATAAATTATGCAGAGCCTCAGCAAAAGAGCTGAGGACACAGACTGCTATAATAAAATTCTTGTTTCTGGAGCCATAAAAACAGAACAAAGGAAAGGCAAAGAAGAAAAATCAGGGTTGGACTTCTCTGACAGTCCTTGTCCACCATTGTTAATGGTTTGACAAAATGAAAATGTCACATTTGGGAAACCATCAGACAAGCCAAAAAGGAAAAGGGGCATACTGTCATTCATAAACGCCACCATGAGATTCCCCAGAATAAAGTGAGCTTTTTGAAGAAAGTGTGAATGTTGACATAAATGAAAATCCTTAAATGTGCAACAGAGCCATCTGTACATTTTTCATGAATCTCAAAGAGGGGGAAATGCCCTTCAACCACGGCACCTGGGCAGTGGCCACATTTTCTGTTGGGGTGTATTATAAAATGGCAGAGAAAGAAAAGCTCTGTGTCACCTTGTAATCTGGAACAAGTCTTTTCTCCTCTCTCTGGAAACTGGGTTAATGGCAGAGCTGGAACTAAAACCCCATCTCTTCACTTCCAACCCACTGAGATTTATCTTGCCTAAGCCCCAAGCATGATAGGTGTTCAGAATTATTTGGTAGGCAGAGGGGTGGAAGAATAGTTGATGTTTGGGTAAATGGATAAACGGACAAATAAATGAAAAAATAAAACCAACCTCCATGTGGTTCGGAGTCAGAAAAGGCCAAAGAGAACACACCATTTGAATACTTGAGAAATAAAGAACTGAAAAGCCAGACAGATCATATTTAGCAACCACTGCTAATCTGACTCCAAGAATTCTTTTTTTTTTCAAGTCTAACTTTGTGTTGGAGAGCACTAGTGTACATGGGTGTGTGTGCCAGTGTGTCCCCAAAAGAATGAGTGTGAGAACGAGCACAGGTCAACATGTTTCTTAAGTGGAACTGCTATTACCTGACAACACTGAGTGTGACTCCCTTCTTTGAGGCACACAGTGAATGAGGGAGAATAAAGAAGGTGAAGTGGGTGAAGGCCCCAGTATAGAGAGGGACTAAGAGTCAGGCATATATTTTATAACCACACTGCTGCTTCTGTAATTATTACAAACATATTTAGAAGAAACAAAATGCTTTTCAAGATCACATAGAACGTCTCAAATGTTAAAACAGAAAAACGGGGGGGCTCAGTACAAGTTAAAACCATATAAGGGGAGAGTTATTTTTTTCCCCATCATGGGAGGAAGCCCTTCTTCTAGCAAATCCCACAGCACAAAAGGAACTAGCTCCAATCATCTGTCTAGATCGCGAAATCTTCCATTCTTCCACAAAGAAAAATGACTTTAAATTTCCCCAGAGCCTTGACATCACTCAGGAGGAGGGAAAGGGAAGGCAGAAGAAAGAAGGAAAAGGACCTAGTGATGCTGGCAGTGCCCCAGGGCAGAGGGAGGTCTCAGTGCAAGGCCAGCCATGATTTCCTGAGGCTGTGCTGTGTGCCCGGCATTGGGCAAAGCACTTGGGATACGCTGTCTCATTTAATCCTCATGGGGGCTACAGACTGGACCCCTACCCAGGAGGTTCTATTCTTAACTTCATTTTACAGACAAAGCAGCTGAAGTTTGAAGAGGTTCTAGGGATGTGTGGGTAGCTCAGTTGACTGAGCGTCTGACTCTTGATTTCAGCTCAGGTCATGACCTCACGGTTCATGAGTTCAAGCCCCACATTGGGTTTTCCAATGACAGCATGAAGCCTGCTTCGAATTCTTTCTCTCCACCTCTCTCTCTACCCTCCCCCATTCTATCTTGCGCTCTCTCTCAAAATAAATAAATAAACATTAAAAAAAAGGTTTAAGAATGAAGAGCTTCTAGAATTTTCCCATGGCCACATGTTCCTAAATGGCAGAGGTAGGATGCAAACCCAGGCCTGTCCCATCTGACACTAACACTCAGGCTTTTGTGACTCGTGGCTGCCACAGCCTCCCTGCCCTCTGAGAACCCCAGGAAGCTGTGGCTTTACCAGGCTTCCTAGTGCAAGACGGTGTAGGAATCCACCAGATATGCCTTCAAGTTCTGTCAAGACTATGATCTGAGATCACTGGTCAGAGTTTTAAAAATCTGGGTTCATCATTACGAAACAACTGGCAGTTTTTGTCTTTCTTTGGTAAAAGCCTTCTGGGAAGCCAAAATTGCTGTGCTATGGTCATTCTTTACCCACGTCTGCATTTTAACATCCAGCTAATTGAGATGAGTGGAGACATCTGTAAGCTTATTTTAAAAGAGACAAATCTCTCGTAGCATAACAACAGCAGCACCACTTACTGAGTGCTTGCTATGTGCTAAGCACTGCTCATCAATTCATGCGGCATCAAAGATTAACAAGCAGCTAAGCACAGGGAATACAAATGCATCAGATGGGGAGGCCGCAGCTTCTCCAAGGGCCTGCAGCCTCAAGGGAGAGACAGACCAGGAAGCAGGGCGGGCAGGGCAGCGGGAGCACAGCGAGGGGGCAGAAGGACACCGCTGCGGGTTTGTGAGAGCTTCCTAACACCTCAGGCTGGAAGCTGAGAGCCAAAAAGATGAAGCAATGCGAAAGTGCATAGCTATGAAATGGGCTGATCCAGGTTTGCCTCACTTCAAAACCACGCCCAGCCTCACAGGGAAATATCCCCCTTCAAGCTTCTCCCACGGGTTTTCTATCTTACGAGGGAAAAGCCAAAATATCAGAACACGTCGACTTCAAAGTTCTCAGTTGGGTCACATTGATGTGAGTCTTATTTGTTCATATCTAACAGTCATCAAAGTATTGTCACAGTCACACTTTCATTTTGAACTTAATCACCATCTTAGAAAGAACAAATTAGATGGCCTTTTCTATGTCAGAAAACTGAGGCCCAGAAGGAGAAGTGATTCATGAAAGGGAAGGTTCAGGGCTCTGGCTTGGGCTCTTGAATGGCTAACTCCCAGTCCAGCCATCTCTGAGTCACAGAACGCTAGCTTATCATACCTGCTTGACTTTTTCCTTTCTTGGTATCCAAAACTGCCTGCCTTACCCCGAAGATCAGTGAATGGTGGCAACAACGTTAGAATCTGGGGTGTGTTCTCTCTTAGTCAATGTTTTGATTCGGATTTTTTTCCATGGGTCTCTTTCATTTGAAATGTTTCTGGTCAGAAGGATGCAAGCCAGTGACAACAGAGTTTTTCAGTCAGAGATAAAGAGATCAGAAGGAGGAGTGATGTCACCAAGATGGCAGAGTACGACCCCAGTCCCCCCCCTCCCCCCTCGCCAAGATCAACAGTTAGGCAGCTGTCCATGAACAAAACAACTCTGGGAGAGCTCCACAGTCCACCGACACAACTTCAGCAACACAGGGGACTAAAAAACCTTGAGAATAATTCACAAAAAAGAAAGGAATAAGAGCTTCGATTTGCCTGCATCATCCCATCCCCCAAGCCAGCACTGCTCAGTGCCAGAAGGGAACTTTCCCACTAGAACGTTCTCACTTAGCTGAGAAAAAAAGAGCAGTGTCAACAACTGGCTTCCCAGTGCTCTGCTGTACCACATGATGTCTCTGCTTTGGTTTAACCCCATCTAGAGGCCAACAAAGCTGGGGACACACAGAGAAGGCTAGGAACAGGGAAGACAGGCAGGGCCTACCAGTAGCTGCCAAGCAGTGGGAATGTGTATGATTCCCAGTGAATTGCTCTGTAGAAGACTGTGCTGCTTTTACAAACACTGAGACCAAGAGCCAGCCATAGCCACCACAAACCACCTACAGATTTCACCATTTTTTACCCCATAGCTATTCAGGTTTGCCAATGCCAGACACCTGTGTCTCTCCATGCCCTCACTGGAGCCCGGGACCTGCACAAGAAGGCAGCCTAGGCCTCTGCTGCTGGGCAAGTGGAAAACAGCAGCCTGCTCCCCTGCGACTGATGCCCACCACCGCAGGCATGCTCAGGGCTAAGGCCACCAGCTGTCCCCCTGCAGGCCCCTGGACTGATCGCCATCACTGGCCTCCACGGCCATGCACGCAATCGGTGGAAGACTGTGCAGTCATGAGAGAACACAATGAAATGTAAATGGATTAAAGTCTCCAATCAAAAGGCACAGACTGGTTGAATGGATGAAAGAAAAAAAAAGACCCAACTATAGGCTGCCAATAACAAACTCACTTCAGCCTCAAGGACACATAGAGGCTCAAAGTGAAGGGATGGAGACACTACAAGCAAATGGAAACCGAAAGAGAGCAGGGGTAGATACATTTATATCACACAAAATAGACTTATAAGTAAAAAACTGTAATAAAAGACAAAAACTGTAATGATAAACTGTAATAAAAGATACAGTTTATTAAAGATAAACTGTGATAAAGATAAGTTTCCTTATATAATGATAAAAAGGTCTATTTGTCAAAAATGATAAAACAATTATACAAAGATATGTATCTAACATAGGAGCACCTACACATATTAAGCAGACATTAACATCTGAAGGGAGTAATAGACAACAATATAATAAAAGTATGTACTTCAATACCTCACTTTCAACAAGAGATAGACCATCCAGACCAGAAATCAGTAAGGAAGTCCTGGACGTACATAACACTTTAGACCAAATGGGTTTCAGAGACATCTACAGAACATTCTATCCAACAGCAGCAGAATTTAACACATTCTTCTCACACACACATGGAACATTCTCCAGGACAGATCATATGTTGGGTCAGAAAACAAGTGTCAGCAAATTTTAAGACTGATTTTATACCAAATATCTTTTCTGACCACAATGGTATGAAACTAAGAAATTAACTGCAGGCAGAGACTGGGAATTTTACAAATATGTGAAAATTAACACACCCCTAAAAAACCACTGGTAAGAGAAGACATTAAAAAAATATCTTGAAACAAATGAAAATGCAAACACAATATGTCATAACTTAGAGAAATTTGCAAAGGTAGTACTAGAGGCAAGTTGATAGTGGTAAGTGTCTACATGAGGAAAAGGAAAGATCTCAAATAAATAACCTAACTTTAAATCTCAACAAACTAGAAAAACAAGAACAACCTAAGTCCAAAGTTAGCAGAAGGAAGAAGATAACAGAGACCCAAGGAGAAATCAATGAAACAGATAATAGAAAAAATTAGAAAAGATCAGCAAAACTAAGAGTTGGGGTTTTTTTAAGATAAAGAAAACTGACAAATTTTTAGCTAGTCTTATCAAGAAAAAAAGAGAGAGGACCCAGATCAATAACACTTTTAATACAAAGGAGACATCATAACTGATACCACAGAAATACAAAAGATTATAAGAATCTATTATGAACAATTATATGGCAACAAATTTGACAATCTGAAAGAAATAGATAAATTCCTAGAAACAGACAGCCTACGAAGACTGAATCATGAAGTAATGCAAAATCTGAACAGAACAATAACAAGAGATTGTATCAGTAATCAAAAACCTCCCATTAAAGAAAAGTCCAAAACCAGGCGGCTTCACAGGTGAATTTTAGCAAACATTTAAAGAAGAATTAATGCTAATTCTTCCTAAACTCTTCCAACAAATTGAAAAGGAGGACACTTCTAAACTCATTTTACACAGTCAGCATTACCCTGATACCAAAGCTGAATAAGGTTATTACAAGAAAACAAAACGAGAGGCCAGTATCCCTGATGAACATACAAGCAAGAATTCTCAACGAAATACTAGCAAACTGAATCCAAAAGCACATGAAAAGAATCATACACCATGATCAAGTGGGATGTACTTCTGAGATGATCATCTCAAAGATGATTTAACATATGCAAATCAAAAATACAATACATAGCATTAACACAATGAAAAACAAAAATCATATGATCATCTCAGTAGATGAAGAAAGAGCATTTGACAAAATTCAACATCCTTCCATGATTTAAAAAAAAAAAACCTCCCAACTAATTGGGTATAGAAGGAACGCACTACAGCATAATAAAGGTCATAAATGACAAGCCTACAGCTAACACCATACTCCGTGATGAAAGGCTGAAAACTTTCCCTCTGAGATCACGAACAAGATGAGAATGCCCACTTTCACAACTCTTATTCAACATAATACTGGAAATCCTAGCCAAAGCAGTTAGGCAAACAAACAAATAAATAAAAGGCATACAAATCAGAAAGGAAGGAAGACTACCTCTGTTTGCTGACGACATGATCAGCATATAGAAAACCTTAAAGACTCTACCCAAAACTGCTAGACTTAATAAATGAATTCAGTAAAGTTTCAGGATACAAAATCAACATATAACAATCAGTTGCTGGGCATGGGTGGGTGGCTCAGTTGGTTAAGCATCAGACTATGGGTCAGGGCATGATCTAACAACTCGTGAGTTGGAGCCCCACATCAAGCTTTGAGCTGTCAAGCCTGCTTCAGATTCTGTGTGTGTGTCTCTCTCTCTACCCCTCCCGCGCTCATGCTGTCTCTCTCTCAAAAATAAAAACATTAAAAAAAAAAATCAGTTGCTGGCACCCGCAGCTGATTTTTATAGGTTGATTTGGTTTCCTAATTCAAAGGGGCATATGCACCCCAATCTTTATAGTAGCACTGTCAACAATAGCCAAATTACGGAAGGAGCCCAAATGTCCATTGATTGGTGAATGGATAGAAGATATGATATTTATACCCACACATACATACACACACATTGCAATCTACCTCGTGATCAAAAAGAATGAAATCTTGCCATTTGCAACAACGTGGATGGAACTAGAGTGTATGATGCTAAGCAAAAAAAAAGTCAGCCAGAGAAAGACAAACATTGTCTGAATTCACTCATATGTGGAATTTAAGAAACAAAACAAGTGGAGATAGGGGAAAGGAAGGAGAAATAAGATAAAAAAAAGAGAGGAGGCAAACTGTAAGAGACTCTTAAATTCAGAGAACAAACTGAGGGTTACTGGAGGGGTGTTGGGTGAGGGGATGGGCTAAAGGGGTGATGAGCATTAAGAAGGGCACTTGTTGGGATGAACACTGAGTGTCATATGTAAGTGACAAATCACTGGTTCTTTTCTTTAAAAAAAATTTTAATGTTTTTATTTTTGAGAGAGAGATAGAGGCAGCATGAGCAGGGGAGGGTCAGAGAGAGAGGGAGACACAGAATCCGAAGACAGGCTCCAGGTTCTGAGCTAGCTGTCAGCACAGAGCCCGATGTGGGGCTCGAACCCACGAACCGTGAGATCATGACCTGAGCCGAAGTCAGACGCTTAACCGACTGAGCCACCCAGGTGCCCTGATGAATCACTGGTTCTATTCCTGAAAGCAACACTACGTTGTATGTTAACAAACTTGAATTTAAATAAATAAATTAATTTTTAAAAAATCAGTTGCATTTCTGTATACTAACAATAAACTATCAAATAAAAGAAAACACTCCCACTTATAATAGCATCAGAAACAATAAAGTAGTTAGGAATAAATTTAATCAAGGGCATGAAAGATCTATATGCTGAAAGCTGTAAGACATCAGTGAAAGAAATTGAAGACACAAATAAATGGAAAGGTATCATGTATTCATAGATTAGAAGAGTTGATATTTTTTAAGTATCCATATTATTTAAAGCCATCTATAGAGTCACTGCAATCCCTATCAAAATTCAAATGTCATTGCACAGGAATACAAAAAGTGACCCTAAAATTCATATGGAACCACACACAAAAAAGTCCTGAATTGCCAAAGCAATCTACAAAAAGAACACAGCTGCAGGTATCACACTTTCTGATTTCAAACTATATTACAGAACTATAATAATCATAACAGTATGGTATTGGCATATAAATGGACACACAGACCAACGGAACAGAATTGAGAGCCCAGAAATAAACCCATGCATACATGGTCAACTAATATTTGACAAGGGAACCAAGAATACTCAGTAGGGAAAGGATAGTTTCTTCAATAAATGGTGTTAGAAAAACTGAAGGTCCACATGCAAGAGAATGAAATTGGAGCCCTATCTTACACTACTCAAAAAATTAAGTGAAAATAGATTAAGGATTTAAATATGAAACCATAAAACTTGTAGATGAAAACACAGGGGAAAAGCTCTTTGACCTCAGTCTTAGCAAGGATTATTTTGGATATGATACCAAAAGTATAAATAACAAAATCAAGAATCAACAAGTGGTACTAAATCAACCTAATAAGTTTTTACACAGCTAAAGAAACAATCAACAAAATGAAAACGCAACCTATGGAATGGGAGAATATATTTGCAAGCCATATATCTGATAAAGGATTAATATCTAGGGGCGCCTGGGTGGCTTAGTCGGTTAAGCGTCTGACTTTCACTTAGGTCATGATCTCGCAGTTCGTGGGTTCGAGCCCCGCGTCGGGCTCTGTGCTGACTGCCAGCTCAGAGCCTGGAGCCTATTTCAGAGTCTGTATCTCCCTCTCTCTCTGACCCTCCCCTGCTCACGCTGTCTCTCTCTCTCTCTCCTAGAAAGAAATAAAAATATTAAAAAAAAAAAGATTAATATCTAAAGTACATAGGAACTCACACAACTCAACAGCAAAGATTTTAAAATGGGCAGAAGACTTGAATAGACATTTTCCCAAAGATATACAAATGGCTAACAAGCACATGGAAAGGTGCTTAATATCACTAATCATTAGGGAAGTGCAAATCAAAACCCCAATGAGATATCATTTCACACCTGTTAGAATGACTGTTACCAAAAAGACAAGAGATTAATGCCAGGGCACCTGGGTGACTCAGTTGGCTAAGTGTCCGACTTCAGCTCAGGTCATGATCTCACGGTTCGTGAGTTCAAGCCCCGCGTCAGGCTCTGTGCTGACAGCTAGTTCAGAGCCTGGAGCATGCTTCGGATTCTGTGTCTCTCCCTCTCTCTGCCCCTCCTCCACTCTGTCTGTCTCTGTCTCTCTCAAAAACAAATAAACATTAAAAAAAAGAGAGAGATAAAGGCTGAAAAATGCAGAGGAAAGGGGAACCCTGGCACTGTTGGTGGTGACATAAACTGGTGCTGCCACTACGGAAAACAGCATGGAGGTTTCTCAAAAAATTAAAAATAGAACTACCTTATGATTCAGCAATCCCACTTCTGGGTACATATCTGAAGATGAAAACACAATCTCAAAAAGATAATTTGCATTCCCAGGTTCGTTACAGCATTATTCCTAACAGTCAAGACATAGAAAATAGTTAAGCGTCCATTGATGGGTGAACAGATAAAGAAAATGTATCATATATATACGAAATATACAATATAATAGATGTAATATATTAATATATACAAAATATATATTTCAATTTTACATTTACATATTAATTATATGATATATAATAATATATTAATTTTGTATATATTACATATACATATGTAATGAAATGTTAATCATAAAAAAGAAGAAAAAAGGAGAAATTGAGAGCATTATATTAAGTGAAATGTCAGAGCAAGACAAATACTGTATAATCTCACTTATATGTGGAGAAATATCAAACTCATAGAAACAGAGGGTAACGGTGGTTATCAGGGCTGAGTGGTGGGGGAGGTGGACATATTTTGGTCAGTTACAAGAACAAGTTTGAGTATCTAATGTATCGCACGACAACGGCAGTCAGCCTCACTATGGTGTACTTGCTGTGAGTGTAGGGCTTTAATGATCTCAGCATAACAACAAATGGTGATTGTGTGAGGTGAAGGGTGTGTTTACTAACCTTATTGTGGTAAAACATTTCACAATCTGTACATGTATCAAATAATCACACTGTATACCTTAAACCTATATAACAGTTGATGTGTAGATTCTGTCTCAAAAAAGCTGAAGGGGAAGAAAAAGAGACAAAGACTACTGCTGGCCCTTGATAACCACCTTCAACTTTCAACGGATCAGAATTCTCTAAAGGGTAAGACATGCTATGTATTTCAGCAGTATTTTAACCCTTCTCTTAGCATCTTAGTTTTGGATTAACAAATGGTATACCCTTCCCACACATAATATAAAACTATGATGATGATAGTGATTAAAATATTTTTGAGCATTTATTATGTGCCAGACATTGTTGTACGGGCTCTATGCATATTAACTCATGGTGCTATAATTATGCCAATTTCACAGATGAAGAAACCAAAGCAGAGAACAACTGAGCACCTTGTCCAAGATCACGAAGCCTGTAAGTGGCATAGTTGGGATCCAAAGTCAGGCCATGTGACTCCAGCAGTCAGGTTTTTCATAAGCATGCCAGATGCTGGGCGACTCCATATCCTGTATCCTGGCAGTGCCTGGGACCGTCCCAGTGATGAATTACACAGTCGTCCTTGCTGTACGATACTGTAAGGGTCTGTAGCGTTAGCAGTGAGGATGAGCCATTTGTGGATGGCACGTCTTAGTGATCAAACTGGAGAAATCAGCGTACAATCCAAGTAGTTTCTATGGTACCAGGAAGGCAAAAGAACAGTCCAACAGGATTCTTATGCAGAATGTCACCGGATCAAAGGGCATGAGAGGAGAAGGGGAGAAAGATCATAAAAGCATTCACTAAAGGATGTAGCAAGCAGGCACTTCGGCCTCCCTTTGTCACACACAAAGTAGTGCAAGTTCTTCACTGATGACAAAGAGGATGTCTTTCTCCATCAGGCATTTAAGAAGTACCAGGAGTTGTCAAGGCAGACATGCCAGCTCGCCGGATGGTGCTGTGAACTGGAGAACACCATCTGTTTTGTTAAGGTTGACAGTCTGAAATTTCTGGTTAAACTCCAGATCTCCTTGTTGTGAAGGGCTTGATAACTTTTAGTCCATTACCTTCTGCTTACTGAGTCACAGAGCATATTATATCTCCCTCCAGAGCACTCCAACAGCTGGGCCATGTTATAAGCTGTCTTTGTCTTATTTGGTATTAGATAATGGATTTGATGGGACCTTCCATCTGAATCAAGGAAATGCAATTACAGAATTGCTGTTGTTTCAAATAAGTGGCCAACTCTGACATTCTGGCTCAAGAACACAAATCCGTTACTTTTTTTTGCCAGTGGGGCTGTTCTGATGAGGGCTTGCTTTACAAGCACATTGGACACATAACAACAAAGCATTTACTTCACTTTTTAATTGCTCTTGGAAACATTTTAAATGGCACCAACGCAATCTTTACTAGAAAATGAAAGCGTTCACTTCCCTGAGTAATTTAACTCTTCAAAGGAGGGCAGAAAGGACCACTTTATGAAATTCATTGAAAACTGAGTGCCTGCATTCAGGAGCTAACAAAGCTGTTTCAAAGTCAAGTGGGGACAGGCTGAGTCAGCAATACCCACTAGAAGTTGCATTCCGGCTTTAATCCAATTCAACAAACGCATTTTCTGCTGTGTCAGAGAGAGCCTTAAGAAGAATTTCTGGAACAACATGCTGAAAATGGTTCTTGGTGAAAGCTACGTTTTGATGGCACCATGAAATTACTAATTACGCTGAAGAGAGTCTTAAACACTTGAGCCTCTTGTGGATTTCATGCTGGAAAAGAAGGGAGAGTTCAGGTCACGGTATATGAGCAGGCTCGCTTCTGCTCTGCGCTGTCTGTAGGTATGTTATGTGGTCCCAGTATCAAACAGGGATGAGTGAGACTGAAAAGAAGCTGTGGATAAAGGGAAATGCTCAATTTCCATTTTTTCCAGCTTCAAAGTCAAATGGTCCTAGTCAGTCAGAAGTGCTAGAGCTTTAGCTCTTTCCTAAATAATTTTCAGCATGTGCTTTATAGAGGCAGTGGGGCATGATGTAAAGAGCAGTGACTTTAGGTTCCGACAGCTCTGGGCTCAAAGCCCAGCTCTGCCACACACTTGCTGGGGGACCTTTGACAACTAAACTCTGTTCTTCAGGTTTTCATTTCTAAATGGGAATAAGAAGCCACATCTTTGTGAATTTTTAAGTGAGCTAATAAAACACTGCATAAGAAGCTACTTCAAGTATAGTTCTAGCACACTGGAGGCATTCCATGAGTGTCATTGCTTTCATTATTATCATGACTTCTGTGCTACTTCAAAGGTGTGTTGGAGAGATCACAAAGGCCTTTTCATATGTTCTCTATGAAACCTGTTATTTGAATACCTAAAAAGTGCAGCTAGTATCAGTTTCCTAAGGCTAAGTGTTAAATGCAGAGAATAGGCTATTAAGTTCATGTACTTAAAAGAAGAAACAGTGTGATATTCTAGCGATTTTCTTGTCCAAAAGTAACAAATATTAGGGTTCTTCAAACCTGCACAAAGGGCCTTGCTTTGTAAACTTCTTGGCTAAAGATCCAAAAAGGTTAACATATTATTTAGTTAGCCTGGTAATCAGACTGTCTCACTTAGCTATCAGGTGAAAGACTGTGTAAAATAAAGAGAAAAATCTGCTTGATTCAGTATTCCTACTAACTGTAAGGAGTAAAATGAAAATGGTATCATAAAACCTAATCACTGCCTGCTGGTTTCACTATTTCTCAAGCTGATTATATTTTTGGTTCTTTTAAAAGGCTTTAGGAATCAAGTTCCAGCTTCCATATACATTGTCTTTCCATGAAAAGATTATAGAGTTTCACTCTTTAGAGGAGTAGAGTTGTAGAGATCATTTATACTGATGAGAATGTGAAGGTCCAATATAAAATACACAGAAACTGCCACTGTTCCCCTGAATTAGTCTCTCTGGGCATTGGAACAGAGGCAGCCAGAATGATATCTGAACTTAAAGAAGTAGTAAGGCACAAATGAATGAACACAGTAAATATGAAAGAGGTAAGAAATTATTCAGACTTTAGACTCCAGTTAGTAATTCCAGGCATTTTCATAGTGCTTGGCTCTCACCATCCTCCATCCATTCAAATTACACATGTGCTGTGCCCAATGTGGACCAAACATTGGGCACTAGGTAATAAGGACACAAAAAATTTAAGATACACATATCTTGCCCATTCTTGGCATTTATGATCTAGCAAGTAAATAATGGTAATACTTAATAACTGCCAAGCATAAAATATAAGGGGAACACCAAATTTCCTGAAGAGCCTAGGAGGCTTGATTAAGAGTATAGGACATCTAGCTGAAGTGTGAGCAAATAAGTAAGACTTCACAGGCTTGACAGAAAGAGAAAGACATTCAGGGCATTAGAAATGACATGAGGAAAGCCACGGAGGAATAAAAGTGCTCATGGGTTTGGGGAGCAATGGGTTTGAGGGATGAGAATGGCAGAAAATGGCATTAGTAACATAAACGGGGGCCAGTTCCTCACAGAAGAGTATTCTGACAACCCACCCCCCTATTAAATTTACATCCCTGTACTCCTTTCTGAAATCACAAACTACTTTCCCTGCAAGCACTTGAAATGTTTATTTTGTCTACCAAACAGCCACTGGCATGCATCTAGTACACAGTATGTGCTCAATAAAATTTTTTTGAATGTTGAGGGCTATCAAAAAATATACATGCCAGGTATAAACAGAAAAACTCAGTTTTATCCTTCTTACACAGGGAAAAATCCAGTTGTTCATTATTGTGTTTCTTTCCTAGGAGCCTCCTTTACTCCTTACACAGAGCATTGACTTCTGACTCTTCTGGTCAACAAATGTGTGTGGGGTTTTCCCCACAACAACAAGTAAGTCACTGATACCAGCTGGATGTCCTACAATGTAATTCAGACACGATCCACCCAGAGATAGCGTCAGACCTCACAGGTAAGGGCCCAGTCCCACAGGATTGCCCCCCAGCCCCATATCAGACACCAGCTGTGAGTTCAGGTGACCAGCTATGCTGCTGAGCGACCGGCTACAGGTTGGAGGTTCCCATGACCTCTTCCTCAGGTTTGGTTAACTTGCTAGAGCAAGAACTCAGGGAAATGCTTATTTACATTTACCAATTTATTAAAGGATACAACAAAGAATACAGAGGAACAATCAGATGAAGAGATACACAGGGAGCGTCTGGGGGGTTCCCAAGCCCGGGAGCTTCTGTCCCCCTGGAGTTGGGGTGCACCGCTCTCCTGGTGTGGACGTGTCCACCGACCTGGAAGCTCTCTGAACCCCCTACCACGGGGGTACCATAGAGGCTTCCTCTGGTCGGCATGATCAATGATTAACTCTACTTCCAGCCCCTCCACGCTCTCTAGGTGGCGCTGAAAACAACAACGTTCTCATCTTGACCTGGTCTTTCTGATGAAGAGCCCCTGTCCAGGAGCCATCCATTCACTCAGTCACCTCATTAGAACAAAGGTGCTCCTAGTGTTCTTATCATGTATAGAATTAAAAGGGTCCTAGGTGCTCTGTGCCAGGGACTGGGGGCAGATATGTATATTATATACATATATCATATATATCATATATCATACATATATCATATACATATCTTGGGACTCCATCCTGAAGTTACTGGGGAGCTACTGCAGGGCTGTAAGTACAGAAATGATCTGATAAGATTGAGCCTTGAGCAGCTGGGGTTTTGAGAGGGTTACCATGGAAGAAATGTGGAAAATAATCTGGAGGAGAAGCTGGGAGCCCAATATGGAGGAAAATGCAGTAATGACCCATGAGAGTCTGAAAACACAGTCTTGCAGATGCAAGTTGTGTGGGGAGGCAGAATTCTTAGGACTTTGGACCAAGCAGGTCTGAGCCATGAGGGAAAGAGAGGGATCCCAGGATAACTGAGATTTCTAGCTTGGGGACTGAGATTGTGTTGCCGTTCTCAGAAAGAGGGAACACGTGATGTGAGGTCACAGACTTGCAGAAAGACCTCTCTGGGGCCTCTGGATTGGGGTGTGTAGGAAGCAGGAATAGACAGGTGTCGCAGAAGGAGGTCTGATCGCTCTCTGCCCCTCCCCCACTCATTCTCCTTCTCCCTCTCTTTCTCTCACAAAATAAATAAATAAACATTAAAAAAAAAGTGAGGTCTGAGTTTGGGAAGATAGTGCATGGAAGTGAAAGCCATGGGTCTGGGTAGAATCAAGAAAAACATACTGTTCCAATTGCACTCTACCCCCAGAGTGCAATGTGTTTTTAAAAGTAAACCTTTAAGGGTGCCTGGGTGGCTTAGTTGGTTAAGCGTCCGACTTTCGCTTGGGTCATGATCTCGCGGTTCGTGGGTTCGAGCCCCGCATCAGGTTCTGTGCTGACTGCCAGCTCAGAGCCTAGAGCCTGTTTCAGTCTGTGACTCCCTCTCTCTCTGACCCTCCCCTGCTCACGCTGTCTCTCTCTCTCTCCTAGAAATAAATAAAACATTAAAAAAATTAAAAAAAAATAAATAAAAGTAAACCTTTAAAGTATAACACGTTGTCAGAAAGGTAGGGAAGCATAAGCATACAATTTAGTACATTTTCCTAAGGTGAGCCAAGCCGCATAACTGCCATTCAGATCAAGAAGTAGCACCCTACCAGGATCCAGCAATGCATTTACCAGCAAAAGCACTCATGGCCACAATCGTGGTAGAGGCTTAGAGACCTAGAGTCTTCACCTCTAACGCAATGATGTCTTTAAACAGAGCCCACCTGGCCGGAGAACCACAGAGGCGGTCTGAACGATCACTTGCTATACCATCTCCAAATGTCTAAGAGGCCCGATTCTAATGCTTTACATTTTCTGCTGTGATTTCGATTTTCTGAAAAAACAAACTGGTCAAAAGTAAATTCCTCCGAAGTCACCCCAAAACAGATGGCTTCCTTAAGGAACCAACATGAGACTAAAAGGGGAGCCAAATGATTCTGGAAGAAAGACCCCAAAGCTCATCAGCGTCACGTAACACGGGTCCAGTGTGCAGTGTCCGGCACAGATGGCAGGACCCGGGGTCACATCTGTCCCTGCCATCACTGGCAAAGCAAGGGGTGACAAAGGAACTGCTACAGATGGAAAGACTTAGGGACAGGCATGTGTGGGAGGTGCAGCGCCAGGTGTGGGTGGCAGGAGCCAATGACTAATATCGCTGAGGTTTCCCCGCTCACTGCATGCTGTCAGGCAGCACTGCTTGCAGGGAACAGCCGCAGAAGAGGGACTGAAAGTAGAACGTGTGCCAAAGTGGTGGTGCCCATGGCAGGCAGTGCCCACCTGAGTCTGGGAAAACACAACTGTGTTCAGAAATCAATGTTCTTCAAAGTGATCACTCAAGTATTCCTTTCTGAAGTCCTAACAGAAGTGTTATCAATGCTCAGGACTGGGCTGCCTAATGGGAAATGCCCCCACGGGGGCTTTTGACTCATAAACCTATTCAGCCTCACATGTTCATAATCATTTGTGTAAAGAAGAAAAAAGCTCCAAGCACTAATTAGAAAGATAGAGCTGTTGTATTTTCCTCCAGATCACCTTATCTTCTTTATTCAGTTCTTGAAGACTCAGCTATTAAAAGAAATTAAGTAATTCATCAAGCCCATTTCAATTACCTGCTGCTGATAACATCAGATTACAATTAGCATCTACAAATGAACCAAGTGCTAACTGCCAAGCTGAAACATAAGCTAATTTACTGCGAGACTCTGCCTGCTGGAGACAGAACTCAGGGATCTGGCAGCAAGCATCCACTTCATTATTCCAACCACAGTGTTGCAGCCTCTCCTGCAACGGTCCAAAGTGCGGCTCTGACCAAGATTTACCGCCCCGTCTGCCTCTGCTCACATGTTTACAGATGCGCTGTATCTGTAAGCAAATCACAGCTCCTTTTAAATAGCTATGTCTAGACAAGCAGGGTGACAAATCTTGACCTAAAGAAGAGAGTAAATATTATTAATATTTATTAGGCACTGATAGGTGTGGGGCACAGCACAGGATGTGCATGTCACAACCTTAATGAGGGTCTGAATCATTTTCTGTGAATCCTCTGCTGCTTGATCAGAAAAACTCCTGTCTTGGCTGATGCTCTCCATTTCTCATTTTTCCTTTCAGACAGGGAAAGCACATTCCTGTTACTTTCTTCTAGATGTCTAGAAATATCTTTTTCCAGCTCTGGGGTTCACTATTTTTTTTTTTTTTTGGTTATTTATATTTCCCCATTTCATGACACTTAATAGGAATGGAAGGCAGAGGTGCATGCTTTGGCTTCCTAGACCATGGACATTATTAGATTCTGACGATCTGTGTATCCTCAGCTACGCTTCACAAGCAGAAGAACTACTGTTCGGCGAATGTGTGGGTCCTGAAGGGGCCTGTGGGCTGTATTAAAAGACAGCATACAGACCCGAGTTTGGATCTTGCCACTGCCACTTAAAAACTGAATTTGAGCCAGCATCTTTCTTTCTATGCCTACCATGCAGCTTGGTAGTGAGAACAACATAATGTAGGCAAAATGTCTATCTCAGTGCAAGTACTCAATAGACAACAGCTTCTCTGGGGAAGGAGAAGAAAGGGCTCTTGCATCCTGATGGTGCTATACTTCTCTAGGAATACTTGCTGTTTTGTCCCACAAGCAGGGACTACTGCTTCAAGATGACCGATAACCCTCTAGTGGTGTTTCTTCTTTCTTATCCTCTATTACGAGGGAATGGATAGAGGCGGGGTGCAGAAGAGGAAGCATCGTTGGCTTCGAGCCCTAGATGGGGTAATCCCAGCATGGCTCCTACTGGAGTCCACCCTTCTAGTGGGTATGTTCCCTCACAGGAGAATCTGTGGACATGGAAATCAGAGACCTGAAATCCAGCCTCAAGTCTGCCTCTCACTCTGTAACCTTGGGTGAGGAATAAACACTCATTAATCTCTGAATAACAGTAATTTACTTCATGGGGCTATTAGAAAGACCAACAAGTGCTGTAAAACACAAATATGGTGGAATCACATTGCTATGCCAAGAACTTCCAAGTGATGTTGCAAGGACCTTTTGACATCTTGAGCAGTTATTTTGAAAATGGCTCCACCTGGGGTACCCAGGTGGCTCAGTCGTTTAAGAGTCTGACTTCAGTTAGGTCATGATCTCATGGGTTTGTGGATTCAAGCCCCACATTGGGCTCTGTGCTGACAGCTCAGAGCCTGGAGCCTGCTTCAGATTCTGTGTCTCCCTCTCTCTCTACCCTTTCTCTGCTCATGCTCTGTTTCTCTGTCTCAAAAAATAAGTAAAAATTAAAAACAAGTTTTAAAAAAATGAAAATGGTTCCATAAACCACACTGTGGATTTTCAAAGAAAAACACTCAATTAGTATAAGTTAATTACTACCTAGAATTATTATAAACATTTTACCTATAAAGCCAGGTCTCTTTCCATCTCTCTCCAACACATAAAAATTGAAATGTGAAAAACAGATGAAATAGAGTGAATGCCGTATTATAAAATATTTTTTTCTTGTACAAAGGAAATTTATCATATGATTTTTTTAGGATACCTAGTTTTACATATGTTCATAGTCATGATTTAATTCATAAAACTAATTCAGGAATAATATATAAGTAAGGTACAGTATGTGTATCTATTATGTAGCCATATATAATGGTGTCATTCCCCCTTTCCTTTGGAATTCAGAACTTTCTGATTCACACTGCCAAAATTTAATTTTTAAATATAGTTACTTAGGTGACATTTCTTAAATCTTGGAATCAGAAAAGCTGAAAGCCACCGCTTCTGCGATTATCATTTGCTGCACTGCAAATAACAGGCCTGATGTATAACCACCAGAAGAGCTACCAAACTTTTACTCTGACGCATGACTCCCAGGATGGTTTGAAAACACGGTACAAAAGAGGCCAAGCATTATTTTATGAGATCTTAATGAATATTTCATGCTATGGATCTCTTGAGACTAAATGGATCGAGTGTTTTTTTTTTTTTTTAATTTACCTGGGCTGTGATTTTTCTCCTATGTAAAATTAATTAATACTCTTGACCTCATAGGTTTATGGAGAGGATTAAATAGGAAAGTGAATGCAAATGTGGCACAGAACCGGTTTCTGTACATGCTTGTCAAATGGAAAACCATAAGCACTGTGGGGGCCAGAACAACATTGTTTTTTTGTTTTTTCATTAAAATGTAAGCACTAATGTGCCTATCTCATAACTAACGTTCAATAAATATTTGTTGAACAGAAGAATGAACAATTAAGTGAACAAATGAATTCATGAACCATTTCCCTTTCTCTCTCAAAGAAACTACTTTCTAGATCTGTCTTTTTGACTAAAAAGAGACAGTTATTTTTAAAATTTCAATTATTTTCCAATGATGGACTATTAGGTATTTTACCCCAGGATTTGGTGGGAAGCACTTTCTCTCTCTCATATTTGACCCAATACTAGAAACAAAATGACCTCGGGCACTCTTGTATGAGGGAAGTGGCTTCTGAAATGTGTTCACCTTTCTATGTCTTCCAGGGGCGTAGTGGCAAACTAAGAGGTCACCCTCATCTGGAAGGAAGGCAGTAAGGGAGGGAGGGAAAGAGGGGAAAAGAAGGAGGAAAGGGAAGGGAAGGGAAGGAAAGGAAAGGAAGAGAGAGAAAAAAGGAAAGAGGGAAGGAAAGAGGGAAGGAGGGAAGGAGGAAGGAAAGAAAAACTGAAACTAGCCATCCTTTTAATGGCCTCCCTTCTCACTTACCTGACTGCAGCTCACCCCACAGCAAGAGGAGAGGCAATCCTGCCCAGGCCCCAGTAAATGAGAGGACCTAGGATGATCACTGAGGACTTTCACTGAGGCTTTGTTCCAGTGACCTACTCTACAGCCTGAGAAGGCCACCAAAAACCCAGAGGCTGCAGAAATACTGTCATGCAACTACAGTTGTTTTGGGTAGAAAACAAGAGATGGACATTTTCTAAGCCAAAATACACATTAACATTATTTTCACAAGACACATGCTTAGAAAACAGCTAGGCTATTCATTGTTGTTCATAAGAAATTTGAAGTCTCAATCATTTCTATTTCTTTTATTTCAAAACAAATAAAGGTGGATAATAAAAGTACATGCTGAACACCAAGAACAAAGATTTCCTGTCTTCTCTACCTTTTCCTCTCCATTTCCACAAGTTCTAGCCACTTCCCCCTCAGATGTGCACAGGAAGCTTCTATTTCAGAAAACCTTCTAAGTGGCTCAAATCTCATTGTCCTTGGCTTCTGTGGTATCAAAGTGATATGCCGCCACCCCCCGCCCCCATCCTGAAGCTCTCTTCTCCCTAATCTCTACCCAGATGCCCTCTACCCTCCGTGATCCTAACTCAGTCTCAGTGGCTGGCTTTCTGTCCTTATTTTCTAATATCATTGAGATGATACTCAATACCTGTTTCCAGTAGTATTTAATCATGTTACATTAAGTGAGAGACACATATTGGACATGTACGAAACCAAACATCACATGCTTCCCCAAACTAGTTCTTCCTCTCAGCCCTCCTGTTTCTTTTAAAAAGCACCACTCTTCTTCCAATCATCTGGGCACAACATCTGGGGAAAGATTTCACTCATTCAATCTAACCATATAATTATTTACAGGGTATCCACTACGTGGTAAGGGGTTATGCTCAGTGATACAGAGACTGTAGATAGAATGCTGTTCATGCTTCCAATGAGTTCTAATCCAGTAGAGGTAACTATATACGTATACAAATAACCAAAATTTATGATGGAATATAAATAAAGAGAGATTTTGAAAGTGTTCCTAGGGCTCAGATGAAAGGCATACCTTGTTGTCAAGAGAGGCTTCAAGTAGTGAACAGTATTTAGAATGATCTAAAAAGATGGGTTAACGTCAGACAAGCAAGATAGGGAAAAGCAAAAGGTCTAAGTGCAAGAAACAGCTTGAGGAAATATAGTAAAGGACAAGAGCACAGCCAATGCGGTGAGATTAGGGGAGATGGAAAAGCCCAATTTCTGGAAAAGTAAATAGGATGTACAGAGGAGTAGTGGAATTAAATAAGAGGAATCACGACAAACCCCATTTTCAGGTAAGGACTCTGGTCATAACGGGTGTGCAGTGTGTAGCGACTACTACCTGCAGAGCAGCTTTGGAAGGATCGGTCTCATGCTGTCGTGTGGGATGGAGGAAATATGGAAGGGAGGGCCCAGTGCAATGGAAAACCCAACTAGGAGGTTCATGCAGCCGCCTGGGCAACCAGCAAGGGGCAAAGAAAGAAAAGAGCCCTATGAGAATATTTACTGACAACTGTTAGACTGTCAATCAACTGAGGGAAAAAGGGAAGAAATCAATGATGATTTTAGATTTCTAAGTCAGAATGGTATAACAGGCTGAATAATGCCACCCGCTCCCACCCCACAATATGTTGCTAATCCCTGGCACCTGTCAATGTTACTTCACATGGCAAAAGGGACTTTGTGGGTGTGATTAAATTAAGGGGTTGGAGATGAGCAGACTGTCCTAGATTGTGCAGGTGGGCCTGATGTAATCACGACAGTCTTTGTAAGAGGGATGTGAGAGGAGTCGGGGCGGAAGAGAGGGCAGTGTGGTGACAGGAGCAGAAAGGAGTGGTGCACCCTGAACGTGGAGGAAGAGGCACAAGCCAAGGAGTCCAGGCGGCCAATAGAAGCGGACTATCCCCTAGAGCCTGCAGGAGAGCCCAGCCTTGTTGATACAATAAACTTGTGTTAAGCCACTAAGTTTGTGGCTGTTACGGCAGCAATAGAAAATTAATACAGATAGCCAGAAGCATGGGGCAGTCATCACCAAATTTAGAAAAGCCAGAAGTCGGGGCACCTGGGTGGCTCAGTTGGTTGAGTGTCCGACTTCAGCCCACGTCATGATCTCACAGTTCGTGGGTTCGAGCCCCATGTCGGGCTCTGTGCTGACAGCCAGCTCAGAGCCTGGAGCCTGTTTCAGATTCTGTGTCTCCCACTCTCTCTGACCCTCCCCTGCTCATGCTGTCTCTCTCTCAGAAATAAATAAAACATTAAAAAAAAAATTAAAAAAAAAAAGAAAAGCTAGAAGTCAACTTAGGACAAAGATATTTCGTGTCTAGACTCACTACCTCTGACAGATCAGCATGAAAATCAGATGGAGAACCCACTAGGCTGACAGAAATGCTAAAGTGGTGCCCAGGCAGGTGGTCAGTGCTGGCGCACATGGATTTGGAAACAACGTACACTGAAGCCGTAGTTGAAGGTATGCCGGTAAAAATAATAAAGGGAGATAGACAAAGAAGAACAGAAAAATCAAGGAACGAAACACAAGAACTCACACACTGAACAAATGGCAATCCAATGGGAAGGAACCGTGAAAACTAACGTAGGTTATCTGAATGACACAGAGAGAGGCCTTAGAGAGAAGGGAGAAGAGAAAAAGCAGACTGCAGGAAAGTCTATATACTAGGATAGAAGTTTTGGGAAAAAAAAAAAGAACAGTCTGTAGACACGTGCATATTTATACCTATGATTGTATTGCCATGTGTTTATGCACATTCTAAAAAGGTCTGGGAAGAGTCTAACCAAACTGTTAACAGTGGTTAACTGTGAGGATTGGAACAAGGGAAGGTAAATGGTGTAAGAAGAGGGACTTTTTTCTACTGTATACACTTTCGTATCATAAGATTTTTTTTTTTTACCGAAGTAAATACCACTTTTGTAACTTTTTAAAATTGCTTTTTTTTAAAAGAGGGACAGGGGCGCCTGGGTGGCTTAGTCGGTTAAGCGTCCGACTTTCGCTTAGGTCATGATCTCGCGGTTCGTGGGTTCGAGCCCCGCGTCGGGCCCTGTGCTGACTGCCAGCTCAGAGCCTGGAGCCTGTTTCAGTCTGTGACTCCCTCTCTCTCTGACCCTCCCCTGCTCACGCTGTCTCTCTCTCTCTCCTAGAAATAAAAAATAAATAAATAAATAAATAAAAAGAGGGACAATAAAAGTCAATGCAAAAGGAATAGAAAGAGAAGCCAAGAAGAGAATCAGGACAGCAGTGCTTCACAGACACCAGAAGAGGAGAGAAATTCAAGGAAAAGTTTGAGCTTACAAATGTTGCATAGGATTAGGGAAATTTAGAACTGTCAAAAGATCTCCCAACTCAGCCATGAGGAGATCACTGTTGATCTTTTTCAGGGGCTGAAGGTGCAAGTCAAACTTTAATGGGTCCAAATTTAATAGGAGGAGCTCCATTTCTAGTAATGGAGGAGCAGCTCCTTTCAGACCAGCCCACTTACAACTATAAAGTAGGAGGGGGAGGGTGGGGGGAGGCATGAGGGATGCAGGGGGAGGAATCTACAAAGAGACACTGTGTAACCAAAAACAGTGAGGAATTGTAGGAAGGTTGGAGCTGACCCTCTGAAGAAAGGAATGTCTAAGAACGGAATGGTATTGGTTAAATCCCTTATTTTTGAAATGCCACGGGGCATCTTTTTTGTTGTGTGTGGGGGGGTGGCCAGAGGGAAAGCCCCAATTAATGACATATGGTCAGGCCACAACACAGGTAGAAACACAGTGTTACCGGCTTGAAGAACTAGAAGAATGAGCCACAGTGGGGAGTCTTCAAATCTGAGTATAAATTCTACGTCAATCTCTTAACTCCTGAAATATACATGTGCGTTGCTGAATCTAAGCAGCCCAGTTAAAGCTATGAGATCAGAACACAGATTTCAGCTGTCACCCACCACAAAGACTGCATTTGGAGCCTGAATTAAGCCAAGTTAACTGGTAAAAGATCAACAACAACAAAATACTGTTGAGAGAAATATATCAGAATCCAGAGTCTCTATAAAGTAACATTCACAATATTGGATATAATGCCATATTATCAGATATACAAAGAAACATTAAATGTGACTCACATTCAAAACAGAAGGCAATCAATGCACAATTCTGTGACTATACTAAAAGCCATTGAATTATACACTTCAAATGGGTAAATTACACAGTATGCAAATTACACCTTAATAACGCTGTTACAAAACAACAACATTACCATCAGGGAGTTGATAGGGTCTACCTCTAAAACAGACTCTTAGCTATAGAGAACAAACTGATGGTTACCAGGGGGCAGGCAGGTGGGGAGGTGGGTGAAACAGGTGAAGGGGATTAAGAGTATATTCAGCATGATGAGCAGGAGTAATGCATAGAATTGTTGAATCACTATATTGTACACCTGAAATGAATATAACCCTGTATGTTAACTATACTGGATTTAAAAAATTATAGGGTCAAACTCTGAGGTGACCCAAATAGACTTAGCAAATGAAGTTTTAAAAACTTTTGTAATAAATAGGCTTGGCTATGTAAAGAAAAAATAGATGTCGTGAACAAACATATAAATCTTAACAGAAAAACTGAAATGTTTATTAATAGAAACAAATGGAAATTCTAAAGCTAAAAATACAGTATGTGTCTGATAAAAAATTCACTTATGCAGTAAAGAATTACCCTTGCCCAAAGAGAGGTCTGGACTTTACCCTCAGCTCTGGAGAGCAATCTCAGCCTTCAGAATGCCCTGCCTGAGAGTGTCTTTGTTTTCCCGAGGGTGCTGAACAGACCAAATAGTTACTGCTAACCGTGTGATTTACAGTGGGGGCCTTCAGCTCAACCTTGGAGGGTTGGAAATGAAAGTCGCCTGAGCAGGTGGTCAACCATATCTATGTGACCAATATCCAAATCTGGACACCAAGACTCAAGTGAGCCTCTCGATATCGATAGCAGTCTGTGCATATTGTCAGATACTGTTGCTTTCAGGCATTGGCTCTCTCTGTGACTCCACTGGGAGAAGATTACTGAGAGCTTCCTGCTTAGACCTCTCCTGCCATGTGCTTCTTCCTTTGGCTGACTTTAATCAGAATCCTTGCATTATAATAAACCAGACCCATGGATATACCAGCTTTCAGTGAATTCTGGGAGTCTTTGTAGTGAATTACTGAACCTGACGGTGGTCTCAGAGGCCCATGCTCACAGTTAATGTCTGAAGTGACAGTAGTCTTGGGGAATCCCAAACTCGCCATCAGTGGATGGGTTTAAACGCAGATTGGAGATGACAGAATAAGGAGTCAGTGAACTTAAAGACAGATTAACAGAAATTTTCAAATATGAAGAAAACAGAGAAAAAAAGATTTAAAATGTGAACAGACCCTCAGTAATATACAGCACAATATTGAAAGACTTAAGAGTAATGCAGAGTCTCATAAACAAAGGAGAGAGGGAATGGGCAAGAAGAAACATTTTAAAAAATAATAGGTAAAAATTCCTAAGTTTGGGGAAAGGTCTGTATTTGCAGATTCTAAAGCTCAAAGTACCAGAGGGAGGAAAAATACAATGAAATCCACGTTTAGGCATATCGCAGCTAACCTGGTAAAAATCGAAGTTAGAGAAAATCTTTAAAGCAATCAAGAAGGAATTAGCATGTGCTCTATGTACTTTCAATTCTACTGACATATCATCAAAATAATAGCTACCAAAAAACAATAGAAAGATTACTTTAAACTGCCTTATTAAAAAGTCCATCAACCTAGAATTCTGTATCCACCAAAAATACCCTTCAAGAACAAAGGTGATAAAGACATTTTAAAGTAAAAATGAAAAGAATTCATCACTAGCACACCTGCACTATAAGAAATGCTACATGAAGTTCTTTAGACTGAAGATAAATGATACTAGATGGAAACTCAGATCTCTAGGAATGACTGCAAGTACCGTAAATGATAAATAAGTGGGTAAACAGAAAACATTTTTCCTCTTAATTCTTTAATAGAACTGTACAGAACAAAAAAACACATTGCATAGTGAAGTTTAAAAGAATTTAGACGTAGTAATACATATGTGACATATATATAACACAACTATATGTGACAACTATTAATACAAAGAACAGAGAGTAAGGAATCAATGGGTTTATAAAGTTGTAAGGTACTTATATTTTAAGGGAAGTGGTATGGTATTAGCTCAAAGTAGATTGTGAAAATTTAAGGATAATATAATGCAACCCTAGAGCAATCACTAAAATAAATGCAGAGGGGTAGAGCTAAAAACCAAATAGACAAGTTAATATAAAACCAATCTGATTAAATTAACCACAGATGGTAGGAAAGGAAGAACAGAAAACCAACAGTAAAATGACAGACCTAAATACAACATCAGTAACGACATTTAATGCTAAATGGGTGAAATTCTTTGAATAAGAGGCCTTATTTGTCAAAATCAATAAAAAAGCAAAATCAAACTAGATGTTATCTGGAGTTAACAAACTAAATATAAAGACACAGATTAAATAGAAAGTAAAGAGATAGAAAAAGATAAACCATCCAAAATTAAGTATACGAAGGTAGGAATGCGTGTATCTGTATCAGATAAAGTAGACTTCAAGAAAAAAGGTATGATCATTGACAAAAAAAGATACATTTCATGATGACAAAAGGGCCAGTCTGTCAGGAAGACAAAACACACAAATGAACATTTGTCCAATGACTGAACTTCAAAGTCTATGAAGTCATGTTTCACAGAGGCAAATGGAGAAACAGATAATCCAAAATATTTAAAATTAAGTAACCCTTCTAGGAGGTAAAGAGAAATCACAAATGATCTTAGAAAATATGCTAAGCTCAGTGAAGATAAAAACATAATACCGCAAAACTTATTAGATGCAGGTAAAGCAGTGTGTAGAGAAAATTTTATATTTTTAAATGCTTGTATTAAAAAGATCAAGATCGGGGCGCCTGGGTGGCTTAGTCAGTTGGGCGTCCAACTTTCGCTTAGGTCATGGTCTCGCGGTTTGTGGGTTCGAGCCCTGCATCGGACTCTGTGCTGACTGCCAGCTCAGAGCCTGGAACCTGTTTCAGTCTGACTCCCTCTCTCTGACCCTCCCCTGCTCACGCTGTCTCTCTCTCTCTCTCCTAGAAATAAATAAAACAAAACAAAAAAGATCAAGATTACCTGGGGTTTGACTTTGAGAAGCTAGCCAAGTAAGTAGTAAGAAGAAAATGATAAAAAGGAGACCAGGAATAAGTGAAATAGAAAAGAGACAAGCAATAAAAAAAATAACAAAAGCAAAAATCAGTTCTTTAAAAAGATCAAGAAGATTGACAAATCTCTAAGTAGAATGATCCAGAAAAGGAGAGGGGTAAGGTGGTTTGCAGGTGCAAAACACAAACTACCAATAACAAAATGGAAAGAGGGCACCTCACTAGATAGCCTACAAGCGCTAAAAGGAAAATAAGAAAATATTATAAACAACTTCATGTCACTCAATTCAACACTTAGATGAAATGAGTAGAGTCTCTGGAAAACACAACTTATCAAAACTGACACAAGATGATAAAGAAAATCTGAATGGTCAAAACACAAAGCCTTCTGAACTCCGGGTCCTGAGCCCTCCAATCTATCCAATCTATGTGCCAGTGACTTGCCTTCCTTCAATTCCTACATTTCAAAACCTTTAGGAGTTTCTGCCGGCCTATCTCTTGCCCAGTTTTCATACTAATCTGCCATCCTCCAGAGCATTCCGGAAGGGCATTCTGCCACCGTCCTTCAGATATGCCGATCCATTCTTTCACATATCCCTTTCCATCAGTGCCGTCTCGTTCCTGGCCAAATCTCACCTATTCTTCAAGGTCTAAATGGGTCTAATCTCCTCCAAGAAGCTCCCAGGCTATTTCCAGCCCTCGTGGGTCTTCCTTCTTGGAATTTCATGGCAACGCCACATCACTAATACTACCTTGTAGAGAAGCCACTGTTGTCCTATGTATTTGTCCTATTTATTTTCCCAACTAAATTGTACGCTCTTTGAAGGCGAAGTTTGTTATTTAATGTCTCTATCCCTTAGGGCAACTATTCCAGGATTCAGCACATAATGATTCAACAAATACGTGTAATCTATTGAATGAATATATAATGCCAAGAGCTTATTTCTACAGTTCTCATCGGACTCTCTAGATTCTCATTCGGATCTCGATCTCCAGAGCAATCTCTGGGGAATCTGCCAGACATTTTCTAACAACTATATTCATGAGACATATGGTTGCAATAAGCTGAGGTAGAGGCGAAGGAGGAGTACTAAAATTATATAAATAGACAAGGGGGCACCTTGGTTTTGTGGGTCCTAAGAAAAGGGGGCCAAGTCTTACATTCTGCTGCTTCTACACCTGATAAGCATACACTAACAGCAATAAGGTCCGCTCCCTGTCCTCTCCCCGCTGAGTCCATGCGGACACAGAACGAGAAATGGGGCTCAGGAATGAGTTCAGCTCATCCTTGCAAACACATCTGTTCCACTCATTGTGTACTGACATCTGTTTGAGTAGAAACTAGATAACAGTATCTTCTAAAAGCAGCCAGTTACCAATACTTATTGTTTCTCACCAGGACATATAAATTCCACCAAATTTATGTCTTAATTATAACCAAGTATTATCAAACAGCGACTGCAAATCTAACTTATTTAAATAGATCTTTCAAAAATAGTTTTACATTTATACTAAAACTAGCAATGGCATTTCTGAATACACGTACTTTTGAGGAAAAAAATACGTTTCCTGTGGCATTTTTAAATTAAAAATTAAAGTCACCAAGTAAAGAAATCCCTTTAAACAAAATTCTTCCAAATTCCCTTCCATTGATGACTTTCTAGCAGCTTCTCTTTCATTTACACCAAACATGACTTTTACACCCTGATTTCATTCCCTTTCTCTCTAATTAGATAAATCTGGTTGCTCTTCTCTCTAAACAGATTACAAGGTTGGGGTGTTTTGCTTTTCCAGTATTCAGCATTCTAATCCTTGCAGCACTGCGGTGGCAAGAAGGATCCTGTGACTTAGAGCAGGCAGACTCCAAGGAAATATGTCTAAAGGAAATACACAGCACACACAATGCGGAGAGTCCTTTGCATATAAACATACAGATTCCTGTAAGGGACAGTGAGCTACCTCAGCTATTTCCAGCCCCATGGCACTGACCCTGAAGTCCTGCAAGCAATCCTGTCCTTACCCAGATTGGAGGACGCTCGCCCCTCTGCGGCGCGGTCCTTGAGATCCTCGGCAATGCCCAGCTGCTGCTCGTGGTACTGTTTAGCTCTCTCCAAATCCTGCATGCACCTGGCGGCATGGCCCAGGCCAGCGTAGGCCCGCATCTCGATGGCCTTCTCCGCCAGCTCCTGCGCCAGCTCCAGCACGTAGTTGTGGTAAGACATGGCCTTGTCAAAGTTCCTCCTGTAGTGATAGGCGCTGCCCAGATTGCTGTAGGCCCGGGCCTCCTCTCGCTTGTTCCCCAGGTCCTTGGCTATCTTCAGATGCTGCTCGTGGCACTGCACAGCATTCTCAAAGTCACCCATGGCAATATACACGGCTCCCATGTTGCCGAGTTCTCGGGCCTCCGAAAGCTCATCTTTGGATTGCTTGGCAAGAAGAACACACTGCTTGTGACTGGCCAGTGCATTGGGGTAGTCACCAATGGCTGTGTACACGTGGCCCAGACTGCTCAGGGCTGAGGAAGCTGCCTGGAGGGAGAAAGGATAAGGCAGAGAAATGAAAGGCACATCAGAAAGTGGCTCTGGCTTGTTTTAGCAGATCAAATGTTCAGGGTTTGTCTGTGACCATCCAACTCAACTCCTAATGGTGTTTCTATCAGTGGGCTGCATACCTGTGCAGAACTGAAAAAGAGCCCATCCAAACAGCAAGTTCCTAATAAAAAAACAACTATAATTTAATCAGTAACTTTTTTTTAAATTTGTTTTTTAACTTTTTTTTTTTTTTTTTTGAGAGACAGAGAAAGGCAGAGCAAGAGTAGGGGAGGGGCGGAGAGAGAGAGATAAAGAATCTGAAGCAGGCTCCAGGCTCTGAGCTGTTTGTCAGTACAAACTCACAAACCGTGAGATCGTGACCTGAGCTGAAGTCGGATGCTCAACCAACTGAGCCACCCAGGAGCCCCTAATCTGTAGCTTTTAACACCTAATCTCATAGAAACAGGCTGCGTTACGCATAACCTTCATTTTTAAAGACTTATTGACATTTCTAGTATTCTGCTATAGCTCTGTTAATAGCCATTAACCTCAGTACCATAAGAAAATGTTGAGGAAAACCACAATTAATTACGACATGTAACATAGCACAGGAAACTCATGAAAAATCCATGCTTGGGTCTTGGCGCTCCTGGGCATTTCTCTAGTGTTTTCTCCCAAAGCAAATCGATAGATTGGTGGTCAGGGAGGTGTTTAGGATGATGATTGATCATTTTGTGACAGGACCCACTGGAGGGTCCTGTTCTCTCATCTTTGCTCCCTCAATGTGACTCATCAGTTCTGATTACCATGGAGGGCTTAGATTTGGCCAAACCCCAGAGAAAAACAATGGGTGGTTCCAACCTATGCCTTTAATTGGTGGTGGGGAGGGGGGTGTCCCCCTGGGCCTCACTACCATTTTTCAGGCCCACATTGGCTCCTCCAGTTTTGCTTCTCATGCCTGGAGGCTCTCCTGACTCTGGCCTCTGCACACAAAGATGCTCTCTTCCTCGTCCCCTCACAATGCTGGCCTCGCCTGTGGTTCTCATGTGATGAAAAGTAAGTACATGAGCCCTTTTTGTCTTAAAGGTTTTCAGAAAAGGCCTGTGTGTGGAAGAGTGAACACAATAGGGGCAACGAAAACAACAAAAGAGTTACACGGGTTCTGGAATCTTCCCCAAGTGCATATAGTCTTGGATTCTAGTCTTCTGTGTCTAACTCCTTTGCAGACACATAAAAGAGAAGTTATACTGGGCTTTTTTTTTTAACCTTTTGTTTTTTGTTTTATTTTTTTAACTTGTTAACAATTTTTTAGTTAAATTCCAGCTAATGAACATAAAGTGTACTATTAGTTTCAGGTGTAGAAGTTAGTGACTTGACACTTCCATATAATACCCGGTTGTATGCTCATCACAAGTGCCCTCCTTAATCCCACCCTCCTTATTTAACCCATCACCCACCCGCCTTTTTGATTCTACCAGTTGGAGACTTGCCTAGCCTTCCCTTCCTTCTTACTGTGCCTACAGCTAAAGCCATGTGTCCTCCTTTCTTCGTGATAAGCCGTCATCCCGGACAGGAACATGTGATCCCGGCAGAACAAAGGGTGTGCTTGGTCACAGGTAGGCAAATGATTTCCACCAGGGCCTCAAGCCTGGAGAATAACAATGAGGCAAGGCTGTCCCACCTGGAGCAAGGGTATTTCTTTATGAGATGTGTTCGTGCACTTCAGAACACTTTTATTAATATTTTATAGAAGTGAGTGATTTGCTACTCTATTTCTTTGGCTTTGAAATAGCAGTTCTTGATCAAAATAATTGAAGCACTGACCATCTTTATGATGTTTGCAAATTGTATATTTGCAAAGGGTTCCATATCATTTTAAGTTGCTTTTATCATTTCACAGATGTTTCAACAAAGAGATATAGAAAAACAGAGGGGAAATAAATACTTGGAGATTCACTTTTTTGGCTTTTTTCTGAGTAGAGCAGAGCAACCATGATTCCAGAAAAAGTCACAATTCCACAGTAGTGTGATTCTAGCAGAAGCAGCAATGATGCCACCAAAGAGCACCCTACTTGGACCTGTCCTGGTCTCAGGTTCCCACTTCAGGAAGCTCTTTGGGGCCAGAGGTTAGAACTGCACATCAGCACACAGCACAGAGGACTTTCTGCTGCCTGCAACTCCCTTCCCCCCACCCAACGAGCTCCTTTTCCTCCTTTGCTGCAGGCCCAGGGCCTCAGAGCCTCCTTGCTCTTCTTCTGTCACTGGCCCTCCCACCTCACTCCCTGGGGTTCTCCACCCAAGCCTGGTTAAGGAGCAGGACACAGTCCACTAACCCTCCCACCTGGAAATCTTTGCCGCACACAGAGTCTTCACTAAGGAGCTAGTATAACTTAGAATCAGACATACTTGGGGGTGTCTGGGTGCCTTTGCTGCTGAAGCACCCAACTTTTGGTTTCGGCTGAGGTCATGATCTCACGGTTCATGGGATCAAGCCTTGTGCCACTGCACTGGCAATGTGGAGCCTGCTTGGGATTCTCTCTCTCTCCTTCTGTCTCTGGCCCACCCTCTCTTGCACTCTCTCTCTCTCAAAATAAATAAACTTAAAAAAAAAAAACCCAGACACATTTGATTCAAAACTGTACTGCCCTTTACTAGCTCTGGGACCTTTAGGAACTCAACTTCTCTTAGCCTCAGTTTTCCAGACATTTCTAGATCCCAGCAGTGCACCAGGAATTAAGAGTTTTCAAACTCAGCCACAAGCCTCCATCAAATGTAAAAACCATAAATTATTCACTAGATAATTCCAAATCGTAGATGTGGTTGGAGGCAATGAGCCCTCGAACACTGCAGGGGATGGATTTTATAAGGCCTGGGGCAGGAACAACACCCCAGGCGTCTCTGTTCTTAGGAACTTCCAGCTTATGGCAAATGACAGCCCCGGGATCTCCTGCTTTGGTTTTTCATTTCTCTAAATGCCATGGAGACACAGGAGCTCAATGGCTGAAGTTCTCTGAACATAAGGAAAGGGAGTATCGGGGCATTTCCCCTCTGGGGTGTGGGAAAGCGAGGGAAGGATGGCTGTATCGCTCTTGCGGGGCACCCTGCAGTTACCAGGCAGTGCTGTCATGCTGCGGCTCTTCCTGGCAGATGTCCCGGAAGCCAGCACCTCTAGAAAGGATAATATAATTTATGGAGCACACATCATAGCCTCTGAAATGTGAGAGGCAGTCTTGATGCAATACGAGGATGGAACAGGATTTAGAGTCAGAAGCCCTGGCTGTGTAACCCTGAGAAGTCACTTCCCTTCTTCACCCATGTTTCCTTTTATATGTAAATTGTATTGATAAGGACAGTGCACATACTTCCCAAGGCAAGGATGGGATCAGAGGAAGCAGTGAGTGTGAGTGTCCTGCAGAAACCATAAAGTTTTCCGTGAATGCATCACTAAGGTGTGAATGGATGGTTTATGACTGTGAGCCGGCTGGGCGAAGCTTGGTCACCCAGCAGAAGCTAGTAACGGCAACTGAAAACATCAGTCATTATGACCAAACAACTCTTTTCCTATCAGTTGCCACAGGAAATAAAGTCCAGTGTTTTACAGCCCTTGGGCAAATAACACGGGATGATATTTATCAGCTAAGTGAATTACAAATTAATCACTTGTCTTTGTTCCTGTTCCTGTAGAATAAGCTTAGATCTGAAACATGGTTTCGGGCTGTTAATGAGAATCTGAAGACCCACCCTCTATGGGGAATCACAGGCCCCACCTCAAGCAGATGCTACATTTGCCACTGAGATTCGCGCTGCCTTTGTAGATTAATCTCTTTGAGATTTTTGTGCTAGAATACCAGTGGCTGCTTCCCACAGAGGAAACATTGTGGAACATCTGTATTTGAATACTAAAATGCACACAAACAGTTATGCTAACAAACTATCTGGTTGGGATAAGACAATACTTTTCTCTTTCTACAGGATATAAATTACTCATGTTCTTGCCAAAGCATGATATCCAGCTGTAGACGGAGCACACAGGAGTCATCACCCTTTGCTCTGTGACCTGAATATTTGCAGAAGAACAGCATCTGACCAGTCAGCTCCATGAGATTAAAGAAGGAAATTTGCTCATACATTTTCAAACCACCTTTAAACTTTTAGCTTGAGACACAAAATAGAGAAAGTTTAAACTACCCAAACTATAACCACGTTATAACACGACCATTAAAGATTATTTTATTTTACTTTATTTTCCATTAAAGATAATTTTAAAGCCTATACTTGTTTTCCTTCACATGTAGCAATTCCTTCCCACCTCATACTGTCTATTTTTCATATAGGTTATATTTTGTGGGGAGATTTTTAAAGGGAAAAATATAGGGACAACTGGGTGGCTCAATCAGTTAAGTGACTGACTTGGGCTCAGGTCATGATCTCAGGGTGAGTTCAAGCCCTGCATCAGGCTCTCTGCTGTCAGTGCAGAGCCTTCTTTGGATCCTCTGTCTCCCTCTCTCTCTGCCCCTCTCCTGCTCACTCTTATGCGCGCTCTCTCTTTTATCTCTCCAAAATAAGCAAACATTTAAAAAAAAAAAAAGGAGAAAAGGGAAAAGACACCAGCTAGTACCAGAAATGTGGTTTTTCCTCCTTTACTGTCTAATCCACATGCAGCCTGTATTCCCTGCCTGAAAGGTCCGAGGCTAACCTACTACAATTCAAGAGGGAGAGTGATGTAGAAGAATAGGGATAGACTCTCATCAGGCACATACAGGTTCAATGACAAACTGTGTGATGCTGCACAAGTTATGTGACATCTCTGAGCCCCAGTTTCCTCATCTGTAAAATGGGACTCTTAAAACAGGGCTGTGCTGAGTATTAAAGACTTGGTTTAAAATGACCAGAAAATAGGGGTGCTTGGATGGCTCAGTCAGTTGAGTGTCCAACTTCGGCTCAGGTCATGATCTCATGGTTTGTGGGTTCGAGCCCCATGTCAGGCTCTGTACTGACAGCATGGAGCCTGGAACTTGCTTCAGATTCTGTGTCTCCCTCTCTCTCTGCACCCCCCCCCCACTCACGTTCTGTCTGTCTCTCTCTCGAAAATAAATAATAAATAATAATAATAAATACTAAAACATTTTTAAAAATGACCAGAAAATAGAACATGAAATTATGTCACCAGAACTAAAAAAAATAACACCAGAAAGAAGCTTGCCCCACTGATGGTAAGATGTGTAATCATCTTCATATACTAAAGCACATTTCTCATATTATTCTTCTACATATATAGGCATGAGAAAATTTGCCTTTTACCCAGGGGGATTCTAGAATCACTGGCACATCCACACCTAATGTTGCTAAAAGCACTTTACTTCAAGTGGTCAAAGCTGACACAGACATTGGTGTGTTTAGGGTCTGTTGGTTGATTTGTTCATTTGCTTGTTCATTCATGAAATGTGTCTAGGCTTACATAAACATAGTTAATTTTTGACAAAGGAGCAAAGGTAATTCAATGGATAAAGGATAGTCTTTTCGACAAAGGGTGCTGAAGCAACTGGACATGCACATGCAAAAAAGTCAAACTAGACTCAGACCTTAGATCATTCACACAAGTTGACTCGAAATGGATTGTAGAATGAAATGTAAAATGCAGAACTATAAAACTCCTAGAAGAGAACATGAAAGAAAATCTAGGGGACCTGCAGTTTGGCAGTTGAGTTTTCAGATATAAGACCAAAGGCATGACCCATTGGGAAAAAAAATTGATAAGCTGAACTTTATTTAAATTAAAAACTGTCCTCTTTTTAAATTAAAAAACTGTTCTATGGGGGAGCCTGGGTGGCTCAGTTGGTTAAGCGTCTGACTCTCGGTTTCTGCTCTGGTCACGATCTAGTGGTTACATTAGGTCAAACCTGCATTGAGCTCTGCACTGACAGTGTGGAACATGCTTGGGATTCTCTCTGTCTTCACTCTGCCCCCGGGTCCTCCCCTACTCATGCTGTGTATCTCTCAAAATAAATAAATAAGCTTAAAAAAGGAAAAACTGTGCTCTGCAAAAGATACTGTCAAGGAAATGAAAAGACCAGCCACAGGCTGTGAGAAAACATTTGCAAAACACCTATCTGCTAAAAGGGTTGTATTCAAATTATACAAACAAACAAACAAAACCTTAAAAGTTTAACAATTAAAAAAAACCCCAAACAACCCAAAAGATCTGAATAGACACCCTCACCAAAGAAGATACCAAGATGGTAAATAAGTATAGGAAAAGATGCTTCACATCATACGTCACCAGGGAATTAAAATTTAAAACAATGAGATAGCACTACACACCTATTAGAACAACTAAATTCCAAAAAACTGACAATACCAAACGCTGGCGAGGATGTGGAGCAACAGGAACTCTCATTTCACTGCTCGTAGAATGCAAAATGGGACAGCCACTTTGGAAGACAGTTGGGCAGTCTCCTACAAAACTAAACACATTCTTACCATATTATCCAGCAATCATGCTCCCATGTACTTACCCTAATGAAATAAAAACTTATGTCCTCACAAAAGCCTGCATATGAATTTATAATTACTATAAACTGGGAGCAATCAAGATGTCCTCCATTCGTGACTGCATAAACCCTTACAATGGAGTATTATTCTGTGCTGAAAAGAAATGATGGAGCCACAAAGAGATAACACTGGAACTCTTAAATATACATTGCTTAATGAAAGAAGCCAGTCTGAAAAGGCTGCATACTGTATGATCCCAACTACTGACACTCTGTAAAAGGCAAAGCTACAGAGAAACAACAACATCAAAAAAAGATAAATAAGTGGAGTACAGGGGATTTTTAAGTACAGGGGATTTTTGGTATCTGCATGATACCAAAATGGTGGACACAGGACACAATGCATTGTCAGAACCCAGAGGCTATACAATACCAACAGTGAACCCTAACGTAAACAATGCAAACTATGAACTTCAGCCAGTAATAATGTACCAATATTGATTTGTTGTTTGTAACAACTGTATCATACTAACACAAAATGTCAGGAAGAGGGGAAATTGAGTGGAGAAGAGCAACCATGTGAGGTCTCTGTACTATCTGCTCAATTTTCTGTAAACCTAAAACTGCTGTAAAAAATGAAGTCTATTAATTTAAAAATAAATGAATTGTTGGAGTTTTGCTCATGTGAGGAGTGGGTAATTCTAGGAAATGGCAACAGTATGAACAAAGTCATGGTGTCTGACAGCATGTGCAATGATTAGAGAGCAAGAAACCATTCAGACCTCAGAGCAGGGGCAGAGGCCAGAGGGGAGTAGGTGTGGAGAAGTTCTATCTGTCCATCAATATGCAAAATCTAAAGCATTTTCCATGGATGTTGCTTCATTTGATGATTATGACAATTCTTTTAAGTGTGTGTTATCATTGTTACATACATTGGTGAGATAACCCTTGACTCAAAGTGTTAAAGGGACATGCCTGAAAGCACACAAAGCCAAGGCTCAGCCCCACAAACATCAGACACTACCTCTCATGCTCAGTTGACTACATACAGTTGAGCTGCTGTCGGAGGCCAGCTCCAGCAGGTCCAGGGGTCCCTGAAGGGTGGACGGTGTCGGCAAGAGAGAGAAGTTAGAGAGCCCCAAGATTCTTTCTGATCACCGGGCAGGCATCTCTGCTCTGACTGGGGCTCAACTTTATTTTATAATTAAGTGTTGGGGGGATGGCACAGAAGTGGCATTTGCCTTAGACAATGATTTCTGATGACAAACTTCTCTGGTATGTAAGAATTTCCTGGAACATAGATTTGTAGAAGACTCCTGCATAACCTTTATCAATAGCGATTGAGGTAGGTGATTTAGATGCTTATCCTATGGGGAAGGAAGGTATCTTAAGCAAAGCAGACAATGTTTTTAGCATAAAAAGGGTGAAGTTACTTCTTTGTGGGCAGGGGTCAACAGCTTGTTTGTTTAAGGCGAAGTATCAAGAAAAACAGGTCTTTCAGGAAACACAGTGTTTGCTCCCATAATCACAAAAGAAAAAGTTCCTCAATAGGCTCGTTAGGTTCCTTCACAGGGTGGAAACAGCATTTTCAAGGCGAGAATAAGTCACTCCAAATACTGATCACAAATGCCTTGGGGGGGGGTGCTCCAAGCAGAAACAAGTGGGTGGGGGTGGATATCTGTCCTTAACTCTAAATTAGGCTCTTTGTCTCAGGGCCAGACTCCATTGTAACTCTTGTGTTCTTAGCCCCCTTTATTATCTAAGTCTTGGATCTGCAGTGCCCATTGGAAGAGCCTTTTGACAATCATCCACAGAGCTTTCATCTGAGGTCTCTTTTGAAAAGGCAGGAATACGCTTTTCCTTATGAGGAATCTCTGTGGGGAATATTGGTCTGATTTGGAATACTGTGAGGCCTGGTCAATACCAGCAGGCTTATTTCCAACATGAGCCCGTAGTAGCAGAAGGAGATACCAATTTTCGTTTCTCATGGCAGGAGCTGTGCAAACACTGCCATTTCCTGGCTGTGACTGTCATCCAGCGAGGCCAGTACGGCTCCCAGCATCTCCCCTTTTTTTATTATATACTTTTAAAAGACTGGAAAGAGACAAAGGACAATTAACGTGGCTCCAAAGATCAGACCGATATTTATAAGAAAAGGAAGCTACGATTACTGACAAAATTATGCAGTCCATCTAGAAAGGACACTGCTACCTGGGAAAGAAAAACAAAAGTAGTAGAACAAGGGAAGTATGGAGGAGAACAGGACCTGCCAGAGACAGGTCTGTTCCCATAATCACAAAGGGAGAGGTTCCTACAATAATTTCTTTCACAGGGTGCAATCATCATACCAGGGCCAGAATAAGGGGACAGTTACTTCCAATATCAATTAACAAGGTACCTTGGGGGTCAGTGCTGAAGTAGAAATAACTGAGTGGGGGGTGGGGGGGATATCGGTTGCCGTCTGACGGCAAGAGACCATGCAGACTTGCCTTAACCTCACAAGGAGTATTCTCAACTTATAAGTTCAAAAAGGCTCCCAACAAGCTGCCGTTGAGGAATTTACAATCCACCCAGTGGGGCAATAATGGCTGCTAGTTTAAGCAGGGGGCTGACATGATCAGATCTGTACTTTGATGTATTTCCATGAAACCGATAAAAAGAAGGGAGACCAGTAGTCACAACAACACAATGCCTGAGTGAAACGACTAGTTAGAATATAAAAAGATTTATTTTAAGCACCAATGATATTTAATGCAGTCTTTGGAGGTGCTCACAAGTTCTCTGGCTCCTCTCCTCTCAAGCAGGTAAGATTCACATCTCTGCCTGCATGAGGTCAGGCCTGAGTGGCTACATGACCTTCTTTGGCCAATACTGTAATCGCATCCAGGTGAAGATCTAGGAACCAGTGGACGCTTCACTCCGTTCTCCCTCTGCTACACACTGCTTCAACAGGAGTGAACTTCAAGCATGGCAATACAGCACAGAGCCTTGGCTGACCCGTAATGACAATGCAGTGGGCACAAGAAAGAAATCTTCGTTGTTTTAAGTCACGGAGATTTGGGGATTTGTTGTTACTGTAGCATAAGCTGGCCTAGGCCTTATCTATACAACACTTAGCAGAAATCAGTAATTTTCATGTTCTAGTCATCATAGTTAGCATTATCTAGTCACTCAATTATTTGAATTACCAGGTTTCTGGATGATGAAAGTTTACGCATTTACCAATTACCATAGGCTAAGGATATTGAAATTTTAGATATTTTTATAGAAAAACTAAATCTGAGAAGATTTAGGTACTAAAATCAGAACTTAGCTAATCTTCCTAAAAGCTTTCTTTAAAAAAATTTTTTTAATGTGTATTTATTTTTTGAGAGAGAGAGACAGAGAGCGAGCAGGGGAGGGGTCTTAACCCAGAGACAAGTGCCTACTTGGTAATACCTTATCCAAATTGCAGGCCTCTTTAGAGGGAATCAATAGCCACTCCAAAAGAAAACTACAGAAACAGGAGACTGAATTATGTTCTATGGGGTCTGTGCACTTCCTACAGTCTGAAATGATACACACTCTGTATTTGATAAGTGTACTCTAGCTTGAAAATCTACCCTTAATCAGCAACTGAGCTGAGAAAGTCAGTCTGTGTAAAAGGTTAACAGCCATGAACACTTAGAGTGACCTACTCAACAGTCACACAAAACGAACTAGACAAAAATAATCAAAAGAAATTATTACCTATATGATTGAGGACATTGTCCATGATATCACCCAGTGTCATTGTCTTTTTAAAGACCAACAGAAACATTTCTTTCAGATTTCAATGCTTCTATCAAGGACCTGCTATGGTTTTATCTTTCTCAAAAATTGGGAATATTCTAAGTGGTCAAATTTATCTTTTTGCTTGGATGACCGGGAAGCTTATGGCTCGATGCAGAGTCTCCCATTAACGACCAGACAGAATCCCATAATATGTGTGGCCTCTGTCCTGGCTTCAGCTTTATGACATAATCCAATGTGCTCATTATTCTGATTTCCTCCTATATATGTTTTGTGTCCTGTTCCCACAAATCCTTCTTGGATTTAAATAGAGAATACAACAAATCAACAAAACACAAACAAGATAATTAAATACTGAAGCTCTTGGTAGGGAGAAAGCTTCCTGAAACGGGATGTCTAAGAACTGTGAACTCACAGCCACAGCCTGAGGAAGAGACTTAAACACCACACAAAATGGCAAGTTTTAATTATATGGTCTTTAGTGTTCTTAAATCATTTTTGTGTTGTGCATGCTCAATAATCATGCCAGCTTTATTATACTCAATCTATCCAGTTTGTCCCAATACCTAAAGCTAGGGTTGGAGGCCTGTTGTGCACTTGTTACTGAAAAGGAAAGAGTGATTTGTGCGCATCTGAATTCTTTCCACCACGTACTATCCCACAGTGGAAATGGTGTGAATCTATGACTATGAGCTTAGAGAGTGGTTAGTGGTCGTTATAGCTTCTCCATAGTAATCTGTCAGCCTTTTCTAATAGTGTGGGGCCAGGGGAGCTTTCATAATAATTATTTTTATCAAAATTATATGAGGGTTGGAAGAATAACACAGTGTCAGAAAGATCTATTACCTAGACCTAAGAGTTGCTATCACAGGTGATAAATTATTTATAATGCCCAGCATTAATACAGCAATGTTTTCGAACCAAGAATTTGTAAATGTCCTTTGCAGATGCAAATTAACAGATTAATAAGGAAACAAGCTTTCTTGTATGAGAAGCTGAGATGACAGATTAGCTATTAAGAGCAATTTATAGGTCATAAGATATGAAAGTTGGCAAGAAACACCACCTCGGCTGGCTCTATAAATAGTAAAACTGCATTTAGTTTCCCAGAGGTATCCTGTTAGACATTTTAATTATACCATAAAAACTGCCAGAATTTATAATGGTTTCATTTTTTAAAAAACTTGATGCTCCATGTAAACTTGATGCAATACAACAGGCATCTGTACTATGTGCTGTTACTGCCAAGCTGCAGCCCACGGACGAAGACGGGCTGCTTCTCACGAAGGTCCACAAGCGGTAAGGTTGATGCTGAACATCAGAGGAAAGAAATGCTACTCCCTAACATCTCCTCCAGGTTACTTAAGGATTCCTTTCCTTCCTTCACATCCCAACACCTCCCACTGCAGCCCCACGCTATCCACCTGGGATGCTTTTTCCAAACAATGGCCTCCATTCTACACAGTTTTTGGGCCACGAAGTGACGAGCATGTAAAAATCCTAGAATCTTGGTAGTCCTTTTAGGGGGTTGAGTTTACCTTGGCATAAACTCCCTCACTTCCTTGAAAACCACTTACCAATTTAACTCCAATGTCTTTGGATGTAGAAATTAAGGCCAAGTCATGCCAAGTACCTTGCCCAAGGGTCAACCCACTAAACGACTAGCAAGGACAAGACTAGGGCCTCGGTGTTCAGGTCCCCCACTGGGACCTCTTCACTCTACTTTGCAAAATTCCACCAAGGCATTGCACAGTCACCTCAACCTCAAGCCCTCATTGCCTTTCCTGTCTCTTTCCCCCTTGTGACTTCCATGATAAACAAAAGAAGTGAATGCTATCACTATTTCTTCCAACCAGTCAAAAGTCCAGCATTATCTATCATCCACTTTTCTCTGTCTAATGGCCCTCACATTCAGTGACCACCCAAGACCAGCTTTATTAGATTCCTGAAATTATTATTACACTAGTTTTTATTTAATAATCTTTACTCTAATACCAATGGTTTCATTCTATCCCCTTAGAATGAATTTCTGACAGTTTTAATTTAAATAATAAATATTATTCTTCAAAATTATGTGGCATTGTTAACAGAAGAGGTTGGTGATACATTTTAAATACATGCTGCTTTTCTCTCTAAAATCCTAGCTGGCTATTCAGTGACAAATTCAATGGCAAACTTAAATTAAACTTCAGTAACTTTCTAACAGCTATAGGTTCTGTCTCCTGAATAATAATGGACTTAGCAATGCCAAGGTAATACAGTGATTAGAACTATCTAGGTTTGGATACTCTGTCTGCTGGCTATGTTCCCTTAAGGAAGTTCCTCTCTCTGTCCTTGTTTCCTTACCTATAAAGTGGGGTAATGATATCTGTCTCATGGGATTGTTACAAGCCTTCATTTAAAGAGCTTAGAATTGTGCCTGGCATGTAACAAGAATTCAGTTACTGCTAGCTGTTATTACAGATGCTAAATACCAATAAAACTGAGTAAATTAGGTAATTTTAAAGTCATATATTTATATTCATTTAATCTGTTTTGTACATTTGTTTAAAATTTAAATGCACTAAATTAGTGCCTTCCTTTGCCTCTCTCATTATATTAATTAAAAAAAACTGAAAATGTCATTTCCCTTGTGTTGCATTTGTCACTGTTCCTTTGGCACAAAAATTATTTGGGCATGCAAGCACATAACATTCCTTTTTGGGAATCCCCAAAGAAAGGAGACATTACACCAAGACCTAAAAAAGGAACATAACCCAGTCACTGAAGAAAACCAAAATTTTAATTAAGATCCTAGCTTATTTTTTAAATATTAGCTTACTATAAAAATATCCAAATTGACATTAAACATAGACTACACTCATAGATAAAATCTCTAATTATAAGTATGATCAAATTTTTCATCATGTTAGTTTTTATATTTGTTTTCAGTGTATGCTTGTTTTGGATGAAAGTGAACACCAGAAAACATAAAAGTTTCCAAGGAAATAATGTTCTAAAGCAAAAAGAGATGATTCGTGTATTTTTCTATTTAAAGCAAAAGAAAAGACATAGGATGGGGGTGACGGGGAAAGGAGCACTGCATGAGACAGTTTTTGATGGGGACTTCTGGAAGTCAAGAGCTGTCTTATTCATCTCTGTAACTTCAGCCTCTAGCACACTGCCTGGCACTCAACAAATACTTGAAGAACAAAACTGATGGTCATGGGACTTGCAGTCTGCACAAGGATGTGAAGGAAGAAAATTCTATCCTCCAAGGTAAGAATGCCAGAATAAGGATGTGGTACCAGCACCTCTCCACCTCTCGCTCTCTGTAAGCAAAATGCTGGTTCACTAAAACTTTCCTACTCAGGTGCCACCTTGGTGTTTGTCTATGTAGAACTTATGAATCCCCATATTTGTCCTTGCTTTTCTTCTACCTGCTACTCCTCAACCAATCAGTCATATTCTTTTTTAAAAAAATATTTATTTATTTATTTTTGAGAGAGTGCAAGTGGGGGAGAAGTAGAGAGAGAGGGACAGAGGATCCGAAGTGGGATCTGTGCTGACAGGCTGACAGCAGTGAGCCCGACGTGGGGCTCGAACTCATGAACTAAGAGATCATGACCTAAGTCTGAAGTCAGACGATCAACCAACAGAGCCACCCAGGCATCCCTCAATCAGTCATATTCTTGCTAAGTCACGGGAAATCTCCCTTTTACCTTTGCATGTGACATAAGGGACTAAACTGTTATCTTTTGTTATATTACTATTTTTCCTAAGAATAATTATTAATGGTACTCCAGATTAAAGTCTAGGAAAATTAGTAAAATTCAGATTCTTTCTGGGTGTCATTAAAGTCTTTCTTAGGAAAAAGTATATCATAAGTATGACTACTATTCACTGAGAGCCAGGCACACCACATTTCGTCAATTCTAAGTAGCCATCAATTTAAGAAGCACTTTATAACATGCACCGTAAATAAAAGGACAACAACGTTGCAATTAAATGATGATAGCATGCTTACTTATTGAATTTAAGATCATCTTAATTTATATCTCCTGATTTCAGAGATACTAAAATGTGGAAAAAACGTGCATCTTAGGGTCAGTGAATTATGATATATCAGGTGCTTTGTTTACATTATCCCAAAACCCTACCAGGTCCCATAAGGTAGGAATTTTTACCTTCATTTTGCAGATGAGGAAACAGACAGTATATTAAGCAACTGGTTTGAAGTAAAATAACTAATAAACAGCAAGATCGGGATTTCAACCTAGGCCTACCTGACTTCAAATCTGAGTGTTTCCTTCAGGCTGTAATTCCTCCAGAAATCTCAGACAAAAAAATTAGGAAGAAGGAAAAGGCACCAGCTCTGAAAAGGACTCATTATTATTGCTGTTTATAATCAGGTGCTTAGAATAGCTTAGCAGGCAGGTGTTTCTAATTTGCCATATTTAATAAAAAAATGGCTATTGTCAAACTGTATCACAAACTGGATACAGATTCGGAATTTTATTAAGACTGAGGGAGAAAACACTTGCAACAATTCTCCTACACTGTAGTACACTGTAGTAGCACCTTACAATTTTTTAGTCCCCCTACATTAGATAGAAAAATGACCTGTAGACATCTTCAAGTTTGCCAGCCTACCATGAGTCTAAAAAGAGATGTATTGTATTTGATTAATACTATCCTCAGGATTACATACAAATGTTGATATATCAAGTGAAAAGTTTAGGGAGTGTGCCAAGTCTAGGACTGGTTAATGTGTCTGGCGTGCCTGAAACATTCCAGAAAGCAGCTCCCAAATGTCTATAATTACAGACACTCAGAGGATAGGTTCAGATTCAGGTTTAAGTTTACTCTATGTAGGGACAGAGGTGATTTTCCACAGTGGTACTGGGCTGTGAGTTCAGGCAGGACCATTGAAATGTCCCTTAGTAATATATGTAAGCTGGGAGCAGAACAGGAAGGAAGAATTAGCCTAGCTCCTAGAATGGCAGCATCCATCTCCAGAAGGTTCGATTCAAAATCTTATGGTATTAAAGAGAGATGAGTGGAAAGTGTATTATTTTATGGAAACCTCAGAAGCCTCTCTCTATGAAAAACCCTGGGATTAGGAGTGGATTGGTTTACCTGGCTCCTAGTGAATGCTCAGAGGGGAGGTAATGATTGGGTCACTGCTACAGAGAGGAAGCAGCGAGAGGCAGAAGGTAGAGCAGTGAGTGATGACACCTGGAGAGACGCCCCTTCCACATGGGGGTGGGGAGACAGACTCTCCCTGCTCTGGCTTCTCCCCAAGAAAGTAGCAGCACATTTTCCCCAGAATATACACGTGTTGTATCATATCTGATTACTAGGAAAGTTTATTTTACTTTTATGGTTCAGAAGAGGAAGACAGAGGGAAGAAATAAGGCGAAAACCAGAGGATAAATAAAGTTTTGTTTCCAAGGTCTAAGGTTACTCTACTGGTAGTGACATCCTTGGTACTTGCTTATGTACCTGGAACTTAAGAAAAACAGGTAGAAATGCCGAAAAGGAGGCATTAAGTGACGGTAAGGATTAACATGAACATGTAGAAGGAATGCAAAATTTAAAAATGGAAAGAAGTTTAAAAAAATACTAATACTAAAATATTAATCTATCACAAATAATGTCTCACTAATGTGAAAATGTGACACCTGGAATTTAATTTAAAAGAAACAGAAGCTTGCTTTGCATTCAAGGCATTGTCCAAAAGACAGAACCTTTGATTTTTTTTTTTAACCTCATTTTTAGTGTAACAAAATTAAACTTGCTGAACCAGTGATAACAGGCAGAGGCCACTATCCACAGCCTCACTCTGGGCTCCGGTCCGGGATGTGCGTCTTTCCAGCAGAATCCAGCAGAATCCAGATGTGCTCACTTGCGAGCTATATTCCCCCCTGGGATGCTTCCTCCTGCGCCTTCTCTCTAACAAGATAAACTGTGGCCCTCAGACTTCTCCTGGGTGCTATCAGAGGCAAAACCAGAGCAGGGCATTAAATGTGCGGCGGGCACTTGAGAGCTGTGTGGTGATTAAGTCAGCTGGGGGCATCAAGGATGTGCTTCAGGGGGCTGGTAATAAGAAGCGGGGAGATATATTCATCATTGGATACTTAATAAAATCCTCTGCATAACAATGCCCACTGGGAATTCTAAGTAAGTCGAGCATACTGTGAATAACAGCTGCATTCAAAGGAGCTGGGCCGCGCCACAATGGCAGAATCTAGATTGGCATTGCGGGCACTCTGCTCCCAGAAACATCAAGAAAACAAATGCTTGCCAAACTACCAAAGAATAGCTACCATTTATTGACTCAGTCATTCATTCAACAAACTTTTGAGTGCTCACTATGTCCTAGGCCCTGGGGAGTGAGAGAAAAATGAGAGCAGGCATCTGCGGTAGAGTCACTCCCAGCTTAGGAGACAGGCAAAAAGTCAGGGCAATAGACCTCTAGGTGACTTGGGCAAATGGAAACTTCCAAGTTTCTCAACTCTGGTCAGGGACACCAGTAAAACAACAGTGAAATAATTTTTTTTAAAGCTGTAAGCCCATAAAAATAAAGAGATTGAGAAAGATGACAGCAGAGGAGAGAGAGCCGCAAAATTATGGAAGATGGAAAGCAGATGGAATGATGGTAACTGATTTAGGAGGACAGGAAGAACAGAAACCAAACTGCCTGCAAGGAGGGGTCCAAGTGCAGCTGCAGAAGGCTGGGAATGAGAGGGACTGAGGCGCGGAGGCTCCTCAAGTTCACCGAAGGGATTCGGAGCTGCAAAAGAGGATGGGATACTAGAACCTAGACCTGCTCCAACCTGGCAGAAGATGGAAGCCTGCTTTCTGCAGACATTTAGAGGTGAAGATAGAAATAAATAAATAAATAAACCACAGGGAGTGAAAATCCATATGCGCCCCTCTCCACATCACAAGCCCCTTTGCTCTGCTGTTTCTTTTTTTTTAAGATTTTTTTTGTTGGTTTATTTATTTTTGAGAGAGAGACAGAATGAGAAGAGGAGGGGCAAAGAGAGGAGGGGTAGAAGATCCGAAGCAGGCTCTGCGCTACCAGCAGAGAGCCCAAAGCAGGGCTTGGACTAGGGAGCCATGAGATCATGACCTGAGCAGAAGTCAGCAGTCACCCAGGCGCTCCTCTGCTCAGTTTCTCCTTTGTTGGTGGCTACATGTATATATTCTGGCAGCAGACTAGAAGATTCTGGGGAAACTGGTCCAAAGAAAAGATGTGCCCATATAAACATGAGGGGATTCCCCAAATTAAAAAACAAATGAAACGAGAAACAAAACAAAAACCCTCACAGTATTTTCAATCTTTTTTGAAATATTTCTGTGCACAAGACCCACCTAAGCCTACAGTCTCCTATGAGTTTTTAGTGCCTCATTCTTCATATGAGCAGTCAGCCAAAGAGTACTAGACATTTGAGGGATACTTCCTCAAAGAGAGACACTGTCACTGAAAGAGAGTGACCAAAATGACCAAACAAACAAAGAGTTCAAGAGGGAACAGATGTAATGAAAGGACGGGAGAAAATCTTCCAAAAAATTATAAAGTCTTCAGGGACATCAAATAACAGACTGTTGGGGCGCCTGGGTGGCTTAGTCGGTTAAGCGTCCGACTTTCGCTTAGGTCATGATCTCGCGGTTCGTGGGTTCGAGCCCCGCGTCGGGCTCTGTGCTGACTGCCAGCTCAGAGCCTGGAGCCTGTTTCAGTGTGTGACTCCCTCTCTCTCTGGCCCTCCCCTCCTCATGTTGTCTCTTTCTCTTTCTCCTAGAAATAAATAAAACATTAAAAAAATTAAAAAAAAACACAAAAAAACCCAAAAACAAATAACAGACTGTAGCCATGAACCTTTGAATGCCACACAAAAGAATTTTCAGAGGACAAGAGAGAAGTGTTCAATATATTAAATGAAAATAGCCAAAGTAGAGCAAATTGAAGAGGAATACGATTTTAGGAACTAGGATTTTTAAAAACAAAGAAACAGAAGAGAGAACACCACCACAATCATAGGATCAACCCAAGTAAACTCACATCTGACTAATAAAAAGTTCTAGGTATATAGAACAAAGAAAATGGAGAGGAATAAGTTATAAAAATTTTTAAAGAAAATTTCCCGTAAATTAAGCACATGAGGTTTTAGACAATGAAGAAGAAGAAAAAAAGACCCACTATGAAATTTCAGGACAATAGAAATAAAAGATCCTAAATATTCCAGAGACAAAGATCTGCCAATACACAAATAACTAGAAATCAGTAGCATTTGGCTTCTCAGAGGCAACTGATAGCTAAAAGACAATGGATCAGGGCGCCTGGGTGGCTCTGTCGGCTGAGCGGTTGAGCTTCTGACTTAGGCTCAGGTCAGGATCTCACGGTTCATGAGTTCGAGCTCCGAGTCAGGCTTGTGCTGACAGTGCAAAGTCTGCTTCAGATGCTTTCTCTCCCCCTCTCTTTGCCCCTCCCCCCACTTTCCCTCTCTCTCAAAAATAGACATTAAAAAAAGACAATGGATCAAATACAGTCAAAACTTTGGGAGGAAAGCATTCTAATCTAGAATTCTACTGCTAGCCAATCTACAAATTAAAGTTGAAAGCAGGTTAAAGAATTTACAGATATTTAAAATCTCAAAAACTTTCCCTGTCATGCATCTTTTCTCAAGGAACTAATGAGAGTGTGCTTCAGCAACATATGGGTGTAAACCAAAAAAGAAGATGCAATTTAGGAAACAGGCTACAAGACAGGAAAGAGGCAAAGAAATTCTCAGGGTCACAGGGAGCAAAGTCTCAGAACGACAGCTGTGAAGGGCCCTACAGGACAACAGGACTAGTTGAGCTTGGAGCAGGACACAAAAGCCTGCAAGAAGGATTTCTCTAGAAAAAAGAAGGTACAGACCACTTGATATGTTTGGCTCTAGAAAAGAGTTTTATTGTTCAGTTAAAAATTCTTACTGGCACGTAAGCAAAACCACAGCAACAAGAAAAACAAAAGTAATGATTAATTCTAGGTTTGCAATATAGAAAGATCACCGGGCGATGTGGAGGAAGAACTGTGGCAGGGACAGGACCGGAGACAAGGGAGATAGGAACTGAGTGACAAAGGCAGGAGGGAGTCATCAGGGCCCGAACCAGAGCCACAGCAGAAGGGATGGAGGTGGGGCCAACTTAAGGGAATGGAAAGCTTGGAAGGTAACTTCAAGCTCAATCTGGAACCATTTCTTTTTAGTGTTTATTTATTTATTTTGAGAGTGAGAGTGAGAGCGAGAACGAGAGAGAGCATACACGCATGCAAGCAGGGGAAGGAGAAGAAGAGAGACAGAGAAACCCAAGCAGGTTCCGCACTGACGGTGTAGAACTCAACGCAGGGCTCCATCCCAAGAACTGCAAGGTCATGACCTAAGCTGAAACCAAGAGTCAGCTACAAAACTGACTGAGCCACCCAGGTGCCCTCAGTCTGCAACCTTAATTACAGAGCACTCCTGATAGGAAGCTAAGGCAAAGGGAGGAATTTTAAAGAAAATAAAGTCATCATAATCACAGTTAATTAACTGGGTAGAGCACCCAGGTTTGCTTTTCTCATTAACAAGCCTAAGGAGTTTGAAAAGAACTCAACAAATCTAGTTACTAGTAGATCACTCTATTGGCTTCTTTAATCGACAACAGAATTAGGAAAGCACTGTTATTCTCCATAATATAGACGGAGCATAGAGAGGTGAAGTAATGTATCCATGACCACATAGCTCAAGAGTGTTAAAAGATTCAAACCCAAGCCAGCTGTGTCCACAGCCTATTCTCTTCACTGCAGTGCTTACTCTTATAATGACTTAACATAATAATTCTTGCCTAGGGGTGCCCGGGTGGCTCAGTCAGTTAAGTGTTGGACTCTTGATTTCAGCTCAGGTCATGATCTCCTGGTTTGTGGATTTGAGCCCAGCATTGGGCTCTGCGCTTACACACGGGAGCCTGCTTGGGATTCTCTCTCTTCTCTCTGCTCCTCCCTCACCCTCTCAAAAATAAATAAAATTAAAAACTGAAAAGTAATTATCACCTAGTATCAACGTACTCTGTGCCAGACACTAGCCTAAACATTTTACATATATTTACACACTTAATCTTCAGAACAATCCTATGAGATAAATACTATTATCATCCTCATTTCACAGGCAAGAGAGGGACTTGCCCAAGGCCACCCAACTAGTAAGTCACAGTGCCAGGATTTGAGCCCAGTCATTCAGCTCCAGAATGAGCTGTGCTATAGTGTGCTGCCCCATGTGTCACTGCCCCATATCACCTGCTCTGAAGTTGTCTTGATTCCTCTAAATCTTTTTCCCTACATTCCTACATCCAATGATAGGCAAAGCCTACTGAATCCACTTCTGAAGTATGTCTAATGAAGCACATGCTGGCCACCAAACATGTTTTATTTGGTTCACACACAGTTGCTTTTTTTTCTTTTTTAATTAGGAAACCTCACATAAAAGTCTAGGTTTACAACTTCCCTACGAACAACATAAAAATCCAGACAGGACAACACCAACCCACACTCTCACATGGGAAAACCCATCTAACCGAATAGTTGCTGTTCTGGTCAGACAGTGCATATATGCACTTCCACCAGCCCTCATGTCTAAGCATCCTTCATTCAACTCCCCGCTAGATGTGGCACTGCCTGGCTCCTTTTGGGCATCTGCTTTTTGAGACCCCTGTTCTTACCTCAGACCCTTCCTACTCTGGGCCTTTGTCTCTCAAGTGCATTTCCTTTCACAGACTCCTAATGGGTCCTACAGCCTCTACCTCCTCCATACTACTCTCTTAATTTCCCTAAAGCATAGCTGATTGTGCCATCCCTTTGCTTAAAAACCTTTGATGACTTCCCAATACATACTAATCCAACCCCTAGGCTTGGCAAGTAATGATTTTCACAATGTGATTCCAACCTCTTTTTTTACCATTATCTCCCTCCGTATAACCCAGACCTCCTGGCATATTTGTTGTTCTCTAAACATCCACATCATTTCCTGCTTTGAGGCCATGGTTCATATTTGTGTTAAATTTTTAATCATAAGAAACATATTTAAATGCAAGTTTATCTTTTCAAATTATGCTAAAGGCTTCTTTAAAAATCCTGGTTATATGATCAATGGAGAAATAAAGGATTATCAAGAAAATGGAAATGGAACAATTGGCAAAAATATACAGTTCTTCAAAATAAATAAGACAGATAAAAAAGGTTAAACATTAAAAAGAAGAACATATGACAATAAACTGTTTGTAAAAAAAAAGACAATAAACTATTTGTAAAAAAAAAAAGAAGAACATAAAAACCTTGATGAAAATATAGGAGATTACATAATCTCTGAACGGGAAAGGACTTTCTAAGTCTAAAAACAATAGAAGCCCAGAGAATAAAATCAAAAGGTATGATTGTACAAAAAAATTTAATTTCATTATGTCTAAAACATGGCAAACATCACAAAGGAAATTAAACGGCAAGAAAAAAATAGCTGCCATAAATAAAGGATGAAGAAAACATACAATTCACCAACAGAATGTAAGAAACCAAACATGGAAAAATTCTTTTTCATTAGTAATCAAGGGAACATAAAAGAAAATGAGATTCTATTTCAACTTTCAAATAGCATAGTGTAAAGAATAATTTATTAAAACAAGACTCATTGTATCAGTGAGAATGGAATGAGGCAGGTACTCTTATGAGCTGCTGATGGGAAGACAAACTGGGGAAGCCTTTCTGAAAAGCAACTTGACAGAACAAATCAAAAGTCCTAAAGATGTCCTTTGATGCAGTCAGTATTTTTACTTCCAGTCTCAAGACCAGAATTCTTGATATTTTGGGCTGGATAATTCTTTGCTGTGGGGGACCGTCCTGTGCCTCGTGGGTGTTTAGAAGCATCCCTGACCTCTACCCACTATAAGCAGTACGTGGGTCGTCTCTCCTCCAGCCCTCCCTTCTCCACTGCTGCACCAAGTTGTGACAAAGAAACATGTCTCCAGACACTGTCCCCTAGGGGCGGGGGCGGCAGTAAACAAATCTTTCCCATTTGAGAACCACTGTTGTACACAAACAAAATAAGGAGAAAGTTAGATGAAGATTTTTGCAGGTAAATTGTCAAAACATTGTAAGAAAAAATCATAAACATGTTAAGTGCTCCATAATAACAGAATGGTTACATAAAATATGGCACAACCGTATTATGAGGTACAATACAGTTATTTCTATTTTTTATTAAAAATTTTAAAGTTTGTTTTTGAGAGACAGAGTGCGAGTGGGGGGGGGAGAGAGGGAGGGAGAGAGAGAGAGAGAGAGAGAGAGAGGCAGAATCTGAAGCAGGCTCCAGGCTCTGAGCTGTCAGCACAGAACCCAACATCTGGCTCAAACTCACAAATCACAAGATTGTGACTGAGCTGAAGTCGGACCCTTAACCGACTGAGTCACCCAGGCTGCCCCATACAGTTATTTCAAATGGTGTTTTCAAAGCAATAAAACAAAACCAAAATTCTACCAATGAGAATAATGCCAGCTGCTGTACTGAATACCAAATTTTTACCGGCTTAACACAAAAAGAGTTTATTTCTTGCACAGTCCAAGGTGGCCAGATTGGCAGAGACAGAATGGGGTGGAGGTGGGCTGCCCCACACAGACCTTCAGAAACCCTGGCCTCCAGAAGTTCTGCCATCTTCACTCTGTAACTTTAAAAGTTACCTGTAGTGTCAATGTCTACCAAGCAGTTGGAAAGAGAGCCTGAATGATCATGGTTGGGTTTTTTTTTTTTTTTAATTTTTTAATGTTTATGTTATTGTTGAGACAGGGAGAGACAGAGCTTGAGTGGTGGAGAGGCAGAGAGAGAAGACACACAGAATCTGAAGCAGGCTCCAGGCTCTGAGCTGACAGCACAAAGCCCAAGGTGAGGCTTGAACCCACAGACCGCGAGATCATGACCTGAGCCGAAGTTGGCCGCCCAACCGACTGAGCCATCCAGGTGCCCCTGGGGTTTTTTATGGGCCAGACCTAGACTTAGATATTCACATCCTATTATCTAGAACTGGGTCACAGGCCACTACTAACTGCACAGGGGGGTGGTATATGTAACCTAGTCATGGGTCCACAGAAAAGAGAAAATAGATTTGGTAAACCAATAGTTCGGTCTCTGTCCAAGTCATGATGTAATGTTAAGTAAATAGAGTGGGATAATACACTGTGTATGTAATGAAATCACAATCTATTTCTTTTTACATGTTCCCAGAAACAAGAGTAATACCTTGCAACCCAGAAATTCTCCACCTAAATATATTCTCTAGAGAGATACACACAAAGAAACAGATATAAAGATAATTTAAAAAATCACAAACAGTCTAAATGATCATATGAGAGACAGATTAAACTATGGCAAACCCATACTATGGAATACTACACATAGAGAAGAAAGGTAGAACTATATGAACCGAGTTGGAGATATCTCTAAGGCATACTATAAAGAGAAAAAAGTAAGAGGTATAACAATAAAGTATGGTGTCACATTTAAAAAGCATATATCTAAGGGCGCCTGGGTAGCTCAGTTGGTTAAGCGTCCAATATCGGCTCAGGTCACGATCTCATGGTTCATGGGTCTGAGCCCCGCATCAGGCTCTGTGCTGACAGCTAGCTCAGAGCCTGGAGCCTGCTTCAGATTCTATCTTCCTCTGTCTGCCCCTCCCCTGTTCTCACTCTGTCTTTCTTTCTCTCTCAAAAATAAACACTAAAAACTTATTTAAATAAAAAATAAAAAGCATAAAACTAAATTATGTATCTGTGAGCATGCACGTGTTCATAGAATGAAGTCTGGAAGAGGGTTTCTCAACAGTGGCACTACTGACATTTAGGACAGAACAGTTCTCTGTTGGATAGGGAGCACCTGTCCTTTGCGCTGGAGGATGTTTAGCCACATCCGTGGCCTTTACCCGCTAGATGCCAATAACAACTCCACACCTCCACACACCCCCTCCCAGGAAGGTACACACTGAATTACTAAATGTTATTCTGGGAGGACAAGGGAAGAGATGGAATAGGAACAAAAGGTACATTGATCTTACCTGTAATGTTTCAAAAATTTACCATGAAAACCTATCCATGTATATCTACCTACATTTTAAAGTCAGAAATAAGGGGCGCCTGGGTGGCTTAGTCGGTTAGGCATCCGACTTTCGCTTAAGTCATGATCTTGCGGTTCGTGGGTTCGAGCCCCGCATCGGGCTCTGTGCTGACTGCCAGCTCAGAGCCTGGAGCCTGTTTCAGTCTGTGACTCCCTCTCTCTCTGACCCTCCCCTGCTCACGCTGTCTCTCTCTCTCTCTCCTAGAAATAAATAAAACATTAAAAAAAATTTTTTTTAAAAAGTCAGAAATAAAAATATTAACAGTAATTATCTGAGTCATAAAACAATGGTTGACATTTGTTGTTTCTGTATAACTTATTTACATATACTGATCTAGAAAGTTTTTAAATTTTATTTTTGAAGAAAATGACAAAGACTGAAAAAATACAAAATGTTAACAATGCTTGCAGGGGACAAACGAGTTGACACGTCATTTTTGTCTGTCTTTTGATCACTGCTTTCTAAATTTTCTACAGCAGTGTGCACTAATTTACAATTCAAAAAAAGTTTTGCTTTTTAGAAATCCTAGTCTTATTAACTCTGAGTTAAATAGAACAGTTCCAACAGAATAAATTAGGACCAAACGGGGTCAGAGAGAGAGCGTTGGTACCTGGCTCCTCTTTACAAGGCAGTTCAAACTCCTAGCCACAGAGATCTGAGCCAGGGTTGGGAGTGAACAGTTTAGAACTGGGTTTAGCATTGCGGGGCTAGGAAGACTGCTCCTCTGAGAACTTAAGAGCCACAGCCAGGCAGTTAGGGCCCAGAATGGGGAACAAACAAACCAGTAATGCAGTCTTGAAGGCTCCCATCTCCAACCAGCAATTAAGGAGCAATATAAACAGAGTGGCTGGTCAGAAGGCTGGAAATGGCCAGGGGCTGCCACTAGGTAGGAGAAAGATTAAAAACTCTGCTGAGATAAGCAGTTCATAATAGGTTCTTAGAGACTTGCTCTACTTGATTTACAAGTAGAAAAGTTAGGTTGTGCATTACTCTATAAGTAAGTATTATTTTTAGTTTTTATTTTTAAAAACCATGATTATATTTTGGGGGAAATCTCTGTCTTCGGGTCGATCCATTTGTGGAGGAAAGACAGGATTTCACAGCACCCACTATGTGCCAGACAGTTTACAAACACTGGTTCGCTTACGACCTGCTGGAGCTGGATGGCGCTGTCTCACTTCAAAGGCTGGGAAGCCGAGGGCCAGTCAGGTCCTCCAACAGAGAGCACAGCGAGGAAACTGGAGGAGCAGCATTTGATGGCTCTCGGAATTCATTCATTCTAACAACCAAACCAAATTTTCTGAGTACCTATTACCTGTCGGCTAGGCTGCGAATAGAACAATGACCATGATGAACTCTGCTTTCTTTAGGAGTGGAAGGCTAGCACAGAGCACAGACTTCAAATAAGAATTTGCAGCACAGTGTCTGATGAAGCCTGCGGAAGTGCCGGAGATGAGGTGAAAACAGCAACACTTAACTCTGGGTAGGGATCAGAGAAGGCCTCCTGGGAAAACTGAAGTTTAAAATGAAGCCTGGACCAACAGGTACAGGAGAAGATGCTCAACATCCCCAATCATCAGGGAAATGAAAACCAAAACGTCAATGGGATATCGCCTTATACCTGTTAGAATTGCTATTACCTGGGGGGAGAGAGAGAGAGAGAGAGAGAGAGGGAGAGTGGAGGGAGGGAGGGAGGGAGGGAGGGGAGGAGGAAGAGGGGAGGGGGAAGAGGGGGAGGGGGGAGGGAGGGAGGGAGGGGAGGGGGAGAGGGAAGGGGAGAGGGAGAGGGAGGGGAAGGGAGGGGGAGGGAGGGGGGAGAAAGGAGAAGGAAACAGCAAGAGCTGGCCAGGATGTGGAGAAAAGGGAACCCTGGCGCACTGTTATGGGAATGTAAATTGGTGCAGCCAATATGGGAGGCAATACAGTGGTTCCTCAAAATATTAACAAACAGAACTACCTTATGATCCAGTAATTCCACTTTTGGGCTTTATCTGAAGAAAATGAAAACACTATCTCAAAAAGAAAGATATATGGACCCATATTTTCATTACAGTGCTATTTTTTCTTTTTTTAAAATATTTATTTTGAGAAAAAGGGAAGAGAATGAGTGAGGAAGGCACAGAGAGAGAGAGGGAGAGCGAATCCCAAGGTGTCAGAGAGAGAGGGAGTGAATCTGTGCTGTCAGCACAGAGCCTGATGCAGGGCCTGAACTCACGAACTGGGAGATCATAATCTGAGCAGAAACCAAGAGTCAGATGCTTAACCAACTGAGCCACCCAGGTGCCCCTTACTATAGGGTTATTTTTCAATAGCTAACATATGGAAATAACCTACATGTCCCATGAAGGGATGAATGGGTAAAAAAAAATCTTGCTATCCCCACGCGTGCGCGCACACACACGTATATACACACAGTGGAATACTATTCAGCCATAAAAAAGAAGGAAATCTTGTCATTTGTAACAAATGAATGTACCCTGAGGGCATTATGCTAAGTGAAATAAGTCAGATAGAGAAAGACAAAAAGATACAGAGAATAAATAGACTCGTGGTTTCCAGAAGCAGGGAAAGGGATGGGGAGGTGAAATGAACTTCCAGTTATAAAACTGAACCTCCAGTTATAAAATAAATTAAGTCATGGGGATGTGATGTACAGCATGGTGACTATAATTAATAATACTATATTCCACATCTGAAAGTTGCTAGAAGAGTAGATCTTAAAAGTCCTCATCATAAGAAAAAATAATTTTCTGTGAGGACAGATGTTAATGAGACTTATTAGGTGGGATCCACAGTATATACAAATATCAAATTATTATGCATACACCTGAAACTAATGCTATCTGTCAATTATACCTCAATTTTAAAAAGAGGGTGTGGAATAAAGCTTGAAGAGTGAGTCAAGTTAGAAAGGTGAGGTGAGGGCACCTGGGTGGCTCAGTCAGGTAAGCATGTGACCGGCTCAGGTTATGATCTCACAGTTCCTGAGTTCAACCCCCACATTAGGTGAGTTCAACCCCCCTCAACAGGTGAGTACGATCCCTGATACAGGTGAGCACTACTTCTCTCTCCACCTCCTTCCTCCCTCCCTCTCTCTCTCTGCCTCTGTCTCTCTCTCTCTGCCCATTACTCACCGTGTCCTCTCTCTCTCAAAATAAAACAGAAAAAGAAAAAAGAAAGGTGAGGTGAGACGAAAGCAAAAGGCAAGAGAGCATGGAACTTCCGGAGTTACTGGAGAAAAAACTCAGTATAGGTGAGTCACTGGATGGAATGGAGAATCGTGAGGAAGAAGAGGAGGCAGGATGACAGGGACAACTCAAGGAGTGCCCCGCACTGAAAGGCGGAATGAGCAAGGAAAGGGTGTAATCTGAGTTGGAAGCAAAAAGCTTGGAGGGGAGCTAGTGTGGACACAGAATGATCAGGTAAGAGGCTTGGTATCAAGTTCAGGTGAAAGATGAATGTAGCTGGAACGGAGGCCAGGGCCCTGGGATTAGAGAGAAGTGAGGAGATTCGAGAAATATTTAGGATACAGAATTGAATGAAATTAGCATTTGAATGGAGCTTCAATGGCCAAATGGAATAACCTACTGTGAGTACATGTTCTGCACCCCTCTTTACGTGCTCTCATGTGTCATGTTAGAGACCCTGTCAGGTCTCATCCCATGACAGTCCTGTGAGATAGTGTTTAACCTCCTTTCACAGAGGAAGCAGAGACTCAGATGGCTTTTGTAACACCACCTCAGTCTCACAGTTGTCAAGTGGCATGGCTGGGATTCAGACCTTGGTCGCCTTGGTCGGTCTGACTTCACAGAGCCCTGCCTCTTTTCAAAATACCATATCTAGCATCTCAACAGATTCCAGATGCACCTCGGTGGCTCAGTTAGTTAAATGTCTCTTGATTTAGGCTTTGGTCATGATCTCACACCTCATGGATTTGAGCTCTGCATTGGGCTCTATGCTGAGGGTGCAGAGCCTGCTTGGGATTCTCTCTCTCTCTCTCTCTCTCTCTCTCTCTCTCTCTCCCCCCCTCCCTCTCAAAATAAATAAATAAATAAATAAACTTTAAATAAACAAACAAACAGATTCGGAAAGTCTGAAATCCTGCTTTCATTCAAGAGTTTAAAAAAAGAGAGAAACAGGATAGGTAGAATTTTCTTTGCCTCATAATTCTGTACCTTAGATTTATAAAGCTTTAAAGATGTCGCACTAGCTGGGACCTTGGTCATCCAAGAACCATCAAGTTTTTTTAGCTGCCCTAGAGGGACTTCAGAGGTGCACATATTGTCTCTTTCCTCCTTCTAATGCCAATGCCACCAATGATCTCTTTTTTTCCCGAGTACAGCTTTTTTTTTAAGTACAACTTATTGTCAAATTGGTTAACATACAGTGTGTACAGTGTGCTCTTGGTTTAGAGGGTAGATTCCTATGGTTCATCACTTACATACAACACCCAGAGCTCATCCCAACAAGTGCTCTCCTCAATGCCCATCACCCATTTTCCCCTCCCCCCCCCCCCACCGGTCAACCTTCAGTTTATGGTTTGCCTCCCTCCCTGTGTATAACTATTTTTTCCCCTTCCCTTCCCCCATGGTCTTCTGTAAGTTTCTCAAGTTCCACATATGAGTGAAAACATATGGTACCTGTCCTTCTCTGCCTGACTTATTTCACTTAGCGTAATACCTTTCAGTTCTATCCACATTGCTACAAATGGCATGATTTCATTCTTTCTCATTGCCATGTAGTATTCCATTGTAATATATAAACCATATCATCTTTATCCATTCATCAGTTGATGGACATTTAGGTTCTTTCCATGATTTGGCTCTTGCTGAAAGCGCTGCTGTGAACATTAGGGTACATGTGCCCTTATGCATCCTGTATCCTTTGGGTAAATTCCTAGCAGTGTTATTGCTGGAAATAGGGCAGTTCTATTTAAATTTTTTGAGGAACTTCCACACTGTTTTCCAGAGCAGCTGCACCAGTTTGCATTCCCACCAACAGTGCAAGAGGGTTCTCATTTCTCCACATCCTCGCCAGCATCTGTTGTTTCCTGAGTTGTTAATTTTAGCCACTCTGGACTGGTGTGAGGTGGTATCTCAGTGTGATTTTGATTTGTATTTCTCTGATGATGAGTGATGTTGAGCATCTTTGTATGTGTCTGTTGGCCATCTGGATGTCTTCTTTGGAAAAGTGTCTATTCATGTCTTCTGCCCATTTCTTCAGTGGATTATTTGTTTTTTGAGTGTTGAGTTTGCCACCAAAGTTTTCTATGTGGTAATTTAGGGCTGGTTTTCCTTTTGTTTTAAATTCTTTGACATTAAAAAAAAACCTTTTAAATGTGTATTTATTTGAGAGAGAGAGAGAGAGAGCAAGTCGGGTAGGGGGCAGAGAGAGAGTGAGACAGACCCGGAAGCAGGTCCAGTCTCTGAACTGTCAGCACAGAGCTCAGTGTGGGGTTCAAACCCACAAACTGTACAATCATGATCTGAGCCAAAGTTGGATGCTTAACCAAATGAGCCACCCAGGCACCCCTAGTTTTTTGACAGAGAAAAGCATGAAAAAAATAATATAATAAATACCGATGACCCAGCTTTAACTAATCTTAACATTCTTCCATATTTGCCTCATATTTTTCTTTTCTTCTTTAAGGAAAAGAAACATTACAGATACAGTTTACCTCCTTCTCCCCTTTCCAGAGTAACCATTATCCTGAATCTCCATGTACATTTGACACGATTACCGTTATTATGAATTCCTAAAAATTATTAGTTTTTTTGTATGTTTTCAATTTTTATATAAATGGTAACACTGCACATATCATTCTGAAGACCTGCTTCCCCACACTTATTTGCACATACTTGTATTTTTTAGTGAAACACAACATGGTAAAGACAGGCAAGCATGGACTTTGGGACAGCCAGGTAGGCATTGTGGCTTTTTCACTTAGGCCCTTGAGCAAGTCCAGAGCTCCAGCTTTGTGATTTGTAAAATGGGGATAAAGAGCCAAGCAAGGCTATAGGGGTGTAAGATAGCACCTATCTTTAGGCCACCAAGCAAATATTCAATAAATGTTAACCATTATCTGTCATGATAAAATGGTGTACAAAATAGTGTACACTCAAAAAATAGTATCTATTTTCATTTAAACTTGTGAAACTTCCCATTTGTTCTGGAACCCTACATCTTAGAATAGTGCCAAGGTCCTCACTGTCTGAACTATACCTTTGTAACAGGAGGTGTGAAAATTTCCAGGTCAAGTCTTTGTGAATTTTTATATATTTTCCTATCCAGCTGGGCTTGACTTGTTTACTTTAATGGTGAAATTAAACTTCTAAATCTCTGATCTCTACTGAACGCCATTCTGAAAGCCCAATCCTGTCCCCTAGCCCCTTCTTCTGCCCACCTCCTGTGTGGACTAACCCATCCCACTACAATTCTGTGTTATCCATAAATGTGATGAGCATTCATCTGTGTTTTCAATAAAGATGCTAAACTTGGGCCCAGTACTGACACCAGCAAAAGCACTGCTACTTGTGTCATCTCTGCCTCACCCATCACAAGAAGGTTGATACTGTGCCTTCAAAAGCTCTTCCGATTATGTTATCGCTCCATAAAAAAAGAAAAAAGAAAAATGTTTATTTGTTGCCTTTTTTTAATGCCTTGATTCCACTTCTCCGACCTACCTCTGCCTGTCAAAACGTCATCCATTCTTCATGATTCCTCTCAACTACCAACTCTTTGATAAAATCCATCCTGGCTTTACCCTCTCCGACAGGGGTAATGACTACTCTCTCTTCTCAACACCTGACCATGTGCCTGTTGCACAGAGCTTCACAAGTAGTTAGCCCTGTGTACCCTGATTCTCTGCAAGCTCCTCTGGGGAAAGACATCCTCCTCATTTCTCGTGGGATTCAGAGATGCCCATTATGAATGTGCCGAGCTCAACTCAGTAACCATTGAGACTTGGTGCGCTGCAATGGATGTTAGCTCACATGCAAACCACAGCTACCACACAGAGGAGGCCAGTCTACTTATTATGATAGCCACAAGGATTCAAGATCTTTCTCTGAGGGGCATTGATAATAACTACCAGCAGGAGCCTCTGCCGTGTCTGCTCCTTTATCTGTGTCAGTTCTATTCTCATGTTAACCCTGAAAGAGAAGTGCAATTGTCCCCACTTTCCAGACTGTGGTAGAACTATAATTCACATCTAGGTCTGTCTACCTCTGAAGCCCATTCTCTTCCCACTCCGTGTGTCCAACATCATAAACTCTAGGCTGACTCTCATCACAAAACAACTACCTGTCATACAGAACTGGGACTGAGGCAAGGGGCACAATGAGTAAGTAAATAAGGATGCCCTCAGACACAGACAAACATATGTCATAAAAAAAACCCATATTCTTTCCCAAGATTCCTAAGCCTCTAGTACTGCCAACCCCTAGAAAAAATCACAATCCATTTGGGATATTAATTATGATAAAAACTTATTAAATACTTATAAGTGCTAAACACTACAGGGAATGTAAGAAAAACACTGCTGTGTACCTATGCTCTTTTAAAGAAAATTAAGTGTCTAAATGATGAGGACTCCAGGTAGCAGTAAATACTACTTTATCATTTGCATTTCCCATACCCTCTTCTTAAAACTGTATTATTGGGTGCCTGGGTGGCTCAGTCAGTGAAGCGTCCAACTTCGGCTCAGTCATGATCTCACGGTTTGCAGATTAGAGTCCCTCATCAGGCTGTACACCAACAGCCCAGAGCCTGGAGCCTGCTTCTGATTTTGTGTCTCCTGTCTCTCTGCCATTCCCCTGTTGTGCTCTCTCTCTCTCCCTCTCAAAAATAAGTAAATAAACAGTTAAAAAAAAACCCTGTGTATTATTTATTTAGTCTCTTGGATATGAGACCAGATGCCAAAAACTAATATGTTTCACATAATATAGGATCTTAGTGGAGAGCATACAGCCAACTCACTGATGGCCCTATCCCTATCATAAGGGTCCTTGTGAAATATTATCTATAGTTTTTTCACATTTCTTTGCTCCTTCTTGGACTGAAACAGGGAATAAAAAGGGCTTAAACCTTTTAGATGAACCCAGTGAAGATGAAGGGATGCTCCTTTAATGCAGAAACACACACACACACACACACACACACACACACACACACACACACACCTATTTAACCTCATTTACTTCTCCAAAGTAGATATGGAATTTTTTTCCTTATAAATATCCTCAAATTTTTAAGACTCATTTTTCTCAGAACCTCTGTTCAAGGGTGGGCAACAAAATAATTAATACATGTAACAAGAGTACAAAAGATCATGTGCACCTGAAGCCCAAATGGGAATTTACACCTGATGATAATTCTGCCTGGCTGCCCATACTCCAGGGTCAAGTTGATATTAAATTTTCATAAAATGACACTTCCATCTAGTGGCTTCCAAAGGACTGAAGGAATTGAAATTAACCTAGGAAAATATCAGAGAGATGAATGATTGATCTATTTGGCTGGTATGAATTAAATGAGACTTTTCAACAATGAAGATGTTAAATGAACAAAAGAATAAAACATTTGATGGGATATATACAAGCTAAATAGGGCAGACCCAACTCTGAAATTAAGGTAGGATTTCCTAGATCAGGGAAGGAGCCCACATAAACCCAAATCCTCTTGCCTTCCTTGTACATGAATTTCTTTAATTGGCCACAGAATCATTTATTTCACCATTAAAGATCCAGCTTAAATGGAAATAACCCCTTGGAAGAAGTAGCACATTGATTTTCATGAAAAACATTGATTTCCCTCCTCCCCCACTGATTCATGCTAAGGTTTAAGTATATGATGAGTACAAGAGGGTTACTGCAGACTCTGTCTGCACAAACCCCTAAATAGCCATGAAATGTCAAAAAAGAGGGGAATGTTACTAGAAATTAAGAAATGGAGAGGTAGAGTCCAAGGGTCGAAAGCAAAACATCATTGCTTTAAAATTCCACCTATGTTCCTTGGAAGCCAGCTTGCAAAATCTACTCCCATGATTATTCTAATTATGAATTGGGTCAGCTGTGAGATATTCTGCAGTAATTGCTAATTAAAATACAAAAGCCTATGATCGCACACTGGTGATGATAAATATATGCATTTACAGAATGATGGGAAAACCCTAAGGTTTTGGTTAACAAATGCTCTAGTCTCCTCAGATTTCTTTGTATAAAATATCTGCTTACTGTGGACCCTGACACAAGTTATGATCATATAGCACCTCCAGATCTTCTGTTGATTAATTCTATGGAGAAGTAAGAAAATGTGTCCACTTTCTAACCATCTTTCAACTTTAATAACATTAGATGCTAATTACAGTATTTGTGCTAACCCAAGCAGCAGTTAAGTGTCTAGAGCCTATGCAAGAGAACATAGTTTGTCATACAGCTCAGACATTAGGCGATAAAGGAAAATTTAGCCTACTCTGCTGATGTACAAATCTGGTTAATATGTCCCTTGCAATAGATGGGCTCTGATTAGTATTTTCTCTGTTAAATCATTTAAGATCTGGGAGCTGCATGTTGCCTTAAATAGCACTAGGGCTTAATAAACAAAAGAGATGGGTCTTCTCATCAGGGCTTTGAAAAGTCACTGAATTTTGGCTATGGGGAAACCAGAAAAAGAAAAGTGACACATTTCTACCCTGGGAGCCACACTAGATCCTAGTTGCCATCCTCATTAGTACTTTACTCAGCACTGTTGTAAGAAACAGCCACTCAAAAGTAATTTAAGTGCAACTGACTCATGTTGTTACAGATAATGGCCAAAAGTCTGTACTCTGGGCAGAAGAGGGGGAGGGGCCGAGGCAATAAAACTTGAAGGACAAAGAGAGAAAGGGCTAGTCAGGACAAGTAATTCATTCTAATATTTCAACACTGGGTAATATAAATTGTTATTAGGTAAATTTGGGACAATCCTCCAAATGTAAGTGATATTTAGCTGTTCCATTTGGGGATTACCCATTACCGAGGTTATCTATGAACTGAATATAGCACCCTTAAGTGGAAATTCTGAGTGCAAATAACTAACAAGCCACTAAGTGCTTTGAAGTAGATGCAACTTGATTTCACAGGGCTGAGTAGCTGTAAAAAGGGGGCACAAAAAATATGCCTTCAATAAAACTTCAAGCACTATGGGTTAATTCATCCTAAAAATCACTGTTGCATTCCAATAGAAAAATTTAAAAAAAAATTCAGAAAACAAATACTATCCTTGACTGTATGGCACAGTGAAAAGGGTAAGGGACCACCTCTGGAATTATGAAGATGTGGAAATGAATCTTGGCTCTACTATACTACTTAACATGCATGACCTTGGGCAAGTTACTTATGCCTCTGGGTCTCAGTTTATTCCGGGTACAAAATGAGGCCAACAACACTACCCTGGTAGACTTTTAACTATGTAAGCCCACAGCAGAGCACCTAGAACACTGTAGGTGTACAGAAGAAAAAGAGGTTTCTAAACTCAGCATTAGAACTGTCAGGATCAATATCAAAAGTGGGCTTCAGAGACCCTGGGAAGCTAGAGACAGAGACATGGTTCAGGGACACACAGGAATGCTATTTTCTCTCGTGTAAGGAGTTGACACTGCTCACACTAAGCTGGTGGAGGACCCAGGAGCGCCCTTAGTTTGTAAATGTACTTAAATGAAGCACATATCCTGTAAGTGTAAGCTCTTCTGGAGCAGTGGTTCCATCCTGAACATAAAAGGACGTGTGTGACTTGTCAAGTTGTATTCATTAAATATGTACAGCTTTGTGGATATCAATCATACCTCAATAAAGCAGCTTAAAATAAATGACAGATAAAGTATAAGAGTTTTTAAAAGGGTTATAAAGTAGAAGGTACTCATCATGGTAGAACCTGACTTCCACGGAGATGGTCTCAGGAGGCTATGGGCCCTGTAGGCAACAAAGGGGCAACAAAACACTATGTTGCACCCCTGACCACTCTGCATTAGCCACCCTGGTTCTACGAGCCCTCTGTCCACAACACAGTAAATCTAGAACTTGCGGGATGTATGCGGTTGTATGTGTAGTCTCTTCCCCCCATTCTGCAACTTGCCTAAAGTACTACAAGGTGCTTAGGAGTTGTTAAATAAATAAGGGACACACAGATTTCCTAAGGAGCACTGATATCTACCAATCCTAATTTCTTTTTTCTTAATTATTTATTTTTAAGAGGGAGAGAGACAGAGTGCGATCAGGGGAGGGGTAGAGAGAGAGGGAAACACAGAATCTAAAGCAGGCTCCAGGCTCCAAAATGTCAGCACAAAGCCTGATGTGGGGCTGGAACTCACAAACTGTGATATCATGACCTGAGCTGAAATCAGATGCTCAACCGATTGAGCCACCCAGGTGCCCCTACCAATCCTAATTTCTTAATGACTAAAGATAAAGTAACTTACTACTGGTCAAATCTAACAATGCTTTACTATATGCTTCTCATTCTCCTTCACGAGCCCTCATGAAAACTCCACCCCACATTAGGCTCTTCATCCCTATGTAGCTAAAACAAAGAAATGGCAGAGGCTGCTGGAATTGTTGCACACTTACAGACTTGGTTGGTTGCTGGAATTGTTGCACACTTACAGACTTGGTTGGTAAACAGGGCACCACACTAGAGGAATCGGCAGAACCAGAGTCAAGTCCCAGCTCTGAGTCTGAACAATTTCTAACTTCTTTGTGCCACAGCCAGAAAACCACAAAGTCCAAAGATTCTGGGCACCTAGGAATAAAAAGCCTCTCACTTACATGTGACCTCCCCTGATTCAGCAGTCATGGCTGGGGGAGTCTACACCTCTACAACACAAACCTGTCTTCCTACAGAAATTAACAACCTAGGAATTCGAGTTCTAACAATCCATGGTCTTCCAGAATACAGTGTTTTGACCTCTAACCAAAATTTAAAAAAAATACATTTTTAAACCTCAAAGATGGAAAAAGCTGTCTTCAACAACCTGAAACTGACTCTAAGACCTGATAGACCTGAAATGTCAGAAAATTGTGTTCTCAGATTTTAGACTGCAGGTGCTTATCCTCTACATACTAGAGGGTCAATCACCAATCATTCAGAAGAGCAACTGCTCATTAGAATCATCCGGGACCTGCCAAGGAAAATTACTTTATAGCCACCGACTCAAAACGGGTTAGTTGAAGTAAATGGTTTCTCAGACACATGCTCTTGTTAATCAGACTTAGCATATACACCAAGAGACCACTGCTCATAGTGATCTATAGACAGGCTACCACCAAACTAGCTGAGAAGCTTTAGGGAAATCATTTCACTTCTCCACACTTCACTCTCCTTAGCTGTAAAAAAGGAGATAGGATCAGATGCTCCACGTGGTAGCTTTTAATGCTGAAACACCATATTCACTCATGGCTGCTACCACAGTGCTACCATTTCACACACTACCAAAAGAAGGCAGAAAAGTTTTTTTTTAATGTTTATATATTTACGAGAGAGAGAGAGGGAGGGAGAGAGGGAGAGAGAGAGAGATAGAGGGAGAGAGAGGGAGGGAGGCAGGGGCGGGAGGGGCAGAGGGAGAGGGAGAGAGTCTGAAGCAGGAGGCAGGCTCCAGGCTCTGAGCTGTCAGCACAAAGTCCAACACGGGGCTTGAGCCCATGAATTATGAGATCATGACCTGAGCCGAAGATGGCCGCTTAACCAGGGGCCTCAAGAAGGCAGAAGTTCTAATGATGGATCACGTTAACTGCCTTCTCTTGTGACAAATGTCTCCTGTGCTCTCTTTGTTCCTTGTCTCCTTATTTGGCAATTTTCTTCCCTACGCTAGTGGCCTTACTATGGAATTTATCTCTAAGGGTATTAAAGCAAGGCCATCTCAAGCTGGCAAACCTTTAAAATTATTTTAAAGCATGCACACATGGGTATGTGAGGATATGTTTGTGAGCATAGGTATGATGGGGTTGAATCAGAAGACCAGGATCCTAGCGACCATGTAAAAAACGGGAATAAAACCATCTTCTCTACTTAGGGATACTATAAGAATCAAATAAAGTAAGATGTTTGGAAAGAACTCTTAATTATTAGGCATAGTACATATACAAGGCATATATTTATTAACTTTTCTTACTCTTAATACAAAGGGTCCCTTGAAATCATACAAAAAAAATCCAGACTTACACAGACTACGGGCTCACTAAATTCTGACTCACCAAAAACTTACGTACCAGAAAAGACTGAATGAAATGCACCATACCATTCAATAGACATTTTTTGGTAAGTCCTTACCCCATAGCAGAGCCTATGGGGTTAGGTGCTTAGGTATACACATGTCTAAATTCTGAGAGAACAGGCACTTTGGGTCACTGCTGCATCCTCAGCACCCAGTGTAGCAACTGAGAGGGGCAGGGAGGCACTGAACATTTGTAGAATAAATGAAGGAGACATGGTCCCTATCACTGAACTGTTTAGAATACAGTATGGAGACTTGGCACATGACAAGTGCAGTAATTATCATTGCTGATTTGGAAAAAAGTTCATATGGTCAAGGCATGAAGGAAGGAGTGATCAATTCAGTTTGGACTGGGTTGAGTGTGTGGATATGGACAGAAAGTCAGAAAAATCTTTGGAGAAGAGGTGAAGTTGGACTGAGCCTTCAGTGCCTAAACCCATTAATGAGTCCAACTCTCCTTTAGCCATAAGATATTGGAGATATATGGTGGTGCATGTAGTTATGTGTTGTAGACTGGGGTGTAGTTAACATGTTGTAGAGTGGGGAGTAATTACGTGTTGCAGAGTGGGGATTAGTTACATGTTGCATAGTGGGGTGTAGTTACATGTTGTGAAGTGGGGGATAGTTATGTGTTGTAGAGTGGGGAATAATTAACGTGTTGTAGAGTGGGGAGTAATTATGCATTGTGGAGTGGGGTGTGGTTATGTGTTGCAGAATGGGGGATAGTTATATGCTGTGGAGTGGGGGTAGTTACATGTTGTAGAGTGGGGTATAGTTATGTGTTGTGGAGTGGGGAGTAGTTACATGTTGTAAGTGGGGTGTAGTTAGGTGTTGCTGAGTGGGGGGCAGTTACGTGTTGTGGAATGAGGTGTAGTCACATGTTGCGGAGTGGGGTGTAGTTACATGTTATGGAGTGGGGAGTAGTTACGTGTTGCAGAGTGGCATGTAGTTATTAGTTATGTGCTGTAGAGTGGGGTATAGTTAGGTGTTGCGGAGAGGGGTACAGTTAGGTGTTGTGGCGTGGGGGGGTAGTTAGGTATTATGGAGTAGGTGTAGTTACATGTTGTGGAGTAGGGGTAGTTACATGTTGCAGAGCGGGGTGTAGTTATGTGTTGCGGAGTGGGGGGTAGTCATGTATTGTAGAGTGGGGTGTAGTTACATGTTGTAGAGTGGGGTATAGTTATGTGCTGTAGAGTGGGGGGTAGTTACGTGTTGTAGAGTGGGGAGGTAGTTAGGTGTTACAGAGTGGGGCGTAGTTAAGTGTTGTGGAGTGGGGAGTAGATATATGCTGTGGAGTAGGGGTAGTTACATGTTGCAGAGAGGGGTGTAGCTACGTGTTATGGAGTGGGGGGTAGTTAGGTATTATGGAGTAGGTGTAGTTACATGTTGTGAAGTACGGTTATAGTTACATGTTGCAGAGTGGGGTGTAGCTGTGTTTTGTAGAGTGGGGGGTAGTTACGTGTTGTGGAGTGGGGTGTTTATTTATATCATCTTCGCTATACATAATCCTACTGTGCTGAATTTATAGGTCTTCCGTGACCTAATTTACATATGAGGGAAAGTTTAAAAAAAACAAAGCAAAAGATAGTCACTGAGGAAGAAAGGATATTGACAGCTCTCACAAAGGCCTACCAACATCACAGTCATTAATGATCCTGATGTCTACTACAGCTGTTGATGACGGTAAATATTAATTTCAATAATAAACTTTCTGTGATGAAAACATTTAGCTCAAATGTGGAGAAAATATTAAGTACCCTCAGATATAGGCAAGAGATTTGCTGTAGTCAGTTCTAGCATATTCATTAGGTGGCATTAAGTGGTCCAAGTCAGAGAACTCATTGATCCTAAAAGCTGAGTGTTAATGATGACCCAAGATGCACATTGTCCTAAAGCTGTGGTCCCAAGAATCACTCTACTACACAAGAAAGATGGAAGGCGAATAATTAACAACCCCAATTTATATTGCTTCTAGACTGCAAGGCTAAGGAATTATTTCAATGGCAAGTCTGACTGCAACCTACATAAACCAGTCAGTAAAACAGTCTACAGTTTTGCACCATTAAAACTGAGTGTAACTTGCCAGAAAAATCTACAAATGACCTAACAATAAATTCAGACATGAATATAAAATGAGTTTTACTACATACTTATTTGTATCAGTTCAGCCAAGTCATGTCTAATTTATGGATTCTATTTAGGAGAAAGAAATTGTTGTGATAGAGGAAAATGGTAATTGTATATGATCTCCTAATATCATCAGACTTCTTTCTCAATAGCAAAATCAAGGCTAATATAGAATTAAGGTGAAACAGGCTCATCATCTTTAGTGATGGGACTATGTATCTTTAAAGTGGGTGATGGGCATTAAGGAGAGCACTTGTGGGATGAGCACTGGGTGTCATGTATAGTGATTAATCCCTGGATTCTACTCCTGAAGCCAAGAGAACACTGCTAACTGACTTGAGGATAAAAATAAATATAAATAAATGCATACATAAATAAATAAGTAAAATAAAGTGCCTTATTAAGTTAGTCTGCCTGTAGCATTTCATTTTTGTTTCAGAATAAACATGTAGGTATAGGAAACAACACAGTATAAAGCATCAGTTCTAAAACCACTTTTTGGTCTCAGAGCCCCTTTCACACACCAGTATTTAACATATAAGAAAGTATAATTGCAAGAAAACTTAAATATTAACCATTAATAATAATAAGCCCATTATCAGTTAATATAAATAACACATTTTTATGAAAAGTAACTGGATTCTCTGTAAAAACAGAATAATGAAAAGGGTGGCATAATTTTATATTTTTTAAAATCTTTAATGTTTGCTTAATAGAAGACAGCTGGATTTTCCTATCTGTGTCTGTATTCAGTCTGTTGAGATTGGTGTTTGGCTTGAAATATGTAAAATCCAGCCTCACGCATGCATGGAAGTAGGAAAGGGGTAACTGTGGGTATTATCCTGTGATACTATATAAAAACTGGACAAGTGATAATTTTTAAAGGTTAGCTACAATGTGGAATCTGAGACTGTATCAAACTCTCCATACTCAGTTACATTAAAATACGCTGGTCTATCTTATACTTTGAATGGCTCTTTTATCTGTTCATTTGGAATATCACCCATTGGTTACTTGGAAAAAACATTTACTGAGTATACAAATCTTCCTGATGTTGACACATTTCATGATACAATATGAAAATCTCACCACCAATCTCATCAGGAAAAAAACGTATTGGGAAGTCAAGCTCAGTCATATTAATACAACTTTTCCTAAATTCTAAGTTTTCCTTGAAATCTTGAATTAGTTAACAAATACTATTTTTTTTTAAATGTTTTATTTATTACTGAGAGAGAGAGAGAGACAGCATGAGCAGGAGAGGGTCAGAGAGAGGGAGACACAGAATCCGAAACAGGGTCCAGGCTCTGAGCTGGCTGTCGGCACAGAGCCTGAGCCTGATGTGGGGCTCGAACCCACAAACCGCGAGGTCATGACCTGAGCTCAAGTCGGCTGCTTAAGCGACTGAGCCACCCAGGCGCCCCTAACAAATACTATTTTTATTGAAATGATAGGCTTATTCATTCTTTTCATTAATTTTTTAACTGAAATATAATTGATCTACACTTTTGTATTCGTTTCAGGAGTGTATCATAGTGATTCAATATTTTTATACATTACAAAATGACCCTCATGGTAGGTCTAGTTTCCTAGTCTGTCACCATATGAAGTTTTTACAATATTATTGATGATATTCCCTATGCTGCAAATTACACCTCCATGACTTATTTATAACTGAAGTTCAGATCTCTTAATCCCTTTCACCTATTCTGCCTGCCCTCAGACCCCTCCCCCTTGGTAACCAACAGCTTGTTTCCTCTATGAATCTGTTTCTGTTTTGTCTTGTTTATTTCGTTTTTTAGATTCCATATGTGAGTGAACTCACACAGTATCTTTGTCTGTCTGAATTCACTTAGCATAAATCACCCCAGGTCCATTCATGTTGCCACAAACAGCAAGATTTCATTCTTTGTTATGGCTGAGTAGTATTCCAGTCTCGTGTGTGTGTGTGTGTGTGTGTGTGTGTGTGTGTGTGTGTGTGACAGAGAGAGATGTATGATTTTCAAATATTTTTTCCCACTCAGTAGGTTGTCTTTTTATTTTTATTGATGGTTTCCTTCACTGGGCAAAAGCCTTTCAGTTTGATGGGGCGCCTGGGTGGCTTAGTCGGTTAAGCGTCCGACTTTCGCTTAGGTCATGATCTCGCGGTTCGTGGGTTCGAGCCCCGCGTCGGGCTCTGTGCTGACTGCCAGCTCAGAGCCTGGAGCCTGTTTCAGTCTGTGACTCCCTCTCTGTCTGACCCTCCCCTGCTCACGCTGTCTCTCTCTCTCTCCTAAAAATAAATAAAAAAAACATTAAAAAAAAAAAAAAAAAAAAGCCTTTCAGTTTGATATAATCCCATTTGTTTATCTTAGCTTTAATAATGTATACATAGCCAATCTGACAGATTTGAGGTGATATCCCAATGTGGTTTTGATTTGCATTTTCCTGATGATTAGTGATGTGTCTGTTAGCCATCTGTATATCTTTGGAAAAAATGTCTACTCAAGTCCTTTGCCCATTTTTAAAATCAGGTTGTTTTGTCTCTGATACTAAGTTGTGTGGGTTCTTTATATATTTTGGATATTAACCTCTTATTGGGAGAATGATTCCAATGATCTTCTCCCATTCAGTAGGTTGCCTTTTTGTTTCGCTGATGGTTTCCTTCGCTGTGCAAAAGCCTTCTAGCTTTATTTTAGCTTTTGTTGCCCTTCCCTGTCACTCATTCATTCTGGATAAAATCTTTCCATATACTAAAGTCTGGATAACTGGTTTTTCTGTCAGTCATTCTTTCAAGTAAAAAAAAAAAAAATGTTCCATGGGGGGAAAACACACACAGCCACTCAGCTCACAACACAAACAACTGCACAAATGCTTTTCTTCTCAACAACCAGAGTACTTTGGTTGGCATGCAGAAGGGGTGATTTATACATACCCCCATTTGGTCACATGGAATATTAAAAAGACATGTACTTAAGGATTGAGTGTCAATAAAACTAATGTTTTTTACTGATTCACTGAGGACATTCTTAAGTGAAATTGGCCTCCCCCACCTCCCTACCCTGCCTTTTATCCGCAAGTTTAAAGCAATGAAAGATATAATGACTTCTAGTATGGTTCGGTGCTGCTGCCCAGATCCATGCTAATGCACCAGTGGTTTTCCCCACCGTTGCTTTTGTATCAGGAGTGCAAACATCAACGCAGTAAAGACAAAACGAAAGAAACCCCACCACCCCCACCAACATAAATAACACCTTAGTACTATTAGGAATGTAATTCTGACATTGTGCATTCCCTACAAGGATCTCAGGGAGCCCAAGGAGTCCACAGATCAGACTTTGAGAACTGCTGGTACATAGAAAAGACAGTTGCTGAAGTCATTAGTATTTAAATTCTGTCTCTGAGACTTACTAGCTGTGTGCTCTTGGGCACATTACTTAACCCCTCTGGCCTTAGCTTGCTCACTTAACAAAATGAAGATTTAAAAATAACTTCATTTCATAGACCTGCTGTGAAGATCATATGAGATGTTAAACAGGTAGCAAAGTACTCAGTAGGTGTTTCATAAAATGTTATTTTTAACTCTCTTTCCCCTGCATAAAATACGGATTATCTCAGGGGCTCCTGGGTGGCTCAATCAGTTAAGCGTCCGACTCTTGATCTCGGCTCAGGTCATGATCTCACAGTTTGTGAGTTGGAGCCTCGTGTCGGGTTCTGTAATAGCAGTATGGAGCCTGCTTGGGATTCTGTCTCTCCTTTTCTCTGCCCCTCCCCTGCTTGTGTATGCTTGCTCTCTATCTCTCTCAAAATAAATAAATAAACTTAAAAAAATACAGATTATTATCCCATTTTTGCATATATGTTAAAGAGGTTAAATGACTGAAGATCCGAAGCACTAAGAATAAATGGGAAAATTACTATAAAAATAATGCATAATGGCACCTGGGTGGCTCAGTCAGTTGCTTAATCAACTCTTGATTTTAGTTTAGGTCATGATCTGAGGATTCATGGGATCGAGCCCTAGGTTGGGTTCCACTCTGACAGCGCAGAGCCTGCTTGGGATTCTCTCCTCTCCCTCTCTCTCTCTCTGCCCCTCCTCTGCTTGTGCTCATGGTCACTCTCTCTCTCTCTCAAAATAAGTAAACATTTTAAAAAATGATGCACAAATAACAGATCTAATCTGTTTTGAAGCCAAAAGATTTTAAAATGCTTCGGATGAATGTTTATATTTTCTGCAAGTGAACATTTGTAAACTGTCTCACTTCAAATGTGACAGTAAATACTCATCCTGAAGCATTTATTACTATACTTCAGACACTACTGGCACCTTCCCCAGCACTTTTAAGAATACCTTTAAGAATTCATTTGTTTCTTCTTTGTTCTCTGCCACACACAAGGCTGCACTCAACATAATCTCTGTGATTTTTGAGTTCTCCCTACTCCAGCTGCTGGATCCCATCTGGTGTCCTTTTTCTAGGACACCTGTTTCAGGAATGAGACAATTAAGGTGATGAGCCAGTTCCTTGTAGAAAATAAAAATTTCCCATTTCCCTAGGAATGTTAGCAGGAGAGAGAAAAGAAAATGTTTAATAAAGCACAAACTACACATCTAATTACCAGATGTCAAGTATTTAACCAGAACAGATACTCTAATTGCTCTATCTTGTTTTGCTCCACTGAGACATTGTATTAGTTATCTATTGCTGCATAACAAAATTACCACAAGCTTAGTAACTTAAAATAACACATACTTATTACCACATAGTTCTTTGACTTGGGAGTCCAGGCACAGCTTAGCCAGGTCCCCTGAAAAGCTATAATCAGGGTGTCCACCAGGTTTCTCATTTGGAGGTTCAGATGGGGAAGGATCTGCTCTTCTGTTCCTGTAGTTACTGGCAGTATTCAGTTCCTTGCAATATAGGACAGAGAGCGTTTGTTGTTGTTGTTGTTGTTGTTGTTGTTGGCTATCCGTAGAGACTGCCCTCAGCTCCCCAAGGCCACCTGCAGGGCTTTGCCATATGGAGATCCCCAACATGACTACTTAGTTCCTCATGGCCAGCATGGGAAGAGACTCCAGATGGGTGCCATGGTCTTATATAACATAATCATGTCCATATAGTCATGTATATCCTGTCACTTTTGCATATCCTATTGGTTACAAGCAGGTCACAGGGTTTTTCCGTGTTCAAGGGGAAGGGATCATACAAGGGTATGAGCACCAGGACCACGTTAAGAGTGTGTGTGTTAGGTTCACTGGAGTACACAACGTGGCCAGTGGGAATAGAAAGAAGTTGAGAAGCGCCAAGGTTAGGGTGAGAATACCTCATGGATTTGGCAGTTAGGGGGAGGGAGATTATAGGCTTATTATCAATATAAATTTATAGCCAGAGAGATGCCATAGATCCAGATGAGAAGTGAGAGAGTACTGCTGTATAAGAAAGTCTGATTTGGTGGGTTGGGTACAACTGTAAGAATCACAGGCCCTCAGGCCCTCACAAAAAGTAGGTGACAATGTGGTGCGGCTCCACAAAGGCTGTCAGGTGGAACAGGACCCTGGCGAGCAGAGGGAATATGGAAAGAAGAACCGAAGCTCAAGGAGGAGGGCTGATAAGACACACTCAGTGGCTGGGCTCTAGCTGAGGAGGCAGAAGCCTGCAGCAAGTTCTAGTTCTGTGAATTGGAAAGCTAATTAGGAAACCAAGCACAAGCACGGTCACAAAGGACCAGGCGAACAGCAAGGATCCAGTTACAGAGCTGAGGGAGCTTGTGAGTGTCTAGGCAAAGTACAGTTTAGGGCAGCAGATAAATTCTAGACTCCAGTGGTTAATAACCTAGAACCACTTTTGCTCCAGAAGACTAACCTGGCCAGGGACTGAGGAAAGGCTGAACATTAAAATACTGATACTGAGAATGAAGCAAGAGAAGACAAGACCGAACTGGTTACTGACAGTTTGTCATTCCAAAGGACACTGGAGTCCATAGGACATTAGAGTCTAAATCCACAGTATGGTATAAATGCCACCAAAATCCAGCCTCAGTGTGGACAGAACTGGTTCCTGATAGTTTGTCATTTCATAGGACACGGGGTAGAGTCTAAATCCACAGTAGGGTATAAATGCCACCAAAATCCAGCCTCAGTCGGCCCATCTAGTCTTATTTCCCTCTGTATTGACACTCCCTAGATTGAAACCACTGGAACAGCTTGCCGTGTCCCAAACATAGCTTGAACTTGCATGCCTCTGAGTTGTATCTTTGTTTACTCTGCCTGGAGTGCCCCTATCTCCTCCATGTCCATCTGGGGAACTCTTACTTACTTTTCAGGACCTAGTTCAAATGCTACTTTCTCTGTAAAATGTGCCCACTGTTCAGACTGCTGCTGTAGCACTTACCGAGTTATGATTGTTTGCTCTGTGTCTTTATTTTTTTTAAATTTTTTTTTAACATTTATTCATTTTTGAGAGAGAGAGTATGAGTGGGGGAAGGGCTAGAGAGAGAGGGAGACACAGAATCTGAAGCAGGCTCGAGGCTCCGAGCTATCAGCATAGAGCCGGACACAGGGCTCGAACCCACGAGCTGTAAGATAATGACCTGAGCCCAAGTCGGACGCTTAACCAACTGGGCCATCCAGGCGCCCCTGTGTGTCTTTATCTTAATTGTCTAGGGGGATAAGAAGGAAAAGGCTTTATCTACCCACTCAACTTTGTATCCTTTACACCTGGAATAGTGGCTGGCATCTCATGGTTACTCGGTAAAAGTTACTGAAACAATAGACCCAGGAAACAATTAAATCATGTTTTATTGATCTTGCATTAGGAGTCTAATTCTGTTCCCCCACCCTCACCAACACTCCTCATCCTGTAGCTACACACCCACTCCTTGAAATATTGACAGCAGCCCTATGTATATGTCTGGGTTCACATAACTGCTGCTCTTTAATGAGCACTAATGCAGTTGAAGCCTGACATAGTGGGCTGCAAAAACAGCACTAAATCTTTTATGGACAAACTGCAAATCTGCGTGCACAGTCAGACATTTCCCCTGTTGACCCTGAGCTCTGATCACCAGATGTGAGAAGTAAAGCAGAACACAACACCCACATGTTTTCAAATGACAGAAAATCCCAAGTGTAGTTCACAACTGCCACTGTGGGTAACCCAGAAAATCCACATGACCTGAAGGTGATTTTAAGTCCCTCTCCATTTGCTGACAAGAAAAACATAAGCCTTGGCATTTGGTATCTTTAGCGTATGAAGCTACAGTAAAAGTATTTCCTCTTCAAAATTCATTCTGCATGTGAGAATAGCCTCCTTCTGCCCTTACATGTGAGGTATTAATGACTAAACCTAATGTACAAGCACAGAGTTGGATCACAGACACAGCAATAACTATTTCTGAGGCTGGATATTGAGTTCAGCACTAAAAAATGCTCTGAAGCTATCTACCTTCACTGGGGCAAGAGAGGAAAGGGTTATTCATCATCTCAGGCATATACACAGTATCAGTCAATTCTTCTCTACAGCAAAAGATTTTAAGTTGAAATGAATCCTTCAAATCTGATTGTTAATGTACAAAATGACCCCTACAGGGAGTGGATGGAAACAAGGTCTCAGCTAATCTGCATGATCCCTTTTTGGCCTCTTAATATGGATATTAAACCCTGGAAATGGGAACAAATTATGCATACATCTTTTCATTTTATTTTAAAATATGCATAGATCCAGGTTTTAAAATGGCCCTTTGGCCTACAACAATAAAAACTCCATTCATAATGAGGATAACCATTAGATATGCTGACCAAAAAAAAAAGAGAGAGAGAGAGAGAACTAATTTGCTTAATATGTCCTTAGAGTCGGTCTGGTGGAGAGAACATGTCCAGGAACTGGAAGGCCTTTCCGTTGACATGCTCTCAGCGCAACGCTGAACACAGCAGGTGCATCCATGGGAAGAGCTGGGGAGAGCCGGCATCTCCTGTACCATCATGGCTTTCTGCTTGCTCTTCAGTCCTTCCTTCTTTCCATTCCACCAATATTCATCGAGAGCTTACTCAGTGCTATTACTACAACAGACTCTTGCCTCCAAAAACAGAATTTACATAGTAGCATAAGTAAGAAATTAAGGATGTGAAAAAGGAAGTTTTAAATCATAGTAGGTGAAGCCAACAAAGTCCCTTTGGAAAGCATACTTGGCTTATTTCTCAAAAAAAACTCTGAAATTGAGAAAATATTTATTTCCACTGTTCATTGTTAAAAGTTTAAGGAAAGCTATTATAATGATTTTGGCTTTTATAATCCATTTCCATGAGCTTCAAACATCTGTGCATTAGAACTTAATTATGTGAACTGGATGTGATCTGTTTTTACATCTCTACAGTTGGCCACAGCAGTGGAACTTCCTGAATGATTAGAGCTTGAACTTCCCAAAGAGATTTATTTGAAAAGGTCTCACTGTTAAAGGTATTTTATGGAAAACGAATAACCAAACATGATACCTATGTGAATCAACATTTGCCACTGTATCAGAAAAATGAAAAATGAAAAGGAATAGCTTTCTAAATTAATGCAATAAAGTGTACAAGAATGTCACATAAACTAATATTAAAGTGACATAAAAATTCACCAAAATCCTGATATTAAACCTACCCTTTTACATGGCCTTTGGCTTTTGTGGTCAAATCCCATTAGAGTAATATTTATACAGATATTAATAGTTCATAAAACACTTCTATGTTATTTCTTTCAATCCTCTATAGCAGTGGTTTTTCTCAAAAAAAGCGATGTTCCTACAGAGCATATCTGGCAATGTCTGAAGACATGTTTGGTTGTCCACCGGGGTGGGGGTGGGAGTTGCTACTGGCAACTAGCTGGTAGAGGTCAAGGGTGCTGCTAAACATCCTATAAAGCACAGGAAAGCCCCCACCAAATAGGATGATCCAGCCCATTATATCAGCGCTGAGGTGGAGAAGTCCTGCATTAAGCAGTGCTTCCTTAGTGTGCAGGTGCATCACGTGAGGTTAAAATGTGATGTTTGGGGCAGGGCCAGGAATTCTGCACTTCTCACCGGCTCCAGGTGATACTGGCCTTGCTGATCGATAAAGTTTCGAGGTTCTATACCACCACATGTAGTAGTGAGTGTGCCTGTCTTATGCAGCCCTGCTCAAGAATCTGTTCTCAAAGCCCTGAGTGAATGCGCTCCATGATTCCATCCTTCCAGCCATGGTTCACTATACCTCGATGAATCCCAGATCCCAGCTGAGGCAGTCAGATGACCTCTTGTGAGAATCTGTTATCAGGCCTCAGGGACTCAAGAGCTTTTGCTGAAAACTAGGAGGTAGCAATCAATTCTGGAAACTAGAAACTTATGTAGGGTTAGTTCAAGAACACACTGCAGGATGGCTGTGTACCTGGCCAATGTGTAAAGACAGACAGAGGTTCTAAACTAGGGAGGAAGGGAGAGAGTGAGAAGGAAGGAGGGAGGGAATGCCTGATGGGATTCAAATATGAGAGAGTGATCTCACCTTGGTTCCAGTCCCTCCTGGGGCTCCAGCTGAACTTTCTGCCTCAGAATTCATTAGATATTTCTACATCCTGTGATTACACTCCCTTTTTTGCTTAAACTAGGTTAAGAAGGTTTCTTTGCTTAAGATTATTGATTCCTGACTAAAATGTGTTCACAATGATTATCCTTAACCTTGCAGTGTGTAACTATGGCTCAGAGGTTAACAAACGTACCCAATGTTAGTAAGAATCAGTAAATGGCAAAGCACAAATTCTTTACCTCCAAACCCCATGCTCATTAAACTACAAAGTCTGCCCATTAATGATCCCATAACAAACCTTAAAATTATGCCGTGTCTCAGAGAAAAACAAGAGTTCTTCAAATTTTCATTCCATAAGCCCAAGTTACTCATTCTTGCTTCTACTAGGGGAAATGTCTTCAATCAATTCCTCAAACTGAGATAAACTAACTTTTCTGCCATGGGTGAACAAGAACACAAATATTAAAAGAAAGTGTAGTGATCCGAAGAAGGGTAGGACTGCACGATGATTCAAAACAGCATGCCATTTATTTGCTGACGTAGCTGACATAAAATAAACAGCACATATTTGAAATAACTGTACAATTTGAGAAGCTCTGACCTGCGCATACATCATGAGGGGCAACACGGTGACATGCCCCATCACCCCCAAGGCACCCTCATGCCCCTCGGTAATCTCTGCTCTTTGACCCTCCCCCCTTGTCCCCATCCACAGGGAACTACTGATTTGCTTCCTGTGCCTAAAGATTACTTTGCATTTTCTAGAGTTTTATATAAATGCAATCATATAGTATGTACTCTGTGGGGTGGGGGTAGGTTTCTTTACTCAACATAACTGTTTTGAGATTTAGCCATGCTACTGCATATATCAATAGTTTGTTCCTTTTTATTAGTGAGAAGCATTGCAACTGTTTGGATATAACCACAACTTGTTTATCCACTAGCCTGTTGATGGACATTTGGGATTTTTTTTTTTTCGGGTTTTTTTTTTTGGCTATTACAAATAAAGCTGCTATGAATGCTCATGTACAAGTCTGTGTGTATGTATATGCTTGCTTTTCTCTAGGGTAAATACCTAGGAATGATACTGCTCAATAGTATGGTAGGTGTTTAAAGTTTTAGGAAACTGTCAAGCTGTTTTCCAAAGTGGTGATACAATTTCACAAGCCCAGCAGCAGTGCATAGGAGTTTCAGTTCTTCCACGTCTTCAGCAAAACTTGGCAGATCATTTGCAACAGGAATGTGGGGTTGCTCACTGTGGTTTAAATTCGCATTTCCCTGGAGACTACTGGTGTTGGGCATCTTTTTATGCTGCTTTTGCCATTGATTGCCTTTCTTGCCAAATGTCTACTCACCTCTTTTTCCAATTTTTAAATTGTGTTGTTTTATCCTCTCAATAGTATCTTACAAAGAGTGTAAATTTTTATTGTGATGGAGTCCAATTTATCAATTCTATTTCTTTAGTAAATACAGGGACATCTAGTTCACATATTTATTCTTGGGTGAGCTTTGGCAGTTTTTACCTTTCAAGGAAATTGTCTAAGTTGTCAGACTTTTTAGTGTTAATTGGCACAAATCATAATAATGCCTTATTATCTTTCTAATATTTGTACTAATATTCACTATTTCATTCCTGTTACTGGTAATTTGTGTTTTCTCTGTTTTTTTCCTACCAGTCTGGCTAGAGTATAAAGTTAATGGTTTTCTCAAAGTTTGCTGATTTCCTGGACTTTCACCCTTTTTCTATTTCATTGATTTCTGCTCTGATCGTTATTATTTTCTTTCTTTTGCTTACTTCGGGCTTAACTTACTCTTCATAGTTTCTTAAGGTAGAGAAGCTGAAGTCATGATCTGTGACATTTTTCCTTTTAAAATATACCCACTTAATGCTATTAATGTCCCCCAAGTGCTACCTTTGCAGCATCCTGCTCACTTTGATAGGTTGTATTTTCATTCAGTTCCAAATACTTACTAATTTCCATTTTGAATTCTTTAATTCATGTCAGAAAGGCTCAATGACTGGCCCAAGAATGTAAAGCAAAGAAAGAGAAAAGCTGGAATTTGAATACAAATCTACCTAATTCCAAAGCCCATGGTCTTAATCACTATGTTGTTACCCAACATGGCAAACCATTTCATACCTCCCTATCTTCATGTGTGGGGGCTATGTTGGCTGAAACGTCCTTCTTTTTTCTAACTTGTATTTGGCTTTTAAACTATTTCAAGCATTTCCTATTTAGGAACAACACTGAAATAAACATTTTTAAACGAAATAAATAAACAGAATGAATGCTGTTCATTGTTGAGGGGTTATTAAATTCCTGGTAATACACATAGCTATCTCATTTAATACTTACAGCATCCCTACATGATCAATAGTATAATTCCGATTTTAATAGTAAGGAAATATCCAACGTCATAAGCCAGGCAGATGTGAGATTGAAACCATTTTCTAGCTCCAAATCCTACTGGGGAGCTTGAGAAGGTCTAGGAGCAGGGTGCCTAACCAAAGACGTGCATCATAACTCCCTAAAAAGCTTTTCAAAAATATACATGCGCATGGGGCGCCTGGGTGGCTTAGTCGGTTAAGCGTCCGACTTTTGCTTAGGTCACGATCTCGCGGTTCGTGGGTTCGAGCCCCGCGTCGGGCTCTGTGCTGACTGCCAGCTCAGAGCCTGGAGCCTGTTTCAGTCTGTGACTCCCTCTCTCTCTGACCCTCCCCTGCTCACGCTGTCTCTCTCTCTCTGTCTCTCCTAGAAATAAATAAAAATTAAAAAAAAAAAATACATGCGCAAACCCATTGCTTTACTATACACTAACAACTAACAATCTGAAAAAGAAATTAAGACAATTCCATTTATGATAGTATAAAAAATAAAAATAAACATAAATTGAATAAATAAATTTAACTAAGAAAACAAAGGACTAATACACTGAAACCCACAAAATATGGCTAAAAGAAATTAAAGAAGACACACATGATGGAAAGACATCCCATGTTCATGGATTGGAAGACCTAGTATTAGTATTGTTAAGATGACAACACTACTGAAAATGATTTGCAGATTCAATCCAATTCTTACAAAATTTCTAATGCATTTTTTGCAGAAATAAAAAAAAAATCAATCATCCTAAAATTCATATGGAATCTCAAGAGATCCTACATAGCCAAAATAATCTTGAAAAAACAAAGTTGGAAGACTCATACTTTCTAGTTTCAAAACTTACTAGAAAGATAAGCAATTAAAAACAATGTGGTACTAGCATAAAGACAGATATACAGACCAATGGAATAGAATTGAGAGCCCCAAAATAAACTCTCAAATAGAAAATCAATAGATTTTCCATCAGAGTGCCAAAACCATTCACTGGGGCAGATGACAGTCTTTTTAACAGATAGCACTGCAAAACTAGATATCCATACACAAAGGAATGAAGTTAGACCCTTAGATTATACCATACTCAAAATTCACCCATAACTAATGAAAGACCTGAATCAAAGAGCTAACACTATGAAACTCTTAGAAGAAAACATATGGAAAAATCTTCATGGACTTGGATTTGGCAATGGTTTCTTATCTATGATACCAAAAGCAAAGCAACAAAAGAAAAAACAGAAAAACTGAAGTTCATCAAAATTAAAAATTTTATGCCAAGAACACTATCAAAGGAGTAAAAAGACAATACAAAGAATGGGAGAGAATATTTGCAGATAATACACCTGGTAAAGGACTAATTTTCAGAATATATAAAGAACTTTTGCAACTCAACAACAACAAAATAACAAACAACCCTGTTCGAAAACAGGCAAAGGATTTGAAAGGACCTTTCCCCAAAGAAGCTATACAAATGGCCAACAAGTATATGAAAGGACATTTGACATCACTAGTCATTAGTAAAATGCAAATCAAAAGCACAATGAGAGGTCCCTCGCTACCTCAGTGGGAGGAACATGTGACTCTTGATCTCAGGGTCATGAGTTTGAGCCCCACATTGGTATAGAGATTACTTAAATAAATCTTTTTTAAAAATCCCAATGAGATACCACTTCACACCCATTAGGATGCTATTATGTTAAAAAGAAAGAGAGAAAGAAGGAGGGGAGGGAGGGGGGAGGGGAGGGGAGGGGAGGGAAGGGAAGGGAAGAACAAGTTTTGGTGAGGACCTGGAGAAATTAGAAGCCTTGTGCTCTGCTGGTGGGACTGTAAACAATGCAGCAATTATGGAAAACAGTATGATGACTCCTCAAAAAATTAAACACGGGATTCCCACATGAGCCAGCAATCTCACTACTGGTCATATGCCCAAAAGAATTGAAAGCAGGGACCCAAACAGACAGTTGTATAACCATGTTCACAGCAGCATTCTTTACAACAGCCAACAGGTAGAAGCAACCCAAGTGTCTGTCACAGATTAATAGATAAAATGTGGTATGTACATATAATAAAAATTATTATTCAGATAAAAAAATGAAGGTAATTCTGATATACGCTATTACATAGATGAATCTTGAAGACATTATGCTATGTGAAATATGACAGACACACAAGAACAAAGATATAATTCCTTTATAAGAGATACCTGGGGTAGTCATATTCCTTTTTAAGAGATGCATAGGGCAGAAAAACAAAGTACAGTGGTGGTCACCAGATGCTGGGAGGGGGATGGGGAGGAGAATGAGAGATTGGTGTTTAAAAGGTGCATAGTTTAAGGTGGCAAGATGAAAAAGCTCTGAAGGTGGATGGTGGTAATGGCTCCACAATGGCAATGAACTTGATGCCACTGAACTGTACCCCTAAAAATGGTTAAAATGGTAAACTCTGTTATGTTTTATCACAATAAAAAGTAAATTTAAAAAAGGACACATGCTCTGACTATACCCCAGATCTGAAAAGAGTCACTCTAAGACAGTGAAGGCCCCTTTATGATAGAAATTATTTTTTTAACTTTATTTAAATCAACAAATGGAATAAAAATATTTTCCAGATTATTTAAAAATAAAAAACACCTCACAATAAGAAAATCAAATTAGTTTCAAAGGGAAAGATAGCTAATCTTGGATCTTTTGAATAGATTATCTACTGCCTTCAAAAATCACACACAAAGGGGCACCTGGGTCGTTCAGTCAGTGGAGCGTCCGAGTTTGGATCAGGCCATGATCTCACCGTTGATGAGTTTGAGCGTCGGGCTCTATGCTAACAGCTTGGAGCCTGGAACCTGCTTTGGATTCGGTGACCCCCTCTCTCTCTGCCCTCCCCTGCTCATACTCTGTCTCTCTCTCAAATATAAACAAACATTAAAAAAAAAATCACACACAAAAAAAACACATAAGCCCTCCACTTTGCCTTAAAATACAAACTAAAAATGAAGATAGATTAAATAAGGGGACATCCAGTGGATCAAGAAGATAATTAATTTTTAAGAGCTGTAATGATGAACTACTATCAACATTTCCAGCAAAGGCCAACTCTAAAACATTCCATTCAAACTGGTAGCCAGCCCTATACTAATGCAAACAAATAAAATATGGAACTGACTAGCTTATTTGAATACTGCAGATTCAATTAATTTCATTTTCTTATTTGAGATTGTATAATTGAAGTCAAGGGATCCTCATAACAATGTTCCAGGTTAGTAGAAGGCAAAAAAACAGGGATTTCAGATGGCTGCTTATTCCCCACCAGCCCCTTCCATTCTCTAAGCACAAGATTTAGGAGTGAAGAATGATCACTCAGGTGGATAGCAAGAACTTAAAGCCTCATTCTGAGCTCTCTGGGTTAGACACAGCATCACTTCTCAAAAAATTCTCTCTTCTTCCAGATATAAATGATGTTTTCCATTCTCAATGAGAGAATTGTGAGAATTACAGGTCTAGAAAACATTTTGAGATGTTTAAATTTTTTAAAAATCTTCAAAAAGGGAAAAATTCTATTGCTAATGACTACGTCATGATGTGGTAATAAATAGGAGACATACACACACTCACAGCGTGTCTGGGTTCCAGACGGAATATTCAAAGAGCGGGACCTGCTCTCCAGCCTGGTCACCAGCTGACAGACGCCAGTTGGAAATTAAAGAATGGAAAAAGCCATTGTGGCGGTAGCCTGCGCACTGCAACGGCAGATTCTGATTGGCGTCACTTCTGTGAAAAAGAACAGATCCTGACAAAGAAAAATGCAGGCTCTTTTTCTACTTGCAATGGTCACATCAGCCCAACTGGCAGTATGATGTACAAGAGAGACAGTGAAAGACTGAGGGCAGATATCCCTGGCCACAGAAAGGCCCCTTCCAGCTAAGCTGAGGCAGAATTTCTAGTGGACAGGCACCAGCACCTACAGAGCTCTGCTGGCTGTAAAAGGCTTATTGATCCTGCTGAAGCTTTCTGCAGGTTATTAAATCTAACTCAAGAGATCTAGACAAGACTTATTACAATCCATTCACCGGTAAATGCGACATAAGACGGCACCTTCACACCAGGGGCAAGTTCTTTGTCTCTTCATTGCCTAGAAAAGAAAACTACCTTCTTATTCTCAAGTGATACCTGGACATCATAGGAGATCCTTCAAAGGAGATTCCTCCAGAACAGTTCCTTCATATGATATGATAGGGTCATCCATGGGCTTTTCTTGTATTACACTAATACTGGGGGACACAGAGAGAGGCTGGGAGGTGTTTAGCAGAAAAGGGATCTTTTCCCTTGGAAGCATGCTCTTGTAGTGTCAGCTGGGAAAGGTCTGAACGTTAAGTCAAGAGTGAATTGAATCCCAACTTTTTCTTTATGGGCAGGAAAAGTTTCCCAGACCTGTAAACCCTTGAGCCATTGTTCATTCCAGTCCCAGGATTGTAATCCTCCTCAGTCGAGAGCAGTGACCTAATAGGAAGTCTAAACACATTACTCAATTCTTTGTGTGAGTTTTAGGCGCGCGTGCGCACACACACACACACACACACACACACACACACACACACACACAAAGTCTAAGTAAGAGATATGTGTATGACTACAGGGGAAGCTTGTACTGGTAAAACATGTTTCAAGTATTTTACAGGTATGAATTATAATACATATTAGTATATAACATTGCTGATCCCTCCATTTGCACTTATTTAAGTATGTTCTAATGTTAGTATCTCTAGATTTTCTTTCAAACCTGTTCGTGCCACAGGTGTGGACTACAGAATCCAGCACGTGTATTGCTGGGCTAGAGCCTGGGGCTGGGGGAGCACGCGCAGGCAGATTAAGCATTGTCTCTGCACACGAGGAACCGAATGTCCACAGGAGAGACAGATTCATAAATCAAATGCCCATATAAGATGATACATGCTTTAATACAGGAGCTAAGGAAACCCAAAGAGAAAATCATAGCATCTGAGTCTAGGTTTTGACCACAAGGCAAGAGAATGGCCCAGAGTCTTATTTCTAATTTTTAATTCCAAATCCCTGCAGAGGTCAAAATGCACAGCTTGTATCTATAACTCTTCTAACTCCTCCTAGAATCACAAGATAAACCCAAACCAAGAGGGGCTGGTGTCTGTAGATCACAGCTGGGAACAGCTCCGAGTTCTGTTTGGTTTACAAGTCCTATGGGGGTCGCGGAATGTTAGCAGTTTACACATGGCTGATGGGGAGAGGCTACAAAAGAGCCTTCAGGAGCTCAGCTCTGACAGACCAGGCACAGCCGTTAGGAAAGTCCATGAAAATAAATGTCTGGAAGGAAGATATTTGTTGTTCCAAGGAATAAAAGAAGTCAACCATCAGGTCATTTACCCTTCTAACCATATATGAATTCCAGCTTTGATAATAGCAAAGAAACAATGAAAAATGGTTTAATTAATTTCAAGGAAACTTAAAGTCTCAATCAATGGCTCGAAATTTTAAGGGAAGTTTTCTTTCTGATTTGGTACAAGGCAAATATTTTTTCTAGACTTATGCACTTACAGGCCATGGTAGTTCTCAGTAGTGCTGAGAAAGTATCCAGCAGAGAACTGGTGATTGTTTAAAGTGTGAGGGGCGCCTGGGTGGCTTAGTCGGTTAAGCGTCCGACTTTCGCTTAGGTCATGATCTCGCGGTTCGTGGGTTCGAGCCCCGCGTCGGGCTCTGTGCTGACTGCCAGCTCAGAGCCTGGAGCCTGTTTCAGTCTGTGACTCCCTCTCTCTCTGACCCCTCCCTGCTCACGCTGTCTCTCTCTCTCTCTTTCTCCTAGAAATAAATAAAACATTAAAAAAAATAATTATTAAAGTGTGAACCTATAAGCCATGTAAGTCAAGTATAAATTTTCTTTCATCAGCCAAGCCAATCATGGGGGATGCCAGCCTCCAAGTCCTTTTTAAAGGAAACTGTTTCTTTATCCCAGCCCCTGATGAGAGCCCCAGCTGGCCATGTTGAGTGCCATAGTATTTCAACCACCCATCATAGGTGGTTGAATTGGCATCGGCATCTGACCAAAGTGCTCCAAATAAATTTATATTTGAGTTTTGGATATTTCTTCATACTTTAATGCTTTTAGATAGTACTGTATGTATCACATAATTATGTTCATGTTTTAATTATTATAATTTTCTGTCATTATAAGAAGATGTCTTTACACCTGATGCCAGGCACACATTTTTATTATTACACTATTTACACACTCTTCTAGAATATTGCCATGTTATTCAACATGTGAATATTTGTCTGTTATTTAACTAATGAAATAGTGAAAAGTAAAATGATAATAAAAAACCAACCCAGGGGTTGCTTCCCTAGTTGCACGTATGTATTCTGAGCATTGTTCAGGCATTAAAAATTTCACCAGCAATACATTACACCACTCAAAGCCATGTGCCGTATTTGTTACAAGAGCACAAGGAGCCATAACTAATGTGCATTCTACAGCCTAATATATCACTGGCTAAATGACAATGGAAGAATTTGCTAAAATTATTAGGGAAAAGGGAATTCATCAGTACTCAAAACTCTACTTTCTATTATACTAGCCTCATCTTCTAACTTAAAGTTCTTACAGAATTAGGGAGAGGCTGAGCTCTCCTGAAGTATTTATCCATACCTAGTGAAACAAAGGGGTAAATAATTTACTTCTAAATCAGACCTACAATGCTGAATTGTTCCAGTGGAGTTGAGAACTTACACATAATAAGCTCTTAAAATATACTCACTGATAGGCAATCAGCTGATGATTACCTCCAACTAGTTGGACTTTTACATTACCTTCAAGGGAAGGGCTAATATGTATTACAAGTGCTTCTTCTTGGAACCTTGTTGGATACACAGTATGATGAGGTTTGAGTCAAACAATATTACAAAAGGAAAGACTGGGGTGATTCATCCAGCCCACTCATATGGCAAATGGGAAACCAAACTCAAAAGAGATGAAATAGCTTTTCCAAAGTCACAAAGGGTGTCATGTCAAAGACGCCACCAGTCTCCAGAATCACTTTCTCTTAGTTCAGACTTCACTGTTCCTCTATTTATTCTCATAATGTCTCATTGGTTTGCTTTTTTTTCCCTTCTAAAATAGGCAAGACCAGAGACCAGAGAAAGAAGTAACATTTGTGCTGTCATTCGGTATCTCATCTACTACCTTTACTCAACTCCATGTAGGAAAGAAGCTTCTCCCCCACAGAGACTCCACAGTAATTAGTGGCAAAGTGGCCTGTAAATCTCAATGTTATCCTTGCCATTAACAATTTGTTATATTTAAGATGAAACATAAATTTAAGTGAGGTTCTAACTAAAATGGGTAAGAGTGGCATTTAAATATGGGCTTTCAAGCTATAAAGGAAGACTAGCCCCATCACATATGGAAACACATCAAAAGTCTCTAGGATGAAACAGTGTGGTAGTGGCACCTGAACAAATTGAACAACAGAACAGAATACAAAGTACAGAAGGAAATTTAGAATATGATAATGGCAGCATCTCAAGGCACTGAAGCAGAGATGGACTTTTCAATGAATGTTGACGGTGAAAGCCAAAGAGCTTTTGGAATAAGATACCATACCTCAGACCATACATAAGAATAAACTCAAAAGGGATCACAGATAAAAAAAAGTAAAACCTGGATTCACAGGATTGCTCCACCATTAACATGGTTAAGCTTGGAACTACATTTCCCAGAACCCTCTTCTCTGTGTGGTTTCAGGTTTGAGTAGGGCCACGAAAGGAACTTGTAAGAAATTCTGGAAGCAGAACTGAAGCAGCAGCCACTATTCATGGAGAGGTGTCATGGTCTAGTGCGGTGGTAAACAGATGGAGAGCTGCCTCATCCGTTCCAGAGTGCATCTTTTTCCACTGCTCCCTGCCCAGTGTTCATCCTCACTGCTGACCAATAGCCTGCCCAGGCATTCCCCAGATGCCAGGGAGTAGTTACTCCACAGGCCTCTCCATGAACTTCCCCTTTACAGTCCCACCTTGGCAACTGAACACACTCAGTGTCTGAGATTCCTTTCCAAGCTCCAGAGTGTCTGGTGTACCACTGCTTTAGGAGGAAAGATTAGTGACTTTTCCACTGATCTGCCAAGTCCTCCCATCTGGACTTTCGTTTCCTTAGCTACTCCCACATTGGTGTAAGGTCTAACTCCGATATTAAATCCTTTATCCCCTAACACTCAGAGTGGATTTGCTTGCATGGCTGTTACAACTATTGGTCTTAGAAGTGGAGTTCTAAGGTAACTGAGGAGAACCTAGAATTGCTTCTCTTTTCTTTCTTTTCTAAAAAAAAATTTTTTTTGAGAGAGACAGAGAAAGCATGAGCAGGGGAGGGGCAGAGAGAGAGAAAGAAAGACAGAGAATTCCAAGCAGGCTCCATGCAGCCAGAATGCAGACGCAGGGCTTGAACTCATACAACGCTGAGATTATGACCTGAGCCGAAATCAAGAGTCAGATGCTTAGCTGACTGAGCTATCCAGGCGAGCCTGGTTCTTTTTTATGACTGAACTTAAAGGTATTAGTGACCCTGTCGCCAGTGTTAAATGGGATACTGACAGTGCATGGCATATAGTTGGGAGATAGACGGATTATAAAAGTATTACCTGTAGTCACCAGGATGGGAAGCTGCTGGTAAGGCATGCATTAGTGGAAATAGAGTATAAAGACTGAGGGCTTGGTTGACTGATTCTAAGCATGGTTGGACAACCTGAAGACAGAAAATTATAAGCTTAGTACTTTAAATTCCCAGCCCAAGGTCAGAGCAGGAAACCAGAAAGCTTCTATAACTATCCTGAGAGAAGCTCTTATTTTCTGAAGCCAGGTTTAAGATTTTTGAAAAGTAATGTTGGCATCACTAGGAAGAAACGGGGCACTGATAAAGGATAAAGACATACGAGTATAGGCTAATGAAACTGAGGACCTCAAACCCCAAGGGTTAGTCTTCCTTTGCCTGATAACCTATAAAGAATAGCCTCCCTTGAAGCAGTTGGCTTGAAAAGATGTTAATCTTCCTTGAGACCTGACCCCACCCCTATCACCTCCCACTGCTTCTAGACATTGCTTCCAGGTTTCTCCATCCTGGCACTCCTGACATTTGGGGATGAATAACTGTCATATGGGAATGTACTGTGTTTAGCAGCATCCCTGGCTTCTATCCACTAGATTCTAGTAGCACCCCACCCTTAGTTGTGACTAACAAAAAGATCTCCAAATATCCCTTTGGGGGGCAAAATTGCCTCCAGTTGAGAACAACTGTTCTAGGCCAATAACTGGTCTCAAGTACTGGCAGCTACAGGGGTGACATGTGAGGAGGAACCAAACACCAGCGGAATTACAAGGTTTTGTAGTTCATACCACCAGAAACCTAAGGACCGTAATTGAGAACTGATCTTAATGGTGCTACGGTGAAAGGAATGTAATGAAGGACAAAGTGATTCATGGAAGTTCAATGAGCCCAAGCAACTGGCAGCAGCTCCAACAATTTGGATGACTGACTAAAACCTGGCACTTCGTCTCCCCCTTGTTCCTCCCCACCCCCCAACTTTTATCCTGCCTTCTTCTGGATCAAGTAAACAGTTTTTAGGATTTCGCTTTCTCTCTTCTATTGGCTTATTAGTTCTCTCTCATTCTCTGTCCTGTCCCCCACCTCCACCCCTCATCCCACCCCTCTCTCTCTTTCTCTCAGCAGATGTTGCCACAGCATCTTCAACTGGGATTCTACGACAGAATGAAGCCCTAACACCCTAAGGGATGCACTGTATGTAATGCTTTGGCTCTTCTCCTGTGCATGGTAGAACAATACTAATTACATTCCACCCTTAGGAGAATTGAGACAACAGTCACTCAAATAATTTTCTGGGTTCTGCAGTGGCAGTAAGGAACTCCACTGGAGAAAGCCTGCTAGGGTTTCCAGGATACGTCTTTAACTTATTACAGTCTACCTTTAAATAATATTATACTGCTTCATATATAATGTAAGAGCTTTACAACAGCCTCTTATCCTTTGAGCTAGTATTGTAATACATACTTCAACATGTTATAAGCCCCGTAACACATTACTATTATTTCTGCTTTACACAGTAAATTATCTTTAAATAAATGGAAAATACGAAGGAACATGTCGGTTATACTTATCCACATATTTGCATTTTAAGCTCTTTCCTTTGTGTGGACCTGAGTTTCTCTTTGGTATCATTTTCCTTTCACCTGAAAAGCTTCTTTTAACAGTCACCTAGTGCAAGTCTGCTGGCAACGATTTTTTTTCAGCTTTCGTTTGTCTGAAAAGGTCTTCATCTTCACTTTTAAAGTATCTTATTGCTAAGTATAGAAGTCTAGGGTGACTGCTTTTGCTTTTAACATTTCAAAGATCTCTTTCTATTGTTTTCTGCTTGTATTGCTTCTGAGGAGAAGTCAGCAATCATTTTATCTTCATTCCCCAGTATATAATGTCTTTTTTTCTTTGGTTGCTCTTTAGACATTCTCTTTATCATGTGTTTTCAATAGTGTGATTGTAGTATGCTTCAGTTATGTTTATCCTGCATAGATGGTGTTCATTGAGCTTCTTGGTTATATAATTTGCATATTGTTAGGAAATTCCTTGGTCATTATTTCTTTAATATTTGTATGCCTTATTTTGGGAATTTAATTACACATGTGAGAGAACACTTAAAATTTCCAGTGGACCACTGAGGCCATTAACTTTCCTCGGCCATTTTTCCTTTTCTTCAATTTGGATGGATTCTATTGTTCCACCTTTAGGGTCTTTAATCTTTCTTTCAAGCTGTGTCTAATCTGTTATCAAGCCCACCCGATTATTTCTCATCTTCAATGTTGTATTTTCCCAATCTAGAACTTTCTTTCGGTTCTTTCTCATAGCTTCCATCTCTCTCTTTATTATCAAATGTTCTTTTTTAAATCCTTGAACATATTTTTATTTTTTATTTTTAAAGTATAGTTGACATATTAATTCCAGGTGTATAACTAACTGTTCCATAATTGACAATTCTATACATTAGAAAATGCTCACCGTGATAAGTGCACTAACCCTCTGTCACCACACAAAGTCATGACAGTATTATTGACTATATTCCCTATACTATACTTTTCATCCCCGTAACTTGTGTATTTTGTTTGTTCCTCTTAACCCCCTTCACTGACTCTGGCCATTTCCTCCATCCCCTTCCTCACTGGCAGTCACCAATTTTAAATCCCTGAACATATTTATAATACCTGTTTTACAGTACTTGTCTGTTAATTCCAACATGTGTATCATTTATTTGCAGATCAGTTCATTTCAAGCCTTCCTGTGAAGTTTGTTAGGATGGGCCCAGCATATCCTTTACCAGAGATGTTTGGTCCTATTCCTGATCTTATTTGAGTCGCTACTAAATGCCATGGGCGCTCAACCAGGTCTTTCCAGTCTGGCCCTGTGGTAGTTCCGGTAGTTGCTCAATACAGCTCCCAAGTAGTTGTTTCTGTCTGGCTTCATGGAAACCAACCTTAGGCAAACATAGCTTTGCACATCCAAAGTGCACATCCAAAGACCTAAAAGATCCACATATCCTCTTGATTTCCAGAAGTCTTTCTCTTTTCACCCCTTCCTGTTGCTGTTCCACAAATTCCAAATACTTCAGATTCCTCAAACCATGATCTATTTTTCCTCCACTCAGTGAGACCATTGTGTATTGTTTGGGCTCCATTCCCTGCACTGTGACCTATTAAGTGCCTCTAGGTAGAACCAGGGTAATTTAAGACTCAATTATCTTATTTCCTCTCTCTCAGGGATCACAGTCCTGCACTATTTGTTTAATGTTTGAAAACAGTTTTTTTTTCTTCATGGTACTGGCCAGTGTTCTAGTTGTTTACAGTGCAAGGACTAATCTATTGCTCGTTATTTCATTATGGCCAAATCAGAATTTTCATTCTTTTTCTTTCTTTTATGTCCCTCCATTTCCCTTCTATCTAACAGAATGCTGTCCAATAGAACTTTCTACAATAAGAGATATATTCTATAATCTTCTCTGTTCAAAATGGTAGCCAACAACCACATGTGGCCATTGAGAAATTAAAAATGGTTAGTAACTTCTGGTTTTACCTTAAAAATGTAGAACACGGGAAAGAGTATCACTCCATCCCAAAGTAAGAAAAAAACTGGACAAAGTAAAAATCACTGTGTTTTCATTAGCTGATCAGACAATAGAGGTCACAGAGCCGACAACTAACCTGGTATCTAGAGGGAGACAAGAAACTTCAGAAACAGGAATTAAGCACTTGCTACCTGAGACATAAGCTTTGTCAAGTGCCATAAAGCCAATAAGATTAAACTAAAAAATTTTAACCAACTGCTAAAGGCTTACTGTGGTCTAGCATAGTAATGTAAAGCCCCCTCGAGGATATCAACACAGAGGGTTTATCATCCTCTTGCACCCTCCTTCTCCTTCAAAAACTACCAGGTTCTCACAAGGGAGATCAAGGAAAAAGGAATGGAGATGATAGGCATATTCTTATGATGCTGTAGAGGACTTCAAGCCCCAAGGGTTAGTTTCCCCTTGTCTGAGAGCCCATAGTAGCCCTTCCTGAAGTAACTGCCTTGAAGGAGAGCCTAATCTTCCTGAGACCTATCCTGACCCCCATACCCTCACCACATCTCACTGCTTATAAACCAGGGTTGCTCATCATTGGCATTACTGATATATGGAGATACAGAATTATTGGGGGGCATCCTGTGTATTGTAGGGTGTTTATTTTTAGCAACATCCCTAAACTCTATTCATTATGTGACAGAAATATATGAGTGTAACTGTATTTCAAGTGAATAACAGAATTATATTAAAGAATGGGAACTAACCCAAAGAACTTGCAAACCAAACTTTTTAACTTTTGGTTATGCACCCTCACACAAAGACAAAAACAGTCCTAAACAAATACTGAATCCCAGTTGGGGAGTTTGTTTTTCATAGTGTGAATTTGTACTTCTGCAACAAATTTTTGTACTCAAAAGGACAGAGGAAATGCACTGAGAATAACAGAAGTCTGGTTTCTCACTATTGAAGAAAGGAGTTACAAATATGTAAAGAATGAACACTTGTTATGGTTTAGACTGGAAATGGAGGTATCTGCAGGGAGTTATGATTTTTAATATATGATTTTTTAATACATTAAATGTAGAAATAGCTATAGATGTACATGTGTATGTATATATACACATGTATGTGCATGTGTGTGTAACATATATATCTGTGTATACATCTGCATATACACAAAGATATATAGAAAGAAAAGACAGAGATAGAGATATTAATGTATACATCTATTTTTCCTCACCTTAGTTTACAGAGAGGAATATTGAAAACTCATTAGCAATGAGCATACCTACAGTTAAGATCTTGATTTCTAAAAACCATATTCCTCTAAAAGAAACCAGGGAGGGGCGCCTGGGTGGCTCAGTTGGTTGAGCATCCAGCTTTGGCTCAGGTCATGATCTCGTGATTTGTGAGTTCGAGCCCCACGTCAGGATCTGTGCTGACAGCTCAAAGCCTGGAGCTTGCTTTGGATTCTGTGTCTCCCCCTCTCTCTGCCCCTCCCAAGATCATGCTCTGTCTCTCTCTGTCTCTCAATGATAAATAAACATTTAAAAAAAATAAAAGGAACCAGGGATAGTTGAGAAATGGTAAGTTCTGATACTTGGGCAGGAAAAGTAGCTTCTGAGCCTGGAACATCCTGTTAAAGCAGAAAGTAAAGAAATGCTCAAAAAATAATAGAAAATGTCAAAAGGACATAGGAATCAGCTTAAAAGGGTTCCCAAGTCTTGGACAACTTGAGCATCAAATCAAATTAAACAAAAATAGAAACAGACTTTTAATCCATTTACAAAAATAAAAAATAAGAGTCCATGAGAACATGCCAATATAAATGAAGAAATAAAGACTAGGAAAGGGAAAGCTCTTTTTTTTTCTGGTAAAATGTCACCTAACAAAAATAGAAGGTATAAACAGGAAATATGTGTAGTCTAGTCTCAAAATGTATCCCCACAAGTTACTTAGAAATTACAAAGAAAAGAATAACTTCAAAGTAAAGAAACCTGGCAGACCCCCAACTGAAATAAGTGTTCGAAATTCATCTGCCCAGGAAATGAGGCATTCCGAAGCCCTGGGGCTCCTGAGAGGACACCCTGAGAAAAGTGAGCATCACTTCTGTAGGATTCCTGTCCCCAGAATGCATAACTGGAATCTAATGATCAGGACACTTCAGACAAACCCGGACTGAGGGAAATTCTACAAAAGAAATAGCCTGTACTTTCTAAAGTATCAAGGTCATGAAAGATAAAGACTAAGAAATTATTCAGATTAAAGGAGGATTAAGGAGAAATGAAAATTAAATGCAATGTATAGTCCTGGATTGGATTCTAGACCAGGAAGAAAACAGCCAGACTGAATGTTATTGGGACGATTGACAAAATTTAAGTATGAGCTGTAGAGTTAATAATAGTACTGAATTAATGTAAATTTCCTGAATTTGGTTAACTGTGCTATGGTTATTTATATATATATATATAAAATCCTTATTCCCAGTAAATACAAATCAAAGAATTTAAATGAAATTTAAATGAAAGGTAAATGTTGATAATACGCTCTCAAAAGGTTCAAGATAAAAAATATATACACGCAGAGAAAATACAATAAAGCAAATCAAAGTAAGGATTGAACCTGGGTAAAGAGCACTTAAAAGTTCCTTGTACTATTCTTTTTTTTTAAAGAGTTTTTTTTTTAATTTCCAGAATAATTAACATGCAGTGTTATTACCAGTTTCAGGTGCACAATATGATGATTCAACTATTTTATATATTACCTACTGCTCCATGGTAAGTGTATTCTCTGTACTACTCTTATAACTTTTTTGTAAGATTATATAGAATCTATATAATCTTGGGATTATATAGAAACAAAAAGTTACCAAAAAATGTGCTTCCTCTCTTCTCAAGTTTCCAATACGGGACTTAAAGTAGTTTGGTTGTAACAGTGTAAGAAAGTGATCATGAAACCAGAGAAAGGTAAATAAAGCAATCAAAGGATTGGGATGTATCACATGGTTATATACTAAAAAGACCATGATCTTTTGTAAGTTAAAAAAAAACAAACACTAAGCAAGGATGTGAATGAAACATTTATAATCACAAACAGAATGGCCAAACACTAGAAGTACCAGAAGCTTAAAAAGAGTACTCTGAAGAAAGGATGGATTCATTAATAAAATGGCATAGCAGGGGCACCTGGCTGTCTCAGTCAGTTAAGTGTCTGACATTGGCTCAGGTCATGATCTCCCAGTTCATGAGTTTGAGCTCTGCATTAGGCTCTCTGCTGTCAGTACAGAGCCTGCTTCTGTTCATCTCTCTCTGCCCCTCCCCTGCTCAGGCACTCACTCTCATGCTCACCCTCTCTCTCTCTCAGAAATAAAGATTAACAATTTTTTAAACTTAAACCAAATAAATAATAACATGGGACAGCAGAAACTATTTTTAGGGATCTTCCTACCAACGCACAGATTATCCTGTTACGTGTTCCCTCCACAGGACACACTGCCCAGTGCCACAGCACACCAATCACATATGACTGCTGTCTACTCTCCAGTATCCCCTGGCACCTTTAGCTAATGGAGCAGTACACTTACCAGGACTCTGCTATGACTGCTCCCAAACCAGTTCATGTCACATTTATTTGTTACAGAAATTATATAAGGTAAACTCATGAACTATGAGCTCAAAAGACAAAGCTCTTATTTCTTGGAAAACAACACTGAACTCTTTAGAAAGACAACAAATTCAAGGTGGAATTCAATATAGGTCAAATAATTATCTATTTTTTTAAATCATGAAAACCTAGAGAGGTTCTGCACTCAGGTTTCTTTGCAAATGATGTACTCAACTCTTCCTTCTCTTTGAAGAAACTGAAGTTGTAAATGGATATGGTTTATGTAAGAACAAGTCTGCTGAAATCTAAGTACTAAATTAAAAGAAAAGGCCTTGGGTTGTTGGGTCAATGTATTCTCTAGTGTGTTTTAGTTGAAATAATATACCTGGATATGTACATATCCTTTTATGATTTCGATTCTAAATGACTTTTCCCACTAACCAATCAATTATTGGTATTGATTGGTTTAGGTAAGTTTCAACTTTACTTAAGGTCTAAGACCAATAATCTGTAAAGGGAGAGGTAATAATAACAGATTTATTTTAGATGGCACGCTGAAACTGAACAGACATAAATTGGGTGACTATGCCCTGAGACTGTGCTTCTCAAGCTGTGGTTCCTACCCTAGTCCTGATCTGCAAACCACTTGTTACTAGTGTGCAGTGAGGTATGTACAGAAACTGAGAGTAAGTATAGAAACATTTTTATCAAATCAACACAGTAATTATATCTATTTAACCTAATTTTAAAATTCTGGCTTGTATATTTATTTTTAAAAATTTATTTCAACTTTGTTTTTGGTTTTGCTTTTTTTGTATTTTACAAATGTGTCAATTTGTGATGGATTGTTTTTTAAAGATTTTATCTTCAGTAATCTCTACACCCAACATGGGGTTCAAGCCCATAACTGCAAGATCAAGAGTCTCACACACACTGACTGAGCCAGCCAGGTGCCCCACGATGGGTGGTTATTTTATGACTGATACTGAGGGTGCCTGGATGGCTCAGTCAGTAAAGCATCCCTCTTCAGCTCAGGTTACGATCTTGTGGTCATGTAAGTTTAAGCCCTGTGTCAGGCTCTGAGCAGATGACTCAGAGCCTGGAGCCTACTTAGGCTTCTGTCTCCTTCCCTCTGTGCCCTTTCCTGGCTTGCGCTCTCTCTCTCTCTCTCCCCCCCACCCTCAAAAATATATAAACATTAAAAAATAATAATAATAAAAAGACTGATCCTTGCTCAGGGAGTTTGAGAAGCCTTGCCCTAACACAGTGTAAGCTTTGATGCTCCTGTCATGACTACAGACTACAGACAACTACAGAGCTAGACAAAGTGTGATCTGAGCTGGCAGGGAAATTCTTGGAGTTTCAGGATTGAATTATAGGGAACAGGGAACAGATATGCTCTGTATACCCAGCTCACTGCTTTAGTGACCTCACAAGCTATGTGGAGGTGATGAGGGCCAGGCCAAGTGAGAGCATCCTCTGGTATAGAGAAGACAAGCAGGCTAAGATAAAAGTGAACAGGAGAGGAGATAGGGGAAGCTCAGACAAGGAAAGAGGAGTGTATGTAGAATAGCCTTTTCCCTATATCACTTGAACCTAGACAGTTCATCATTCATTCAACAAATATTTATTGAGCTCCTATCATATGACAGGCACTGTTAGAGGCACAACACAGAGAAACTGCTGCCTTTGTGGAGCTTATATACTTTTTTTTTTTTAGAGAGAGAGAGACAGAGAGACAGAGTGACAGAGAGACAGAAAATGAAAGCATGTGGAGCAGCAGAGGGAGAGACAGAGAATCTCAATAGGCTCCACACTGGGTGTGGACCTCATGATCCTGAGATCATTACCTGAGCTGAAATCAAGAGTTGGACGTTTAATTGACTGCACCACCCAAGTGTCCCTTTGGAGCTCATATTCTAAAGGTACGAAAAGACAGTAAGAAAAATCAACTACTACATATATTTGTTTTTCAGAATTTAAGATGTCATTGAGTATTAGATGCATCCAAATGTCAGAGGTGACGAAGCATGAAATATATATATGCCAAGAAGCAATTAACATGGCCATAAGTTAGATGGTACTAAGTTCGTTGGAGAAAATAAAGCAGGGAGGGAGGCCAGGCAGGGTTGGGGCAGGTTTGCATAAAGTCCTGGAGGAGGTGAGAGTGCGAGCTAAGGAGACAGCTGGGAGAAAAGCCCAGCAAAAGCACAAAGTCTAAATGGAGACCAGCCACTGCTTTGTCATGCAGAATGTTTTCAAAGGACAATGTGGATCCATTCAGAGAAATCTCTTCCTACCACTTCGAACCTTACAGTTTGCCTTTGTTTCCTTTCAACTCTAGGAGAAATATTTTACTGAGAAATAATTTACCTCAATTTTTTAAATCAAAAGGCAGGCCAAGGGGCGCCTGGGTGGCTTAGTCGGTTAAGCGTCCGACTTTCGCTTGGGTCATGATCTCACGGTTCGTGGGTTCGAGCCCCGCGTCGGGCTCCGTGCTGACAGCTAGCTCAGAGCCTGGAGCCTGTTGCAGTCTGTGACTCCCTCTCTCTCTGACCCTCCCCTGCTCACGCTGTCTCTCTCTCTCCTGAAATAAATTAAAAAAAAAAAAAAAAAAAGGCAGGCCAAGAATGCTTTAACTATGGACAGGAAAAAGACTCACATAAACACACCACTACACCTAAGTCAGAGAAGAGACAGATACGTGCTACTGAATGCCTTAACTGATCGCAAGATTATTCTCTTGCTAGCAGGGTATAAAGAAGGGAAATAAAAAATCTGAAAAAAGCTTCTAAAGAGAAACCTAAAGCTGTACATTTTCTTTTCCCCAAGTACTAAGTGCACACTCTGAAGTCTCAGCACCTCTGCTTCCAGGGGCTCTTGATACATTCATTATTCAATGTTTTTAATTCATGACAAATTACATCCAAATTTCCTCACTCATGTTCATTTATGGGACATTTTTATCTTGTCATCTTTTTTCATGTACCGTGCGAGCAAGAAGAGAACATCCAGTACAACATACCCTTCAGAAACAAGCTAATGGCACAATTTGGTGTCAATTTCACAGCTCAGTGAAGTGAAAGTGATCTAGCTGGCCATCCACATACACCTAGGAGGAGGTCTACTGAGAGTGCTCAGCCTTGATGTTCCCTGTGTCATGCCTACAAGCAAGATAAGTTCAAGTGGAGACATTATGTATTAAGAGAGAACGCAGTTATCATTCAGATGCCCTTACAGCTTGCTAGAACAGAATGCAGACAGAGAAAGCAGACCAGACCTTCATTTTTATATTGTGGAAAGTTGTTTTTCACAAGTCATGCTTACATTCACAAATGGCAGGAACAGTAGCTTCCCTTTGGGGTTATGATAACATTTAGAGGCAGAGATTTCCTTTAACAGATACATGAAGACTGAATAACTATTTTAACAGTTTTCCATGCTTCATGATGGGGAAAAATCATAGACTTCCAACTATTTTTAATATAAAACCAAAATGCAGTAGGAAGATTGCATACCTCCTATTATTAACAATTACCATAATATCAATACTATCATTTGTTAGCACACAATAATGATACCATTTCATCCTTAGGCCATTTCTGTAAAATAAAGGGGTATATATTAATGATTTCCTTATTTTACAGAGAAAGAAGCTGAATAGAGGTGATATGATTAATAAATGATATAGTCAGAACTGAAACCCTGTTTTTCAATGGGGGGATTAGACTAGATAGTCTCTGGGGCCCTTTCCAGATTTTTAACATCCTGTGACTCTTAGAGGAGCTAATACTGTCACTTTGCATAAATACTGCACACTGCTAGGGACTTGTTTCATGTGTCAGTATTTGATATCCCCCATGGGCCCTGCAGACTTGTAAAATGGTAATAGTTGCAGTGACCAAGTATGTGGCAACTTCATACATATAAATGAACTCACTGAATCCTCACATGAACCTAAGACATAGGAACTATTCCCATTGTCTATTTAAAATTTTTTTCAAGTTTATTTATTTACTTTGAGAGAGAGAGAGAGAATGGGCGCGACAGAGACAGAGGGAGAGAGAGAGAATCCCAAGGAGACTCTGCACTGTTAGCACAGAGCCCGATGCAGTGCTCAAACTCACAAACTGTGAGATCATAACCTAAGCTGAAATCAAGAGTCGGATGTTTAACCGACTGAGCCACCCAGGTGCCCCATCCCGATTTTTCAAACAAGAAGCTAAGGCTCTAAAGGGTCAAGCCGCAGGCCAGTCACAATCTAATAAGTGGTGAGTTTAGCTTTCACCCCAGGTCCCAGACTTGAAAGCTCCTCTTACTCCTATTTTGCTATATGGCCTCCTGGAGGAATGGTGAGGAGTGGGAAGGCCAAGTATGGCAAACTAGTAAAAAGAGTAGATACAATAAAAGGTGAGGATATGCTATACTTCAATTTTAAAAGTTTTTAAACCATTGCGTACACATCTGAGCACCTGATTAGGAAAATGCATTTCTTGAGAGTAAACAGCACGCAAGCGCACGCTGCAGCCACACGAGACTACCAGAGCCTGGAGTGAGAACGAGGTCTGTCCCACTCTGGACAGCCATGCCAACTAAAACAGAACAATGATTAAGATCGAGATATGAGGCACTCTTCCTAAGATGAGCCTTCTCTGCTGACTGTGAACAACAGAAGAGGCGGCGGCTGTGCCTCCGGGTCCCACAAGAGCCCACCCTCTAATAAAGAGCATCTCCAGCGGCAATTTTTCCTTTGCAAAGGAAAACTGACTGTACGGTTTGTGTATCTGGGATCTCCAATCAAGAAAACTGAAGGAGTCACACTGCCAGCCGGTTCTTCAGTAGGAACTTTCTCATGCTGTGGGTGTGCGAGGTGCTGGGATAAGGGATATAATGAGAATCATATGTGACAGTGTCTCAGCGAGGCTCCGAGGTGCTTACAAGGCAGTTCGTCTCAGTTCAAGAATCACCAGTGGCTGCCTGTGCACTGCTCGGGGCACTGGGCGGGCACCGAAGCGTGTGCAGGGAAACGCATGTAGGCCAGCCTTCGGGAGACAGAGGCAGGAACACTGTTTCAATATCAATACAGTGAGAAAGGGCCTACCGATGACAGGGGACATCTCACCATTTTCCCAGCAGGCAGAGGAAGATGCCAAACCCAGGCTGGGGAAAGAGAAATAGGGAAGGCTGATCTAAGTCTTATAAAATGAGAATATTTTACTTCACAAAAAGGAGAAAGGCCTTGTCAACAAGAGGCACAAAGAAGCAGAGGTCAAGGAAAGGCCAAAAATGGTCTGATATATGTGGATGCTAACAGCAATTCAGCCTTCTGGAGGTAACAAAAGGGATGGGGCCACAGAGAAGGCAGAATCTGGTCTTGAATGAGGCTGACTATCATGAGGCACTGAAAGGTTTCAGCAAGGTAGACACATGGTCAGATTTGCATTTTAAATACATTTCCCTCCAGAAGCACCTAATAAAATGCTTGTTCTTTGCAAATGAGTTTGGATATTCTTAAGAAATAATATCTTTGTATAATAAACATTCTAAAAGAACTAAGTCACACTGTTTGCTGCTTCCTTGTAACAGGGCCCAAGCGCCAGTCAGTATCAGTAAGTGGCCTATGATAAATGACCCATTCAACTCTGGAGTAAGGCTGGGGACAGAGAGGGGTCTGAAGTGTCCCTAATGGAAACAGCATGTGTTCTTGTATTTGTATTCACCGAACACACCACATGTGGTGCCCACACATGGCTGAAAACTCCAGGAAACCTTAGAGCCCCCATCTATCTCCCTGACAGTTCCCACTGCAGCCAGCTTAGAAACTGGGGGCCAGCCTGGGGGTTGAGTTTACTTTAATCTCGACTTCTTTCTTGGGGTCTCATTCGCCATGGAAAAAATGAGAGTTGATTCCAGAGGTGCTCTTTAATTAAGAAGGACATTAGAATTTAAAACAAAACACAATTCTCAATACTGTCAACTATGAAAATATTGTGAAGGTAGCCAATATATGCCCTACCATATATACTACCCAAATAAATAGGTAGGTTTCTTTTTTTTCCCAGCTTAATAGTCAGTAAAGAGGAAAGACGTGGAATATGATCCCACTTTCTGGCTGTAGCTCTGTCCTTCATAATATACACCCGCTGAAGCCACACTAGAGTGAGCTCTCCATTGGTGTTTACTTAGGGAGAGAGAAAGGATCCTACCCAAAGTGCCTTGTAAATCTATATGGCTTCTAATCCCGGAGGTTAAGAATAAAGTTCCACACATCCCAATCTCACATCATAATTCTCCTAATTCATTTTGTGAAGGATTGATAATTCATTAGCCTAGCTTCTCCACTATTCCACACGGTTAGAACACATGAAAAACTTAAAGCACTATGGTGTATTTAACACAGAACCATGAAAGCTGTTTCCTTTTATACCAACCTTACCAAACACAAATACTACTCATGTTAATTAATAATAGGTAGGACTCGCAGGAATATTAATTCCTTAATGCTCCAAATTTTTCCATTTATATTATATAATTCTTTCTATAGCCTATTAATCTATTCCCAGAAGAAAAACACAAGAAGAAGACAAATGAAGTACCATAACTGGGCAAGTGAGAATAATACAGAGGTTTGACAGCACAGCTCTTGAAATGAGACGAACCCAGGTTTCAGACCCCAATCCACCACTTGGGAGCTCTAGCCTTGAGCCTGCTCATCTGTAAAATGAGGAACAATATCTGCCCCAGTGGGTGGCTGTGAGTATTAAATAAGTGCATGCACAGAAAGTTTTTGCTTCAGTATCTGGCACACTGAACATGTTCAATATATGTAAGCTCTAATTATCTTTATCGTCATTACTTCTCAAAGGGTAGCAAGGTGACTCACTGTCCCCACAGGTCTTAGGAGTAGGTAGAACAAAATCCCCCACAGGTAATTTTTTTTAAAAAATACATCTTTGAAATTAATTTTGAATTATACAAGTACTGCATGAAGACATTCTCCTTTGCCAGAGATAATTTAAGTGAATTCCTACTTGGGAGTCAGAGGGCTGAATGAGATAATGTCTTGTAATCTCTCAGAGCTCTGAGGGCTGATGAATTTCCCAAGGACAAGGGCAAAAGGGCAGCACCTCCGCCAGGACTTGTAATGCAACTGGGATTCAGCCAAGCTTCACTTCCCCCTGCGGCAGCCTTGTATGCCCTCCATGGCCGCCTGGAGCTCTCACTGAGCCGGGCAGGCCCTTAATGGTAAACACATTGTCCAACAAAATGAGAGGATGGATGTATTTCCAGCTCAGGAAACTTAATAAAAATTCTTTATCTATTTTATTGAAAACTCAGTTCTGAGACATTACCTCAGAGGTCAGGCCTGAAGACCAGCCACTCACTCGCTATTTCATGTTGAGACCAATTCACTGTTCCTCAGAGTAGCATCTTTGAGATTTCACTCCTCTTGTTGTGATTAAAATGAGGATTCTCAGCCACTTAAATATAACATTTCAATTAACATTCAACTAAGAAGTTAATTCTACACATCAGAGAGGTATCTGATGTAAGTAACTGGCAAATCATGGTCCTGGAAGACAGTTGTGAGATTCATAAACCATTTTCAACATTTCAAAGGCCTCTAGGAAACTGTAAACTGTGCAATCTAACTAAAATGTCACATTTCTCTGCTGTGCCTAGAATTCCATCAGCACAGTACAGTCACGATGATATTCATACTGATCATTTCAGTATGATGTTTTCTTTTTTAATGTCCTTATAGGACATAAACAGGAAAGACGGATACAGGCATTCTTTGGTTTGTTTATTTTTTACTCAGTTATCATATTTCAAAATTCAGAATTCCACTACACTCTTAAGATTTCAAGTTTAGTTTTCTGATTATTCTCTTTATACTATCACTTTTAAAGAAAGGCTAATTTAATTTCAACTTAAACTCACTTAAAAGCTTTAACTACAGGGGCGCCTGGGTGGCTCAGTCAGTTAAGTATCTGAGTCTTGATTGGCTCAGGTCACCATCTCAGGGTTAGTGAGAATGAGCCTCATACTGGACTCCGTACTGACAGTGCTGAACCTGCTTGGGATTCTGTCTCTCTCTCTTTGTCCCTCCCCTTCTCCTGCACATTCTTTCTCTTTCAAAAATAAATAAATAAACTTTAAAATGCTTTAAACTACATGTATAAATTTAATATATTCAGTTTCCTTTTGAAGTTCTCTAGCTATCTGACAGAGCGTATGGGTAATTCTTATAACTACATGCTCAAATATGATAATTCTTGGGCTCTCGAAAATATTCCAACATTGTTTATAAACTTGGGCATTCTAACTCAAAATCGTAAGTCTAATCAATTACTCAGTTACATATGTTAAGAATCACAAGGCTGGCACATTAATCTATTAGGCCAAATTCTCTTAAAATTTCGAAGTACATATTCCTTAATGAAAAAATATCAAAATTTGAATTTGAATCACTTCTATATGTTAATACATAATTCTAAAGTGATGCTACCCAGTAAGGAAATGCCACCCCAAACAATATTGAGGCTTATCATGGGATACTTCCCATACTTTTAGGGGTTAAGTTAGCTGCTTGAGGCTGCCTAGGGACTGAGAGCCTGGGTGGGATGCAAGCCTCCAGATGCAGACATCAGGAGCTTACTTTCACAACCTGATGGCAGGCCCATTTCTGTGGTTGGCATGTAGGAGACTGCAGAAGCTGAAGAAGGAGGTAGGCAACTAGCCCAGGGCTTGAGTTATATCATTATCTCATTTTCAAATCATCATTTTGGTGTCTGTGCCCTTGATAGGAAATTGGAATCTGAGTGTCATCAGGCAGTATTTGACTCAATGGTCAGAGCTCTTAGGACACATGGCCATGACGGGTTTTGATTGGCATTACTTTAAAAATGAGAGAGTGAACTTATTATTCAATATACTGAGTTTGTTTGAAAGCCTGACTTAAAAAGAAAAAAAGAGAGGCTGAAGAGATACACAGATGGGAACCATAAAAGGCCTTTTAGTTAGAAGTTTGGAAGCTACTGGTTTAGACAAAGAATTGGCCAAATCCCACCCACCACCTATTTTTATAAATAAAGTTTAATTGGAACACAGCCACACCCATTTGTTTGTCTATGGCTGTTTTTATGCTACAGAGGCAGAATTTCATAATTGCAACTGGCCAAAAAACCTAAAGTATTTACCACCTGGTCTTTTACTGAAAAAGTTTGCCAATACCAGGGTTAAAGGAATAGCCACAGAACTGGAATGAGAACTGGGCTCTGATACTGCTAGAAGACACAAAAATATAGTATGTATGAATTACTCACTAAAAGGTAAACTGATTCACAAATATACGGTGGCTTATGATTATTAGTTAATCAAACAATCTTAACCAATTTATTTAACCTATTTTGAGCTGTGTTTCACAGCCTAATGTATGGAACAGTAATATTTATCCTAACCAATGATATGAAAACATAAGAAAATGCATACTTTGAAACATTAAAAGGACTATGAAATAGGTTACTTCCATTCCATTATTCATAAAAAATATCCTGAATAAGAAAACTCCTCCCTGCCTCTCTGCCTCTCAGTATTCCATGTTCCATATGATTAAAGGCAAAACACACACTTACCAAGACCATGAGAATTTATCCTAGACCCCCAAGACAACTGGTATTAGCCATGTTAGCTAGCTGTAAGACATTCTTCACTCAGTTACTAACTTGTTTTAGGAGAGGAAACCAACCTGTATTCTATGCAGTGAGGACATGAGTCAGAAAACACTACAAAATTACTCAGCATCATAATTTGTGCAGATGAATAACATGCTACAACTCTCTTTCCAGAACATCCCTGAGCCGATATGGAGTGATTTCACTGCTATCTTTTTCTCCAACTCGAATGATAAGGCAATTCCAACAGTGTCAACAACTCCCATCCCGCTATCTAAGAGTAGCAACACCACTGATTAACATCATTGACAACTCCCTAACAAAAACAGAACTCCAGTATATCACTGAGAAATAAGATGATGAGGTCTCCAATCACTGTTTTTAACCTGCCGCACCTGCTCCTGAAATGGTCTGAGTTGAGAATGGACGCAAGATCAAGAAAGGAGGGGAGGAGGCAGATGATGGTATGTATTTCTACAAAACTGAAGCCAGATAATTAAGCTCTAACTGCCATGATTAAACCCATAAATGCAAATGGTGGTATCTCATCTTCTAGAAGCATTTATCTAAATGAAACAGCTGAATCCAGAGAGAAGCTGTTCATCTGCAATAAGCTGGATGCTGGGATCTTCTTTCCCCTCATTTCAGACTGCCAGGTTCATCTCCATTTAACACTGCTGGAGTCTTTGAAAAATGAGGACATTAGGGGAAAGACTCACTCAGGTTCGTGTTCAAAGGCCACAAAAGACCTGGCACCATCCTCTGGCAGAAGCAGATGATGGGGGCAGATGTGATGGTAGTTAACTCGCCCGGCAAGCCCAGATCAATGTTCTGCCCCTCTGCTCCTCCCTCAACAGGAGTTATTAGTTACATACCCATTTTAGAAACATGACTGATTCAGCACCAACAATAGCAAGACAAAGAATAGCATAATATGGATGTAAAGATACCCAAATATACCCCCTCCTGTTAGATGCCGAGACAGGATTTAGGTACTCCAGGGCTCACTCATTCTATAAATACAGTTTGTTGTTGCTAGTGTTTTCTGAAAAAGGCACATCATTTTATTTTATTTATTTATTTATTTTTACAAATAGTTTATTGTCAAGTTGGTTTCCATATAACACCCAGTGCTCATCCCCACAAGAAAAGGCACATCATTTTAAAGACAAAGTCACATTATTTTAAAGATACCTACAAAAAGCTTAAATAGATGTTTCAGAGAATTGACTGGAAACAAAATATTAAATGAAAATAAATACTCCTGAGGAGTATATATTTCTACTTCTGGGAAATTTTCTAAATATAACGTAAGGAAAAATCCACCATATAAAATATCTGTATAGTCTAATTTTTTTTTTAGAGAAACACATTTTATTTATTTATTTTAAATGTTTATTTATTTCTAGGAGACAGAGAGAGAGACAGTGTGAGCAGGGGAAGGTCAGAGAGAGAGGGAGTCACAGACTGAAACAGGCTCCAGGCTCTGAGCTGGCAGTCAGCACAGAGCCCGACGGGGCTCGAACCCACGAACCGCGAGATCATGACCTAAGCAAAAGTCGGATGCTTAACCAACTAAGCCACCCAGGCACCCCTAGAGAAACACATTTTAAAAATATAATGGAAACAACTGATTTGATTTCCAAATCTAAGTAAATTAAAGTTTTGCGTATCTAAAACTTAGAGAAATAGTCATAGCATGGCATTTTCTGGAACTTATTTTAATAACAGGTCAAATCATTAAGTCAGATTTTATTCACATTCCAAAACACCAAAACTGCAAGTTACCTAAATCACCATTAGGTAACAATACAATATCCCTGCAATGCAGTATTTACTGCCGCCTAACATATTATACATTATATATTTATTTGTTCACTATCTCTTGCATATGAATGGCAGCTCCATGAGGCAGGGTCTTTGCTATCTTAGTCACTATTATGACCTCAGCACTCAGCACACAATAGCCGGCACATAGTAGGTATCCTATCTATACTTATATGAGTATTATATGAATGAATGATGAGGGGTGCCTGGGTGGCTCAGTCGGTTAAGCGTCAGACTTCAGCTCAGGTCAGATCTCATGGTTCGTGGGTTTGAGCCCCGCATCAGGCTCTGTGCTGACAGCTCAGAGCCTGAAGCCTATTTTGAATTCTGTGTCTCCCTCTCTCTCTGCCCCTCCCCCACTCATGCTCTGTCTCTCTCTGTTTCAAAAATAAATAAACTATAAAAAAATTATATGAATGAATAATGAGGATCTTATGGTGGTAGGGATAGAGAGGAGATATCTAAGAGCTAAAACAACATTTCCTGATATCTCGTTAGATGAGGAGTTGAGGGAGAAAGAGGAAGAATCTACAGTAAAATGACAGGTTTCCTTTGAATGACCAGGGAAAAGTGTCATCGTGAAGTCGTATCAGGAATTCATGGAGAGAAATGAGTTTCGAGCAGAAAGTAATGAGCCCAGGTTTAGATAAGCTTAGTCTGGGGCACCTAAATGTGTATGTCTGGTAGGCCAATGGATATACGAGGAAAGGAAGGGGGCGAGTCTGGAAACACATTATTGGTAATGGTTACAATGCTGAAAATATATGAGATCATACAAAGAGAGAATGTAGAGAAAAACACAGTGAACAATAAACCTGAAGAACATCAACATTTGGTGAGTGGATATCTTTGGGAAAGCCCAAGAATGAAAGTAAAATGAAAAGTGCTGAAAGAATCAGTAGAGAAAAAGCCAAGGAAGAAGAATATCTCAAAAAGAAAAATTCAGTACTCCTGAATGAACAGAAAATGTCTGGTAGGATAGGAGGCTGAAAAGTATCTGGGACTTGATAAAAATGGAAGTTGGTCACTGAAAAAAAGGTGTAGTATAGTAAGGAAAGAAAAGACACACTCCAGAGAGTGACTGAAGCCTGGATGTGGACCACCTCCCATTAAAATATATAGAAATGTCAGATATAGTAACATGTTAAGGTCTCCCAGGTGCTAGAAACAGAGGGAACCCAAAACCGAAAGATTAAATATGGGAGCCAATACAGTGGTGGAGCCTGATGAGGAGCCTGAATGGGGAGGAGGAAACCTGGCCTGAGGTACGAAGGAGGCAGACAACCAAACTGATATTCGTGTATAAAGGAAGGACCCTGGAGAGGCCTCCCCTTTGTCATTCCCCACCCCACCCCCTACGAACTCCATGGAAAGGGGAACAGAAAACCTATCCCTGGAAGACACAAGTAACCTTGTCATCTGTCTTCTGCACACAAACACCACATCCAGGGAAAAATGAAAACCCCAGGTCTGGGTGATACACAGCTGCTGAGTCTGAATTTAAACCTTCCAAACTGTAAAGAATCTCAAACCAAGAAATCAACATGAAGAACCAGTTCTAGACCAGGGAAAACCCCCCATTCCTTCAGCAGAAGCCAATGCAAAGTCAATCTGCAGGAACTCTTCCACAATCACTCCCAATACAGATGACTGCACAATTTGAAAAAGGCACAGACCGCACAAGATAGCCATTCACCATGAGGGAATCACAAGGCAGAACAAATTGAGAATTTGAACACCTGAAATGTGACAGCATATAAGTGTGGATGTCATTAATGCTAATACCAAATATTTCCAGCCTTTTGCCTTCGAGGCACATAATATTGCACCTTTCAGCCCACTTGTAGGTGAGCAACATGTGTTCATCCCAGTCTAAGATGGCATCTCTTCTTCTTTTCACTCTCCTATGGCAACCAATGACACTCAAGATGGTGGCTGATCTCCCAGTCTGGGTCTCCAGGTGACTACAATGAGCAGAGACTCTCTGATGGCCAGCAAAGAACAGATAGCATAAAAAATATATATGTACCTCTGTTGTTCTAAACCACTAAGATTTTTAGGGTTGGCTGTTATTGCAGGATAACAGCCTCGCTTGTCCCGTGTGAAATAAGTTTGGTTTAGAAAAGCTTATAAAATAAACATTTCACCATGATCAAAGAGATTTCAAAAAATGTGACTAGGAAGTCAGAAAGTGTCAGTACTAACTATAGATCTATAGATTATGCTTTTGAGAAATGTGGCCCACATTGGTGGTAAAGAAATAGCACAGTAACTTAAAAAGGGACACAGGGTCAGGGGAATTTTTTCCTAACATAGAAGAGACTTGAAGATATTCATAAGTATGGTGGTGAGGAGAAAGAGGTTAACATTGTGTTAAAGACAGAAAAGAAAAACTATGTATCACTCACTTTTCTAGGCTTTTAAAGCAAATGTTACAGAAAGTCTTAGTGGATTCTGGGATGCCTCAGTGATTCAGTCCATTAAGTGTTTGACTCTTGATTTCTGCTCAGTCATGATCTCACAGTCTGTGGGATTGAGCCCCACATCAGGCTCTGCACTGACAGCTTGAAGCCTGTTTGGGATTCTCCCTTCCTTCTCTCTCTGTCCCTCCCCTTTTACGCTCTCTCTTTTTCTTCCTCTCAAAATAAATAAACTTTAAAAAATTGTTTTTAAATAGAAAAAAATGTCTTAGCTGATTCTTAACCACCATTGTCCTCAGAGAAATCTTACATCTTTTCTTTATGCTATTTAAAAGCCACAGAGTAAAAGACCACCAAAATCTTCCCCAAAGATTAAATACTTGCTCTCTATACACTTTTTTAGTCCTCTTACCTTTCACATTCATTAGCAGAAACTAAATATAATTTTATAAATATACTATAGTTGGAATTAGTTGGAGCATGAAAGTGGTGGACATTACTTAGCAATGCTCTTGTAACTGGTCTCTGAGAGCTGTGCCCTACGATGGGTGATTTGTTCTTGAAACTGTGAACAAAGGCTGAATGTTCATATGTCAACCGGGAATTTCATGTTATAAGGGAGGTTCCTGTTCTACAATTACATCCAAGCTGTTAGAAGGGATCTTCAAAGATACATTTTCGGGGGCACCTGAGTGGCTCAGTCGGTTAAGCGTCCAACTTTGGCTCAGGTCATGATCTCACGGTTCATGGGTTCGAGCCTTGCATCAGGCTCTGTGCTAACAGCTAGCACAGAGCCTGGATCTGTTTAAGATTCTGTGTCTCCCTCTCTCTCTGACCCTCCCATGCTCATGCTGTCTCTCTCTCTCAGAAATAAATAAAACATCAAAATAAAATCAAAGATACATTTTCAACATTTCACATATGTTCTTCAGTCTTACTCTTTTCCTTTGTTTACCAGGAGAAGTCAAGGAAACCATCAAACTGAGGACAAAGATGTGCTATCTTGGGCAGGGCCAGTAAGTTTTCTCAACTGAAATCTTTATCTCAACTGTATCAGTTTATGAGACCTACATATCTTTTTTGCTAGTATTAGCACTTTTATATTTAAATTTCTCATTTATTTTTATAAGGTAAGGGCAAAAAGCAAAATATACAAACAACTGCATTACCTCACTTGCAATACAGACCGCAATAAGATATCTGCAATGTCTAACAGGGGCAAGTGACCTGAACTTTTTCATAGAGCATATGAAAAATACTTGCAAATTCACTGGACAGTAACCCCCAACAACAACAAAAGAAATGGCTATTTATAAAGGAGGAAGGGTGCCTGGTGGCTCAGTCAGGTAAGAGCGTCTGACTCTTGATTTCAGCACAGGTCATGATCTCATGGTTTCGTGGGTTCAAGCCCCGCATTGGGCTCTGCGCTGACAGTGTGGAGCCTGCTAGGGATTCTCTCTCTCCTGCTCTCTCTGCCCCTCCCCTACTCATGCTGTCTCTGTATCTCTCAAAATAAATAAATAAACTTAAAAAAAGTTAAAATATTATAAAGGAGGAAAGTCAAAGGCTAACAAGACTATCGGTAGATGCTCAAATTCATTAGTAATGAAAGAAATGCATACTAAAACACTAAAGAGGAAGCATTTTATTCTTGTTAGAGCACCAAAACTTAGCATGTTGAAGAATGCCAGGTGTTGATGGAAATATGGGCCACAGGAACATATTTGTGGCTGTACAGACTAATACACCTACCACAGGGAAGAACATGGCAGTTGAGGGTTAACCAAATATATGTGAATCCTGTGACCTCACACTTCCACCTCTGAGTATACATTTCAAAGAAATTCCCACACAGGTCCAGACGTATAGGTCCAGAAAGGAACAAACACAAAGGTGATCTTCAAAGCATTGCCTGTGCTGATGGGAAGCTGAAGACAATCTGGTTTCCCATCACTAGGGAGTGGGGGGTGGACAGTCAACTGGAAAAGTGTGGTGGATGTGCACACACCACAGACACGCCATAGTTCTTTAGAAGAAACTTATTATTGCTGTGATTGTTGTAACTTCCCGTTTACCCATCTGCCTTTCTTTCTGGACTGTGAGCTCTTCAAAGGCAGGACTGGATCTTGCTCATCTTTGTATCACAGTCATCATACATTGTTCCTAACCGTAAGAGATGCTCATTAAATATTTAATGAATGAATAAAAATGAATTTAATAAAACTTTTAAGATGCAAAAACAAACTGCATACAAAGTCTGAGAATACAATTTTCACCTCTACATAAAACAACAATTTGACAGTAACGGCAAGAACGGTGGCAATTTCCCATTTTGTTTTTTTCTGTTTGTACTCAGAGTGCTAGAGACAACAAAGTAATTGATGCTGGTTCAGAAATGCTTAGGTGTGTCACAAAGCTATGAGAAATGGCTGTATCTCTAAAATATAAGACAAATGCTAGAAAAATTTGGTCCAGACTATTGTACATATCCTCAGATCAAATCACATTTCTAAGGAAAAAATGTGTTTCATGTTCAATGGATGGAGCATCAAATGTGAAAAGACAGCTCAATGGGTTTGCATCATGATTTTTTTAAAAAAAGAACCAGCCAGCCACCTTTATATATGATGTCTAGAATCCACTAAGAGCAGCTATAATGGAAATGTCAGATGAAACTACTTCACTATTTGCCTTTAAAAGTGTTGTGGTGCATTTTAAAGACACTTAGATGTTTGGCATTAAAAACTGCGGTGACAGGGTCACATGATTTCTCTCAGCGGAAATTGCAAGGAAAGGGGAAAAGGACAGTAGGAGACACCATCTGGCAGTAGAGGCAGAAAGTCCATCTTCAGCCCCAAACCTTCAACTCCTGAGGTTCTCCTCTCATTACAACAAATCAGCTGTCAATGATTTATCAGAAAAGTGTCCTGCCACAACCCTGGTCTTTTCGGTTCATGTCATGTTCTCCTAGATGAATGCTTCAGAGAAACAGATGTGGAAGATGTAATAATTTATCAGGAAGTAGCAGAGTTTGTGCTTTGTTTAGGGCACTCACACGTCCTAAAGCATAATCTCATGGGGCATAAATGTACCTCTAAACTATTCTCTTTTTACGAACCAGGAGTGAAAGAAGTGAAAAAGTAGTAGTTGTGATTTTGAACTACAAAATTTTGCATTAAAGGAGACAAATTTTGGACCAACTCTCCAGGATACTACCGTGTCCATTCTTTTTAGCTAATGGAACAGAAAAGGGGTGTGTTTTATCCATCTGGAAAAGAATGGAGCTCCAAGTTTCCTTCTTATTTCCTTTTGATAAATACATGATAGAAAGAAATCTCAACAAGTGAGACCGTTAAAAAAATAAAACCTCTATTTCTTTGTGGCAAGAACTAGAATTATCATCATAGTACAAAGTAAGTTTCCAACTTAGCTAAAGACTGGTTTTTTTTTAAGACAAAAAAGGAACCCATTTTAACATGATGGATTTGGAAAATAAAAGGTGAAATTATCAAAAACCAGAAACCAAATGAAGAGGCTTTGTAAAAACAAAACAGAACAAAACAACAACAACCAAATCTATCAATGGAAAAACAGTATCTCTTGAATTAATCTGGTCTTTATATAACTTGTTTGGCATGACTGGGCATCCTATAAAATATGTTGTGTAGTGAATGACGGGCTGGTGTCTCCTGGACTTGGGACCAATCAGGCTCTGGACTGGGGTGTCACTCTCAGGCCATGCCAGAGGGCTACCCTGTCCTTTCATGTGACACTGGTTGTAACTACAGGAGAGAGTAGCACAGTACGCTACATTACCTACTCTTATTTCCAAAGCATCATTCCTAATCTCCTCTTTTCCTTATTACCCTTGGTCCCGAGAAAGAAACTGTCACCACGTTCACTATACGAGATCAAAATATGACTCCTGTCTCCTCATGCAGGAACTTCCTGGAAGGGATCCTTCCATTCTGCTTGTGCCTCTGATCCCCCTCCTGGCCCACTGGGGTGCAGGTGGTAAAAATCTGTACCTTTCTCTTAGCCAGAGGAAATCAGCCTAATTTAGATTCTTGAGTTCTCCCAAGGACAGTTAGCTCATCCAACAAATACTTGCTGAGTATCTACTATGTGTGAGGCATTATTTTAGATGCTGTGGATAGAACAGAGAACAAAATACTACAAAAAACTCTGTTGTCATGGAACAACATTCTAGTAGGAGAAAACAGATAAAAACGTCAAATGAGTTAAAGATGTAGTTAGTAGACTAGAAGATATCACCTGCCCTGGAGAAAAATAGAGCAGGAAGAGGGACAACAGTGGCAACAGGGTAATCTGAGCTGCACTGAGACCAGTGTGCCTGAACCAGGGCAGGGAGTGGCAAGAGAGGTTAGAGAGAAACAAAAGATGTGAACTTGAAGGGTCTTGGAGACCTCTGTTTGATTTGAATCTATTTTAGTGGCTTTGAGCAGCAAAGAGGCGTACTCTGTCTGAGTTACTATTTTTTGAAGTGTATTTATTTATTTTCGAGAGTGAGAGAAAGAAAGAGAAAGAGCGAGCATGAGTGGGGCAGGGCAGAGAGAGGGGGACAGAAATAGAATCCCAAACAGGCTCTGCACCGTTAGCACAGAGCCCATCATGGGGCTGGAACTCATGAACCATGATGACATCATGGCCTGAGCTGAAATCAGGAGTCGGACACTTAACCAACTGAGCCATCCAGGCGCCCCTCAGTTACTTTTTTAACTGGATCCTCCTGTAGATGTTAACAGGTGTTCCACATAAAAAGAATTCAAATAAAGTTTGAATTTATTAACCTTCTCCATATAATCCCTTTATGACTAACAAAGCACCTTAACACATTTAAAGCTCTGAGAACTCCTGCTGGAAAAAGCCTACTAAGCTTGCTTTTAAACCTTAGGTATCCCATACCCACTATGTCCATAGGACCCTTTTATTATTAGAACCCCTGCTCACATCTTACACAACCAGTTCAGAACCCAGTCCAGAAACACGAGGCTAGATGATCTTTCTAAGGTCCTCTGAGATCTAATATCCTAAGCTTCTGTGTCAGAAATACTATTTTATTTTATTTTATTTTATTTTATTTTATTTATTTTATTTTATTTTATTTTATTTATTTTATTTATTTTATTTTATTTATTTTATTTATTTCATTTCATTTCATTTCATTTCATTTCATTTTATTTTTTAATGTTTTATTTATTTCTAGGAGAGAGAGAGAGACAGCGTGAGCAGGGAAGGCTCAGAGAGAGAGGGAGTCACAGACTGAAACAGGCTCCAGGCTCTGAGCTGGCAGTCAGCACAGAGCCCGACGCGGGGCTCGAACCCACTAACCGTGAGATCATGACCTAAGCGAAAGTCGGACGCTTAACCAACTAAACCACCCAGGCGCCCCTGTGTCAGAAATATTTTAATAGAAAATTCGTAACTAAACTGCCATTACACAGGGTTAACAAAATGAATTATGAAAACAACTTCAGGCTTCAGATATCTATCCCTTCCCTCTCTTGCTACAGTGAAATAATGACAAAGAGAAGGGAATCAGGAATGCATGGAAACAAAGTCAGAAAAATCAGCAAAATCCCTCAACATACTGTGATACTAGGCAAAAATCAAAGTTAAGGTCCTCAGTTCGAACAAAGACTCCTCACGGGCTCTTGTTTGTCACCTAGTAGTTCCACAGCTTGAGCTACTACAATTAACACAACCTTGCAGCCACTTGCGTTTGACACAACCCTGTAGCCATTTGTACCTGACACAAATGTTTATCTCAGCTACTGTCTCTGTAAATTAGAATTTATGCAAACAATAGTCCACTAAACTAGAAAAATAGTTTTCCACACTGCAGCAAGGCTAAATTAGAATTACATTTTTCAAAGCAATATATTCATTATCCAATTTGTTTCTTTGATCTTCTCTTATTCACATCAAAGTATCCCAAATAACTCTCACATGTCCACAGTTATCTCCTAAGCACTGAAACTTAATATAAATGAACGGCCTATTTCTATAGCTTCATCTCTGATACAATTAACTATGAGATTTTCCTTTTAAAGTTAAAAAATATCTATAAAGTAAAATCAGTCTTAATGAAGGGACCTAGACTGACAGATCGAGCACAGGACTATTTGTTAAGAATGCCAACAAGTCATGATACAGAAATCACTCAGTTAAGCCCTCAGGTGGAGATTAGCCACCAAATATTAGCCTGAAGGGTCTGACTCTTCTGTCCTAACGGCAGGTAAATATAAACAATCTGTCGTCCCAGAAACCCCAACTGACAGTGAAGAACCAGGGCCTTCCCCCAAGGGGAGAGGTGGTTTATGAGGCTAGAGAATGACTACCAGAAGTCAGTCCCTCATGAGACCGTGAGAGGTCCGATGTGGTTGACAAATGAAGTTAGTAGGTACAAGGTGGGAACCAAGTAGCAGAGTCTAAATTAGGATGACAGGCAGGGATGGGTCAGGAATTAGGACTGGAAAAATCCAGGAAGAGGAGGGCAGGTAAGCAGAGAAGGTAGTCTGGAAGAATTCCAGAATAAAGGTTATGATGGACAAAGTAAATTTGAAGGAAGCCACAGGACAGTCTTTCATGGTTAAAGCTTTACATTAGGTGTTGAGTGAGATGAATAAAAGACAAATGAGACAGTTTCCAGCATCAAGAAATAAGCAATAGTAATAACTCACATCTATTACATCCTTACAAGGGACTATGCATGAGTTTAATACGTTACATGCATTAATCTCTTTAATAGTCCTGTGAAGTATTTTCTATTTTTATCCCCATTTTACAGACAAGTAAACAAAAGTTTAAAGATGTTGAAAAACTAACTCAAGTTCTTAAAAAATAAAACTCATACTCATTAAAAAATGGACAAAAGATCTGAATAGACACTTTCCCAAAGAAGACATCCAGATGGCTAACACGTACACGAAAAGATGTTCAGCATCACTAATCATCAGAGAGATGCAAATCAAAACCACAACAAGATCTCACCTATCCATGTCAGAATGGCTAAAATCAAAAACACACAAACAACAAATGTTGACAAGGATATGGAGAAAAAGGAACTTTTGTGCACTACTGGTGTGAATGTAAACTGGCCACAACCACTATGGAAAATAGTATGGAGGCTCCTCAAAAAATTAAAAGTAAAACAACGTTATGATCCAGCAATCTCACTTCTGGGTATTTAACTGAAAAAAATAAAAACACTAATTCAAAAAGATATATATACTCCCATGCTCATTGGAGCATTATTTATAATAGACAATGTATTAAAACAGCCTATGTGTCCATGAGTGGGTGAATTAATAATTACATACACACACACACTGAAATATTATTCAGCTATAAGAAAGAATGTATGGATCTTGGGGTGCCTGGGTAGCTCAGCTGGTTAAGTATCTGACACTTGATTTTGTCTCAGATCATGATCTCATGGTTTATGAGTTCAAGCCCCCACATCGGGCTCTGTGCTGACAGTGCAGACAGAAAGACCAACTCAGAGACTACTGTCTCTTCCATCATTTGTGGAACAACACAGAACCTAAAAACAATTTTAAATGTGTTCAGCAGAAGATGATGAGAGCTTGGACAGGGCCTAATGCTTTGGCTGTGGAGAATGTGAGAGGGAGCATGGCTGCCAGGTCTCTGCACTGGGCATTAGGGGATCCAGGAAATCAGAGAGACCGCATGGAGGGCAGAGGAAATGAAGAGCTCAGGTTTGGACCTAATGAACTGAGGATGCCAGCGACACACACTGGCAGAGATGCAGAGCAGGAAGTCTAAAGTAAGGGTTTGAAATTCAGGAGCAAGGTCTTGGATGAAGACATAATTCTAGTGATTCCTTAATGATTCCTCATTTTCCCTCACAGATAACAGTACTAAATATTAGGTTAAACCACACAACTACCAATATTCTATTTTTTTGACCTACAAAATGACAGTTTTAACAAGATAATCTACTTTATCTCTGAGCTCCTCAGAAAAGTACAATATGTGAATATATAGTATTTGTAAAATGGACTTTGCAACAGACATTTCGCAACGAGTCTGAAAGAAATAAAGTGATTAACATATATGTATGTTTCCTGTGCCCATTGTTTTTTTAATGCGGTTTTGAAAAATTATTCTTATTAACAACTTACACAAATTACACAATTAATGGAACTGTAAAGACTCATGGATTGCCCCACTGTAATTTCAAGCAAAGGTCTTTTGTGGAGTCATGCATACACTGTATCCATCCTGTGATTTTTCTGCCTATGTGAGGAATTAGTAACTCCAGTTTTCCAAATGGCTTATTGGTGCTCATTAATTCACTCTCTCCCTGTCAGTCTTTGTGGAAGGAAGCAATGAAAGGAGGTGAGCACCAGATCAATTGCTGAAATATGTCCTCAAAGAAGGCACCTCAGTCTCCACATGTGTAAAGCCTACTTCTGTGGCTTACTATAGAAATTAGAGAAGGTACTGCATGGATCTCATGGGACACAAGAGGCTTGGTAAATTATAGCTAATGTTATGTTACAGTTTGCCAAATGACCAGCTGCACTACTCAAAAACCATCTCCTATGCCAGGCTGCTAAAGATTGACCTCTACCAACTTATTTATACACTTAGAATTCTGACAACAAGACTAATATTAGAAAGTGTAATGTTGAAACAAAAAATCAAAATCATTTGGCCAAGGTAACAAAGTAAATGAGACATATACTCAGAAAAACTATGTAGTAACCACCGTATCATAAAATCTCACCATAGAAAATAGCCTTAAAAAACTTATCAATATCCCTTCAAACACACCCAGATACAAGTGAAGAAGCCCAGATATTTCAGGGATAGCAATAATGGTTAGAGTGATTCAGAGTGCTTGTAGATTTCTGTGGGCATTAAATGGAAAAAAAAAAATATGAAGTGCCAGGTAAGCTAATTCTAGTCAACCTTTGTTCTGCTCTTCCTTCTGAGAACATGAACAGTAAGTTTATTACTTCCTCAAAAGGAATCATATTGAAAACATATTGAAAACAATACATACTGTAACCAGGAGGTATCATTTTCAGTCATGCTCATTTGTGAGAGGATGAAGCCACCATATTGTGGTAGAGTGATTGCACTGACAGCCCTCCTATTGAGGATGCGGTGTTGACTCTGAGCTAAGCCAAGGTCATTTGCTTAGGCCAATAAGATGTTAGCAAATGTGATCTAAGCAGAAGCCTGACAGGCACTTGTTGCCCTGCCTTCACCTTAAAAGCAAGCCCAGGGTGATCCAAAGGAGAATGAGTCTGCTTGACCCACTTGTCCCAGAGGAAGTCTCAGATACGAGAGACAGGTTGGGGAAGATCAGAGAAGCTGCCTAGCAACTACCTAGCTGACTTCAGCCGACTGCGGATATGGAAGTAAATTCTGCTGAGCCTAGCTCTGATCAGAGATATGCAAGCAAAAATAATTGTGTGTTGTTTTATGCCACTGAACTTTTCTGATTGTTTTGTCATACAGCATTACTGTAGCAATAGGAAATGATATACATGATTATTAAGCATGTGAAAATTGTTTACTCACTAACCCTATAAAAGCCCAGTCTCCACCAGAATGACTATATGACACATTCTCAACAGTGATATGTGAATAAGGATTTGGGAAATCATTGTTCTTAAGATGTTTGTAAACAGTTAGATTTTAACTAGAGTTGCATCAAGTAAGGGACCTTTCCTACTACTTTTAAACTCAATCAGAAGGCATCAATGATACTGAGTTGCTAAGATTCTGTTCATTTGAGAAAATTATTTTGTGTAGTAGTTGATTTAGTAGATGCATGTGGGGGAGTAGTAAGGTATTATACTAAACACAAAATCGTCCACAGTATCTTTCCTATTTTCAATTTCTGTGATTGCGTATTCTTTTTCTTTTTCTTTTTTATTTCTAGGAGAGAGAGAGAGAGAGCATGAGCAGGGGAGGGTCAGAGAGAGAGGGAGTCACAGACTGAAACAGGCTCCAGGCTCTGAGTTGGCAGTCAGCACAGAGTCCGACGCGGGGCTCAAACCCACGAACCGCGAGATCATGACCTAAGCAAAAGTCGGACGCTTAACCGACTAAGCCACCCAGGCGCCCCTGTGATTGTGTATTCTATACCTTGAAAGAAGCCAGTTACCTAACTATACATGAAACATTAGTTTCCTAGTAAGAAGGAAAAGCAGCTGGATTTCTAGTCCTATTTCCTGGAAAGACTTCTCCAGTATTCGAGAGTCTAATCTTGGCATATCAATCTAGAAGAAACTTTATAAGCTGGGAAATTCATTCCTTTTAATAGCCACACAGTACACTAAAACAGCAAGGTGCCAGGAGAAATCACACTTAGCAAATTGGAATAAGGCAAGCCAAAATATCTGTTTCTGAAATTTGGTGGGAGGAAGGTCCAAGTCATTGCTTTCTTGCAATCCTTTACCTATGTCCAGCTCTGTCTCTAACCAAGAGAAATAAAAGAGAACAAGAAGAAAACATGGACATTTGACAGTCATAATACTGAATGTGCTAAGGATATAAAATATTTGGAGTACTTCAGAGGATCATCATATAAAATAACCTAGCACTATCGATCCTCTTATCCAATCACCACACATGAATTAAATTGGGCAGTACAAAATCAGAAGTGGGCATTCTCTGGACATATTAAAGCCAATAACATCAATTATAATGTTTCTAAATTCAAATATTTTTGTCAAGATTTCAGTAATTATCCCTGCGATCTCTCTAAAATGATTTATATCCCACATTCCTATGTAACGGTACAGGACAGAGATCAAGTCCTTTGGGACTAGGGCTGGTCAGCTACAGTAAAATCCTTTTATTGACATTTTCAAAGTTTAATATCAGGTATTTTATCTTATTTAAACCTAAAGGGCATGTCAAAGTCTAGTTGCCATCAAGAATAGGCTCTTCCTTGTCCTTTTTGGATAGACATGTATACTCTGTACACTCAAGGGATTAAAAGCAAATGGAGTATAGGAACCAGATTAATGGTGGCCCCTGCAGCCCTACCAGAGAGTTTACTTAAAATGAAAGCTTTGGATGCTGATCCAACTTTTTAGATTTAACCAAGGTTTTCACTCGAATGGCCCTTGTAACAGTATTAGGTACTGAAATCCTCCAGCTCATTCTTTCCAACGCTGCTAGAAACAAGAATATTGCAGAGAAATGTGATCCAGACTACTGCCTGCAGTGGGAGCAGGAGAGGAATACTACAAGTTCAATAGGAGGGACATGGTGGGGTGTATGCCAAGAAAAATCCTTTTAAAGGACTGATTCATAAGGCTGGGTAAAAATCTTTTCATCCAGGTCACTGAAACACATCCTTGAAAGCAGACTGACTTCAAGACTCATCTATGTTAATGATATATGTGGGAATGAAAGCCAGTTGCCACGGTAATGCATACTTAGTAGCAAGAACCATTGAACCAGAGCAGGCTCTGTGACATACTAGTTTGAAAATATCTGATTCTAAGAGAGAATCAGTTTTCCTTTCAAGCTGTAATGAGAATTCCAGATCTTCTACAAGTATGCATTTAATGGGAAATGCAATGATCCTCACCATACCTTCATGTCTAAGTCCTACTTTTTCCCCTTTTACAGATTAATGAAGAATTACTTTTCTGTTAGTGGTGGTGGTGTTCCTTATCTAGACATCTAGTTTCTTGGTTATTAGCCCTTAGACACCCTTCATTTACTCAGTCTTTTTGAGAAAAGCAGTAACATTTCTTCTTCAGTGAAAATTGTTTAATTTCTATTTCTCTATTTTGGCAAGAAAGAGTAACACATTTATTTACTATGGCAATCTACTTTTTGTGATCCATTTTCTATTACTTAAAAAAAATCTCCTTACACTTAGGATCATAAAGAAAAGACACCCTATCTTTAATAAAATTCCTAATTCAGGTCTTAACGTGCTGGCCAGTGAATACTTGAATACTGCCAATACCCAGCGGCCTTCTGGCAGCCATGGGCCTTCTAAAAGCTGTTCTCTGGCAATAGTCTTTCACGCAAGCACTAATTTTATTATAGCAAGTTTATGATTTTCTCTCATTTCCCTGCTATTTTTAAATGTGGGGCTGTAATAGGAGGCGTCCAGAGGCCCACGAGATGAAGGAACCATTACACACTGCTGGGTCTCTGTGGTATCAGTGGCCTTTGGAAGCTAAGAATTCAAATGCAATGTCAAAGAGTATTTGAATACAGGGTCCCTCAGGGGAACTCTGCCCAACAAGAAACACATTGCTTTGCTCTCGTCATTTTCCTTTTAATTTCTGCTTTCAAGTCCTTGTGGTCTCTCAACACTCTTCCCAGTTTTGTTCTTTAAAGTTATTTTTGTACTTTGACCATTCTTGCCAGACCTGTTTAGCTACATTTAACAACACTGTCGTCTTAGGGGATGAGTTTGTGATTCTTGCATCATGGACCAATATTGATTGCTATAAAACAGTAAAGTGGCTTGTGATGTGAAGAAGACGTTACAGAAAGGAATGTCAAAGTTACTAGACATCATTCTACATGTAACTTTGGGATGTAGGCTTTCAGAAAGATTGGCTCTGAATTTATTATGTTAATCAGAAAAAAAGAAGTTGGGAGGAGTAGAGTGATTTTTCAAGCATCATTTATTGAGATAAAGGAAAACATTTATGAAATGGTGAGAAGAAGAACCATATGCTTTTCCTAAAAGCTTACTTTTAATAATGAGATAAGCAGAGCTCTCACATAGAGAAGTGATAACTGAACACCCTGGACCCAACCTGTACCACCCGGATCAATCTCTATAGTTAGAAACATGGGAAGAAGCCCAGGATAAAGCCCAGGCTGCACAATGATAAATACCAAAGAAGCACCTTTACTTTAAGTTAGAAGAAAACATATGTGGAAAAGTGAGAACACTGAGATGGGAATCAGAAAGCCTGCAGACTAGTTCCAAATCTACTCCTAATCAGCTAGCTACATAGACAACCCTGGCAACTTGGTTTCTTTATCTACAAGATGAGACAAGTGCCAGGGATGATCTCCCCAAGTCCTTTCCATCCCTAAAATTCTATTTCTGGAATTTTTATGTGTCTCCAGGCCTGGATACAAAGGAATCACTGATTTATTTCCTGTTGTTTACCTTAATGGAATTACTATTTCCTGTTGCTTACCTTAGCTATTTTCATTTCTTATTATCTTAATTCTTATGAAGAAAGTAAAAGGCAAAAGACAAAAAAAGACAGACACTAGGGAAACATTTGAATCCTAAAACTGCATTTTAAAAAAGGAGCAAATATTGGCAATGTTACTCTTCAGGGTTACATTCATTCTTTAAAAAACAAAACAAAACAAAAAAAAAACACAGAGATGAGAAAAGTCACAAGCACGTAAAATTATGGCTCTGGCAATACTATTAAATAGCAATAATCCCTGGATCAGACACTGCCTAACAAATGTACTTTGTCTGGAAAAGCAGCGAGCCCAAAGCAACACTAGAATTCTTTCCCAGACTGTCATCAAGTACAGATTATGCTCTGCCATTTAAAAATAAAACAAACAAACACTTTAAAGTAGCTTTTATAGGGGCACCTGGGTGGCTTAGTCGGTTAAGCGTCCGACTTTCGCTTGGGTCATGATCTCGCGGTTCGTGGGTTCGAGCCCCGCGTCGGGCTCTGTGCTGACTGCCAGCTCAGAGCCTGGAGCCTGTTTCAGTCTGTGACTCCCTCTCTCTCTGACCCTCCCCTGCTCACGCTGTCTCTCTCTCTCCTAGAAATAAATAAACATTAAAAAAAAAATTAAAGTAGCTTTTATATACGGAGGTCAAACACGAAGCAATATTTACTCCTCATTAATGTCTTTTTCTATTTACATATTTCCATTACTCGTGTTTTACTTTTCCTAACATAAAAACTAAAAGGAAAATTGACATGCAACCCAGACGCTACTTTATACTTCCTTATACAGCATGAGAAACCAGGTAATCAAGCTATGCTACTGTAAAGCAACTGTCAATGGCTCCTCTAGGGATCCATAAACCAGATCAAACTCTCTGGCCAGAGTCAGCTCTGTTAACTCTATGGTGTATCCCCTGAATTTACAATTTATCCTTTATCCTTTGTAAGAGAACATATCAACATGAGTGATAAATAACATTAAGATTGTCCAAACTTTCTGGGGCGCCTTGGTGGCTTTGTCAGTTAAGTGTCCGACTTCGACTCAGGTCATGATCTCTCAGTTTGAGTTCAAGTCCCCTGTTGGGCTCTGTGCTGACAGCTCAGAGCCTGGAGCCTGCTTTTGATTTTCTCTCTCTCTCTCTCTCTCTCTCTCTCTCTCTCTGCCCCTTCCCTGCCCATACTGTGTCTCTCTCTCAAAAATAAACATTAAAAAATTATAAAAAAAGAAAAAAGGATTATCCAAACATTCTGAGAGTAAATTGTGAAAGTCCTAGAAAATATTCTTTGGTTTAGCACCCACTGTACATGATTCCATAGATAAGTTACATGTATCTTATTCTTCTCTGACACACCCACAGAGCTAAGCTATTGTGGTTAATAAATACTTTCCTATAGCACTAGAGATGGACATAATCTGGTAATGTTCTTTATGAATTATCCTCTCTAGATTGAAAAAAAAACTCATTTTATAGACAGAATATAACAAAAGGGGGAAATTTAATCTTAAACGTGGATATGGTAAAGAGCATAGACAGGGCTTCTTGGATGTGCTTGAAATTTTACAATGTTATAACAACTTCAAAATTTAGGCTCTTTTTTTTTTTTTTTTTTTTAATAATATAAAGTCCATCAGAGCACTATCATCACTCAACTGGGTTAAGGTTGAGTTGATTTTAAAGAAAACTGGTTAGACATGGTTTATGACCTCATTAAGAGAGTAGAAGTTGCAAATACTACATTATCAGCCATGTGGTGTAAAAGCCAATGGACTAGAAGCTAAGAGTCTCTGAGAACAGCCATTAATGGGCTGTATGTTCGTGGATGGGTCTTTCTGTCATACAGTCCTCACTGTCTCTGTTGTAAGGTCAAGGTATCTTTAAGATCCTTATGTGATCCCAAAGCTGTGCTTCTAAATAAACAAACATCAGGAACGAAAATATTCATTGGTAAGAAGTACATAATAAACTACTTCCAGCTATGACAGACTAATTTGTAGCAAAAGAATTAAGTTGCTAAACACAACTGGAAAAAAACTGGATTAAAAAAAAAAAAACAAAACCCTTGAAGGTACTGTTGTGGTATCAAGGCATTTAAGACTTAAGTGACCAAGATCTTGGACAAACGAAAACTCATGGAGGTGAGTGTGATATCTTCTGGAGAGACTTTCCAACTGGAAAAAAGTTGAGAGGTCAAGTATAAAGTGGCTACTATGAAGCACAGAAACTTAGTAGAGCTTTCAGCAATCACATGGGACTAAGGAAATAAAACCTGAAGTGCAGACTACCAAGCAAGTGGGGATTTGACCAATATTATAGGAAAGAGAGTCCAAGAGCCTGAGCCATCTTTACCCTCAAGCCAGTCACTGCTTTAGATCTAGCACACATCTACAGAAGACCAGTAGAAGGTAACTGCAATAAACCATGGTACTGGTAAGATAAAAACTGGTGCTCAGAGTCGGCCACGGCGGTGGGTCTGGTAAGTACTCTCGGGCTTACAGTTGGGACTGTTAAAGGAGTAAAGCCTACAAGTAAAGTTGAACGAGAAATTGATGTGACTGAAACCCAGCTCTGAAAGAATTCATTCTTACCTGTATTAAGATGATTTTCTCCTCCTCTAAATGCCTATCAGATATTAAAGAAAATTCTACCTGGAAGAAGATAATATCATTGAGCTCTCTTAATATTCTCATACAAAAAGGCAAGCATTCAACAACAAAAAAAATGAACCAGGCACAACAAAAAAGGACCAAGAGAAAATTGAAGAAAAAGAAGAAAAAGAAAATAGCAACAAGCCCATGAATTATCAGACATGAAACCTAAACTAACTGTGATTAACATGTTCATGAAAAAAAGGATCAGATGGAGAATTTCAACAGAGAACTGGAATATATGAAACAACAATCAAACTGATATTCTAGAAAAATAAAATTACCTAAATTAAGAATGCGGTAGACAGGCTTCATATAAAGTTAGCAACAGCTAAAGAGAGAATATTTGTGGGGCACCTGGGTGGCTTAGTCATTTAAGTGTCTGATTCTTGATTTTTTGGCTTAGGTCATGATCTCATGGTTCATGAGATCGAATCCTGCATCGGGTTCTACACTGAAGGCGCAGAGCCTGCCTGGGATTCTCCCTCTCCCCCTCTCCCTTTGCCCTTCCCCCTCTCAAGATAAATAAAGACACTTTAAAAAAAGATCTAGAATACAGGACAGTAAAACCATCTCAGCAGAAACACACAGATGAAAAGGATGGAAAATGCAATGGAAAGCATAAGATTCAAATGAACATGGTGAAAAGATGAACTTACGCCCAAGTGGAGGCCAAGGGCAGGAGAACAGTAGAAACAGTACAGGAGCAATCTCTGAAGGGGTGACAGCTGCCAAAGCTGCAGTACTGATGAAAACATCAAGCCACAATTTAAGAAGCTCAGTGAATGTCACACAGAATAAATACAAAGTAAACCATGGCTAGCAAATATCATAGTAAAAGTGCTGAAAACTAAAGACAAAAAAAAAAAAAGCAAGAAGAGACAGGAAAATACATCTTCAAAGGATCCACAGTAACACTGAAAAAGAGTTTTCGAAAGAAAAAATAAAAATGATCAAAATGAATAAATTAATAATATATATACCCATATAATAGAAAACTATATGGAAACGAGAACACATGAACACTGCTACAGGCATCAATCCTGATGAATCTAACAAACATAATGCTGAGCAAAAGCAGGCAAGCACAAAAGAGGACATACTATATAAATCCATGTGTATGTAGTTCAAAAAAGGAAAACTTAACCTATGCTATTCTAAGTCAGAATAGTGGTTATCCTTTGAGAGCAGTTAACACTAGAAGGAGACAAGAACCAAACTGCCAGGTTGCTGGTAACATTCTAGCTCTTGATCTGAGTGAGGTTAAACAGGTATGTTCACTATGTGACAAATCATTTTTTTAAAAATCATTTAAAAATGATTTGTGCACTTTTCTGGGTATATGCTATATTTCAATAAAAGTTTAAACATATACACAAATTAACTGTAGTCCTTAAATGGCAAATTCATTTCTCAAATGATCTATACACAATTTGATTCTTCCTTTCTACCTACTGTTTAACATATCTTTGAGCAACCCATTCTTTGGGGTCAAGAACGAGACAATCACAGAAAAAGGAGATAAAGCTTTTAGCTCCTCTACAGATTATAGTGACCAAGGTACTGAAGGCCAAGCTGGAAGCTTGATCACATAAGAAATTTATTTCTATAAGGAAACGATTTTTAATGATTAGTTTTGTGGCAGAAGGGGGTTTGGGGGAGAGGGGCAGGGGCAGATAGAAGGGGAGACAGAATCCAAAGCAGCTCCAGGCTCTGAGTTGTCAGCGTAGAGCCCAACACAGGGCTCAAACTCAGAGACTCTGAGATCATGGCCGGAGCCAAAGTCGGACACTTAACCAACTGAGCCACCCAGGTGCTACATCTATAAGGAAACAATTTTTTTTTTTTTACAAATAGTTTATTGTCAAATTAGTTTCCACATAACACCCAGTGCTCATCCCCACAAGTGTCCTCCTCCATGCCCCTCGCCCTCCCCCCCACATCCATCAGTTCTCAGTTTTTGTCAGCATTCAAGAGTCTCTCATGGTTTGCCTCTCTCCCTTTCCCCCACCATTTCCGCCCTTCTTCTCCCCCATGGTCCTCCGTCAAGTTCCTCCTAATCCTCCTATACGTGCACACATATGATATTTGTCCTTCTCTGCCTGACTTATTTCGCTCAGCATAACACCCTCAAGGTCCATCCACGTTGCTACACATGGCCAGATTTCATTGTTTCTCATTGCAGGGAAACAATTTCAAATGTAAGTATAACAAAAAGACTCTAAAACCAGAGGGAAATAATCATTTACTAAGAGCAATGCTCCTTCCGCCTGAAAAAAAGAATATGGATTGTAGGAAAGGTGATAGTAAGGATGCATTAGGAGATGAGTAATTTCATAGGATGGATCAAGAAAATGAATAGATTATCTTTAGCCTCACAGGAAGGGGTCCATTTGTGATAGACTGAAAATTTAGCAATCACTAGAAGACCAAGAACTTTAAAATAGGATGGACTATTAGGCTGCATTACCTAAGTCTTCTAAGAAATTCTACATTCCTAAGGCAGCTTTCAGAAAATCCATCAGTGTGGTGTAAAAGCCTAAGAAGAGCCCTTTCTCACCTCATGTATATTTTACTTGAAACAAAGAGACCGCCCTTAGTAAATTCCCACCACCATTATGAGTTTGCCTAAGACAAAATCAGGACATGCTTTGTGATAAAGACTGTTAGCAAAGCTGTCTTTTCAATCGGGCAGTTGCTCTTTCTTAGTCATTCTTCCAGGATCTCATATGCAGTGATGGTGGCTTTAAAACCAGACAATGTTAGGAACCAGAAACCCAGCTCAGGCTTTACCTGGATTGACTGTTTTCCCATTCCAACCGTTTAGTACAGGAAACTATAATCAGACTCCGCTGCACCCTAGGAAAAACAGTCACTGAGAGAAATACTCTTACTTGAACTTAAATTGTTCTTACATCAAAATGCTCCCTTCAACCTCTCCTTTCTGAAAAAAGGCACTCCAGTTGCTTTTTTGGAGAGACGTAAGGTGTAGTGCACTAAAGGAAAGTAACAGGTGTTAACCTATGGTGGGAAAAGAGGAAATTTCTTTAAAAAAAATTGTTTTTCAAACTATGCTGTTGACCACTGCGCTCCATTATGCTGTGATGGCGAGAAGACCGAACCAGCAGCCGTAGTGCTAGATGGAACCTGGCGTGCTTGGTTCAGAAAGGCTGACCAGGTGGTTCTGATCCTCCAGCTGAAGCAGCACTAGACTACAACACAGTACATGACATACAAAAATTGGCAGGCTTTGTGGACAGCTTTATAGATGGCTAAGAGATCAACAAAATGGGGACTGTCACCACTATTTTTATATGGGTACTTCAAACATGTCAAGACTCAAATCTTGGCTAGCCTAAACCACTGGGACCAAGAAATAGTAAAATTATATATCAAAGGAAAAAGAAGAACCTCATTGATTTAGATTCAGGAGAGAGATGAATCTGAATTGGTAAGATTTGATTAGATAAATAGAGGTATGAGACTGTTAAGTACAGACAGTAACCAGAACTGCCCTTAAAGCCTTCACAGCTAAAGAATACTGGCAGTGATTCCCACGGCAGCTAACACTTACCGACTGACCACATGCTTTGTGCTAAACACTGTGCTGAATACTTTATTGCATATTACCCCTATTTTATGGATTAGGAGACTGAGGCTGAAACAAATTTAAGTAACTTACTCAAAGTCACACAACTAGATAAGTGTCAGAGTGAGGACCTAGCCAAAGTCTGTGTGATGCCAATCATACTCCACTTATAAATTCTAATCAGCATAATTAATTCCTTATATGGCTCATATTTCTGGAGAATTTGGGAATGCTACTGTCTTAAGAATTTTATCCATCCTGTAATCAGTTTAGTCTCTTTGTTTACCTAGTAAAACCTCCTGAAAGAGTTAAAAGGTAAAAATGCAGGTTTAACCAATGATCACAAATTCTAAATAGAATCAGTTTAATTAAGTAATTAGTAAAGTATTATCAGAGACTAAAATGGTGAGAGAGAGAGAGAGAGAGAATTCTTGGCACTCTTAACCTCGATCTTCCAGAAAGGCCCAAAGACATACTCTGATATACCTCTAGAAACCAGTGGACACCTGGTTAGTGAATCTACAGAAGAATGTGGGGTAAGAAAGAAAAGCAATAAACAATTCAATGCTGATTTCTTTGGGATGTGATTTCTCTGTAGAAAAGAAGTTTGAGATTCACACGTGTTTTATGGTAATTAAAGTGTTTTTAATCAGGGAGAATAAAAGATCCTGATTAGTGCTTTGAAAACAGACTTTTTGATAGTGAACTAAAATTGAATATAAGAAAAGGTTCCTAATTTGGATCATCTGTAGCAGCGGATGGGAAGGACATTGTTCTCACAATCTATTCTCATCAGATTTTAATTGTTCTAACCCACAATGACATAAAATTAAACAAACCTCAGTGATGTCCTTACAAAATTAAAATGGACTGTTGGAAATTATGGCTTTTGTTGTTGTTGTTGTTTTGGAAATTATCTTTTTAAAAACTGGACACCCAGGATAGATTTCATTTCAGCAAGGATTAATGATTTGCACCAAAAAATTTTATTCCAAGTAGCTAGCAGAGTGTGTTTCAAATTGTTTTCCCAAACCATGATTCTAGTACTTATTAGATAGCTGTGTGAACTACAGAAAAATCCTTCTGTAGCCTTAGTCTTCTCAACTAGATAGTAGAAATAATACCACTAATTTGCTTCAGTTTCTCCAAGTCTCCATGGTCCCCAGGAAAAGAGAAGTCCAAGATTAAAAATCATGGGAGTGCCAGTTAGTCCAGAAGCTTTTCTATTGGAGCAGACCCCCAATCATGTTGTCCCCCACCCCCATTACCAGAATGACAGTGTCTTACCATTATAGACTGTCATTAGTGACTTTAGGAACAATAGCCCTCAAACTCCACTTAGCCCTGTGATAATGCTGTTGCCTCCAATAGGTCAGAGTCTAAGTCCTTTAATTTCAACTCTTTGTGCTCAAATTTCTTCACTCTTGGTTCAGTTCACTGTCCCTAATAATGGTAGCATATACATTATCAAGCAGGAGGCTTTTGGTATATAGCCCAGGGAGCCTGTCTCTCTGGGAAATTACTGAAGAACATCACATTATATAAAAATCTATTCCTTATTCTAGGATTTGTGAGAATGACATAAAAAATGTTTAAAAATAACATTTTTGTGTAAATAGTAAACATTTTAATCACATACATGTAACTCATTACCACTGATGATCATGTTAGATGACTAGAACACAGTAAACATTCTACAGGTGGTATCACTATAGAGAACACATTTGACTACTTTAGGATTTTTAGAAGTGCCACATGTGATCACAAAAGAAAACTATTCTTAAATGTAGCAATTGAAGCAATTCACTGTTGATCTTGGGCAAGTCACTTCATTTCTATAGGCTCCCTATTCCTCAGGATAAAATGAAATGGTTAGCTCTGGTGATTTCTACTAAACTGCATAAAATACTTATTTCTGTGAGACCTCTACCTTACTCCATACCCAATCCTACCACCTTATGGTACGGAAGAGATGAATTCCCACAGTCAATGCTATAAGAAAAGGTCACTGGCCATGCAATCAAGGTGTGTGCCCCCACCTTCACTAAAGCAGAGATCAAACTGCACTCACTCCCTCCTTCCACTCACACACCTAAAGTACTTTACAAGGCTATTCTGTAATTCATAGATTTCTGACATTTAGTTAAACCTGGTTTCACTGATACATGAGTATTTTTGCTGCAGTGCTGTTCCAGGATATTCTGGGTATGTAGACAAAAGAAGGAGTGGGGAGTTGTGGTATGGTCTTGTTTTCTTAGCATGGGGATCAGAAATAGCAGCATCTAGTAAAATACATTCCACGTGGGTCAGTTCCCACCAAGAGACTGATCACTAAAATTACCGCTTATCTCTCTTCCACCACTAAATCCTTTATTTGTCAATTTTTCTAACATTTTGTGGTGAAAAATTACAAAGAAAGTAAGTTTTAAGAATTATACAGTGAAGGGGCACCTGGGTGGCTCAGTCAGTTAAGCACCCGACTTCGACTCAGGTCATGATCTCGTGGTTCGTGGAATCGAGCCCTGTGCTGACAGATAGCTCCAGATAGCCCTGGAGCCTGTTTCAGATTCTGTGTCTCCTTCTCTCTCTGACCCTCCCCTGCTCATGCTGTCTCTCTTTCTCTCTCAGAAATAAATAAAATCATTAAAAATTTTTTTAAAAAGAATGATACAGTGAATACATATATAGTACATATATGAGTACATTAAAGTGTTTTTATTCAAGGAGAATAAAAGATTCTGAGTAGTGCTTTGAAAACAGACTTTTTAATAGTGAACTAAAATTCATATGTGTGAATTAAAATATATATGTATACATATCACATATATGTATACATATCATATATATGTATATTTATGATTGCTTTAAGCTTTATGTACGCTTTATTTATGATGCATATATAAAGATTCTGCAATTACTAACAATTTACTAAATGTGCTTGATCCAGAAAATGTGCTTTACCTAGAAAGTCCATCTATATCCCTTCTCAGTCAATCGTGCCATTTTGGTTCCCAAAGGCAACCAATGATCTGTTTTCACCACAGATTAGTTTTGCTCAAGCAATCATAAAATACATTCTCTTTTGTTTTTTACTTTTTTCATACAATCTCATGTTTTTGAGATTCATTCCCGTTGCTGCATGTATCTTACAACTATATAGCAGTTTATACATCCATTCTTCCATTGAGAAATATTTGGGCTAGTCTCAGATTTTGCTATTATGAATAAAACTGCTATGAACATTCTTGTACAGGTCATTTTGTGGATGTATGTTTTTAGTTCTCTTGGGTAAATACCTAGGCATGGACTTGGTGGACCAAAGGGTGAATGCATGTTTAGATTTTAGAGAAACTGTAAGACCTTTTCCTAAAGTGCTTTTGCCATTCACGTTTCTAACAGGAGAATCAAATATGTGACATCCACGTATGCCTTAGAATCCTACGATTTGATGTTATAATTTTGGCTTTAAACAGCCATGTGCATATTTTCTAAATGATGAGGAAAAAAGTAAAAGCAGTACTTTATATTTACCAACCTATTTATTATTTATGGTGCCATTCCTCTTTTTGAAGATCCATTTTCTTGAGTTTCCATTTGATACCATTTTCCATCAGCCTGGAAATCCTCCCTCAATCTTTCCCAGGGTGCAGGTCTGTTAACAGTCTTCTTTTTCACTTTACATATCTTCTTGAAATATTATTCTTGAAAATTCTTTTTGCTTATTCTTGAATTCTGGCCTAACAGGGTTTTGGTTGTTTTCCTTTCAGCATTTTAAAAATTGTGTTCTGTCTTTAGGACTCTATTATTTCTCATAAGAAATCAGTCATCATTAGTAGAGTTAGTCCCTCTCTTTGTAATGGGTCATTTTCTCCTGGTTACTTTCGAGAGCTTTTTTCTTTGTAATTGGTTTACAGTCATTTCCTTATAAATTGCATAGGTGTGGTTTCCTTTGTATTTATTCTTCTGGAGTTTAGCTGGATTTTAGAATCTGTAAATTTATTTTTACAAAATTTAGGGAAATTTTAGTCACTATTTCTACCAATGTTTTTTCCCCATTATTTTCTTTATTCTATCTTTCTGCAATGTGTGTGTGTGTGTGTGTGTGTGTGTGTGTGTGTGTGTGTGTATCATCCTTTGGCATTGTCCCACAAGACACTGAGGCTTTGTTAATTTTTTCAATCTATTTTTTCTCATTTTCAGATTAGATCATTTCAACTGACCCAACTTCAAGTTCATATCTCCTTCTCTGTCATCTCCAATATTCAATTAAACCCACTCAGTGAATGTTTTTATTTCAGGTACTGTATTTTTCAGTGCTAAAATATTCATTTCACTTTCTTTACTTTTTTTATTATTTTTAAACTAAATTTTTTAATGTTTATTTAATTTTGAGAGACAGAGTCAGAGTGCTAATGGGGGAGGGACAGAGAGAGAGGGGGACACAGATCTGAAGCAGGCTTCAGGCTCTGAGCTGTAGGCACAGAACCCAATACAGAGCTCGAACTCACAGAAATCATGACCTAAGCCGATGTCAGACACTTAACGGTTGACTGAGCCACACAGGCATCCCTATTTTCTTTACTTTCTTATTGTTTCTATTCCCCTATTAAGATTTTCTATCCATTTATTATGAGCATATTTGACTTTCCATATTTGAACATAGCTATAATAACTGTTTAAAAACTCTTATCTATTAATTCCAACCTTTGGGTCATTTGGGGTTGGTCTCATTGAATGCCTTTTCTCTTCAATATAAATCATTTCCTGGTTTCTTCCTATGTCTAAAAATTTTAAAATATATCCTGGACATTGTGAATTATACATTGCAGACACCCAGGACTTTGTTATATTACCTCTATACAGTATCAACTTTTTTGTTTTTGCAGGCAGTTAACCTTAACAAACTCCTTAAAGTGAGCAGCAGCTGAAATCTCTTCAGTTCCTTCAGCTTGAGCCAAACTGCTGGGAATCTGCCCTCATATGCTTACTTCAGAGATTACTCAGAGATTTGATCAGAATTTATATATAGAAGGGCGCCTGGGTGGCTCAGATGGTGAAGTGTCCAGCTCTTGGTTTTGGCTCAGGTCATGATTTCACAGCTTTATGAGTTTGAGCCCCACACTGGGCTCTGCACTGGCAGCACAGAGCCTGTTTGGGATTCTCTCTCTCCTCCTCTCTCTGCCCCTCCCCCTCTCTCTGCCCCTCCCCAATTTGTGCTATCTCTGTCTCTCTCAAAAAATAAGTAAATGAACACTGCGGGGGAGAAAAAGAATTTATACATGAAATCTGAGTCTTCTCTTTGTAGATCTCTCCTTTGCAGGATTCCCTCCTTATTTTCTGGTTACCGTTGTGAGGCCAACTTGGTCCTCTGATTCTACAACCAGTAAGGCTGCAGATTTCAGCCAATGACACATTTCAGTAGCATTGTGGGGCATGGTGCTGGCACCCTAGCAAAAAAGACATTAAAAATAGGAAATTACTATTTAGAATAGCCAAATTAGGGAAGTAGCCTAAGTGTCCATCGGTAGATGAATGGATAAAGAAGATGAGTGTATATATATATACAATGGGACATGATTCATCCATGAAAAGAATGAAATCTTGCCATTGCAACAAGATGGGTGGATCTAGAGGGTATAATGCTAAGTGAAATAAGCTAGGGAAAGACAAATACCATTTGATTTCACTCATATGAGGAATTTAAGAAACAAATGAACGAAGGTAATAGATAAACCAAAAAACAGACTCAACTATAAAGAACAAACAGATGGTTATAGAGGGGAGGTGGCTGGGGGGATGAGTAAAACAGGTGAAGGAGATTAAGAGTATACTTATTTTGATGAGCATTGAGTAATATACGGAATTACTGAATCACTATATTGTACACCTGAAACTAAAAGAACAGTGTATTTTAACTACAGTGAAATTAAAATGAAATTTTTTAAAAAACAGAAAAGTCATCTAGCATTATTCCTTTCTTCCAAGTGCTAATTCTCCTTCAACTTCTGCTGGCTTTTGGTCACTCTCCAGCCCTCCATGTAATTGTTTGTTTTATACTTTTCCCAAAGTTCATAGTTGTTATATGCAGCTAGCAACAATGCCATTGTCAGAAACAGAATCTTCCCTCTTGTCCTGTGTATCAACAGAAAATACAGATGAGTCTAGTATAAACGGCAGGTACTACGGAAAAATGAAGGTGGTCTGCGATTCACACTGATGCACTTTTTGCCTTCTGATTAAAGATTAGAGCTACATAAAACTCTAGTAGAACTACTTGATAAAACTTTGAGATAATAGATTTTTTTTCTGTGATATTTGATATGGTAGCCACTAACCACATGGGCTATTGAGCACATAAAATGTAGTTGTTATGACTCGGTAGTTGAACTGTTTACCTTAATTCTAATTAATTTAATTTAATGTAACTACTCATGGCTAATGGCTACTACACTGGACAATAAAACATCATCTGCTCTGGTCTTCCTGTTTACAGATGGTGAACGAGCAACAAGAGGGCTTCCAGAGGAGGTCTATATATGGCTGCTGGTTGCAAAACCAGGATTCAAATTTAGATCTCCTTATTCCTAGTCTGATGTTTCTTCTACTCTGTAGAAGAGACTACAAAGCACTAGGGCTGGAAGAGGATACCCAAAAACATAATGAATGAAGTGATGATAAAACAGAACTTGAAAAAATTAGCTTGAGAATGGAACAGCTGGGGGCAGAATGATTTGCAAACATATCAGACATAACACATACATACACATGTATTCACTAGGTGTGCAATTTCTTTTGAGGCAATAGCTATTTTATCAGTAAGAGAAAAAGAGCTTTTTATAAGTCATTACAGGCTCAAAAGCTCTGGCTCAGCTCATTTGTAATACAAAGTACAAAGAGCACAATCAAGAAATTGATGTCCTATCTCCATTCTTCACAAGTGCCTACTTTCCAACTCTTCAGTGATGTGAAGATTTACAGCTTAAGAATCTTATTTGTTTCTTAAAAGCCTGTAAGATACACACCACTGAAAAGGTTGCCAAGCATTCCCCTCCTGAACTTAATACTCCCTATGAGGATATGGTTCTCTGCTAAAATGGAATGCTTTTTACCTTTTAGCCTACTCTCCTGTACTACTGGAAGTAAAATAATTATTTCACCACATTCTTTGTCTCTGTCTCTGTGTGTGTTTCTCTCTTACCCATCCCCCCCACAAATTTTTGTGTGGATTTCATACTAATATACTAATACACACAGTGTAGAAAATGCTGCACAAAGATCCAAGAAAATTAGCATTGTTTTCAGAGAAAGAGCTGTGGTCAGGATGATGTCATCAAAAATTGTCTAATTAATTTCCTGTAGCTACATCCTAAAGGAAATCTGGAAGGATCAATTTTCTCAAAAAGTCCTTTGGCAGGGGCAGGGGGCGTGGGGGCAGTAACAGTTTCTGTAAACCCACAGGTGCATAAATTAACATTGATTATCATTTACCTTTAATTTTCAAAACCACAAAGAATGAAATTTCATTTAAAAATCTTTTATGTGGTAGATGTTATCAGAATATAAAAGTCTCTTTATTGAATGTAAACTCTAGATTTTAGTTACTGACACAAAGTAACTGCAAAAAAGGAGAGCAGTTACTTAGTTGGTATTTGCAACTGGGCTTCCCTAAGTCTTCCTCTCCAGCTCTGAATAAAATGAAGTCCACCATTCCTAAGAACCAAAAAGATGAAAGCACTCTTTACCTCCTCTAACTCAATGTTTTCCCTCCAGGCTGATAAGCATTTAGCCACGCTGGACTGGAACGCTGCAGATGGCTTACCAGAGTATTTGAGCCCCTTGAGGGCAAGAACAATGGCACCGTCACCTTTATACCCCAAGGCATTGTAGCATCTGGGGTGCGGTAAACTTGTGTCAAATGAGTCAATGAATGAGACTGTAGATATAAATAAGCTATTCTCCTTTCCCTCCAGAAGCTGCCAATTACACAATGGGGAGAAGAACACCATGACAAACAAATGATAAGTGCTGTAACGGGATATCACTAGAGGCTACACTTTGCCAGTCAAGTTGAAAAAAAAAAAAATAAAAACCTAAAAGACCAATATCAAGTGCTTACGGGCTTAGAACAACCTTTGTGTGTGCAATCTGTGAAAATCTTTTAATTTAAAATGTGTATAATAGCTGTGCACCCAGCAGTCCCACTTGTTAGACACTACTCCTAAATGTATACAAAGTGACTAGTACAAGGTCTTTTTCATTGCGACCATGTTTGTAAAAAGAAAAAAAAATCTCCCTGAATATTCCATCAGCAGGTGAATGGTACAACCATAATAGACAGCACTGCACAAAGTTCAAAAGAACATGGCTGATCTCTATGTGCTAACATGAAAAGAGGTTTAAGACTATTAAGTGAAAAAACTATTTGTAAAATAATTTATTTCCACATATGAAAAAAGAACCATAATAGAAAATGGGCTAGAGCCATGCTACCTAATACAAATATAATAATTTAAACTTTCTAGTAACCACATAAAAACATAAAACAAGAAAAGTTGAATTAATAATATATTTTATTTAATCCAATGTATCCAAAATATTATTATATTGCAGCCATTATAAAAACTTAGTAATGAGATACTTTGTGTTCTTTGTTTTCATTCTAAGTCCTCAAAGTTTACTATGTATTTTAAATTTACAACACACCTCAATTCAAACTATTCACATTTTAAATGCTCAACAGCCACATGTGGTAGTGGCTACCATAGTGGGCAGTATAGATCTCGAAGGGAAATACTTCAAAGTGGTAACAGGGGTTACTTCTGGAAAGGATAATGTTTTAATCTTTTACATCAATAACTAATGAATATATTACTTACACAATGGTAAAAATGTAAGAATGAAAAACAAAGTCATATGAGAATATAATCAGCAAATTGACCTATTCCAAGGATTGTTGAATATCTGGGTCAAGGAGGAAAACCTGGGAAAAATAAAATTTTAAAATATCATTTACAATAGAGAACAAACTAGTGGTTACCACAGGGAAGGTGGGGGGAGGTGTGAAACTGGTGAAAGGGATTAAGAGTACACTTATCATGATGAGTATTAAGTAATGTACAGAATTTCTGAATCACTATATTGTACACTTGAAGCTAATATAACACCGTATGTTAATTATACTAGAGTTTAAAAATAAATAAAATACTACTGAATTAAAATAATATAATAAAATATCATTTACAATAAAAGACACACGTGCACACATACACACCTAACACCTAAGGATAAAACTAAAGGAAGATATACAATAGTTTTATTACTGAAAACTATAAAACATTGCTGAAATAGATTTTACAAGGCTTAAATAAATTTAGAAATATACTATGTTCATGGACTATTAGATTCAAATATATTTATAGATTCAATACCAATCCTAATCAAAATTTCAGCAGGATGTTTGAGTGAAGGACAGGGGAACTATAAGCTTACTCTAAAATATATACCTTTACTTGCATGTATATAAATGTAGATAACTTGGAATAGCCAAAGCAATCCTGAAGAAAAACAAAGCTACTAGAATTACAGAATCAGAATTCCAGATTCATTAAAAAGCTGCAATAAATAGGCAATATGCCATTGGCATAGACAAAGAGATCAACAACACAGAAAAGAGAGTACTTATATGCCTTATACCTGACTTATGACAAAAGAAGCACATAGTATGGTCTTGTGAATATATGATTCTAGGTTAATTGGATATTCATTCATATGAGGGAAAAAGCTGAACTTTGATCCCTACCCCAAACCAAACACAAATGTAAACTGCAAGTGGCAGGAGACCTAAACGCAGAAGGTAGAACAATAAAGCCTCACAGAAGAATATTTTCATGAGCTTGGGACACACAAACATTCACTTAAACAGAACACAAAAGGGATTTACCATTTATAAAAAAGGATTGGTAAACTGGGCTTCACCAATATTTGTATGATAATGAGTAAGAAAGATAAAAATTTAAAAAGAGAGCTTTCATGGTTCAGAGATGATATAATGAAACCTGAATAGGGAAAACATTGCTGAGGGGTCAAAGAAGGGGTCTTGTATGCAAAGGCCCCAGAACAACTAAAGATACAGGGGGTAAAGTATAAGGCATATTTAACAAAGTATGACAAACAGGCTTATATGAACAGATGCTAAGGCATGTGACATACAGAGTAGCTGAAAAGGTTATAAAGGCATTTGGGCTTTATCCTAAAAGCAAGAGAAAGCTGTCAAAGGTTTTTAATTGGGAAAATTTGTGATCAGAACTAAATTTTTGAGGGATACCTCAAAGATTTCTATAGGTGATGGATAAAATTGAGAAGAAACTAGAATCAGGGCAAAGTTAAAATAGATTTCACAAATTACAGTATTTACATTTTCCCGTGTGACAAGAAGTACGCAAAGCTACCCAGCAAATATAAACAGCACTTTTTCCAGGAGTGTTGAGTTTACTTGACTATCAGCAGGAAAACAATTTTACATTGAATTAAACTCTGATACAACACAGGCATGTGCAACTGCATGTGATTCATTTAAATGGTGGGGCCAAAGATAATGTCAATAATAACAGTAGCACCGTTTTTGAATTCTTATTGTGTCTTAGGCACTGTGCTAAGAAAACACTTTACATGAACTCATTTGATTCTCAAAACAATAAACAAAGTAGTTCTACTAGAATCACTTCCTCCATCTAACTACACACACAGAGTTATCTACTCAGATATTTGTGTTTCCATATACCTTGTTTTTTTCACTTTTTTTTTTAGGTTTTATTTATTTTATTTTGAGAGGGAGGAGGGGCACAGAGAGAGGGAAACAGTGTATCGCAATCAGGCTCCATGCACCATGGGGCTCGATCCCACAACCCAGGAATCATGGCCTGAGAGATCATGGCCTAAATTAAGAGTTGGATGTTTCATGAACTGAGCCACCCAGGTGTCCCTTTTTACTTTTTATTTATCAGCTATTAAGGCTTCACATCCTTTATATTGCTGATGATATAACTTGGTGTAACTACTTTGGAAAGCTGGTAAAAATTAATAAGTCTAAACATATGTATGAGGAAACACTGCTGATGTTTCCCAAAAGATATATACAAGAATGCTTACAGCAGCTTTTTCATAAAAGCCAAAAATTAGAAGTAACTCACATGTCCACCATGCCTAGAAGAATTATATAATTTTCAGGACCACATGGTAATAAGTGGCAGAGTCAAAGTTCAAGTTTGTCTAATATTGAAGCTCACATTCTCAGCCACTGCACTATGCTTGAAAGAAATTACCTACTTAACGGAGCAACTTCACCCTATGCTCATAGGTCCAAGCAGTTGACACCCTCTCTTCTTTACTTGTAGGAGAATACGTGTTAGAAAGAGTCAGAAGTTCTGCCACAGTCCAGGCAAAAGATAGTATGGCGGAAGGGAGGGCCCAGAAAAGAGGCTGCCAGACAGAAGAGAATCAGAAACAAAGCCAAACGTGAGAATTAGGTGGCTTGGGCAACACAAGGACAATCAGAGAATGCAGAAATAGGCACAGACTGAGGGCTAAGTTAGGAACTGAAGGTGGGTGTCCAAGAGGCAGTTGGATAAAGAAATATGACACCCAGGAGAGAAATCAGACTGATGAAAAAAGCTTCAGAATCATCAGCATATTTGCACATCAGATTCCTAAATAGAGAACAACATCTCTAATATAGTATAATTTATGCACTCTTCTGACAATTAATATTAGCTCATAGGAAGGTCTCTATGGGCACCTGAAATTAATTTTCAAACCACTGGAGCAGATAGAAGGTTAGTTAGAATGAAAAATTCCTGTGGAGAAGGTATCACCTCCCCTATTAAGTTTCTGAGAGTAATTGTATAAAAGAAAAACCTACTGCTTCTTAAGGTAAGTGGTCAGAATGGTTTCAGGCTATTATCTTGCTATTTGGGAAAATATACAAATATACTAGAGCCAAAGATATAAAAAGCAGAAAGGTGTAGCTTGGTGTCCTCATAGCCACAGCATTCACAGTGGTTAGTTTTTGCTTCAAAAGTCAGTGTCCTATATTTTATTTCAATATCAAAATAATGCAGAAGGGAAACCAAGGTACATTTTGAGGTCATAGATACAATGTGAGAGTGGGATAATCATAAAAGTTACATTCTCTGATGGGGCACGTGAGTGGCTTAGTCGGTTGAGCATCCATCTCTTGATTTTGGCTCAGGTTATGATCCCAGGGACATGGGACCAAGTCCTGCATTGGGCTCTATGCTGAACGTGGAGCCTGCTTAAGATTCTCTCTCTCTAAAAATTAAAGAAAAATAATACAGTCTCTAGATTTTTGTACTCAAGAGAAGAGTGATTCTTTTGGGGAGAGTTCTCAGAGTTCCAACGAGCGCAATAATTAAGAGGAAAAAAAGTAGGGATATAACATAAGGAAAGATGCACAAAACTATCATTATTTGCAAAAAATTTCCATTACAAGAAAATTCACAAGAATCAACAAAACATTATGAGCTATGAGAGAATTTTCATGTGGCCAAAACATGCAAAACATGCAAAACAAGCACCTTTCCCACATATCATCAGTACCTAGTTTGTTTTGTTTTGTTGTGCTGTATTTCCTTAAGATTTTATTTTTAAGCAATCTCCACACCCAATGTGGGGCTCAAACTCACAACCCCAAGATCAAGAGTTGCATGCATCAATAACTGAGCCAGCCACGTGCCCCCATCAGTACCTAGTTTTAAAATCCCACACAGGATGGAAAAAATATCCTCTTTCCAATGAGATACATTAAATATCTAGGGAAAAAACTGGACTGAATTGTGTAAGTTCTTTACATATTTTAGATCTTAATCCCTTACGGGCTCTATCATTTGCAAATATTTTTTCCCATTCAGTAGGTTGCCTTTTTATTTTGTTGATGGTTTCCTTTGCTGTGCAAAAGCTTTTTTTTTTTCTTTTTTGATGTAGTCCCAATAGTTTGTGGGTTTTTGTTTTACTTTCTTTTGTTTCCCTTGCCTTAAGAGATGTATTTAGGAAAATGTTGTAGCCAACGTCAGAGAAATTATTACCTGTGTTCTCTTCTAGGACTCATTTAGGACAAGACTCATTTAGGTCTTAAATCCATTTTGAGTTTATTTTTGTATATGGTGTTAGAAGTGGTCTAAATTCTTTTTAAGTTTATTTATGTATTTTGAAAGGGAGAGAGATGTGGAAGAGACAGAGAGAAAGGGAGAGAGAACCCCAAGCAGGCTCTGCACTTACAGTGCAATATGGGGCTTGAATTCACAAACCAAGAGATCATGACCTGAGCAGAAATAGAGTCAGACGTTTAAGCGACTGAGCCTGCCAAGTGTCCCAGAAGTGCTCTAATTTCATTCCACATGTACAGTTTTCCCAACATCATTCACTGAAGAGACTGTCTTTTCCCCTTTCCATATTCTTGCCTCCTTTGTCATACTTTAACTGACCATATAAATGTGGGGTTATTTCTGGGTTCTATACTCTGTTCCATTGATCTATGTGTCTAGCTTTGTGCCAGTACCTTACCATTTTGGTTGTTTTTATTTTTTAAACAAATAGTTTATTGTCAAGTTGGTTTCCATATAACACCCACTGCTCATCCACCATTTTGATTACTATAGCTTGGTAGTATATTAAAATCTAGAATTGTGATATCTCCAGCTTTGTTTTTATGTAGCCTTAAAAAAAAAAAAGATGAGATCATGCCATTTGCCACATGAATGGACTTAGAGGGTATTATGCTAAGTGAAATAAGTCAGACTGAGAAAGACAAGTACCATATGATTTCACTTATCTGCGGAGTCTAAAAAAACAAACGAGTAAACAAACAAAAAGCAGAATCAGAACTAAAAATACAAAGAACAAACTGATTGTTGCCAGAGGGGAAGGGATGGATGGGAAAAATGGGTCAAAGGAGTGGGAGATACAGGCTTCTGGTTATGGAATAAGTAAATCACAGGAATAAAAGTCACAGCATACGGAATATAGTCAATGATACTGTAACAGTGTTGTGTAATAGTGTTGTGCAGTGACAGATGGTAGCTACACTTGTGGTAAGCAGAGCATAATATATAAACTTGTAAAACTACTATGTTGTACACTTGAAATTAATGTAAATTGTGTATCAACTATATTCAAATAAAAATAAATAAATATGGAAAAACTCTCCCTAAAAGCACAGATTGCTGAGGGCCATAAAAGGGTAAATGCAAGAGCAAATCACATTCCTGAACAGAAGACTATCGAAAGAACATCAGTTTATCTATAATTAATTTGGAAATTTAATACGATTCCAACAAAAATACCAATGGAAGAGTCTCCAAAATTCAACAATGTGATTTCAAAGTTTATTTGGGGGTATTGACGGGAGACAAGAATATTCTAGAATTTTCTAAAAGAATAACATTATGAAACTTACAGCAGATGTAAAATGTGCAATAAAGCAACAATAAATAAAACTGTGCTTTGGAACACAAATTGTCCAACAGCTCACTGGGCTGATACTGCAAGGCCTAGTATCAGATCAATATTAAATAACCAACATCAAAAAAAAAAACCACAAAAAAATAAAATAACCAAACATCACAACAGAAAAAAAAAGGATAAATATTCAAGCTTTTTATAAAAGAAATTTTTAAAAAGTCAGCCCCAACAGCAATCAAAGAAATGCAAAGTAAAATAGCAATATATCACTTTTTTGTTTGACTTATCAAGCTGACATTTTAGTTTATGTTATTTATTATTTAGTAATGCCAAGTGTTGGCCAATGCAGGGAAACAACCTCTGATACATTGCTGGTAGGACTGAAAACAGATACAGCCTTTCTGAGAGCTATTTAGCAGTAAGTATCAGAAGCTTAATACGTTTTTTCCAAACAAGCCCACTTTTAATAATTTAGCCAAAGGAAATGATGAGAGATATGTTCAAAGATTAATCTACAAAGATGTTTTTCTAGATTTAATAACATCAAAAATTTTTAAACAAACTAAAAATATAACAGCAAGAGTAGAGACGAAATAATTTGTGATAAAGCCATAATACTTCTGTAGAACATTTCATAAAATGCAGAAATGGGGGGACTTGGGTGGTTCAGTCAGTGACGTGTCTGACTTTGGCATCCCATCTCATGGTTTGTAAGTTAAAGTCCCACATCGGGCTCTGCACTGGCAGCTCAGAATCTGCTTTGGATCCTCTGTCTCCTTCTCTGACTGACCATTCCCTGCTCACACTCTCTCTCAAAAATAATGAAATGAACGTTTTTTAAAGTTAAAAATAAATAAAATGCAGAAAGGTAAAAAATTAAGTGGAAAAAATTAACAACAAAAACAATTTATAAAAGTATCACAATAGGATTTCAATTTTTGTTTGAGTAAACAATTATATGTGCATATTTGCTAAAAGATTATACCCAAAATACTGAAAGAACGGTAGGCTAATGGCTTGTTATTTTCATCAACTTTTTACAAACTGGATCAAAAAAAACCTAAGAGTCTGTGACTAAAACAAATAGGATGGTAGAAAATGGTATCAGATCTTTGCTAACGGTATGAAGTATTTTATCCATCGTGACTGATATGAGGGATCACATGACTGATACGCTGACCAGGTTTTAGAGCCCCGCACACCAATTTCTGGGTCTCACTCAGGGGCCAACCTGAGTTCCACCTATTTCACAAAGGTCACCCTGGTCTACACCTGGGAGTCTCTGTCTCCTCCGGAATTTGAGAATCTTGGCAGTGACTGAAGAGAATGTTCATTATTTATTGCTCAAGCAGTGTCTTAATGCTTTTGTTTTATTCGAGTTCTGTCTCAGAGAGAACACCAGCCCTTCCAGAGGAGGCCTCATGCCCAGGGCCTAGACCAGTGCCCTCCGCACGGCGCTCATGTTTGGGACTTTGCGGGCAGACACCACACGTCACTGAATTCTATCACAGAAGACTGGGCAACTAAAACTTTGAAACTGAATGAAATACACATTACTGCAATAATTCCTTTGAATGTTCCTTTAAATTCTAGACCAATATAACTCCAGTGTTTAAAACTATTGGCCGGTTTCAGGGAGGTGGGAATAAAGATTTCCAGTTTAATGCAGGCGGACAAGCAGCAGCAGTCAAATGTAACCTTAAAAATTAAGGGAGAAGGTAAGAAAATAGCATTAAATTTTCAAGAAAATGAATGGTGGTACCCTATGATTCCAGAGGCAAACACAACAGAAGAGACACAGTGAGAGAAAAGAGGAATTCTACAGGTCAGTCTAGAAATCAGATAAATATGCTTTGGCAACACAGAGCATGGGCCTGGGCTAGACAGGACGTCCCCAAACAGGCTTCTGGTGTGGCTGACCTGTGGCTAACCGGCAACCAGAATGGGCAACAGTGAAAATGAAAGAGCCAGGAGGAAGGTTGTAAAAATTATTCCAGTTTTGATAATGAGAAACTTTGAAGAAAAAATTAATGGAAGAAAAAAAGAAAATTAATGGGATTTTCAACTTGGAAAAGGAGAGGCCACAGGCCATTAATTATGGTAGCTGAACATTCACTGTCTGGTCCCAGAGGGGTAAAATCAGTCTTACTTATACATAAGGAGGGGTTCCCAATAGGCAGGTTTGTGAACTACTGTGGTGGTGGTGAAGTAGAGGCCAAAAGACAGGGAAATAGGGTGTCTGTGGCAGGCGGAAACTTGAAGATGGGAGATTTGGGGAGGGAACTGGTTCCAGTATTATCTCAAGGTCCCTTCCATCCTTATAATTTAATGATTTAATAAATTATTGTACAGCAAAGGTTTATAAAACCCAGATAACACAAGCTATATAAAAGTACACTATTAAGAAAGAAGACGGAAGGCAGAAAATTTTCACTTCTCTTTTTTAATACCTATGATAATCCTACGCCCTAATTATAAGTCTTTCAACCCTATTCAGTAATTGGGCTAATATATATGCATCCCAAAGGTCAGGAAAATAGAGTATAAATGCAGCTCTTGACATATTTATAGCCATCTGAGCCTTCACTAAATGGTCCTATTTAGACAACTACGCTGGTTTAGTCCTTAAACCTGGCTCTCACTTAAAGCCATCAGTATATCTGCATCTAAAAGTCTGATCCCTCTTTTCATTCCCTTAACATCAAGAAGTCAGATTTCCGGCTTTTAAGAACTGTTTATAAACTAAGAGTAAATAGGCAAAGAGAAAAAATATTTAGTATTATCTTGAGAATAAAATCACCTGAAGTCCATGTCCCTTCACTGCTATATTTTAACAGTTTTCAAAGGCCTTTTTCTGATATCCATGGATGAGAGAAACTATAGAAGTCTCTCCTGTTCCCATGGGGAGACTCCAGCACACCACTGAAACAAAGGCTTTTTTCTTCCCCAGTGTTTTCCTAGTGACTGACCATGTTCTAAAGACTTGAAGATGCTGGATCATTTAATAGTATAATTAATCTCTATAATGTTCCACAGTGAAATTCTAAGATAACTAAGTATAATTAAATGTATTTCTCAACACATAGATTGATTCATAAATTTGTTACTGTCTCTGCTATTACCCTCTTCTTGTTAATAATATTATAGTAGAAGCCCATTTATGGAATTCCAAGTACCATGTTAGGCACTTTACATATGTATTTATTTATAATCCTATCACAGCTATGTATGGAATAAATATAATCATTATTTTCTATATAAGAAAATAGAGGCAAAGAGGAGTTAAGTAATAATTTCCCCAAGATCCTTGAGCCAGAGCCAGTCTGGGTCTATTTTACACCAAACCCCACCCTCTCTCCACCTTGTAGGCACTTTCTCATCATGCTGCATCTACTGGATATCAACTCCCTGAAAGTATTACATTCCATTTCTCTAATAAAGACAGACGGTATTACTTATCATTATAATTCATGTCTCTCAATCAGACTTAATATGCTTCTGCCACCTGAGTTAAAAATCCACCAAAGACACAACATGAAAAGTTTGCAGTAATAATACTCCATCTCAAAGAAAGCAAATGTGGGTTTCTTTAACCTAATGGATATATCATGAAGATACAGTTTTTTGTTACTTTTCATAGGTCTCTTCCTTTCATAGTTGAATAGAATAAGAACAATGCATCTAACAATGTTAGCTGTTAGATTCTGAGGTCAGGGACCAAATTTTATTCATTTCTATATCCTCAAGGTCTGTATGCGGTAGACATTCAATATCTGATTGTTGGTGAAAGATAGACGCAATGATCACCTACTTCTAAAAGTAACATTTTAGGGTACCTAAAACATTTTGAACAGCAAAAAAGACTCCATGTTTCCACAACAATGTATAAGGTCTGCAGGTAAACTTCCTACCTCTCGATCCTTGAGTTTCATGGCGAGCACCAACTGGTGCCTGTGGTTAGTGAGAGCCTCCCGATAATTTCCTTTGGAGAAGAATGCAGAGCCCAGATTCCCATGAGCTCGGCATTCTCCTGTCTGGTCACCTGGGTTGGATTTTAAAAAAAGATAAAATTTCTCTAAGTTACAGTGTTAGTTATAATTTGTAATGCCCACATTAATTTAAGAACCACAGATTTACAAGCTAAGATCTCACTTCCCTTCTTTTAGAAAAGTACTTTCTTCTTCTCCAAGACTCTATTTAGTAAGTTATGGCCCTAGAACTTGAATCTCTGGACAATAACTTGTTATAACACATAACTAGAATCAGGGATATAGGTGTCCTGGTAATGAGAGGACACAAACCAGCTGCTAAGAGTCAGCTCAATTTTCTGCTAATTACCTCTGGTTCTGAACAACCATCAGCTTGCTGATTCAGACATTTAACTACAAACCTAACATGATGTGTTGATTCTTTACAAGTATGCTGATGGCAGACTTACCGTGTCTCTGCTCTTACTGCACTCCTGCAAGTCACTGAATAATCGCTGTAACAACAACCATACTCATAAGCCACACTTATTTTACAAATGAGGAGATGGTAGCACAGAGAGCTGAGGCATCCTGCAGAAGGTCATATGGCTAGTAAGCGGCAGAGCAGGATGCTAAACTCAGCAGTCTGGTTCCATAGGCCACACTCTTAACCCCTGCACTGGACCATTGCCTCTGGCAAAATGCTGATGCATTCTAAGGTAGGCAAAAATCAAAATTAAGATGAAAGATTCACCCATTAATACTATCATTTGGGGTATTAAAGCTGTGAGCCCAAATCTCTGAAGAGGGCAATGAGTATGTTAATCCACATATCTCGGGCTTTTGGGAGCCTTGGTATCTTATTATAAGACCTAAGCATTCTAAAACACAGAATATTCTAGAGACACGCTCACTTTTCATCACATGTGGTATCCCTGTCCATGTCAGGCTAATCAGTTTTCTTTATTTCCTGCCTGTACTGAAACAAAAGACAAACATACCCTACCTAAGGTCTTGGCTACATCCAAGTCCTGCTGCATGTATCCAGTACTCTTCTCTGTGTTTCCAAGAGACCAGTAAGCACTGCTCAGGGCAGAGAAAACCGAACCTCTCAGTTTGAGGCTGCAGGTGCCAATCTTGAGAGCAGCTTCTAAGACAACCACAGAGGCCCCATGATGGCCAGCTGTCAGGAGTTCCTGCCCAACCACAGATACGACCACAAAGGGGCTCTTGTCCAGTTTCATTTTCTGAAGCTGCTGATAAGTGGGCTCGAGAGAGTCTGGAAAAAAAAATGGAAACGAGAATGTAGGATGCTATACAAAACAATCTTTTGTAATAGGCTTTAAAACATATGTTTATCACACTTTTTTAGGGGCCATTTCGAGTACAAACTCTTCAACCTTTAGCACCACCCTCACTGCCATTTAGCCATAGGACTCCATGACCCCAACCTTAGTCCGGTGATTTCCTTCTCCCCACTGCACATGAGCACACCACACTCACCTTCTCTTCCAGTCCTTCTTTGATTATGATGTGCCACTCTCCCTGAACAGTTCTCCCTCCTCTGGTCTGCTGTCCTCTCAAAATCTTATAAGCACACGGGCACCTGGGTGGCTCAGTCAGTTAAGGGTCTGCCTTCAGCTCAGATTATGATCTCATGGTTTGTGAGTGTCTGAGCCCTCCATCAGGATTCTCTGTCTGCCTGTCTCTCTGCCCCTCTCCTAGTCACATGTGCTCTCTAAAAATAAATAAACTTTTTAAAAAATCTTACAAGCACATCTCTCAAGTTCTGACTTTACCATCTGGTATTCTCAGGCCCTACAGCCCACAGTACTCTTTGTATCTAAACTGCTGCTTCATTTTTATAGTTAATATTGCACAGTTTGACCCTTAACTATTTTAGACTTGTTCCATGTGTGTTAATTTTTAAGACATTTCCCCAGCTAAATCTGAAGACTGCTGTAGGAGTGTTTAAAGGTTTATAGTAATTCCACAGCAATTGGCACAATGTGGGCACTAAATTGAAAACTTACCATTGCCATGTAGGTGATAGTCCCTAACACATCTGGCATTCCATAAATGTTTGTTCAATCAGAATCTGAATGGCTGATTAATAAAACTCCATCCAGATGATGCAATAAAAGAAGCTCTCCTAATAAAATCCCCATCATCCTCACTGCAACCCAGTGTCCAGTGTTGCTTCCAAGACCAGTATGACCAAACAGAAAAGTATCAGGGTGCCTGGGTGGCTCAGTCATTTGAGCATCCAACTTCAGCTCAGGTCATAATCTCACAGTTGGTGAGTTTGAGCCCTGTGTCAGGCTCTTAGAGCCTGGAGCCTGCTTCGGATCCTGTGTTGCCCTCTCTCTCTGCCACTGCCCCACTTGTTCTCTCTCTCTCTCTCTCTCTTTCAAATAAATAAAACGTAAAAGAAAAAAATGTAAAGTATTATCAGTTTTTGTTGCGATGACAAATGAAACCATAAAAAAATCATCTGAATTTGCTAAAGTAAGGCAGAAGACAAAATTAATGTTAATTGCATTTTATTTTCATGTGGTATCTGGAGAAGACACAGACTAGGGGTCAGAAAGCCACAAAAGGAGTCTGTTCACCGGAAGCCAGGTTTGAATGCGGATGACCTCTACGCTTGCCTTCTCCCCCTTCTCCCATTTTTTTAAAAGACAATTGCAGAGCCAATGGCTATCACCCTACAATGATGTGGCACTTAGAACGCATTTGTTAGCTTTCCTCAAAAACTATTTAACATTAGTTATTCCACTGTGCACATGTAAAAAAAACTGTTAAAAGGCTGGTCTCCTTAAATCTTGAATCTCTCAGCCAACACTACTGCATTAAAATGTAATTGTTACAATTTATGACTTTGAATTTCAACTCTACACTAAGGAGCTCTCGTCTGAATCAACATTACCACAGAAACCTCGAAACCTACTGGTGCCTAAAGCATTTTTCCCCTTCAATCAGATCACTAAACAGAGAACAAAGAACATTTTTATACCTGTCAAGATGCAAGCGTGAGCAGTACCAGTAAACACTAGCTAACCAATAGGGTTAAATACAGGCACAGGAACCCAAGAATTACTGGAAAAGAAAAGAACAGTACCACACTGAAATAAATGTGAGCAGAATTTGGTGGTATCCGCTGATGGGTCTGGCAGCCAATGATGATCACATTAGCGTCCTACCAGTCATTTAAGAGAAGCAAAAATAATAGAACTTAGAGATGAAAAGACCTTGAAAATACCCATTTTAGAAATGATGAATCTAAACATTTAAGTGATTCATTCAAGGTCAGACAGCTTGGGACAGAGCCAAGATATGAACCCATTGCAGGGCTCTAAGTCCAGGCTCTACGATACCATACCTAAACTAAATTCTTAGTTGTTGACAAAAGAAACTAAATTTGGCCAGTTGTAAGTAGAAAAGAAATGCACAGAGGAGCTACTGCCAACGGCGAAAAATCAGGCCTCCAGACCCACAATCAAAATCATGCCACCAAAGCTCCATAAGGAAAACTACGTGACTGTTGCAACTCAACACAGGAGACCACAGGCTCCAAGACTGTTCCCCCTCCCCCCCACTACTCCAGGCCACCCTTAGAAAACACTTGTCATGACTGCCAACCAACACCACCAGAACAGATTCTGTGCTATTCTTTCTTCTTTGAACCTTTAGCTCCTGATTCAAAGGTGAGTCCTAGATGCGACGAAGGATGAGAATATTAAGATCTGATATTTTCAGCTTTTACAGTGGAAGGCCGTAGGCTGAATTATAACAGAGAATTCCCAAAACACAGCATGAGGCTTCAGACACAGAGAGCCCAAAGTGACTAACAGCCAGCAAAGATACCATGCTTCAGCTGGTGATTTTTCTTTTAAACATGGCAACCATGGCCAAGTTCAAAAGAGGAGCCTTTGAATCAAGCCGCTAAAACTACATAACAGTATAAAGAAGACAGAACATTGCCACAGCTGGAGGACTGAGGGAAATACCTAGAAGTTTACCCCTGCCCCCCCCAAAAAAAAAGAAAAAAAAAGAAACCTTCAATTCTACAAATTTTCAGTAAAAAAATGAAGTTGGAAGTACAAGAGGTAAAAGATAAAATTTCCATTTGCAGTATTAAGAAAGGAGAAAGTAAATACATTAAAAGATAAATTAAATGCAAGCTCACATACAGTATATGTTACAAGAGTTTGGAAAAGGGAGTGACTATTAAGGGTAATCAGAAAGCTTCATGGAAGCATAACTTGATTAAACGAAGAAAGAGTAGGTAGGATTTAGACAAGTTCTTCTTTTTTTTCTGAGAGTAGAGGGTATTTTAAGCAGAAGTTTTGTCCCTAGAAAAGGTCCCAGAAGAAAATAGGTATATGGAATGATACAGAATGATGGATGAATAGGCCAGCTGGAATGGACCAGAGAATATCATAAGGAAGGAAGCAAATGGAGAATAATGGAGAAAATACTTAGCTAAGAATAAAGAGACCTGGATTTCAAAGCCACACAGCATTGATCTCACTTTGTCAAATGTATGGATTATGATTCTGGTGATGGTTACATAAATCTCTATGTGTGATAGATAATATGTATATGTCTATATATATTATGTACACGTGTGCATAAATTTATACACATATGCATACATGTGTGTACATCTATGTATGTGTGCAGATATATACACAAAAGTCCACTTCACTTTATGTCAATTTAAAATTTTTAATGTCAAATGTCTCTACTTTGGGTGGTAATTATGTTTCCATGGCCCACACTCATTAGTCAGAAGTTCTAATTATCAGGTGTGCATGCTTTTGATAAATAAAAATGGTAGGACAAGTTTTCCTAATGTATAAAAAGTACAAGCTAGATTAGTCACCTCAGATTCTTTCCAACTCTACTATTCTATTATTCTAATTCCTATTCTAGAGTAAATGAAGGCTCTTAGTAAAGGGACTAATTTTGTGATTTTATCAGGCGAGGTAAAACAGAGATTTAGCAGCCTATAGGTCTTAACATGTTTTTCCTTCTAGAAACTATGCATGATATATGGAATAGCCAATGTTAAACCAACTACATAAGAATGTAGAGGCCTGCAACAACATTCACTGAACACTAGTTATTTACTTTCCAAATGTATAGCCTTTAAGAATATAAGACGAACAAAGTCACATTTCCTGACATGTGAAGAGCTTGCAGGAACATCGTAGAGAACATTTATAAACAATCACACTTGGCTAGGAGATGCACATTTATCCACATATCACCACCTCTGGATTTGAGATTTAATGTCTCTGAACACAACAGTTCCTCTCAGTGGTATGGCACTTCTGTGTCTAAAGGAGTCCAACAGAGCTCTGTCAGTTTATATAAAATAAAAAGTTAAATGACAAGAAAGAATTGTGTCATCATTTAAACATCAACATTTTTTTACTAATATGTAAAATAATGATACAACTCTTAAGCCAGACTTCTTAGCATTGTTAGAATTCTTAGCATTCTCCTTTCTCAAAGGAGAAAAAGGCTAACCCTACTCATGTAGGTCTGACAGTTCTTTCCACAGAAGTGACCTCTTACTAGAAATTGAAGACATAAGTGGGTGGTTCATCCTGTTAAGTGTCTGACTTCGGCTCAGGTCATGACCTCGAGGCTCATGAGTTGGAGCCCAGGGTTGGGCTCTGTACTGACAGCTCAGTCTGTAGCCTGCTTCGGATTCTGTGTGTGTGTCTCTCTCTGCCCCTCCCCCGCTCACACTCTGTCTCTGTCTCTCTCTCTCTTTCTCAAAAATAAACATATAAAAGAATTTTAAAGAAGAAATTGAAAATATAAGAACTAGTGTTTTTCAGGAACTGCAGGTTGTTTCATTCTCGTCTCCAAGATAACGAGAATGAGAGAAAAGATCTCTTCTACAAAGGAGGCTCGCCTCTATCCTGTAAGCAATGGGGAAAACAGAATTACAAATAAGAGAATGACTTATCAGACTTACATTTTAGAAAGTTCATTCTGGGAGGAAAGCATGGACTGGTTAGGAGAGATAAAAGCCAGAAAAACCAGTTAGAAGCAAAGTCCTGAATTTTCAATACAAAACAAATGGAGAACAAGGGATAAATTTCAGACATAGTTAGAATAAAAAAATTATGGAACTTGAGGAATAAATGCATTTAACAGACACAATGCCTTATTCCAAAGGAATGATATTGTACTCCCCATCTCCACTGGATTACCTTCAAGGTAATTAACATTTTTACAGACTTGACTTTGTCTACAGCACTATGAAGACCTTCTGGAGCCTTCCAAGTTACCCTTATACCATTCCCATACATACATTAAAAAGGTTTCAATTTTCCTAAACACCTAGTGATACCACTACCAATTACTCTTGGATACACCACTGAAATACAGCACTGAGCTGCAAACCTGGAAGACTGAGAGAAACAATCCTGAAATGAATTTCCAAAACTGACCCAGAGAGAACAGCAACTACTGAAAGGTAAGAGAGTAAGCAAAGGGGGCGCCCGGGTGGCTTAGTCGGTTAAGCGTCCGACTTTCCGACTTTCGCTTAGGTCATGATCTCGCGGTTCGTGGGTTCGAGCCCCGCGTCGGGCTCTGTGCTGACTGCCAGCTCAGAGCCTGAGCCTGTTTCAGTCTGTGACTCCTTCTCTCTCTGACCCTCCCCTGCTCACGCTGTCTCTCTCTCCTAGAAATAAATAAAACATTTAAAAAAAAAAAAAAAGAGAGTAAGCAAAGTATGATGAAGGTAAAGTATTCCCAAAAAACAAAATTTAGAGGTAAGGTTCATAACATGCACTTCATTTTAATTTTCATATTTTCTTAGGGTATTTCCTTAAAGAAGAAACTAAAAGCCACTGGGCTTGTCATAAAAGGAGAGCTATTGTATGATTCCACCTCCAAGCGGTACCCAGAGTAGTTAAATGCAGGACTGAAAACAGCATGGTAGTTGCCCCGAGTGGGGAAGATGGGGAGTAGGAAGTTATTATTTAATGGGGATAGAGTATCAACCCGGGAAGATGAAAAAGTTCTGGAGATGGATGGTGGTGATGATCCCTTAACACTGTTAAACGGACATAATGCCACTGAAATGTATCATTAAAAATGGTTAAAATTGGTCAATTTTATGTTACATATATTGTACCACAACTAGAAAACTTTCAGTTTATACGAAAAGTCAAACTTAACCCTCCTCAAAAAAACAAAAGGAAAGAAAAGAAAACTGACATGTTTAGCACTTTGTCTAAGCACTTTGTCACATTTTCCCAGGTTTGTGTGTATTAACACTTCCAAAAGGATTCAGAGGCCTTCCACAGAAATAAAGGTAGAAAACACAGAAGTCAGAATGGGTAGAATACAAGGAAAAGGCAATAAAACTCAGCATATAGACAAGGCCTGGCCCAGTTCCTCAAGGTAGCCAGGACACTGGGCTCTAGGCTTCATGGAAGACAAAGAAGAAGGAAAAGATCACTTTAAAAATTCCCAGACCATTTAAAAAAATTTTTTAATGTTTATTTATTTTTGAGAGAGAGAGAGAGAGAGAAAGAGAGAGAGAATGAGTGAGCAAGGAGCAGAGAGTGAGGGAGACACAGAATCCAAAGCAGGCTCAAGGCTAAGAGCTATCAGCACAGAGCCCGATGTGGGGCTTGAACTCACAAACTGGGAGATCATGAATTACCTGAGCTGAAGTCAGATGCTGAACCAACTAAGCCACCCAGGTACCCCTAAAATTCCCAGATCTTTTAAATAAAAACACACCCACACACAGGAGAAATTCAGCTCTTCCTGGCACTGAGGGCTGAGACCACATTTCCCAGTGAGTGCTCGGCAAGAGGATCACGTGTACGGTACAGTGTTCATTCCACTCCCACGACACTGTGCCTGTCGTAAGTCCAAGAGGAGGCTCACTACGTGCACTCCTCAGTGAGGAGCGTGTCACACCGAAGCAAGGGAGGTGGCCTGCAAGGACCAGTTTATACTTTCTAGGGCTGGATTCTCAAAACAACATCAGGAGGCAGATATTGTCATTTCCCTCGGTAAGGACCGAGGTGTACAGAAAGGAAGCAACCTTGCTCAGTCAATGAAATAGCAAACGGCAGCACTGGGATTAGGTTCCAATCTTTTTTTTAACATAACATCTCAGAACACAGGCCTCCTGTGAAGTGACTGCCACCTAAAAGAAAATCAGAGGGAAAGAGCTCACCGAGGGGGATGGCAATTAGGCAAATAAAAGGTGAGCCCCAACTTGACCCTGAGAGAAAAGCTTATACATTCAACAGCCATTTTCCACCAGCACTCCATAAAATTAGCTTCCCTGGGTCCTCTGGAGCTGGTAGAAACACCACGACAGGTGATAGCCCATAAATGTAATAGTCTCTAGATTACCGAATTAACGGGAGGAGAGAAAATATACACAAGAGAACCCTCAGCAAGAAGCAGTCCTGGCATCTTTAGAGGAACAAATAAAGGTAAACTCAATCTCACTTTATAATTGTATTACTGAATTTGGTTGGCAATAGTACTATGCTGTTCCTTCCAAATTTGCATAAACATTTATAAGATATAATGCACTGAGATTCTGACTGTCTAAAAAGGAGAAACAGAAAAAAGTGAAAGGATAACTTGAGAAGCCATCAAAAAGAGCATCATTTTATATTTATGCTTACTTTTGCATTTTCATTAACGATTTAAGGAAATATATTATATTATAAGGATAGAAGTATATCCACAGGAGAAGTAGTTTAACTGATCTTTTGGTTGGTGAACATGAGTGAAAACATAAAAATAAAGTAAAACAGACTTATTAATTCAGTTAGCAATATCAGCAACACTATAAAAAAACAAGTAAGTTTCAATATGGATAGATAGAATGTAATTATGTGGGAACAGGGGCATATCAATGCAGACTGGCCCTAACTTTAAAAATAATGAAATCCTGGGGGCACGTGGGTGGTTCAATCAGTTGAGGGTTCAACTCTTGGTTTCAGCTCAGGTCATGATCTCACGGTTCGTGGGTTTGAGCCCCTGCTTGAGATGCTCTCTCTCCCTCTCTCTCTGCCCCTCCCCTACACATGCTCTCTTTCTCTCTCAAAATAAAAATAAAATTAAAAAAAAAAAGAAACTTTGAAACTTCCCCAAAAGGCCAAACCACAGGGATCCTGTGCACATCACTAGGGTTTTGATTCTTTACAGAAGTACCTGGATTAGGGGGCTTTCTCTGTTGTGTTTAAGAATTATTAAAACAAAAACAAAAACAAAAAACAATGTAACAGATCAAACCTATATGTAAAGTGACCCAAACTGCACAGACACACAACAATGGCAGGAACTCAGAAAGCTGCAAGAGGCTAAAATAAACAGTGGCTAGAAATGAGTGGCAAACGATGACAGATTTTGTGAATTGCAACCATATGTCAAAAAGAGAGGTCATTAAGATGTGACATGGCACACAGAACAACACCGTGCCAAGGAACAGCTTCTATAAAATGCTGATAAGAGAAGCCCACCTGGAATAGGTACAGCGGTAAAGGCAAGGCTAAAAATAAATGAGATAAATCAAATCGCCTTAAGGAAAGAGAAGAAAATACCGGAGCGCTCCAGGCACCTGTAAGATGCTGCTTTCTCCAGGGTCAGGCTTAGGTCATTCAGGATAGGACAGGAAAGAACTGGCACAGAAAACCCGAAGGGGGACAGCAGCACTGAGCTATTTCTCGCAGTGCAGGAAGGTTTTCTTACATTTATCTAAACAAATTGCTTCAAAGGCAAAATGGTGAGTATGATTCTGCTGATCTCAACACATTCAGTCCAATATCCTAAGACAGCAGCAGAAACACCTCAGAATAAAGAAGTAGTATCTTCAAGACCTAAATAAAATATATATATATATGTATATATATTTTTTTCCCATGTAAATTACTTGCAGAAGGGTGTAGGGAGAGAAGGGAAAATGCCAGAAAATGGCAAGGAGAGACAGATTGACTTTTGTTGCTGCTGTTGTCCACTTCCCCCACCCGCCCAAGCCCTGGAGCTCCAAAGCGCATCTGTTCTAAGTCAAAGTTTATTAACAGCAGGTCCCCCAGTGGGAGAAGCCATTAGGTTCCTACAAGCAAAGACTCAGCTTTGTAAGGGGTTATAAAATCATATGAGGAGAGATTTCCTTGTCACTCTTTTTCTAAAACATGAAATCTTCAACTTTCAGGAAAACATTTTTTATAGCTATGAAGTACCCAGAGACAAAGTACCATTTAGTTCATCAAACTTTTACTTAGCTTTTATTTTGAGCCAAGTAGTGTACGGGCCAATATATTAAAACTATATAATGCCACAAATATTTTTTAAACTAAATAAGGTATCTAGTGACACTGCCATCAAATTTTTTAGGTTCATTCAGAAACATACCATTTCAGAGACAAAATAAGTTCTGCTTGATATAATCTAACTACTACGGAATATTATTAACTGTCTACTATTTGCCATCAATCCACCTTAGTGTCTCCATCACTGCAAAGATGACTATTGGTATAGCCTTTAAGCCCAATCTGTCCAAAAGCTCATTCGGCAAAAATCAATCTTCCTCAAAGTGAAATCAATCAGTTTTGGGCCTAAGAACTCATCCAACCTTTGTACTATTTCCAATCCACTGTTTTTCCAGAATACCAATTGGTACAAAACAGAAGTAACAGGAGAAAACCATGTAAACTAGTTCTTTTTTTTCCCTTTTAATTCAACATAGTTTTTTCATGTTCCTCTGAAAAATGTTAGACACAGCCTAGTGTTACACAGATCCATATTTCCTGTTCTGAAATACTAGAATATACGATATCTACTCTTCTAGATGGCATATTGGTCCAACTGTGGAAATCAATTTACCACTAGACGTGTTGTGATTCAAAGGTGCAGAATCTCACAACTATTTTTTAAAAGTATTCTTTGGATAACCCTGAAATCCAGAAAAGTTAATTCATTCACACTAGTCATAAAGTTAGTTTACGAAAAATTTTTAAAATAGAATCCAAGTCCATAAGCTTCTGGGCCAGCGTCCTTACCAGCATCCTGTTCTGACTCATTAACATCAGCTATTATAACAGTGATTCTTGATCTTCCTTTGTGTAAAATATCAAATCTTGGCAAATTGATAACCTACCAATTCTCAATGTCTTGGTCCAAAGTCTTCAAAGGCTAGAAATGTCCTACTTTAAATTAGTGTCAGACCAAACACTTTCATCGTATTTACCTCTCATGGGAGATTTCATGGCCGCCTCTACCATGCCCACCAGAAGCTGGAGACTCTTGGGGTCCTGAGCCAGGCCGGATGCAAAGGCTGCCAGGGCATCGGCATGGCGTCCCAGGTACTGGAGGGCAACACCCTGTCGGAAGTATGCCTGGAAGAAAGAAAAGACAACACATGTTTTACTTACATACTATGTTCCAAGAAGATTGATGGTGATTCTTTATTAGAAAAACTGGTCAGCACACATAAGACTGACATCGTCCTGGTTTAAAAACTTAGTACATAGTTTGAAATCAATTCCGATTATCAATTCTGATAAAATGTTAGCATACTTCTTTCAAGGAAATGAGATTTAAAACCTTCACTCTTTGGGGCTCCTGGCTGACTCATTTGGAAGAGCATGCAACTCTTTTTGTTGTTGCTGTTAATAATTTTTTTAATGTTTATATATTTTTGAAAGAGAGAGAGACAGAATGTGAGCAGGGGAGGGGCAGAGAGGGAGACACAGAATCCGAAGCAGGCTCCAGGCTCTGAGCTATTAGCACAGAGTCCAACACAGGGCTCAAACCCACAAACCGTGAGATCATGACCTGAGCCGAAGTCAGACGCTTAACCGACTGAGCCACTCAGGAGCCCTGAGCATGAAACTCTTGATCTTGGGATTGGGAGTCCAAGCCCTATGTGGGGTGTAGAGATCACTGAAATAAATTTTAAAAGCTTAAACAAATTTTTTTTTAACTTTCACTTTTGTCACGTCTAGAACATTTATTAATTTTATGACATTCTTTGGCATTTATTTACAAATCCTTTTTAAAGTTTTTTTGATAATTTTTAAAATACATTTTATCCCACCTTTAAGCTCTTCTAAGACAAAGTATTTGGAAATTTCTTTATATCTCACCAAAGCATCTGGTACAGTGTAAGATAAATGAGAGATACTCAAATTCCGATTATTTCAAATTTTCCTCTTTTCTATAATTAAAGGGAAAAATCAATGTGTGATGGTTATTAAGATTATTTTATTTTATTTTATTTTACTTTTGAAATGTTTTTATTTATTTCTAGGAGAGAGAGTGAGAGAGAGAGACAGTGTGAGCAGGGGAGGGTCAGAGAGAGAGGGAGACACAGACTGAAACAGGCTCCAGGCTCTGAGCCGGCAGTCAGCACAGAGCCCGACGCGGGGCTCGAACCCACGAACCACGAGATCATGACCTAAGCGAAAGTCGGACGCTTAACCGACTAAGCCACCCAGGCGCCCCTAAGATAATTTTAATAATGAGTGATATAATATGGCTACATTTAATGTGGTGTTTCAGACATAATATTTAAAAGCTGTTATCTAAAATATGTGTGCTTTGCTTAGAAACAAAGTAAGATTACTGGCCTTTGTGCTCTTTAATTGGATTAGTTTAAAAACTAGTATTACAGATTCTGATTAGAAGAAAACATCCTTCCTTCCAGCTAATTGCAGAAAGGGCCAGAAAAATTAATAAAATATTTAAATTTTAGAATAGTCTTAAGAACATGCACTTTGTTTTCAAGCACGGAGTCAAAAGAAGTAAAGGAACAAAATGTTACTAGTATATAACCAGGTTAGGACCTTGTACCTGATTAAATGATACATAACAATGGCATTAATGGGGCACCCGAGGGGCTCAGTCAGTTGAGTGTCTGATTTCAGCTCAGGTCACAGAGCCTGCTTCAGATCCTCTGTCCTACTCTCTCTTGGCCCCTCCCCCACTCGTGCTCTCTTTCAGAAATGAAAACATTTAAAAAAAAAATTGGGGTGCCTCGGTGGCTCAGTCAGTTAGGCATCCAACTTCGGCTAAGGTCACAATCTCAGTTCATGAGTTAAAGCTCCGCATTGGGCTCTGTACTGACAGTGCGGAGCCTGCTTGGGATTCTTTCTCTCCCTCTTTGTCTGTCCCTCCCCCACTTGTGTTTTCTTTCTCTTTCAAAATAAATAAACTTTTAAAAATGTTTTAAATGACATTAATATATTCATTGCCTATATGGCATCCGTTTCTAAAATACTTGGCCTCCTATTTAACTTAAATACTCTTCTTATATGTTTGTAACACAAATTTAGCTTTTTCAGTCCATTACACTTTGAAATTGTCACCAATTGTATTCATGGGCTCTAAATGAAGTTTCAAACAACTCCTAAAACTATCACTCAATAGACTTAATACATAATTTTATATATCACATACACACTGAGAGAGAGCACTTATCATGTTTGTAAAACATATGTACTTACCTTATTTTATTTTTATAACTACCCTTTGAAGTAACTTAAGACAGGTAATAGTATTAAGTGTTTCTATTAAGAAATAATCCATAAACACAATGAATCCTCAATTATGGGCTATTCAGACTTCTATTAAACTACCAGCAGCTGTTAAAATTCAGACCCTAGTAAGACAATAACCTGTAAATGCACTTTCATTACCAATTCATAAGATCACTTCCTTCCAATGGACTCAGCCACTGTTTTAATCTTTAATGTGTTTATAGACATTTTTCACTACCCTCTGTATGTCACATTTTAGGTGATTTCTAGAATCCAAGAGGTAATATATAATACATTCCAAATAAAAACAGCTATAGTTTAGCATTTTTAATACAGAATTTCTAGAAAATGTGAACTGAAAAAAGTATAGTTATTTATGTAACATATATACATGTATATATGCCAAAGACTTGTAAATTATAATTATTATTTATGGAAAGAGACAAAAATCTCTGGTTATTGATTTCAGGTGTATATTTCAAGAAACAAAAATCTATTGTGGTAATCATTTCAATTACAATTACAATACATGTAAATCAAATCATGCTCTATATACCTTAAACTTAATAGTGCTGTTATTTTAATAAAATTGGGGGGAGAAAAACACACAAAAATCTTATAGTAGTCTCAATGATTTTTGATAACTTCTTGTATATTTAAAACAAAACATTATCGTTCATTACTTCACTAAAAGAACAACCGATTTCCCTGTCAGACAATGAAATCACTGAAAAGTATGATTTATCTATTCCGTCTATGTAGGCAAAGTCCAGTGTTAAATGTGAGTTATGGTCTCATGTTTTACACAGCCATTACACAAGAAGAATGTGCCTGTTTTGTTTTCTTAGGGAACTCAGAAATGAGATGCGAAAAGGTACGACTTGGCCATGCTGCCCACAACCTGGCTTCCTTTCTTTAGAAGAAGGTTTCAAAAAGAGATGTAAGAGAGAAGACTCAAAGGTGTCTCTTACATCCCATCCCTCCAGAATCCCCAAGTCAACTTTATAAGATTTCCTCAGTGAAAAGCTTAAAAGTTGTATCCCTATGAAGACATAAGCACAGTTAGTCCAAACTCATAGATTTGGATGTCCCCCATATGATATTTTTTTTCTATATGATATTCATGGCACGTACAAATAGCTGTTAAATAAAAATTAGTTCTCTTGAATAAACTATTTGTAAAAAAAAAAAAAATTAGTTCTCTTGTACTTTTGTGAGAAAAATGCCACTATGGAGTTCACTTGATGACTATGGGTTACTGTGATCGAATAAAAAGAATTTTGCACAGCACGCCTGGCATACAGTAAGTACACAATAAAATTAGCTATTCTGATTATTAATGAGAAAAGAACCACAAAAAGAATACACAATTACAGGCTGACAGAATATATGGAGAGTCCAATAAATATTTTAAATATTTTATTATTCAATATAATATTATTCAATTCCTATCCATGCTTCATTCACTTCTCTCCTTGTTCCCTAAAAGACTGTTTGCAACTGGGAGCCCATTGCTTTAAGGCACCCGACAAAACTCAAAGCACTCAACTAAGACAAATTAGTATTATCAGGTCTTGGGAGATGAGGCAGCCACCCGCAGTATCCTCTGCCAGTCTTTTCCAAAGCAAAAGTCAAGATGTGCTGAGATTCACAGCTATTTCCCACAGCTTCAAGAAAATTGACGTGATCTGCGGTAGTCTATGATCTGCATAGTCTATCTGCTTCTCCGCTACTGGTTCCTGCTACTACTTTTTCTCTTACCATCACAGATTTCACAGGAAGCTGCTTCATCTGGGAAAGGGCAAATTTTGATCATTTGGGATTGAGCAGAGGTAATACATGAGCATCAGCAAGGGAAGGTGGGGCCCAGGAAGCCAGGTTGAACACTTGTTGCCCAACCAACCTCAGATAATACACCCCTCTGCCTCACCAACCCCCTCACATACACCACATTCTGGCCACAGGTTATGCAGCAGAGGGAAAGGGAAGAACAACGTGGATTCACTACTGAGAGCACCTATACCTGAGAACAATGGTTTTAACTTAAAGCTTTAGCTAAGAAGAGAAACTTAGAGGGAGTTGGTGAATGCATGGGACTAAAGGTGAGATGCCTAGAGTTTCAAGTGTTGGCAGTCATTCACTTCTTGTTGTTCATCACAAAGAACCCTCAATGATCAGTTCATACATGCCACTAAATGACCTCACAAATAATACAAATACAGTTGGGTTACCAGAATAAGTTTCTATGCTTTCTTCCTTCTACTAACATTCCCTAAAAATCTACAGCATCAGGCACTGTGATGTGTACCACAAATAAAAAGAAACAGTCAGGACTCTTAGCCTCAAGCAACTCAGTCTAGAGGGGAAGAACATGAAAAGCTCTAAATATCTTGACCACTACCCACAGTAACCACATACTTACAGGAAGGGTTTATAATATTTTAGCAGTAATGAAAACATGTAACTAATGACCAAAGTATTTATGTTCTGTTGTTAAAACTGTAGACATTTCCTTTTTTATTATGTGGCCATTCCTCTCATCTCAGAGAGTTTGCAATGGACTGAATGTTTGTGTCCCTCCACATTGCTACGTTGAAACCTAATCCCCACCCTGATGCTATCTGGAGGTGGAGTTTCAGGGAGGTGATTAGGTCATGAAAGTGGAGCCCCCATGAACAAGATTAGCGCCCTTATAAAAGAGACCCTAGAGCTCCCTTTCTCCTTCTGCCATGTGAGAATGCAGCAAGGAAATGGCCCTTACCAAACACCAAATCTGCCATCACCTTGATCTTGGACTTCCCAGGAAGCAGTAAATTTTTGTTGCTTAGGCCACCCCACGTATGGTATTTTGTTATAGCAGTCCAGATGGACTAAAACGAGGCTAAAGTACAAATACTCAAAGACTCAACATGGGAAGCAGTAAGTTATTCATCCTTCTAGCACCCCTGGAGTTTGACTGTAAGCCTTTGCCTTTACTTCCAACATTCCATTTCTGGTTTCCAATTCTATTTTTTTCTTTCTTTTTTTTTTTTTTTTAACGTTTATTTATTTATGGGGAGGCAGAAAGAGGGAGACACAGTATCCGAAGCAGGCTCCATCCAGGCTCTGAGCTTTCAGCATAGAGCCCAATGTGGGGCTCTAACTCACGAACCCTGAGATCAGAACCTGAGCAGAAGTCAGACACTTAACCGACTGAGCCACCCAGGAGCTCCTGGTTTCCAATTCTAAAACATCACTACCTCAGTAATAACAACATCCTACTCTCCCACAGCTCAAATGAGTGATGAGGTAAATTACTATGTTTGTAGGTTTATGTGTATATTTAGGACATAAAATATAGAATACATGTAATATATAATGCTACACAAAGCTATATTTGCTTACATGTACAATCTATTACTTAGTTCAATCACTCACAAATATTCTGCTTTGGTTTAATCAGTACTTTCTTGTGTTATACTCTAATATTCCTAATCTATCTTTCACTGAATTTGAACAGTTACATTTTCTAAAGAATAAATAGGTCTATAACATGGTGATATACCTGCTAGCCAATCATACCCCCTGCTACCACATCATCACCACCTTTTTCAACGATGTATATAAATTGTGTAACTATTTTACTGAATTTTCCTTTACTATTTTATTTAAAAATGAGTCAAAATAGGGAAAATAGAAATGCCAATTCTAGTTTTTAAAAGGCAGCCGTATTAATCTATAATTTAACACAACTGGTTCAAAATGAAAATCATTACAGGGTGCCAAAGCAGAAAAACTTTTCACATCCCTGGATGTACACAGAGCAACTAACTATGGCTCCGTTGTGATGGCAAAGAATAAAATTAGAGAATATGCAAAAAATGATTCTTAAAAGGAAAGGCCTAAATTGAGATTTTGCTTTTTAGTTATCTAGAAATTAATACTTTCCACTCACTGAAGCTGTCAATCTCTGGTTTAATACTATCATACTTAATATTTTATATATTTGACTTTCATATACTTCTTCAGGAATGCCTTGTATGGGAAAATAAAAGACTACTACTCAAAACAGATATGCATAGGAGCAAAATGTAAATATTCACACATTACCTAAGATTTATTATATAATATACGTTATATATGGTATCACAAAAAACTGTGATATATAAAAATGAAGGCACAGGACCCATATCCTTACTAAGTTTTCACCATCTTACATCAAATAGGCATCTGTATGGATACATAAATGCAAATTAAGTTTGTTATGTATATCCTTACTAAGTTTTCACCATCTTACATCAAATAGGCATCTGTATGGATACATAAATGCAAATTAAGTTTGTTATGTATATTGTTATGTATGTTTCCCTTAGAAAAAGGGAGAAAAGGGGTGCCTGGGTGTCTCAGTTGGTTAAGCACCCGACTTCAGCTCAGGTCATGATCTCACGGTTCGTGGGTTCCAGATCCACATCAGGCTCTGTGCTGATAGCTCAGAGCCTGGAGGCTGCTTCAGATTCTGTGTCTCCTTCTCTCTCTCTGGCCCTCCCTCACTTATGCTCTGTCTCTCAAAAATGAATAAACATTAAAAAAATTTTTAAAGAAAAAGGTATAAAATAATAGAACTTTTTGCAGTAGTAGAACTGTTCTCTACTATCTAATAATGGTAGCCACTAGACAGCCACACTTGGCCACTAAGCACTTGAAATGTGCCTAAAGTGACTAAAAAACTAAATTTTAATATTTTATTTCATTTCAATTACTTGAAATTTAAATAGCCACAAGTGGCTAGTAGTTACCACATTGGACAATGCAGTTCTAAAATTAGGTCTTCTTCTAACAACAGACCTCCAAAAACAAATATAAACTGATAAATTGAAAGGGGAGATAATTAGGGGGGCCTAGGTGGCTCAGTCGGTTGAGCATCTGATTTTTGATTTCGGCTCAGATCACAATCCCAGAGTTATGGAATCAAGCCTCATGCTGGGCTCTGCACTGAACATGGAACCTGCTTAATATTCTCTCTCTCTCCCCCCCCCACTCTGTCCCCTTCACCACTCATGCTCTCTCTATCTAAAAGAAAAAAGAAAGGGGAGATATTAAACAAGACAAATAACTACTGAACTAAAGCTCTGAATGACAGCTATGTGCCTTACTCCCAAGGCATCTGTGGTGAAAGAGGAACAACTCTTTAGGTCGACTTTGGAATCCTGTCCTGATAACTTTTTAGCTGTGTGCCTTTGGCCAGAGCACTTAATTTAACTTCATCAAACTTCATGTTTCATTTCCACTTATAGAAAGGATAATAATGATGACCTCAAAGGGTTGTAACAACGATTGCTGACTGATATCACATGAAATATAAAACACAGAGTAGCCACTTTTTAAAAAATTGAACAGAACTGAATTTTTCACTGTTACTCTTATTTGGTATTTGCTATTTAATCAAGTGGCTCATCTGCTTCACCAGCTTTTGACCAGGAATCACCTTTGGTGAAGTGGGTGAGGGACTGACAAAAATTATACACAAAACAAAAATTAATGATCGTAATGATTACCTTGTGTCACTAGGGAAATAGTTAACTTGTTTGGCATCTTCTGTTTAAGAAGCCTGTAAAGTAGGAAATGAATTTGAAGGAAATTTTAAAATCAGAAGTGTTTCTTAAAATGTCCACACTTTGGGGCACCTGGGGGGCTCAGTCAGTTAAGCATCCAATTCTTGATTTCAGCTCAGGTCACGATCTCATGATCTCGATCTCATGACCTCACAACCATGAGATCAAGCCCCAGTGGGGGGCCTGCTTAAGATTCTCTCTCTCCCTCTCCTCTGCCCCTTGCTTGTTCATACTCCCTCTTGCTCACTTTTAATCTCTCTCTCAAAAAAAAAAAATGTTTATACTTCGGCAGTTGATTGGGTAAGCTTCAATTTTCTAGTAAATTCATTATTAGGGAAAACATCATATGCACTTGAAATAAGGTCCATCCATCCAGGTGAAAAAGAGGAAAGAGGTGGCATAAAATAGATGACCAAAAATCTATATGTAGAAACATGAAACAGTCTTCCAGAGACTTTATACTGATACACTGATTATGAGAATTACAGGGTGCTGTAAGGCCCAAGCCTGACACCTATTTTAGAATTAACGAGAGCCCTGCCTTGCCACAGCAGTCCTGCCACTGTAAATCATCATTAAGTTCTATGGCATATATTGAGGTGTTTTATTTCCCCCCAGGTTTCCTAGTGGTTTGTTGAATTGCTAACCCTGTGCCCTGCACAGTGCTTTCCACAGTTTATCACTAACCCTCATGCTATCTTGCAAGAAGTTCTTACAATGCCTATTGCACAAAAGAAGGTGGCGATGAAACTTGCCCCAAATCATACAGTTACAAAGTGAGACAGACCCGCTGCCAAACTCTTTTCTCTTTCCGGTATTCCACACTACCTCTCTGATAAAAGAATTAATGGTGTGCAATTAACCTCTAAATCAAGGTTTTTGTCTGGGAACTCTTATGCTCACAAAATTCACCCTATAGAGGCAGAAATGAAGGAAAATCAGAAATGACACAGAAAATTTATTAACATGAATATTTAATCTCTATTCCATTAGCAACCGTTGATTGTAGAACAATTTTTAATGAATTGAATGGAGGAAAAATTCATTTCATTAACCTTTCATATAAATGTATTATTATTGAACCAAACAGGCCACTGTACTTGCAACTCAGTTCGATGTTAATTAGATTACAGGCATGAGGCTTTAAATCATCGTGAAACAAAAGAAGCCATCAGCAAGCTTCTCAGCCAATGCTTGTTTGTTTGGTGGCTAAAATGGATTTTTACCTGCAATACAATTTGCTAGCATTCTTTCATTTTCTGACATTTTCAAGTGAATTTTCTCTTGCTTCTGTCTGCCGACACTTTATATTAAAAATAAAAATAAAGAAAACCTTGAGAATCAGCAAAGAACACATTCTTCATGCAGCAATATGTTTTACCTGCTCAGCTGGGAGTAATCATTTCTATCTCTCCAGAAAACTACACTTCTATTTTTTACTAGTCTGCCTGATTATATGCTGAAAGCACATGCAAGAGATTGGAAGCTATTTTAGCAAACACCATTATTGAGTGTGCAACCCAGAGTCAGAGGCCCAAATGGCCTAAACATAATGTTCTAACCAAATCTGCAGCTGTGAATTTTTTCCCCAACACTGGCTCTGGGTTCATTTAATAATTTCTAAAGGAAATCTGCTCTCAGTCCTGATTGTTTCATATTGTATCAACTATTTCCCAAAATTAATTTTTAACTAATTGTATCAAAAGTGTTAAGGTAAAAAAAAAATTCCAAGGAAATCATATTGTAAAAAGAAATTAGAAATCTGATAAGAAGTTAAAGAAACGATGAAATGACAACCAGGAGTTAAATAACTAAGTAGGTGTCATTTTCTAGTGCTGGAGGGACTCCCATTGTTAATGTTTATGTCAGATTATAAAACGTGTATCCCATCATCTGGAGTTTCTCTTCTAAGCTTTAAAAATAAACAGTGAAAGAAGTCTGAGGTCCCCTAGAGCAATGGTTCTGAACTTTCCATATCTTGTGCCTTCACTCGATGGGTGTGGCATAGGAGGGGTGTAAAATGATGCCAAGAAGAAAACCAGAGAATTTCCTGAACATTCTCCAAGAAATCATCTGGCTTTCACATGAGTTCTATGCCCCTACCCTACCAATCTTCTCCTAATCCTGGAACACAGACTTTGTGTGCCTTCACACACACACGGCCTGGTCCTAGGGAATGCGGTAAGACCAGAAGCAAAATGGAAAAAAAATAATGGTGGGGAGAGAGAATGGTGGTGTGGAAAAACAGTGAAGCCAATGATGTGGGAATTAAAAAAGACTGAGTTCTCACCTACCTGTTGGAAAAAAAAACACTTGGCATCTCATAAGATAGCTACACCTAAACCATGACAGATTAATGGGAATCCATTCCTTCCAGAAAGCAGCCTATCAGAAATGATTGTCATTAAGTGCTGTATATCGGGATAGAGGAGTTCTACCTAAGGTTTCCATGAGCAGATGAAACTCCACCATTAGTTTCCATGATTTTTTTATCAATTGTTTTCCTCATAAAATTATAACTTACATGGGAGTCCATAGCATTCTACCATGGAGAAGGGCAAAGCTATACAATGCCATAACACATTTCCTGAAAAGTCACATTTATTTGAAGTTTCTGGAAGATAATTTTTTTAATTAATGAACTTTATTTTTAGAACAGTTGTAGATTCACTGCAAAACTGAAAGAAAGTACAAAGAATTCCCATAGTGGCCATTGTTCTGACACACTCAGAACTTCGCCTGCCATCAACACGCTGCCCCATAGTGGTACTTAACCTTTCTTTTTCTTCTTTTACAATCAACAGGGAATTATTTTTACACAAGAAATTCTAGAAGACTATGAAAAGCTCACACAATTTTTTAAAAACGAAAACATAAGGAGGGGTCCCTGGGTGGCTCAGTCGGTTAAGCTTCCGACTTTGGCCCAGGCCATGATCCTGTGCTTTGTGGGTTCAAGCCCCGCGTCGGACTTTGTGCTGACAGCTCAGAGCCTGGAGCCTGCTTCAGATTCTATGTCTCCCTCTCTCTCTGCCTCTCTCCTGCTTAAACTCTGTCTGTCTCCCAAAAGTAAATAAACATTAAAAATTAAAAAAAAACAAAAACAAAAAGAAAACATAAGGAAATGCCCATCTTCATTCTGCCAATAGTTCTAATCCCTGGAACAGCCCCTCTCTTCTGACTTCAGGTGTTTGGCAAAGCAAAATTTGAGAAGCATTGTGTACACCACAGGCAACCTAACCTTTGTCAATGTCTTTGGCTGCTAGCTCATAGGAGGAGTCTCCAGAAAAGAGCAGGAATTGTGGAGAGGGACATGAAGAGGGTGACATGAGCAAAGGGGTGAAAGCAGAGCCAAAAGTAAGAATACATGCCCCCAAAAGGCTTGCACAAAGATGTCACTCATGTTTTTCTAGGTGACAAACTTCACTGCCTCTATCTTTCCCCTTCCTATATTATGTAATCTTTCCACACTGGTGCATGTGTTAGGACAGCACACAGCACAATGGAAAACAAGAAAAAGGAAAATGTTTGCCTTTCGATACCTACTAGCACAAAAATATAACCATTATATTGTTTCAAAAGAGAAGAGGGTTCCGTTTCTAGGCAAGATGGAGTAAGCATCCAGTACTTCCCGGTGGATACAACTGTATCCTGGAAAGATTTCATGGAACAGCTCTCTGAGGACTCTGAACAGTAAATGGTACCCGATGAATTAAGGAAAGAGTTCAGAATTCAAAGTAGTCCAAACCAGCAATGGGTTTTCCGTTTTGTTTTGTTTATTCTTCCCATCTGGTATTACCCGGGTTGGATTCAAAAGCAGCTCAAAATAAGGAAGTACTCATTGGATTCAAACAGAAAACACTCCAAAAAAAGTCTCTTCCATCTGCTCAAAGAAGCAAAAAAGAGGACTCCTGAGGGTAAGAATGGAGAAAACCCTGTGTTTTAAATCTTCTTTCCATTCTTTCCCAGTCTAAAACTCCAGGCAAGTAACAAGGGATAGCGATAGCAGTGGTTGCTGGACAGGCATCCCAAATTCTGATGAAGGGGACCCTTTTCTCTGGTCCCAAGAGTACAGGAGGCGTCCCAATGCTTTTTTTCTTTTTCTCTGCCCTCATATAGAATTGATGCCTCATACAGAAGTAATGATGGGATATGCCTGGCAAAGCAGGGAAAACCCTAGCTTGGGCTCAAGAAGGGAGCTTTTGAGAACAAACCCATAAAGGGGTGTTCTGGACCTGACCCTAAATAGTACACCAAAGGTCTGAGAACGAAACTGTAGGATATAAACTACCATGTAGTTCTCAGACTGGCCAACAGGTGATACATACATACAAAAAGAAAGGTTTTAGTTGGTCCAAGGGTTGTAGGTTATTGTTAAGCTGATTAACAAAAAGAAAGGCTTTAGTAGAAATTTCTAGAAAGGTTCTGAAAACTTAACTTGACAACCAAGTTGTTCCAACTTTAACATTGGAACCAAAGTCCATAAAACATGGGTCGGGGCTTAGACCCTGAATCTAACCAGGTCAAGTGCTTATTAAAAAAAACAAATCAACAAAAAAACTCTGTGAGCTAATCTAGCTTTCCCCTTAGAGAAGAAAATGGCTTTTATTTTATGGTTGGAAAAACTAAGGTAAAGAGGTTCAAGTTCACAGTGAGCACATTACCCCTGTGAACAGGCAGTTCCTTTTTGCACATATTATTTACAAAGACTTTAATCCTGAAAGGGTTTATGCCAGGGATTCAGGTTTCCCATTTTCTTTCTTTGTTTTTGTTTTCTTAGGTAGTTATTTATGTGACTGTCCTCCTAACTAAATGGACCAATCTGGGCATAAACCATTTTCTCATTTTCTCTGCTTATAGAAAGGAATGGTTTATTTCAGCACTACAGATAACATCTTGAAGTCTCAGGAGGATGACAAATTGAAACAGTCTCTTTCTTGCCTAACATTTCTTACCCAAGAGTCAAGTGATGATGTTAAGGAACAAACCTCTCTTCTCCTGACAATTTGCACTTATTTTCTTAATAGCCCTGCTAAGATTCAATGAATTTCAGTTTGCTTAGAGCCTACTTAGTGCCTGCCAACAGGCACAGGAAGCTCTCATTCATCAGCATAATAGTCCTTTTGGTGATGCATTCCTACTGAAATTATGGCAGCAATTCCAAAAAAGTAACAGCAGAGATGGGCAAATGAATTCCCTTTCAAAAAGAGCCATCAGAACAGCATAGCAGTTCCTACATAACAAGAAACTTAAAACATTATTTTGGTTGAGAAATGTTTGGAAATTTCATTCAGGTATCACTTGAATGTAATATACACATCAAATATGAACATAATATAAAATGTCTAATGGGATTATCTATGTTTTACAAAATAATCTGAAAACAAGTACAACCACCCAAAACAACTATATAACTCTAATAATAAACCTCGGTCTTGGCAATCGTGCATAAACAGTAACATTCACAGTCAGCTGGTGCCTGGCTTGGTTAAACAGTTCCAGGTTAATGCTCTTCTTTGACCTGGTAGGGTCTTTTGCACCACATAACTCGGCTATGCTATTTGACGGGTACCTTTTGTTGGAACACCGATGGATTCTGCATATCTCTTGAACATTACAAATTGCTAACACTGGAAGCTCCCTGTATCAATTAAGCTCTCTATAAAACTTTCAGACTGAAACATTTTCCACTATCCTTCATTGACGAGTTTCAAATTGCAGAATCAAAATGATTTCACATTTTTAATTACTTTAATCTTTGGTGGGGGGTTTTTTCTACAACTATATCACCTTCTATCAAAAATGTGTTCTCCATCTACTGTGTAAAAATGAATTCAGTGCTGTAAGACTATATAAGAAGAGATCATTAAGCTCAGCTTTCAGAAAACATATAGTCAACTTGGGGAGATATATAAAAACGTACATTAAATAATTAAGGAATTATTTCAAAGCAACATACAAACAAGTGCATGGAAAAACTGAATGTGGGTCTTTCCCAACTTACAAAGGAACTATCTTCTAAAACTTCACTTTTGAGTCAGTTGCTCAGAATATTTTAAGGATTTTTACAATAAAAAGAAATTATGCTGGGGTGCCTGGGTGGCTTAGTCGGTTAAGCGTCCGACTTTCGCTGAGGTCATGATCTCACGGTTCGTGGGGTCGAGCCCCACGTCGGGCTCTGTGCTGACTGCCAGCTCAGAGCCTGGAGCCTATTTCAGTCTGTGACTCCCTCTCTCTCTGACCCTCCCCTGCTCAAGCTGTCTCTCTGTCTCTGTCTCTGTCTCTGTCTCTGTCTCTGTCTCTCTCCTAGAAATAAAAAAAAAAGAAAGAAAGAAATTATGCTGTAAAGTATGGTTATATTACCCAACCAGTTCACAATGACCTACTTCAAACAAAATGTCCCCGGACCACAGTTCTAGCAGTATTACAGTAAGGATCAGAAATGGAAATGATATTTCTTAGTATGTGGCAAGCTCCTTCACATAAGTCATGTTATTTAGTCTTAATAATCCTGTAAGATAGACTATGTCTTTCTTTAAAGATAAAGGTCCTAGGGCACCTGGGTGGCTCAGTTGGTTGAGTGTCTGACTTCAGCTCAGGTCATGATCTCACAGTTCATGAATTTGAGCCCCACATCAGGCTCCATGTTGACAGCACAGAGCCTGCTTGGGATTCATTCATTCATTCTCGCTCTCTCTCTCCCTGCTCCTCCCTCCCTCTCTGCCCATGCCCCATTCATGCATTCTCTCTCTCAAGTAAATAAAAAAATTTTTTTAAATAATTTAAAAAAATAAAGATAAGGGTCTTGAGGCTAATAAAGGTTAAGTCAGTTGCTTATAAGTAATAGTTTATAAGCACCAGAACATGGATTCAAACCCAGAACTGTCTAACTCTGAAGCCAGGTCTCCATTCCTATAGCATGCAGCTTCCCGCTAGAACAGTTACAAGGAAACACTTTTTCTGTGCTCCAAATGGGAATGTCAGGAATACGTTCCACAGACGGAATGTTCATGAAGCACAGAAACAATGCCTTTTCATCTTTGTATCTCCAAGGTGGTTATCTGACACAGAATCAGGACCCAATGATTACTGAACAAAAAAACAAATGAACAAATGAATTAATGGAAAGTAAGTTCTTTCAAAGCAGGGGTTATTTTTTATTCGTATCTATATACACACAACCTATCAAAGAGATATAATGTATCCCTCAATAAATATTAACCGAAGAATTCCATTCCACTAGCAACCCTTCTCTCACTCTGCTTTTCCTAAATTTGCAATCCTGGAGGCATCCTCATTCATGCCTTGAATTCAATGTCTTTCAGAATCTCAGTTCTCTCCTTCCTTTGCTCAGACATTGAAATCTAGAATGACTAAATCCATATTTACATCTTTTTTGTTGCTCAGCATCGTCCCCAGCCAGGACAGATATGAATTTAACCTAGGAAGCTTTACCCATAATGCTCTTGGATCTCGGAGTTTGAAAAAGATGCACTGACCCTTGGGGAGAAATTATCCAAACTAATATCAATGAAGTGGATTTATCCTGTCCAGAGGAAATGCAAATGTACTTGGTTGCATCAACTTTCTGAAACTACACTTCTAAAGCAAATTAAGAAATGCATTTCAAGTTGTTTGAAAGGAATGTTGGCTGACACTTGCAAATTAGTCTTCTACGGGAGAAGTAGCTCTAATTCTGCAGCTTATCATTTCAAATGATCTTAGAGATGAATATTCAGATCCTACATCAATTTTTAATGTAATGGATAGAATCCCCAAAGCTTAAAAACTAGGTTCTACTTCATACTTGTCATTCTCTCTACCTTCTTTCAGGATACATCAATTTTTTAATAAGTTCTTTTAAGTAGCTCCTAAGATACATTTTTAACCACTACAAGTTCAAAACCGATATGCAAAGCCCCTAATTTAGTTGATATCTTACGTAAAAATCCTTACTAATTATAAAATTGTGACCATAATTAAATAAAAATATAGAAGTGATGGAAACGCAGGTTCTGAAACTCTCACACTAAAAGTCCTTGAAAAAAAAAAAAGACAAATCATTTTCTTAAGCTCCCAGATGAACACATTTAATATCCTATACCAACCATGTTGATTATTTTCAAAATTATCCTGAATATTATTAATGGCAAAAGTTAAACTACCAAATATCCTGTAATATTGATAAGTACTCTCTACAGACATGGCTCCGCGATTCCAGTGTATACACTTCGTGAAACAAGAGAACCAGCAGTACTTTAAGAGCAACAAAATCTTCATCCCCTTTAGCACAACTGGCTCAGCGCACTGAAAGATAAATACTTGTTTTTAAAACATACTTTATATCTACATGTAAATGCCTAATTAATCCTAATAATTAAATGCAAACACTAACCACTTTCTTTGCAAGATCTCTTTTTTATTTCCATAAACTCTGGAATTTAATGGAAATCATTGTGTCATTATGGCCAAGGTAATAAATGCCTATTGGTCAATAAGCTCTGAACCTTAACAGGCAGTTAACTAATTCAGTTGGAAATAAGACCAATAGTTCTAATGGCCTCTAATTTCACTGCAAGAGTCCAGCCTTATGAACTATAGATGGTTTTCCCGAGCTCTTCCTATAGCAGAGGACAGCAATTTAAATGTAAAAAACATGCATTTGAAATTCAAGCCCTTACACTGATTTCATTTGCCAGGGAGGCCACAGATCAGAAGCGATCCTTCCTGAAGAAATACTTCAGCGCAATAAACAGAGCCAATGCAAACAAAAATAAAACGATTTTAAATTACAAGAGCTCAATTTAGTCTATTTGAAAATCATTCAAAATTTCTTATGGTTATTTCAAACAGTTTGCCTTAAAACAGGGCAAAAGTAACAACTGTAAAAACACCTTATAATCAAAACAGAAAGGGAGGCTTCGAAAGTTGATCTCTTCCTGCTGTCTCGCTCATCCTCCCCTGAGAGAGAAGGCCTCTAGATTTCAACATAAATAGATAGAACTCAGTATACGGATATCAGTACACTGGAAACAAAATAGTCTGAAGACATCAGTATCCACTCAAAACCTGATCCTTTTAGCTTTTGTCTCATGTTGCAACGGCAGAGAGAGCACTTCAAGTGATGAGGTCAGAATGTCCCTTTGCCCTATGATGCCAGGGGATGACTTCTACATGAAAATGAATAAGGTTATGTTCACTGTTCTGCCAACATTCAATTCCGACCTGATCGTTTGGTGTTTCCATCCATCCTTCAGCAGTAGCTACACGTACTTCTAGGAAAATCTCTTAAGTTACATATTTAGTCTCCTTTATTCCAAATGACACTTAACTGAAAAAGCATTTACATGCCAAAATTCAAAATCCTTATCCATCACTTACTTTGTTAACTGTAGTGAAAGAAGTTAAAGTTCTCTGGTACCAAATTTTTGACAAACCTAAAGAAAATAAATTGCTGTGTTTTCTAGTCTCTAGTTCAATCATAATCACATTTCCTGTAAAACATTTAGACTAGATTAATCTTCCTGATAGCACAGCAATTAAAACAGTAGCAATATATGGTAGCAAACCAGAACACTGTACAGGGAGCAAAGAAACCTTGGGCTGGTCCTACCCTTGTTACTGACCTGCTTTGTCAAGTTCAATTACTTTTCCTCTCTGGGCCTCAATTCCATCATTTCTAAAGTGAGGGGTTTGGTTAAGTGAACCCACAAGGTTCCTTAAAACTGTAACATTCTAAGACCCTACCTCTTCTATGAAATGAGATCTTTATTGATAGGGTGGCTAACTACTGAGGCATTCCACACATCTCCTTAATACTTCCACATTCACTACAATTTAGAGCCTTGTGATTACCACATTTGGTTTCATTTCAATGTTTCCTTTTTAAACACCTTTTTCCTAGAGAGAAAACCTAATGTAAGAGTTTTGTATAAGAAATCTGCCACACCCATCCCCCACAAAGCAAGGCAAGCTTTTCCTTTTAACAAAACATTTGCAATTGGCAAAGAAGGGTGTGAGCCGGTCTATTTCTTTCCATGTGTTAATGAACCACCTATTGCCAAATGGAACTCTTTCCTTAATTCCACACCAGAAAACACCATTTTCTGATGAAGAAAATGACAAAGTACTAATTAGAAGGAACTTAATCTGAAGTCACAATTCTCATTAATTGGAAGTTACTACAGTAATTATTAACAAGTCACATTATCATCAGACCAAAGAAAACGTCAAAATTGATTTATGTATTCAGGAGTCTCTAATAAATAGAGTCTGCATCCAAGGTCCTCTCTAAAATGACCAGAGTAAAGAAAATAACATTTTACAGGTTAATGAATGCCTTGAAAATAACCACATTTTTCATTGCTCAGATGCCTTTTTCCAGTACAAAACATACCCTGAAATACTGATTTAAACTAGATGACAAGAAAGAGAAAATGCTTTAAGGTCTCCAAAGAGTACAACATGCAGCATCTCTAAAAGACTGCAAGAATCCCAATGAGAACCAAGGCGCTGACCATCTGATGATGCATCTATCTTTAAGGTCAAAAGAGTACTGTCTTAGTTCAACTGGCTAATTAAGATGAATTGAAGATAAATGAAAACAAGAATTGTGGGCATTTGGAGACCCATCTATCAAAACAATAGACCAAGAGAAAAAGTTGCTCAATTAATTGCAAAGTCATAAAAACATGGGTACATTTCATGTTTCTTTTGAAATTTGTCAGACTTCCTGATTATTATGGGCTTTTTAAAAATTCTGAACTAGGGGCGCCTGGGTGGCTTAGTCGGTTAAGCGTCCGACTTTCGCTGAGGTCATGATCTCGCGGTTCGTGGGTTCGAGCCCGCGTCGGACTCTGTGCTGACTGCCAGCTCAGAGCCTGGAGCCTATTTCAGATTCTGTATCTCCCCTCTCTCTGACCCTCCCCCTGTTCGCACGCTCTCTCTCTCCTGGAAATAAATTTAAAAAAATTAAAAAAAAATTTTTTTTGAACTAACTGAACCTATATCATAAAAACATTTTCATGTTAGCAAATTTTGGTATGTATTTGTACTCTGGACATACTTTTTTTTTTTTTTTTTACAAATAGTTTATTGTCAAGTTGGTTTCCATATAATACCCAGTGCTCATCCCCACAAGTGCCCTCCTCCATGCCCATCTCCCCCTTTCCCCCAACACCCATCAGTCCTTAATTTGTTCTCAGCATTCAAGAGTCTCTCATGGTTTCCCTCTCTCCCTCTCCCCCACTATTTCCCCCCTTCTTCTCTCCCATGGTCCTCCGTTAAGTTCCTCCTAATCCTCCTTTATGTGCAAACATATGGTATCTGTCCCTCTCTGCCTGACTTATTTCGCTCAGCATAACACCCTCAAGGTCCATCCATGTTGCTACACATGGCCAGATTTCTTTCTTTCTCACTGCCATGTAGTATTCCATCGTATAGATAAACCACATCTTCTTGATCTATTCGACTCTGGACCTACTTTTAAAAACTGTTGTTTTTGTATTAAATTTCTTAATTGCTGCATATGGTCTAGGTCAAAAATATGTGTTCTCAGAGCATAATTAACATATTAATGTGATGGTGCCATGAAAAAGTAATATTACTTATTTTACACTTAAGTTTGCAATTTGGACTCAAGTTCTTTATGCTAATACACTTTTCATATTATTAATCAAATAAAATCACAAATTTCTCAACAAAAAGGTAGAAAAAGTTTAAGATGTTTCTTCTGAAGACATTTAAACTACATTTACTTACCTAATTAATTTTTATAGCACCAATTTTTCTTTTCTTTTTTTTAATGTTTATTTTTGAGATAAACAGAGTATGAGCAGGGGAGGGGTAGAGAGAGAGGGAGACACAGAATCCAAAGCAGGCTCCAGGCTCTGAGCTGTCAGCAAAGAGCCCGATGCGGGGGCTCAAAACCACGAACTGTGAGATCATGACGTGAGCTGAAGACGGACACTTAACCGACTGAGCCAGCCAGGCGGCCCAAAACTGCATTTACTTTAAAGTATTAGTATTATTCTCATTAAAGAATATGTGTTCATTCTAGAAAATTTAAGAAAAATATAAAAGCACAACAAAAGTAAGATCACCATTTAATTCTCCCACACAGAGATCACTTTGATTTCAGCTTTTATACTTCCAAAATTTTCTATTTGGACATAAGAGATATATTATTTTATAAAACTTGGAATTACTCTAACCTTTTGTTTTAGCTTAAATTGGTTTAAAATAGTCATTTGGTTATATAATCTTCACAGACAAAAGTATACAAAGCAAGATGAAGTTAATTTGCAAGACTCATGATTTTATGTATGTATGTATGATACACACAAAACCGTGTATAAAATCAAAATTACATACACCTGCATATATGTAAAACCATGAGTGTTAAAAACTCATCTTTCATACACATCCAATCAAATCTATATTTCAGAGCTGAAATCATACCATAATTTTGTCAAATAAATGTATCAATGCAGCATGTCTAATTTGTAGAGCAAACGATTGATCATCTTATAATTATAGAATGAAGACTAACAGGTAAGAGAAACTAGAATAGCTTAAGCTATATAGTATTTTCCAAACAAATGGGAGAAATTAACATACACACATTCAGACCTACACTAAAATTTTTATTAGACCCACAGGAGGAAATTCCAACACCTTTTAATTCACATCAGTCTCTGCTAGTAGAGAATCAGGCTATTCTTACAAAAAAAGTTAAATGAAAAGAATTTTTTTCACTCTGACAACTTCTAGTTGGTGGCAGAACAACTATGTATACGTGTACAAAGAGTGAAAAAATACAGCACCTTATAAATGATGTATACAAAACTTAGAAATTTACCTAACAGCCAAACCATCTCCAAACTACACAATCCAAAAAGTTGTGTAAATTTAGAATAAAATGCAGTAGAGACTGGGCAGAAAAACCTGGACGGGAAACTCAGGTATGTCTTTAGAAGTTTCTTATACAAAGGAGTAACAATGTCCTCAGTTTAATTCACGAATTCCAAAGGATTACTTTTATGGAGCACAGGTAAGTCTTTTTTGTGAGATTTGTAGGATGTGGCACTGGAGATGAATATGAATATGATTTCATTTGGAACACCTATAAACATCTATTGACACCCATTCTGATTACAGCGACACTTCCACTGAGTTCTGTATTCTGCACACCAGTACAGCTGCTCAACAGCCTTCAAATGCTGACATAAAACTAGTTTCTACCTATTTAAAAAATTACATGAACAGTAAAAACTTGGATTAATCCAGTGTTCTGGTATTTTTAATTTCCTTGGGAGCTTATAGAGAGGATGAAGGGAAGGATTCTTTACTTCAACATTAAGTATATGCTGCTGTTTATATGTGAACACAACCAAAGACAGATATAGATGATATAGTATACAGATATAGACATAGACATAATCACTACATATCACTATATATATAATTATTACTTTTTAGTAATATTATAGAATTCAATAGAAACAAACAGCACTTGTTATTCTAAACAGCCTTAGTCATTCTACTAGTCATTTGGTGTCTGTTCTATGCCCATGAAAGAATGTGCTAACCACACACATAGCCATCCTGTGATCACTGGTCTAACAATCCAGTGTGGTATCTTATAACTCAGAAATTAGCCCATATTCAAAACAAGTGCATTTAAGCTGCATTTTGAAGAAGAACCACTAACCAGAGAGAATGAAACACATATCCCCTGAAGCAATATTACCAAGAAAATAACAGCAAATTCAACCATGTTTTCTCTAAAATAACCTCAACTCAAAATTTCTTCAGCTTTCCTTCCTGATACAAAGAATCTGATCTCAAGATATTTTTGAAATATGTGTAAGACTCAACACATGACAAATACCTTGCCACCAGTACTGAACCATGATCCTACCTGCCAAACCCAAGAATCTGAAAGCATTAAGGAAACAAGGAAACTGTAGGGCTGAGTCTCTAACATGCTGAAAAACAGGGAATGTTTAAAAGAAACATAACAGAGAAGAATAAATCCATTCTTCTGACTGGAGTTATTAGCAATGAGAATTATTATAATTAACAACCATGCAGGCACTCCATTTATGCTCCAATCCCAAAGTTATTTTATAATCATCCTAATGCTATAATCTACATGAAAAGAGATATAGCCCACCATTGGGATAAGGAAGTTTCCCAAAGGGGTGAGAAAATGAGTCTCCCCAACCTTAACTGGGAGGAGAAAGGGGGATTTTTCTCTCCTTTCATCTCCAGAGGAACTGGTAAGGCTCTAGCCCTATGAAAATAAGAGGTTGAATTCTTTTACAAATAAGGAGTGGAAGAGGAAGGATGAGAAAGAAAATGAGTAGAACCTTACATATAACATGAGTAGAACCTTACATATAGGACATGTTATATAAATTAATGCTCTCAACCACACTGAAACATAAGTATTAGTCATTTATTTTTTCAAGTGGGGGACAGGAGCCTCTTGAGGCTGGGTACCTTACCCTATGTCACACACACTCTATTGCCAAACGAGTTGGGATTCAAACTCAGATCTAACTTTCAAAGCCTCTGCTCTTTCCCATTGTAGTGTGCCGCCTCCCCGACTGAAGTTTTATTTAGCACGGTTTAGTCATAATACCTTTCTGTATCAAAATAAATAGCTTTAACCAGCTGGTCTTAATATTACAGGAACTGAAATTAAAAAGAAAAACCCACAACAGCCACAAATATTTGGAACCACAAAGGAGTATGTCATACTACAGCCTATAAAGGGCTAGTTAACAGAACTTCCAAAGTTAGACCCCCAAAATAAAAGCTCACAGGAAAGAAAAAAATAATAATAACCGCTGCCAAAATGCTAATAATCACCCCCTAAAATTCCTTATACAGTACACGGGACTATCGACTCCTTGAGTCCAGAACCATGCCCTTTTCCCAGCCCTCCTCCTCTCCCGTTTCCCTCAGGCCCCACTCTCCTCAGAGAGCTAAGGACACGGAGTTCGCAGAGGTGCCTGCAATGACCTTTTATGGGTCTGCCTGAGTTTGCTCACAGAGCCCCCAGGCAAAGCAACTTGGAGCGTTTGGCAAAGAAACTCATTTTTAGTTGTTTTTATTTTTAAAAGAAAACATCATCACAAAAACATTAATGCTCTGGTTACATAAACAAGAAAAATTTCTTATGAAGCTCACTCTTCTTTTTTTCAAAGACTTTTACTGCATAGAAATCAGAACTTAAAACCCAGAAAGGCATATTATATTGGTTTTCCAAAAACTACAAAGAACCATAAAACTACAGGGCTTGAAGGGATCTTAAATAGTTACATAGTCCATCACTTCACTTCAAACAAAATTATATTAAAGTATTTAAAATAATTGAGACTTCATTCGATGTTGAAACCTTTTCTCAGAAAAAAGTCAGCATTCACAGGCAAGAAATTATGTCACGTACAACTAAACTGAATCATTCATTCTGTCTTATAACCCTGTACGTTCTTATTGAATCTTCAGTGTAGGAGTTGGTGGCAGGGACGGTTTGTGTGGAAGAAAGGAAAACAACATTAAATGTCAGGCACTAACTACCCTGGATGTTTTTTTATAGATGTTATCAGTTAATCTCTATAACAATCTGTGAGATAGGTATGATTGGGCCCCCTTACTGAGCAGAAGTTAAGGTTCAGAAAGGTAAATAAATTGCCTGAGGCCATAAGATAATAGGTGGCAGATCTAGGACAAGAACTCAGGTCTGTCTAACTCTTCACATGTCAGTTCACAGTTTATCACTGTGATATATACCAGAAATTACCAACCTTGTCAAAATGTATGGGGCACCAAAGTTTTACATTGCTTTCATTCTAATGTGTCACACTGCATTAGGGACAGCAACTTGAATAGCTGGGGCTGAAGACATGTGCTGGCCAGCAGATCTTACTGAAACACTGGGTCTACTTTATGCTCAGTGGAAACATCTAAAAGCCAGGAGGGGCACCACCAGCTCCAAACTCTCACCAGAGTTTGAGAATGGCATTTAAATTGGTTGGCAATGGGCCACAGAATACTGGGGAAAGATCCAAAAGCTACTACCTATTAGGGCAAATCACTGACAAAAGCCCCTCCAAGTGACAAGGAGCAGTACTTGTCAACATAACCTCCCCAAGAAGCTCTGAAATGTCCTAACAGTGGTCCTTGGTACATACTTCATAGATGGCTAGTCTCTGTAATATACAAGATTTCTTCCATATAGACAATGCAGATAATTTAGAGGAGGGGGAGTAGGAGAGAATACAGTGAAATAAAGATGCCCAATCCAGGGGCACTTGGGTGGCTCAGTTGGTTAAGCGTTCGACTTCAGCTCAGGTCATGATCTCATGGTTCCTGAGTTCAAGCCCCACTTTGGATCGCTGTTGTCAGCTAAGAGCCTGCTTCGGAGTCTCTGCCCACTTCTCTCTCTGCCCCTCCCCTGCTCGCGCGCTCTCTCTCAAAAAATAAATAAAACATTAATAAAAAAATGATGTCTGATCCACTGTTCCAACCAAAAACAATGTGAAAATCAAGAAACAAACAAGCAAAAAAACCCAAAACAAAACAAAACATAAAAACTCCAAAAATATTCAGTGAGGTAATCAGGGTGGAAACAAACAAGATTTTAAAGGAAAAGGTCTTGAAAGTCCTGGCCCTTTTCTCCTCTGTACATGCTCCTTCAGGTTACTTTTACTTACCACTGTTTTCCAGTTATCACACACTCCATCCAATTTCATATTTCATCCCTAGGGCTTCATTAATAGAGTTTCACCACAGGTAGCTTGAGATACAATGATTAATATATTACTCAGCACTGCTATGCATGCATAAAGCACCTAAGCGGCCCAGATCAACACATTTACTCCTAGCCGATTTGGGTCAGGTGAGCCCACCAAGAAGGATGGCAGGAAGAACAGTACCCATGCCAACTCACACGTTTTGAAAAAGGGACTTAATGCAATGGGGTTTTGACATCTCCCTTCAAAACTATTAGATTGGTATCAACCAATCAAAATGAAAAGCAGGCCTGCCACTCAAGTATGAAGCAAAGAGGAAAGAGCCAGGCACGTGCCTTTCTAGTGTTCCAAGTTAGTCTAGAACCTGAACCTTGGTTTCAGACAGGCCTCCTAGTGCCGGAGGGCTGTGGTAGGAGAAAAATCCCCTATAAAAGTTATAGAAGAAAACAACCATTACTCTCCTAGACATCAAGTACTGCAAAACTCATAGATGTCTCAGTTTGTCAAAAGAAAACAGGAGGGGCACCTGGGTGGCTTAGTTGGTTAAGCGTCCGACTTTCGCTTAGGTCATGATCTCGCGGTTTGTGGGTTCGAGACCCGCATCAGGCTCTGTGCTGACTGCCAGCTCAGAGCCTGGAGCCTGTTTCAGTCTGTGTCTCCCTCTCCCTTTCTCTCTGACCCTCCCCTGCTCATGCTGTCTCTCTCTCACTCCTAGAAATAAATAAAAATATTAAAAAAAAAAAAAAGAAAACAGGAAAGCAGTAGCTGCACCCTCAGCCCCTGTCTACATGCATGGTGGTCCTCAAGTCCTCTCACATGCCTCCCATCCTTGAAAGATAGACTACAGCTGAGGGGCTCAGGCTTGCTGACGCTCCCAGAAGATACTAGGTACAAGCCTAACCCGGCAGGCCTCCTGAGGTTATCTGAGGCCAAGATAAAGCACACAGATTTCCTAAAGTCCTTGGAATTTGCTCTCACCTTAGAAGAGGGGAGGCTTTACTGAACTAGACCAACTTTCTCATGTTTGAATCGAAACAGGGCAGATGTCCACAGGCTGAAGATATACCCAATTATTTGGGGGCTGACTTTCAAACACGTGAAGCTTTCATTCATGATCGAATGCTATTTAAGAGTTATAGACTACTGCCAACCAATCGATGGCTTCTGATCCCATACTCCCTGCTCAAGTGAACATGGAGAAACCAAATGTCAGGCTCTTTAAACATGCCAACTAGAAATCAAAGTGAAATGCTGAAGGAGAAGTGACAGCTCGGTGTTTCTCTCTGGTATAAATTCCCTGATGTTCCCTCTTAAAAGAATCATCCTGGCCCTTTCCTGTTTGACATTTCCTTCCCAGCTCAAGCTAAAGTGGGCCCTGTGCATAATCACTGATGAACTAAATGCCCACAAGACCACCTCAAGTGACACACACAGTGCCCTGACACAAAAAACAAAATCAATAATCTGCTGCTCTATGTCACATGGACATCCTGACTGCTGTCAGCGGACAGGAGGAAGAGGCTTGGGGGCTGCAGTAGAGACAATTAGAGCCCTTGGAAAAGCAGAGCAGAAAGTAATGAAACCTCCCCAAGTTCATCTGTTACACACACACACACACACACACACACACACACACACACGTAAAATGAAAAGGTCATGTAGCCAGAGGTCATACTTTTCCAGTCTGCTAAATTAAAGTAGCTGAAAACCTCTGTAATTACATAGAAACAGATGAAATTGTTATCTTAACCAAATTGTAAGTGCACTTTAAATGTCATAAGTTTTGATGCAATTTAATATTTTAAATGGACATTGCTCAGCATAGTGACTGATTTTCTAGCAAGCAGATGGGGACATAATCCATGTCCATTACCAAGACTGAACAAACGCCCATCCATCTGCCTGAGCAGTACAAAAAGATACTGCAGAGAAAGTGAAGAGCAAACCCTCTCTGTCTGGAGTTACAGAAAAGCATCCTGGAAAGGAGCCAAGAGGCCTGAGTTCCCATCTCAGCTCTACCAGTTACTCTGTGACCTCAGACAAGTCACAACCTCTCTGGGCCTCAGTTTCCTCTTCTGTGAAACACAGATCAATAATCCCTAACATACCTGCGTCACAAGTTACCATGAGGACAAAATAAGTAAAAATGTTCCTTAAACAGTTAGATACAAATATATGCAGTTATTATGATTCATGCCATTATGTACTGGGGGCAAAATAGAAAAACAAATCATTTCATACTGTAACCCAGAAATGATGTGAATTAACTTTCCATTAATAAGTTGGTTTAAAAAAGAAAGTGGATGAATGACATGATCCCAGTGCACTTCCCTTAATCCCCCAGAGTCCTTGGCACTTTAAAAATTAACCCAGCATATGTTACAGTGAACATGAGACAGTGCTGTTATCTTCAGGTACTAAAGAAGCATATCTGTCCAGTATGCACCCAGAAGGTTGAAGGAATAAGTAAATGTAATTTTTTTTTTCCATATCTAACTCATTAGCAGAGAGCGACACAAGCACTGGAGAGAAACAGATACATTATGTCTCACCTTTCTTTGTCCCTTCCTACACACACAGTATATAAAATAGCAACTAAAGAAGGCTGTAAGAGTGGTACTTAGGTGCCAAGTTTAAAAATTAAACACATTCCAGATAAAGCGCAGTTGTCTTGTAGGTATTTTAACTTATTCTTCTAAGATGCATTCTGTGCACATAGCAGATTTACTAGCAATTTTAGGAACTGAAGGGAGTGTGCGCATGAATTAATATTGTAAGAAAACCTGGATCTTTAGTCTTAGTTTCTAGGCTTTTTGAAGTACTAATAGTATTAGTTATCTGTTCATCAAAAAAAAAAAAAGGTTTTTTTTTCATGGTTTAATGTGTTTTGTTCAGACTCCAAAAATTTGCTTTGGGGTTAATCACAAGAATGTAAAGTTTTAGCTTTGATGAAATAGTTTTTGAGGTCTGGATTAGGTTAAACTAGAATATTTTTCACACTTTGAGCTGTCCATGGGCTCCATGGATGAAGCTGTATTTTTATAATCAGTCTTTTTTGTAATCAGAGACTCTATCAAACTACTAAAGGAGTCTGTCCCTCCCCCCACCACCCCAACATACACACATACACAAACATACACTTAAGAATCTCAGTTCATTGGAAGCCATCACAACAATGCAGTCAGAAACAAAGACGGCTGGAGTTAATGTACCGATAGTGGAGAAACAAAAAAATGATTCAAGAGCTATTTAGAAGACCCCCCCCCACCCTTGCCCAACTTTAGATTTTAAGGCACCATTCTATGCACATAGAGGAACAAATCATTTTTTATAGTAAATAAAGTTTGAGAATTACTGTTATAATCTTCAAGAAACATTTCTCCAAAGCTATTCAGAAAGGATTGGTAACACAGCACACAGAGTGCATCCTAACAACCTGTGCTCTGCAAACAAAAGAACTCACTCTCATAACAAACAGATGTCAATTTTATATGTGTAGAAAAGGAGTTGTTTAGTCCACCTAAAAAGAAAAATACCACCTAAACGAAAAGGAGAACATCATGTCTTAATACACTCTTCCATCGTTTCAGCCTTGGGCTCACTTGATCTGAAGAATTCCATATATGCTCTGAGAGGTGAAAAGCCTTTGTGAATAATTGAAGACAAAATAATGAAACCCTAGAATGTCAGAGACATAATATAGTTTTGTAGAATTCATCATGGAGCTTTTAAATTCCCAAATACTACATGCTGAATAATTTATTCCTGTGTCAATATGGGGCCAGCAGATGTTCATTCAAAGCCAATATTAACCCTCCTCAAGCTGAAGAGCAGAAAAATAGGCTGTGCCTGAGATGCAAAGAGGCACTTCGTTTAAGTGAGATTATCTTGGTATTTATGAGAAAATTAAAGCAGCTTGGAAGTCAAGAAAAAACACACTACTTAGTCGGCAATCTTTTATCAAAGTCTGCTTATAAAGATAAGGAGGTGAATTTCATGAAAAAACACAAATGGTTGGTACGGGGGGAGCTGATAAGACTGCTTTCCTTTCAGAAGGGTCCCTGGGGGCTTTTCACTGATTCCGTCTCAGAATATCTCTTAGTGGCTTATTGATATGTACCTCCCTCTTTGGATCACTAATTCCAGATGTGGTTTTGAACTCTACTGTGTTTTGGTTTCTCGGTATTCTCCCTTCTACAGCCCACCCTCCAATTCAGTTCACTTTAATTATAATTGGTTATGCAGTTCATCTAAAAAGAGAATAAGGCAGGAAAAACAACAAAATAAAAAACTAAACAACAGTAAAATTTAACGTCAAAACTGGAAGCCTTAGATCTCATACATTTGTTCAGTCATTCAACAGCTAGTTACTGAGTACCAACTCCGTACAAAGTACTATACTAGAACTGAAAAAAAAGAGGAAACGTTTAATCAAAGATTCTAAAGACATATTGGAGAAATACGTGTACATGTCCAGATATCTGAAGAGGCTTCTAATATGGCAAAAATAGTATACTGGGCTCCTTTGGAAATACAGCAGGCAATCTGAAAACACAGAATGGGCAGAATCTATGAAAATAATTTTAGGCTACATGTCCAAGCTTATATCTAAGGAAGGGAACTCCACTCCCCAAGTGCTAGAAACAAAGAATATAAAGACAGAGTTATGAGCAGGAGCTAAAGTCAATAAAGCCCCCAGGAAGAGTGAGTACTGGAATTAGTCATAGGCTTTAGCCACTAAGAGAGGCACACTGATGCCACCTTGGGGAGAGGTGCCCAGGTGGCATTTTCCATGCATGCTGCTCAGTGGACATGGACTACCTGAGTAAAACCAAGAATCACCATGGTCTGCCCATGAGAACTGGGGAAATCTCAGCCATCACCCAGAGTGGTGATGGAGATGGCAGGATTTGCACCACAAGAGTTAGGCATCATTCAACAGACTGAAAGAAACTTTAACTATGCTTAAAATGTTGAAGAACATAAACAACTTAAGAGTAGTAACAAGTAAAAATGGAGACTATGAAAAATGAATAGGTAGATTTGAAAAAGAATCAAATAGAAACCTTAGAAATAAAAGGAGGGGACCTTATTTGGTTGGAGAGGACCTCAATAGATAGTCTGAACAATACAAAGCAGATAATTAGCAATGAGGAAGATTAACCCAAGGAAATCACCCAAAATGCAAGACAGATGAGGAGATAAATACAGGAAACAGAAGGAAGGAGGCAAGGAAGACAGAGTAAGATAGTTCAGAACACATCTTTCTGGAAGAGAATACAGAGACAAATAAGAGAAAGACATCACTGAAGAGTTATAACTGGAAGAGACCTTATTTTACAAATGACAAAACCCCAGGCCAGAATCATCTTCAGTCATACAAACTTATTAGAGGCAAAGCTGGCAGAGCACAGACCATCAGCTGCCCACTCTTCCATTATCGAACAAAAACCCTAAAGGATAATCCCATTAAAAAGAAACCACATAAGCCTCAAATTTTTTTTCAGCTGTCTTATTATTTGAGTATTAAAGTGTGTCTGACTCTGCACTAGAAATTCTTACCTGGGTGGCTCTGTCGATTGAGCATCTGACTTCGGCTCGGATCATAATCTCACAGTTTGTGGGTTTGAGCCCCGCATCGGGCTCTGTTCTGACAGCTCAGAACCTGGAGCCTGCTTCAGATTCTGTGTCTCCCTCTCTCTCTGACCCTCCCCTGCTCACCATGACTCTCTCCCTCTCTCAGAAATAAATAAAACATTAAAAAAAAAATAAATCCTTACATGTTACTACACTTAATTTTCGTAATAACCTTATTTTTATTTTCATTTTACAGTTGAGATAACTGAGGCTCAAAGAGAAATCACTTGCCCAGTCATACAAGTAGTGAATGCCAGTGCCTGAATTCAGACAAAAGTAGGTCTGATCCTAAAAGCCATACTCTTAATCACTATATAACAATGCCTCTATAGTGATACAGCTTTAAAACAATAAGGCATCTCTAAAAGTTACAAAGATCAAATTTATTATACAACAGTCTCACTGTATACTTGGAGCATATTTTTTTTAAGAATTGTACATCAGAGGGGCACCAGGGTGGCTCAGTCAGTTGAGCGTCCCACTTTGGCTCAGGTCATCATCTCATGATCTGTGAGTTTGAGCTCTGCATTGGGCTCTGTACTGACAACTCAGAGCCTGGAGCCTGCTTCGGATTGTGTGTCTCCATCTCTCTCTGCTCTTCCCCTTTTAGTATTCTGTCTCTCTTTCTCTCTCAAAAATAAACATTAAAAACTTTTAAAGAATTACTGACCAGTTTAGTATATTTTGTATTACCTTATATGTTGGCAACTATAGGAAGCTTGTAAAGGACTTAATTTTTAGTATTCATAAATTTTGTCCATCTGTTACTTTTAAAATTTAAATGAATGAATGTAGGGGTGCTTGGGTGGCTTAGTCAGTTAAGTGACTAACTCTTAATTTTGGTCATGAATCTCACCGTCCTGACCTGCAGTGGGCTCCAAGCTGGGTGTGGAACCTGTTTAAGATTCTCTTTTAACCTCTCCCTTTGCCCCTCCCCCACTCCTACATGTTTTCTCTCAAATAAATAAATAAATAAATAAATAATAGATTCCTTAAATAAATGAGTGTATCAGAGGCAGATAGAACAAAAACCTATTCTAAAATTCATATGTAATCTCAAGCATTCCCAAATAACCAAAATAATCTTGAAAAATAACAACAAATTTGGAGGACTCATATTTTGATTTCAAAACTTATTACAAAACTATACCAATCAAAAGAGTGTTATACTGTCATAAACGCAGACATAGATTAATGAAATAAGATATAGAGCCCAAAAATAAACATTCACATATATATTCAATTGATTTTCAATACAGGTGCTAAGTCCATTCAATGCGGGAAGGACAGTCTTTTCAACAAATTATGCCAGGCAAGTTATATATCCATATGCAAAAAAGTACAACTGGACCCTTATCTTACACCACATACAAAAATTTGATCAAAAGGATCAAAGACCTAAACATAAGAGCTAAAAAATATACAACTCTTAAAAGAGTTCATTTCATTGTGTTTGGTAATGTTTTTTTGGTTATAACACCAAAAGGACAAACAACAAAAGAAAAAGAAATAGACAAAATGAACATTATCAAAACTCTCATATAACAAAGGATACTATCGAAAGTGAAAAGACAACCTATGAAATGGGAGAAAATATTTGCAAATCAAATATTTGGTAAGGGATTAATATCCAGAATATGTAAAGAACTTTTTTCTTTATTTTTTAAAATATTTAATTTTAGAGACAGAGCACGAGTGGAGGAGCAGAAAGAGAGAGAGAGAGAGAGAGAGAGAGACAGAATCCGAAACAAGCTCCAGGCTCCAAGATGTTAGCACAGAGCCCAATGCGGGGCTTGAACCACGAGATCATGACCTGAGCTAAAGTTGGCGCTGAACCAACTAAGCGACCCAGGTGCCCCTATAAAGAACTCTTATAATCAACAATAACAAAAAGTTATCAACTCAATGTAAAAATGGGCCAAAAACTTGAATAAATATTTCTCCAACAAAGACAAAAATGGCCAACAACCACATGAGAAGATACTCAATGTCATTAGTTATTAGGAAAATCAAAACCACAATAAGATACTACTTCCCAATCATTAGTGTGGCAATCAGCAAAAAATGGAGGGGAAAGAAAGTGTTGGTGAAGATGTGAAGAAAGTGGAATGTGGTAAATTACAGATGGAAATGTAAAATGGTGTGGCTGCTGTGGAAAACAGTCAGGCAGCTCTTCAAAGAGTCAAACATAGAGTTACCATATGATCCAGCACCATATGATCCACCAATTCCAATTCTCAGCATATATCCCCCCCAAATAGAAAGCAGGGACTCAAATAGATACTTGTATGCCAGTGTTCATAGCAGACTTATTCACAGTAATAGCCAGCAGGTAGTAGAAACATCCCAAATATCCATCAGTAGATAAGAGATAAATAAAATGCGGTATACATATACAATAGAATATTACTCAGCTGTACATGAAAATGAAATTCTGGCTGAAGTTTGAAAACATTATGCTAGATAGAGAAAAAAGGGGAAAATTTATGCTAAATGAAATAAGCAAGACATAAAAGGACAAATATTGTATGATGACAATTATATGATATATTTTTAATAGGCAAATTCATAAAGTTAGAAAGTAGAATAGAGTTTACCAGAGGTAAGAGGAAGGAGTAATGGGTAATTCGCGTTTAATGGGTACAAAGTTTCTGTCTGGGGTGATAAAACATTCTGGAATTGGTAATGTTTGCACAATTATGAATGTACTGATACCAATGAATTGTACACTTAAAAATGGTTAAAATGAGGGGCGCCTGAGTGGCTCAGTCAGTTAAGCATCCAACTTTGTCTCAGGCCATGATCACATGGTTCGTGGGTTCGAGCCCCACGTCGGGCTCTGTGCTGACAGCTATCTCAGAGCCTGGAGCCTGCTTCAGATTCTGTATCTCCCTCTCTCTCTGACCCTCCCCTGCTCATGCTGTCTCTCTCTCTCTCTCTCTCTCTCTCAGAAATAAATAAAACATTTAAAAATTTTTTAAAAAAAGATTCTCTCCCTCTGTCCCTCTCTTCTGCTCTCTCTCTCTCTCTAAAATATAAATAAATTCACAGAATCTTTAATCTCAAAATAATAATTATTGCTATTATCTATTGAGCACTTACAATATGCCAGCCACCATGCTCAAATAAACTTCCTAAAACACCATGTTACATATTAGTATCATCCCAACTTTACAAATAAAGGAGATTGACAGAGGTTATAACTTACATACATGCTATAAAGGAAAATATTTCTAAAAAATAAATTGGAAATATCTTTCTTTACAAAAGTAATTTTTCCTCTTTGGAAAGTGAATTATCACAAAAAGCTTTCTTTCATTACAAATTTCATCCAACATAATTTAAAATTTTAAATTGATTTTTGACACACTGGGATTTTTGTGATCATCTCTATTGCATCAAAAAAGGCCTATCCATACAACAATTAAAAAAGAGGAACAAGAAAGGAAAGTAATATTTGTCAAGCATCGAACCATGTGCCAGGCACTGTACAAAGCATTTTATGTATTTTATCTCATTTAGTCCTCTCAATTGCGGAGGGAGAATTATTTATACTTTACAGATAAAGAAACAAAAATATAGTAATCCACAATATATCTATTCACTACTTTCAAAATCTGATATTCTACTCAAGTAGGAGCCAATTAATTCCAATTGCCTAGGGAATCAAAGAATAGTAGTCACTGCCAAAATCTGTCCCAGATACCTGAAGGAGCCAATATGACAGCTGCCCCCAGCACGTCGCATGGCTGAGTATTCAAAAGCCCAACAGATCTCACACCCAAACACAGTGTGCAAGGGCAGAAGATCATCCTGCTGTACTTTGGAGTCAAGAAGAGCGGATTGTGAGGCCTTCTGCTCCAGCACCAGCCCATGACAGCTGAAAAGGCAGCCAAATACGGATGGCCCTGAGCCACATGAAGGGGATGCACACTGCCCTCCCATATTTGCGTATAAAGACTAGATTTTAAAGCATCTTCTGGTGCTTTAGAAAATGAAAGCTTTTAAATCTCAGTTCAAGAATGTACAGCAAAACCACATAATACATTTTCAGTAAATATTTGGAAATGATTATATTAACTTTTACCTCTCGATCATCTCACTAACATTTAAATATGTTCATTCCTCTTAAAAACAAAAACACTCTTCCCTCTATTTTATCTCCTCCTTGGGCTATCGCTCTTCCCTACTCTTCCAGGCCAGTCTTTTGAACAAGTCTGTTTCAATTGCTGTCTACACTCTCACCTTGCACTCATTCCTACATACACTCCTAACTGGCTATTTCCTATTCCACCCTTACCAAACTGCTCTTGTCAAAGTCTCTATTACCCCCATCTCCACTGGGACCTTGAAGGGGCTCTGAGAAATCCCTACCGACCCACAGGGCAGAGTTTGAAAATGATTACACTTGGGCATTGTTTACATATTATGGGGGGCAACTGCCTAATTTGTGGACACCTGCGCAAAACAAAAATGGGGGCCTCTTGTTTAAAAGCAGGAAAAAGAGCTTTTCCCTTTTTTTTCTGTTGTCTTTCTCTAAACAAGTTACGGTATTTTAAATTTTCCTACTGAATATGGGGGCACAAGGATGGTCATGGGTCGATGTAGGTTCTCACAGGTTGATGGGAACCACCAATCACTTGGTGCTCAGGGTACACACTGAATCCACTCCTATGGTCATACCTGAGTTCCTGCCAGGGAACTCTGGACAGCAGTGGGCAGCCAAGAATTCACCCCAGGGAGCTGAGAAGTAGCCAAACACTGGGTCCTAGAGCCTCCATGCCCACAGCACATGCTCTATTGTCCCATCTAACTTCACTTCAAAATACAATTTTCTAAAAAAAAATTTTTAAGGTTTTATTTATTTCTGAGAGAGAGGGGGAGAGAGAGAGAGGCACCATGAGCAGAGGAGGGTCAGAGAGAGAGGGAGACACAGAATCTGAAGCAGGCTCCAGGCTCTGAGCTAGCTGTCAGCACAGAGCCTGATGCGGGGCTCGAACCCACAAACCATGAGATCATGACCTGAGCCAAAGTTGGACACTTGGCTGACTGAGCCACCCAGGTGCTCCAAAATACAATTTTTTTAAATATTTGTTTATTTTTCAGAAAGAGAGAGAGAGAGAGAGAGAGGGAGAGTGTGCGCGCACAAGCAGGGGAGGGGCAGAAAGAGAGGGAGACACAGAATCCAAAGTAGGTTCCAGGTTCTGAGCTGTCAGCCCAGAGCCTGATGTAGAGCTGAAACTCACAAATCATGAGATCATGACCTGACACAAAGTCAGACGCTCAACCAACTGAGCCGCTCAGGTGCCTCCAAAATACAATTACTCAGAATTTCAGATGATGAGCACAGCACATTAACTTCCAAGCACAGAACCGACTTGTGAGCATGAGATCTTAGGTAACCGCACTGGTTGCATTCCCATGAAGCTGGCCCTTGCTATGCTACATGTTAATCATAATCCCACCTAACATCTGCATAAAACATCATAGTCCACAAAATAGTTCCAATTTCATTCTAGGCTCAAAATAAGCCTATAAATAGAGATGAATAGATATCCTCACTTTACAGATTAAACACTGACTCAGAAGGTGAAATGCATTGCCCAAGGCATGGAAAAGCAGATATTAAACCCACACCTTCTGACTCCAAGTTCTTTGCAGTGTAATGTGCTTCCTAAGCAAAGGGCAGATGAGAGGGGATAAAAGGGACCATTTCTCTACATGAGCCACTGGTTTCATCATTAGTTGGAAATTATTTCTATCAAATCTCTGTCAATTCCAGTCAGATTTGAAAACCCAATTGATTTTTTTAACATTCTAGAATTCAATGGCTTTATGTAAACATGTAGTCTCTAAAAAAGAAGCTGCAAAAGTAGTTTTCCCTCCCAATGTACCTCATCCAGTATGCACCTTGCCTCACCAATCTTGAACCTCCTATGCACACATCAATCACCAGCACTCAGCCACAAAGGACCAGAGAGCATGGATGAGACCATGCTGCAATATACTTCACTACAGGAGAGCGGGTTCCTTGATTTAGTTGGGAGAAAGTTCATCTAAATGCCTGAAAGATAGTAACGCCAGGGATGACAGGAAGTACTTAGCTAGGAGATACCAAAATCAAGGAGGCACCTATCTTCTTCAACCTGACTCTTCCTTACCATTATTCCACCTATTTTAGAGAATTCAATCTATCCAGATGGTGAAATTGCTGCTAATCTTCTTCATGTTAACATAAAGTACTTTATTTTGGAATGCAACTCTCAACTCATTCACTTCCTAATTCAGTTACTCAAAAATCTCCCCTGAAAGCACGAAGAGAGCATTTTTTTTGGTTGAACTAATAAGCATTTGTTACAATCATTCGCACTGGCGACCCTTCACACTGGCTGATCACCCAGAAAATATCCAAGGAAAAAGAAGTACAACTGAATGTTAGATCCAAATAGCACAATCTCTCAGCTCACTAGAGCAGAATCTCTCTCTAATACATTGGTCACAGGCTATATTACGAGCTCTTTTTATCCTATCTCTAGGTAGAAAAGCTATAATTTAAACTGACAGCATTACTTGTCATGAAGTCTGTAGGTTTACAATTTCTAAATGTCAGTTTGAACTTCTGACTAGTTCCTTGGAGCACTACTGTTTGTTTCTAAATGAGGCAACTTGTCAGCTCTGCATACATAAAAGCAGTTAATCAGCAATTTGCAGTGCAACACAAGAGGAATCAGCTGGTATGCTAATAGTGAGCCCACAAAGCACCTCCAATTAGGAAAGAAAGCCTTGTCCTAAGCCAATAATATCCTCATATATCACAAAATTTATCCTACTACTCAGTAGATGAAACATTTCATGCCAAGGAACTTATTATTTTGAAATAATTGTCTACCTCCAGCCTGACATACCCATGTTCCCACTGGCCTCTCATGGAGGAGCTGCAGGCAGAGTGAGGGAGGACCACCACGATTCCTGACCCTCCCCACTGTGGCTTCTATTCAGTTCCCAGTGGGTTCTTTTTATTTTTTTTAGCTTTTCTTTTCATGTTTGTTTATTTGGGGAAAGGGGAAGCAGAGAGTGGGGGAGACACAGAATCTGAAGCAGAGTCCAGGCTCTGAGCTGTCAGCACAGAGCCCAGCATGGGGCTCAAACCCACAAACTGAAATCATGACCTGAGCAGAAGTCAGATGCTCAACCGACCAAGCCACCCAGACGCCCCTCCAGTGGCTCCTTATTCTTGGCCCTGTCCTTGTTTACTGTTCTGCTTCCCCCTTTTCTGTGTAGTCTTCATATCTCCTGTCTTCAGTTCTCTAAGTAAAATGAGATAGGATCTTACCTGAGAAGTACCCTGGTTCCTCTAACCTTCTAGAAAATGATACAAACTATATAATAAGATCCATTCCTAAAACAGTAATAATGATAACTCTAATAATTAGATTATTATATTAGCAAGAATACCCAGTACAGACATAGAAACACTTTGGAATAGTTCTAACTACTGATGGATTTGAACCTATGGACTGAATTTTAGAATACAGATTATAATGACTAAAATTAAACAGTAAGTAAAGGAAAGGAGTCTAAAAGACTTTTAAAGAAAATGTCTTCCATTATCTCCAGTGATTATCTCAGGTGTCCTAACAGGATCAATTGGAGGTGGGGGTGGGGAACGGTTTGTTTGCCTGTAGTCATGTACCTCACCCACTTAGGCAATAACCTTTGTCTGTGATAGCTTCTCAAATCAGATTTTGAATTGATCAAGCAAATTTGGTTTAGTGATTGAAGGAAAAGAGCTGCCAGCCAGGATCCAATAATCTATTTTTTCCCATATGAGACACATTTTGCTGGAGTTACAGAATAGTGCTTCTGTATATGCTTCAGGGTTTTTTCTTTGTGCCTAAGATGTTGGCGGAGGAGGGCACATAGCGTGGTGGTATCCTTTCTGGACCTGACGGCATTCACCTGCCTATCAACTAACAGGTAGTATATGGGCAGGTCCCAAGAAACAACATGGCTCATGGTAAATCCATGTGTCACTAGTCAAATGTCGAGCAGATACACACTGGTAACTAGAAAAGCTCTGTATATAGTCACAATAGGCTAGCCTACAGGGGAAATTCTGACACACTGGAGTGGGCTTTGACCAATCTCAGGCTTTGATGGCTCTACAGGAGACCATTCGGCCTTGGAGTATGAGACTGGCAGAGCCAGCGCACAGAGCTCTGATCTATATAAGCCCAGGTTGCCCGTATTCTGCGCAGTGCATAGGATATTATAGAGATGCTGTATACCTTGAGATCATCTACTAAAACCTCTCTGCCCCCATTTACAGAAGAGAAAATCAAAGCCCAGAAGTCATTTGCCCAAGAAGACATGGAACTTAGTCAAGTCATGTCTGATTCTAAAACATCTAATCCCTAATCCAAAACATTTACTTCTCCTCCTCCTTTTTCTCCTTTCTTCTTCTCCCTCAGCTCTTCCATCTTCCCTTCTCACCTCTCCCGCCACATCAGCAGGAGCAGCAGCAGCAAGCCAATATCTTTCATGAAACAAAATTTTAGCTAGAAATCTACAATATAAGATAGATTAAAAGGGCCTGTTTAGATGCAAACAGAGAAGGCAGACAGTATATGTTCCAGAATCCTACCTGCTTAACTGAGTCTGCAGCCTCCTCTGGGATCCTAGGCAGAACACTGTGATCATGGGAACTTCTTCCTTGATAGCTTGCAATAAAGCTACTTGCAAATACTAATTAGGATCATATTTTTATATTAAAGTATTATTTTCTGAAACATTGGCAAAGTATATACTGGGAAGGCGGCTGCTTTTAAAAATGTTATTTTCTTGTGTGTTTTTGTCCCAGCCTTTATTTTTTTAGAGAAGTTTCAGTTTCATGGCAAAGTTGAGAGAAAGATACAGAAACTTCCTATATGCCCCCTGCCCATGTACACAGCTTCCTCTATTATCAACATTCCCCACCAGAGTGGTACATTTGTTCCTGTTGATAAACTTACATTAACACATCATTATCACCCCAAATTCATAGTTTACATTAAAATTTACTCTTAGTGTTATACCTTCTGTGGGTTTAGACAATGTACTTACAATATGTCTCCACCATTATAACATCACGCAGAGGGGAGTCTCTGCCCTAAACGTCCTCTGCGTCACACCTAATTTTTTGTTTTAAAATAAAGTCCAACATTCTCAAAGTTGGGTACAAGGGTATCTTTGCCAGGACAGCAATACCAAATCTGAAACTGAGAAACACTAATTTTCTTTCAGTATCATCAGCATACATGAACAACTCGGATATGATACATTTTTTAAGGTGCTATTCAAAATTAGGAAATAAGGTCATGAGGTGATTGGCAGTAATGAAAACTAAGTATCATTCCTAACAGCTTAGCTACCAGAAAAGAAAAAAAAAAGGCACATGAGCCTGAAAACATAGAAGCAAGCTTTGGGACACTATTTGTAGCAGAAAACATACATGAAATACCACACGCAAACACCAGACATCCATCTCACTCCCTTGGGCGGCTCTTTCCATTAGTGCTAATGGGCTCAGGGCCTCTGTTTGGAGACTGTTTCTGCAAATGCTAGAGGAACACAAATCTTGTTCTGTTTGGTTAAGTCCATTCCCATAGCAAGAAAAAAAAATGAAATCAGTATATTGACACTAACACATGTACACATGCATATTTGTCTGTGTATTGCTTCTAATCACTTCTTTTAATTTGAATTTATTAGTCTTTAGAAATCTCGCCAAACATTACTGAGTAACACAATGTAAAATGAATACCAAAATTAGATCCCATGGACATTTCTAATTAAATCCCTTTCATCGGGATTGAGAATTTTTTAAAACTATGTGCAAAAAGGCAATTGCACTGAATGTCATTCACCAAAAGTAGCTTAAAAGCAGTAATACAAAATATGGCATGTATCAACTGTATATTTGTTAAACACCAATTTGAAAATGGTTAAGTGCTAAATACTATGTAAATCTGAACGCTCCCCACCCCAAATAAGCATGTGCCACAATTCAGCAGCTATGAACTCAATAGTTTCTTTCTTCTTCCTTTACATGTATATATGATGAAAATACCATTCTCCACATACATTTCTTGGTTACTGTCTTTTATTGTTTTCCTCAATAATTTACTAACTGGATTTAACTACATAAAGACACAATGTAGATTTGAACCAAGAAGCCTGTTGAAGTTAATAAAGAAACCCATGAACATATATAGAAGTCCTATCAAAGATTTCCTATAGCGCATTTGACATTCTGCCCGTAAAGGTGAACCAAATGTAAACACAATGTATTTTCTTCTCAATGAGTTTTTCTCTTAAAATACTCACTTCTAATTTCCTCTCCCTTCTCTCAAGCATCGATTCCTCTAACATTTTCTTACTAAGTGACTTCTAGCCATTGAGATACAAAGATGAATTAGCCATGATCCCTGTACAGAGCTTAGTCTGTTAAGAAAGACAGGTAATGCTGACAATCAAAACAGAAACTAGCAAGTACTCAGTAAAGGTCTACAGTGCTCTGGTGGCACAAAGGAGGGAGCAGTTAGCTTAGACAATGGGAGGTTTCTCAGAAGCATTTGGATGGACTTCACAAAGGAGCTGATGATTCACCGGGAAAAGGATATCTCTGGCAGAGGGAGAAAGCTGTGGGAAAGCACAGAAGCATGAAAGCCAAGGACACAGTCAGGGAACTGAAAGCAATTCCACACAGTAAAACAGGGAGAGATGGGAAGAATCTAGTCATGGTAGGAGATGAACAAGGAGAGCTAAATTGGGGCCAGATAAGGTCCTATTTATTTTCTAAAGAGTCTGGTCTTATCTGTTCTTTTGTTTCACAGTGTTGAACAACATAGAAGAAAAGCAGAAGGGCAAAAATCCATTTTTTTTAGACAAAGGACAAAGGCAAGGCAGTGAAGAAAGGATAGACTTTTCAACAAAGGGGGCTGAAACAACTGAATATCCATATGATCCCCCAAATGTGGATCCATAATTCAGACCATATGCAAAAATGAATTAAAATCAACCTTAGACCAAAACATAAAATGTAAAACTATTGTATGTCTAGAAGAAAACAGGAGAAAATTTTTGTGACTTTGGAGTAAGCAAAGATTTCTTAGATATGACACCCACCAAAAACACAATTCATAAAATGACAAATTGCAAAAATGGACTTCAACGAAATTATAAGCTGCTGCTCTTAAAATACAGTTAGGAGAATAAAAAGATAAACCAGAGACTGAAAGAAAACTTGCAAAGGATATATCTGATTTCAGGGTAAAAAGAATTCTCAAAAGTCAATAAGCAGAAGACCAACAACCCAATTTTTAAAAATCAGCTGACCAAAAATGTATGGATGGCAAATAACCACAAGAAAAAATGTTCAACATCATTAGACACTAATGAAATGAAAATTAAAGCCATAATGAGATACTATTCTGATGCACCTATTAAAGTGACCAAAATTAAAACACTGAACTCTCAAACTCATATTGGGAATGTAAAATGATGCAACCAGTTTTGAAAACAGCTTGGCAGTTTCTTAAACAGTTGAACATACATTTGCTATATGATCGAGCCATTCTACTCCTAGGTATTTACATAAGAGGAGATGAAATATATATCCAAAGACTTGTACACATAATCTCATAGCAGCCTGATTTATACAGAAACTGGAAATCACCCAAGTGTCCATTAACGGGTGAATGGATAAATACACTGTGGTATATCCATACATGGGAATTACTCCTCAATAAAAAGGAATGAACTACTGACCTATGCAACAACATAACTGCAGTCTCAAAAAAATTATGCCAGGTGACAAAGCCAGAACAAGAATATATACTTTATTATCCCATTCCTATAAAAATCTAGGAAATGCAAATGAATTTATAAAAAGGATACTGGTTGTTATCTGGGGGAGGGCATTGCTGGAAGGAACTACAAAGGGCACACCAAAGGAAACCTATGGGGATGGTGAACATTGTGAGGACGGTTTCATGGGCATGCACAGATGTCAAAACTTATCAAACAGTACACTTTAAGCATATCCAGTTTATTGTATGTCAATTATATCTCAATAAAGTTATTTTTAAAAAGCATGAAAGGGTTATGTTCAGGTATTAACAGTCATTTCACTTCTACCCTGTTTTCATTCTCTTTGCAAGAGAACTGAATTATGTGAGAGAGTACAAAAAGGCACTATCTGAGTTTTGAATTCTCAGTTTTCTATATTTGTGGCAAGGTTACATATGATAAAGTAAATAAAGTAGACAAGGATGGAATATGCAAGTTGGAAGAGCTCAAACTTTTCAGGTGGCTCCAGAAGCAATCTGCTATCTATAAAGCAGCTGTTTTTCCCTATTTTTTTTAAACTACCCAAACAATTTATTTGGAACCTATTTCTTCCATGACTGCAAAAGATTAGTGATACATACAGTTTTTTAAAATTTTCTTTTACTATAATGACAAAAAAAAAACTACAGAGATTGCTTCCATCCCATCATGGTAACAGGATATTACTGTGAAATCCCACTTGAATGTGTACACTACAACATGTAAATGTGCTCTAGTAAGATGCGTGTTTAAACTGATAGCACAGTGAAAGGTGCTGAAAGAATGTGCAAAAACATTTGAGAGAGTGAGAAGACTTTAAAATTTTTAACAACACCATTTCAAGAGTTTATAAAAACAGGGATGTCTGGATGGCTCAGTTAAGTGTCTGACTCTTGATCTCAGTTCACGTCATGATCTCACGGTTCATGGGATCGAACCCCACATCGGGCTCTGTGCTGATGGTGCAGAGTCTGCTTGGATTCTCTCTCTCCCTCTCTCTCTTTTTGCTCCCCCCCCCCGATCACATTCTCACTCTCAAGATAAATAAAATTTTTAAAAAGTTTATAAAAACACACCAACAAAATAATACCCTTCAATACTTCAGCTTTCTTACATATGCGCTCTAAAAACATAAATGCTCTAAAAAAAGATAACAATTAAACCATAATAGAAGGGAAGTAGTTCCAATAGTCCAGAATGAGATCATGTCCCACTAAGGGTACGTACACTTGAAGTTACTCTCGAACTAGAGTGGTAAGCCAGTGTACTTTAGATCTGAAACAAAGACTTACATGAGTGTCTGGCTTCTTTTTTTTTTTTTAATGTTTTATTTATTTTTGAGAGAGAGATAGAGACAGCGTGAGCAGGGGAGGGTCAGAGAGAGAGGGAGACACAGAATCCAAAGCAGGCTCCAGGCTCCAAGCTAGCTGTCAGCACAGAGCCTGACGCAGGGCTCGAACCCATGAACCACGAGATCATGACCCAAGCCGAAGTCAGACGCTTAGCCGAAGAGTGTCTAGCTTCTTAAGGAGTCACCATTTAGGAGTATTCACTGCTTTTTTGTCTATCCTATACCACTTTTGCAAAATACACACGCACGCATGCACATGCACACACACACACACCCCAAAACCAAAATGACAGCAAAAGAAAACCACCCAGCTCTTTCTTAAAAATTTAGATTTGAAAAGTTAATACTAGAGTAGTAGTATACTCTAAAGAGTATGATGATAAGGGACTAAAAATGAACCAGCATGTCAGGAAGATACTGGCCCCATTATCAGGGCCAGGGGTATTACTTATCAGGAGCAGCTCCCTCTACGTCCATAGTGGAAGGAAGACTAGCAAGCCCAGAGAACCCTCATATCTTGAGCACAAAAGGGCTAAATTTAAGGGCAGACTGAAGCACTTACTTGTTTGTAAATTACTAAAAAGCTGTTAGGATTTTATTGTTGTTTTGTTTATTGTTTTTAAGAAACAACTTTCTCATTCAGTGGATAGGATCTCACAGTACCGAATGTGACTCTAATGGCTTACAAATAAAACTAGGCTTATAAACCTCTAGAAAGGTAGTAAGCGCTAGGGAGAGCCAAATTGTATCATGAAAGTACGTCGGCTACACACATATTTGAAAAAGGTTACATTCTTTGTGATCAGTTGTAACAAGTACTATAATTAGATTAATAACACATCACTCAAATGAAAAGATCAGGTGCTAAAACAGAAAGAATCCTTTCTTAATATAATCCATATACATCAGAGAACTGGTCATGTTTTAAAAATGAACCAGCAGGTTTTTCAAAGGTTCATGCTTAATTTAAAGTATCTTTCATCAGCCTGAAAAGAAAATATCAACTTGACCAACTAGCATGTCTCCTTTTCTTGAGTATAATAAAAATTTACAGAAGTAAATAAAATCTACAGAACAAATGGAATTTGGCTTTTGGCATTTATATTGAACTCCTTCTCCTTAAAGTATTCACGAGGCACAGTGAAAATTATTTGTAAAAAGTTTAAATGATAGATGTTAAAAATATACACATAAGACTAATGGGAATATATAGTAAGTATGGGATATAATCACAGATGTGCTTCATTTTACATTAAGGCTGAATTCTATCTGTAAATGAAAATGTACCTTTTCTGTGCTGATTATTATTTGCTGTCCATACCCTGCCTTCTTGGCTCCCTCTGTGCACCAGGAGGCCAAACTCTATGGACAACCATGGCTCTCTTAGCCCCAGCTTCAGGTTGGGCTCAGCCAATGGGAGATGAGAATGCAAGAGGAGAGAGGTATCAGAGTATTTATTCCTGATCCCTCTCCCACAACTCCTCAGCTCTCTCTCTGCTTCAACATGACTGTTTCAGTGACTTCATTCCTCCACAACTACAACTTCTATCACATAGATTTCCTCAAGGCCAGCTCCCAGTCTTCATCAGAAAACCAGTGCCAGATATCTTATCATCCTTTTTCAGTTGCCTTAACCATTCACAAACCTCTGTAAATGGTGCCTTCATTAAATTCTCTTCAGTTAAACTCTTTCTTTTTTGGGGGGGGTAGTTATGAGACTTTTTAAAATTTAAATTTGTTAGTTAACATACAGTGAAATATTGGTTTCAGTAATTCATCACACACATACTACACCCAGTGCTCAACACAATAAATGCCCTCCTTAATACTTATCACCCATCTAGCACATCTTCCACTCATCTCCCTCCATCAACCCTCAGTTTGTTCTCTATCATTAAGAGTCTCTCTTTTTTAAAATTTACACCCAAGTTAGTTAACATATGTAAACTCTGATTTTCTATATACTGCACTTTTTTAAAGCAAGATATACCTGTTTTGAGGGATAAATGTACATTTTATATAAAGAACAGTCTACATTTTGTCCAATCTCATATTCCCCATCTATCCAAACCTGCGATGCCAATGACTGCACATACTAATCTGCATTATCACTGAATTTATAATTATAAATGATTAAAAAATCAAAAGCCTTATGGCAGAAGATAAATAATCACCTACAGTTTTTTAAAAATTCAGTAATTTGATAGAAAATATATAATACATAAAACTTTGAGATACTGAATTCAAAGAACATTCAAACCAGTACTAGGATATGAGCACTGCATCTAACAAGCCATTTATAGAAAAAAAAAAAAGAGTCAAATACATAAAGAGTTCAGCTTTTTTTCAAGTTATTTGTTTGTTTTTGAGAGAGTGGGGGAGGGGCAGACAGAAAATCCAAAGCAGGCTCCGCGCTCCCTCGCAGGACTCTTCCCTCACGTACTGTGAGATCATGATCTGAGCCACCCAGGTGCCCCAAGAGCTCAGCTTTTCAAGGCCCTACTCATTCTATCTTGCATGCTCATTTCTTCTCCACCAAAACTGAAAGAAAATGCAACAAATATTTCCAAAAACAACAGTATCTTCTAAAATAGTTATTAATTATCCTTCTGTTCAGTGATAATAAGTAGAGTATCTGCAGCACTGAAAAGTATAAGGCACTCAGCTGGGCCTTTTAGGCTTCAGATTATCCAGTATTAGATATTATGTCCCAACAGTGATAGCTTCAGGTAGCTCCACAAATATGAACTATGTCCAATATCAGACCAAGCAAACTGGGAAGAAAATTCTGTTGTAATTAGACAGTGTATTCTAAAGTAAGTAAAAATGGGGGTGCCTGGATGGCTGTCCATTGAATGTCTGACTCTTGACTTCAGGTCAGGTCATGATCCCAGGTTTGTGGGAACGAGTCCCACAAACCACAAAGAGCATGAAGACTGCTTAAGATTCTTTCTTTCTCTCTCTGCCTCTGCCCCCTCCCGATTGCACACACTCTTTCTAAATAAAAAAAATAAAATAAAAAATGATTTTTGCTTACATTACCCCTTACCTACATTAGTAGAGATAATGGAGAAATGAATGAAATATATTGATTAATCTTAATTAAATCCAGAACATAACAAGCCCTATTTTGACAGAAAAAGAAATTTACATTTTCCTGAAGAAATGATCCAAACACAAATTTGAACAAACTAACCACAATATTTGAAATGTCCTTTACCTGATGACTTTAACAATCACAGAATGTCATAGCTGAAAGGAGCCTTGGAGACCATCTAATTGAACTCCTATTTTACAGATGAGAAACTCGATGCCCAAGGTTTATGTTTAAGTAATTGGTTTAAAATTACTAGCTAGCTGTTCTGAACTAAATCTTGGGGGCCAAGGATATATGGCTGTAAGAAGTATGACTTCTTGAAGGGCAGTAATTAGATTGTAGGGAGGAAGTCAGCTATCGGCTAAGATAACTGGACTCTGAATGACCACTGTAGCCTTCTGTAATGATCAAACCAGCCTGGGGGATTTATGTGCTTTTCTAATACTTTTAGGGAACCACAATCACCTCTAGAACATCTTAATGTCTAGATTCCTGTTGGTGAATAAAAATTCAGCACCCCCACAACCCATCCTTGGCAATGCTCCTTATCTCTGAGAACAGGAAGAAAGAAAGCTTTGGCTTAGGCTCAAAATGGGAAATACGCCATCAACATCATTAAACACTGGTCAACATTCTTCACTGAGCATGACTGTGCCCTATAATGTAATTCTGCGAATGTGGTGTGTACATGCATGAAAGAGAAAGAAAGGGAAGGAATAGGCTGAAGGAGGAGATAAGAAGAGAGAGGCAGGTTGTGAGAGAGAGGAGCTAAAAGGGGAAGGAAGAGAAGGGAAAGCAGAGAGAAGCAGAGAAAAGAGATACACAGGGAAGGTAAGACAGAAAATGTGAAAAAAACAAACTCAGAAACAGAAGTGGAGAGACACACAGATCAAAGGCAGAACTACAAACAAGGTGGGGAGTGACACGTGAAACAACCCTATAAACTATAAACCCTTGCTATTCAATGCTGTCCTTGGCCCAGAAGCATTAGCACCACCTGAGAATTAGCCAGAAGGCAGAAACTCAGGTCTTGTCCCAGATCCACCAAATCAGAATCTGTGTTTTTAAGAATATCTCCCAGGTGATTCAAGCACTACTCCTATTAACTGCATTTACTCAAGGTCATTTTACCTGTTATTAAAACGATGAAATGGCTGTTTTCTATATGCAAAGCCATAAGGTTCCACTCCTTGCTAGTCCAGGATAAAAGTTCATCTCTGACCAGGTAGCCTGCATGCAGACATACAGATTCAAGCTAACCACCCTTGCTACCACTTCTGTTCCCATGGTAGGTTCACATCCAACAACTCACTAATAATAATAGCCATTTCTTTCCGTAGAAATTTTCTTTCAAGAGTTCAGAAAACAGGAAACCTTCAAGACTGATGAATGACAGATTTAATCAGGTAACTCTGAACTGATTGTTCATAGTGGGAAAATTTCTGAGCAGCTACTATGAGAAAAAAAGATCTGATTTCCTTTTTTTAAAAAAGTTAAGATGTAGCACCCATCCCATGATGACACATGTATTTAAGACATTCTGCATCTCAAATACAGAGTAAACATATAGTAATTTCACTACGGGATGTTTTTATTAAACAGCCAAGCACATAATTATAGGATTTTCAGTGTAAAATTACTCCCTCTTTGAAACTCCAGCATTTCACTCACTCACATGGCAATGTTTTTCTCTCCTTACATCCCAGCCATATTCCCTGAACCCTCCCTTCCTCTTTCCCACCTCCTTTTGTTCATGCTTTGTCTAATTTATCACTTTTTTTTAAAGGAGGAAAGTAAGTATAAGACACTGATATCTATTTTTCCAAGACTGTGCTCTTTCTGTTATGTACTGGGTAGAAACAATAACTATTCCTAACAGAGGGACCAGGGTGGGGACTCTTGGATGCCGATGGTCAGCTTTTCCTTCTCCTCCTTCCTTTTCCCTTCATCCTTTCAATCAGCCATGACCCCTTGCCCCTGCCAGTACGTCCTCGCTAGCAAATGTCTAAGCAGGAAAAGCAGCAAGATTTGTGCTATATGGGAGCAAACACTGCAGTTAGAAGAACTGAGCCATTTCTTAAGGTAGGAATGTTTCCATCAGTAAAACATGGGTGGGCTAATATCTTCCAAAACAATCTATGCTTCTGGCTGAAGTTTGCATTTAGCTGAATCTCTTTTTTCTTCTAATACACAGCAAAGGGGTGAAGAATACCACAGGAGCAGAGTAGGTGAGCATGAAGAGCAAGCTAAAAGAGAGAGTCGGAGGACACCGGATATTGGGGAGCTCACCCCTACTCATGACTTTATATTTGGAAACACCATTACATTATTCACTGGATTCTTTCATTTACTTATTTATTCAAATAAATCAAGTGCCTACTAAATGCCGGGTATTGTGCCAGATGTTCAACATACAGAAAAGATGAAAATATAAGGCAAGTTCATTCCTATTTCTTCTCTCTCTCTCTCTCTCCAAAGTGTTTGACTGTCATTTTAACTCCTTCAGATACTTTGCAAAGCCCTTCCTTAATATGATAGACAAAGGTTTAATTGCTTACAAGCATACAATGTTTTGTGAAAGATGAGAAAAATCAAGGGGATCCCAAATGCCCAGGCTGTGTTGTTTACATAGCGACACTTCGCATCCTAGGGCATTTATAGGTATATTGACAGAAATCTTCCACTGCGAAGAAATGAAGGACATTCAAGTCCAGAGATTCCAACCACTGTTTTAACATCTGCACTCACTAGATATTTTAATTATGAGAACAGGGACCAATGACTCAAGATTTATCATAGAGTAATCTGTTTAATATTTTTAAAAGCTAGTTTTAAAGATAATTATGAAAGATAAAACCAGTAGTGAAGGAAATAAATAACCACCAAATAGCTATGCTGAGTCTACAGGATGACTTGACCAAAATTAGCTTCTGAAAATGACAGCAATCTTCTGCCTAAATCTATAAACAGTATAGGTAAAATAACAAAAACTGGTCAAAATAGGCTCTTTAAAAGAATACAACTATTTCAATCTGAGGGAAAGTAAAGGGAAGAAAATAAAATACCATGAATAAGCCATAATAATTAACTGCCCCAAAGGAAAATCTGTCCCTGTCAGGATATTACCGTGCAGGCAAAAAACATGAAATAAATGTTGAAGTGCTTTTTGTTTTATTTTGTTTCTGATAGCAAACATGGAAAAACACAGACATTTTCTAAATAAGGACTATTTTCAAAGGGAACAATTAGAAACGTCCATCATTTGAAACATCCTGTCTCCCTTCTTTGCTTTAAATTCCACAAAAGTTATTTCGAGCTTATTGCTTTGATCAGATTTAGCTGTAAGTAATTATATTTAGTCATAGACATTTGATCTATAAATGGAATCTATTAAAGGAATTCCTATAACTTCCATGAAATTGGCAAATAACGGCTCCATGAGGTGATTCTAGAAGAGCTTTATCCTGGGGCCCCTGGGTGGCTCAGTGGGCTGAGCATCCGACTTGGGTTCATGATCTCGCTGCTTGCGGATTGGAGCCCTGAGTGGGGCTCTGTGCTGACAGCTTGGACACTGAAGCCTGCTTTGGATTCTGTGTCTCCCTCCCTCCCTCTCTCTCTCTCTACCCCTTCCCAACTCATGCTCTGTTTCTCTCTCTCAAAAATAAACATTAAAAAAAAATTTAAGAAAAGCTTTATCTTGAAAAGACAATGCAATAAATGTACCTACAGAGAAGATAATTGCTTTCAAAATGAAAATCTCTCAAGAGTATAGTTACACATCTACATTTTGAAGACAACTATCATTTAACAGTGCCCTACACAAATATGTATTAATTTCTCAATAAACATTCATTTTGGGGAATTAGTGAAAGAAAAGTTATGTTTTTCTTCTCATAGATATCATGTAAATAATATCTATACATAGAATGCTGGCCACTAAGGAAAATCAAAACAGTAAGACTTCTTCCCCTGAAAGAACGTCCATCGTTGATGATACAGTACGTAAATCTAGACACAAGTAAAATGTGTCACAAGGAAGCAGCACAGGCAGTGCAAACAAACCCTTAAACAGGAGTTCCATAGTCATGGGTCTAGCTGTGGCTCTGTCATTTACTAGCTGTTTGGCCCTAAGTTTACCATGTTTCTTTTCTGAGCTGCAGGTTCCTCACTAGGAAACAGAGATACAGACATAAGCATCAAATAAGATAATGTATGGGACAATATATTCTGTAAACTATACAGTGATACTCAAATACTAGAGAGCTGTATATTAAAAAGAAAAGACCACAAACAGGAAACCACTACCTAGACAGGTGGGAGTTAGACTGATTTCAATTTTAGATCTCTGGTGTTAACATTACTACTAGTAAAGCTAATAGCCACCATTTACCTACCACTTACTAAGTCTTAGCTGTGAGACAGACATTGTGCTAATGGGTTTTATATACATTGATTTAACTCTCCTAACAACCATATGAAGTATGTGGTGTTTAAATGAGGCAACTGAGGAGTAGGCCAGCAGAAGAGCTACACTGGAGCTTAGTAAAAGGGGAGAAGCAAGGATTTCAATCCAAGCCTGACTCTACCCACTGTGTTCCTAACTGTGATAATGTTCTGACTATGAGGGGAAAAAAGGTTTCAAAGAAAGTTACAACCGTCTACATTGATTAGGGTATTAAGAATAATGTTTTAGGCCTGATAATTAATAAATAAATGAACAAGTAAGGGAGGGGTTGGGAAGAAAAACACTTTCACTAATATTTATTTTTTAATAATTGTAAGTCAGTTGAAAGTAAATCTGAATAAAAAGAACTGGCTCATGGTCCTAGTTCCCCAGACTAGTTCAAGTCATCCTCTACCCCTTTACCCTCTACCCCTTTGGTGCCAGAGTAATAACATTCACTGAGTACTTAATTTGGGTCAGTAACCACAGTAAGCACATTATATAATGTGATTTATCTTAGTCAATCCTCATAAATCCATAAGTATCATCTTCATTTTATAGACGAGTACACTGGAACACAGACTGAATAACTTGCTCAAATTCTGTCTCTAGGCAAGATGGAATAATAGGGATAAGACTTATCTACCTAATTGCTTAACTGAAATAACTGGTAGGAAATATATAAGAAATGACAGTTTTCAGACACTGGACAGCAAGCAGCAAAGGGCAATGATCCCTGAGAGAGGACAAAGGAAGATGTAAGCCATGTGACTGCTCTAGCTCACTGCATAGAGGGTTCTCAGCTATGGCTCTGTGAAGGGGAAGCCAAGAAGAATCCAGCAGTCCTCTTAGCTGAGAAGACTGTGTGGGGAGCTCAAAAGCCTATGGTGAGTAGAATGCAGAATAATGGAGAGGAGAGAGCTGCACTGAGAGAAAAGTGTGGAGATCTTCAGAGGGTCCTCCCATCCCAAACTTCATCTGAAAATTGATCTGCACATCAGTTTGAGAAAATTATCCAAGGCTAGGGAAAGAACCACCAGAAAGAAGCAAGTGGAACCACTATGTGGACCTCAGAGAAGACCAGAAATATTCTTTTCACCAGCCAGAATGAAAACAAAACAAAACAAAAACATCTCACAATTTGTGGGACAGGAAGTATTCTAAAGGGTACTGCCCAAACAGTGGGGCAAAATTAGCCTGGACTACAGGCTGCTCTGGCCCACCTAACAAATGTTAAAAAACAGGCCTCAAAAGGATCAAACAATATTTCCAAGTAATTTACCACAACAAAACTTCACAACAAAAATTTTAAATATTGTGTAAATACAAGAACACCTAGAATCTGTCCAAGTAAAATCTACCATATCTGACATCCAATCAAAAATTATCAGGGGGCACCTGGGTGGCTCAGGCAGTTGGCCATCTGACTTCAGCTCAGGTCACAATCTCACTGTTTGTGAGTGCAAGTCCCACTTTAGGCTCTGTGCTAATAGCTCAGAGCCTGGAGCCTGCTTTGGATTCTGTATTTCCCTCTCTCTCTGCCTCTTTCCCACTCACACTCTGTCTCTCTCTGTCTCAAAAATAAATAAGTGTTAAAAAATATTATCAGGCAAGCAGGGCACCTGGGTGGCTCAGTCAGTTGGGTGTCCAACTTCAGCTGAATTCATGATCTCACAGGTTATGAGTTCGAACCCCACACTGGGTTCTATATGACAGCTACGATCTTGGAGCCTGCTTCGGATTCTGTGTCTCCCTCTCTCTCTGCCCCTCCCCAACTTATGCTCTGTTTCTCTCTCTCTCTCTCTCTCTCAAAAATAAACAAACATTTAAAAAAATTAGTTATCAGGCAAGCAAATAAGCAGGAAAATACAACCCTTAAAAAGGAGAAGAATAAATCAATACAAACTAAACCAGGAAAGAAACAGATTAGCAGACAAGGACATTAAAACAGTTATTTTAACAACATTCCACATGTTCAAGACAATAGACGAAAACATAATTATGTTGAGGAGAGACCTGAAAGATATTTTTAAAAGACATAAACCAGGGGCACCTGGCTGGTCCAGTCAGTAGAGCATGTGACTCTTGATATCAGGGTTGTAAGTTCAAACCCCTATTGGGTATACAGATTACTTAAAAACAAAATCTTTAAAAAAGTAAATAAATAAAAGACATAAACCAGAGGTCTAGAGATTAAAAAACATAATGTCTCTGCTTTGTTTGAAAATGCAGAGAATGAGATTAACAGCAAATTAGAAAAAAAAGAAAAGATAGGCAAATTTGAATACCAACTGAAACCAAAAATGAAAACAGTATTTCATTTTTTTTTTTTTACTGTTTTTTCATTTTTGAGAGACAGAGCATGAGCAAGGGAGGGGCAAAGAGAGAGGGAGACACGAATCCAAAGCAGGCTCCAGGCTCTGAGGTGTCAGCACAGAGCTGGACACGGGACTCAAACTCACGGACCATGAGAAACTGACCTGAGCTGAAGTCAGACACTTAACCGACTGAGCCACCCAGGTGCCCCAAAGAGACAGTGTTAAGAGAATATCGGTGGGCTGAGAACAACTTCAAGCAGCCTAATGTGTGTGCACTCAGAATCTCCAAAAGAGAAGAGAGAGTAAAGAGGCCAGAAAAAAATTGGGGGAAATAGAAACTAAAAAATTTCCAGGTTTAATAAAAACTATTATTTTAAAAATAAAAACTATTTCATAAAAGCTACATGGGCATGGGACACTTGGGTGGCTCAGTTAGTTAAGTGTCTGACTTTGATTCAGGTCATGATCTCACAGTCGGGCTCTGTGCTGAGAGCTCAAAGCCTGGAGCCTGCTTTGAATTCTGTGTCTCCCTCTCTCTCTGCCCTTCCCCTGCTCATGTTGTGTCTCTCTCTGTATCTCAAAAATAAATAAACATTAAAAAAATTTTTAAAAACTACACGGCACATCATGATCAATTTTCTTAATGCATTAATAAAGGGAAAAAATCTTAAAAGCAGCCAGAAAAAAATAAAGATTTAACACAAGAAGAATGACAGCAAACTTCTTTCTGGACACGATACAACAACGACAAGTGGAACAACACTTTTAAATCTCTGAAAATTTTTCTAGACTTCATGAAAATATCTCTGAAACATCACAGAAAAAAAAAAGACATTTTTCAGACATACAAAAGCTGACACAGAAAAGTATAGTAGTTCCTCAAGAAAATTAAAAAAGGAATTACCATATGATCCAGCAATTTCACTTCTAGGTATATATCCCCCAAACGCTGAAAGCAGGGACTCGACCAGATATCTGTACACCAGCGTTCACAGCAGCATCATTCACAATAGCCAAAAGGTAGAAGCAATCCAAGTTTCTATTGACAGATGAACCGATAAACAAAATGTGGTAAATCCATACATACAATGGAATACTATTCTGCTTTAGAAAGGAAGGTCTGATACACACATACACAGGTTCATGCTATAACAAAGATGAACCTTGAGGACATTTTCCTAAGTGACATAAACCTGTTACAAAAAGGAAAATAAGGATGATTCCACTTATTTATAGAAACCTAGAGTAGCCAGTCATATTCATAGAGACAGAATGAAGAACGGTGATTGGCAAGGAATGGGGGGAGGCAGGAATGGGGAGCTATTGTGTTAATAAGTATACAGTTTGAGGTTTGCAAGATGAAAAGCGTTCTGAAGATTGGTTGCACAACAATGTGAATGCATTTAACATTATAGAACCATACACTTAAAAATGGTTATGACGGTAAATTTTATGTGTACTTTATCTCCTGTGGAATTTGAGAAACTCAACATCTACATGGGGAAGAGAATGAAAAACAGATAAAAACAAAGAGAGAGGCAAACCATAGGAGACTCTTAAATACAGAGAATAAACTGAGGGTTGATGGGGGTGGGTTAAATGGGTGACAGGCATTGAGGAGGGCACTTTTCAGGATGAGCACTGGATGTCCTATGTAAGAGATGAACCACTGGATTATACTCCTGAAGCCAAGAGTATACTGTATGTTAACTAACTTGAAAATGAATGAATGAATGAATGAATGAATGAATAAAATAGGTGCATCTGGGTGGCTTGGTCAGTTGAGCACCTGACTCTTGATTTTGGCTCAGGTCACAATCCAAGGGCCATGGGATCAAGCCCCACATCTGTCTCCATGCTGAGCATAGAGCCTGCTTAAGATTCTTTCTGTCCCTCTTCCCCTCTTGCCCACTCATGCTCTCTCTCTCACTCTCTCTCCCTCAAATAAATAAATAAACAAACAAGATTTTTTAAAGCTGAAAAAATCCATCATTAGCAGAACTGCAGTACAAAAAAAATGTTAAAGGAAAGACTGACAAAGACAAGGAAGGCAAGCCATATGTTAGAGGCAATGTAAGGAGAGGTAGAACAGTTAAGTGCAATGTGGGACCCTGGACTGCATCCTAGAGCAGAAGAAGGACATTAATGGGAAAACTGGTGAAATTTTGCATGGGCTGTAAATTTTGTATGGGCCCCAGTTCATAATATTGTACCTATGTTACTTTATTAGTTTTGATGACTATACTATACTTGGTCAAAATGTGAACATTAAAGCAAGCTATGTGAAAAGTATATAGGAACTCTCTTCTGTTTCTGCAACTTTTCTGTAAGTCTAAAATTATCCCAAAATTAAAGTTTTTTTAAAAAAAGAAGAAAGCATTGTTAGCGTGCCACTTCTGAGAAGAGTTAAAAGTTCCACTGTTAATATACATGAATAAAGTCCAAAGTGAGCATATTTTAGGTCTTAGAAGAAAGCAATTTTGTTTTGCCTGTTTTAAACAGGAGTACACGGAAGAATAAAGTCATCAAATGCTGCTGCAACAGCATGAAAATCATGGTATAGGTATATCAAAATAAAAAATGCCTCCTTCCCAAAGTTGTGACACATGTGACACAAAACTAACCCAACCAATGTTGGGATTCAGGCACATAAGAAATGCAGGAGGAGCTAAGAATAAGGAACACACTTAAAAGGAGTGGTTTGTGTAATTCTGTATGCTGTAGGAAATCCAATTACTTATAATCAGTCCCTTCTGCTAAAGAGTAATAATCTGTTGGTTAAATTTCCATAAGAAAAAGCATGTTTTTTCCTCTGTTTTTGTCCATGGGATACATGTATTTAATTCTCAGCCTTCTTACCCACTCCGATCTGGAGAGGCCGTTTTATGGAGTATAAAAAGAATGAAATTGACGCTAAATTTATTGATCAGCTACACTGTGCCAGGTACTGGTCTACATACTTTATACATGGGTTATCTGATAATCCATTTAATCCTCACAACAAGCCTAAAGAGAATGTGCTATTATCCCCATTTTTACAGATGAGTGCCCTAGTCCTAACTTTTCCACTATGTCACGAGGAAAGTTGACATGAATTACAACCTCTCTGGGCCCTCAGAAACCAACACCTGTTGAATGTCACTGCTAGCATTTGTTTCACACCTGCCTTACCTATCCTATTCTGAGCTCCTACAGGGAGGGACACTATTTACCTTGCTATTAGGCACACACATGCACTAGATTTGCAGTGTTGAAAGAAAGAGTGTTGGGTGAGAAAGCTGAACTAACTAGAAAAATGAACAACTCAAGTTTCTCACAGCTCTTACTAAAAAGTATCAGGAGACCTAGTGGAAGGAATAGACTAAGGATGAGGAATTTGGGGTCTGGTCCCAGCTCCACCACTGACTGGCTATGTAGTCTTAGCCAACTCACAAACCTCTCTAAGATTTCAAACAAGTGCCATAGAAATTATAACATCTGTCCTTCTTGATTCAGCAGATTGTTGTGAGGAATGAATGAGTCTACTTTAAAGGCTTATTGCAAACCTAAAAGAGATAAAATATGTAAAGCTCCTGGTACAAAATCAGTGCCCAATGATATCAGTTCCTTCCCTTCCAACACAAAGATTCAAAGACGGAGCTGCCTTATTAGTAAATGGTGCCTTCCTGTCTGCAGCATTTTAGGAACCTGGCATTTTCACTCTGACGCTACTCTTTGTGGTATTCTACAAATGTTGGTATAGAGAGTGATTCATCATGTAAACTAAAATCACGGCTTGCAAGTAAATGCAAACTGCAAATTATAGGGAGAACAGAGGTTTAAAAACGTACTTAAAAATAATAAAAACTCAAGTGAAGTCACTTAATCCAATATTTTATTGGAAATTGGACCACCTCCAATTCTCTTAAGGGTACCACAGTTTGGTAACCAGATGTTAATACTGCTCCTCCGCCAAAGAAAACTGCAAGATTTAAAGACTATTTTTTCCTTAAAAATTATATTCTATTTATATTTCAAAACATATTTCTCTGATACCTCAATAGATTAGATTAAAAACTAAGTATCCCTTCAATCTCCACGCTGCTCTAAGACATATCTGGCCAGCACTGGTAGGAGGCACTGGAAGAGAAAGTACCTATTCATTATTTGGCTAAAGAACAAAATGGACAACAGTAGACAGCCAGACCCAAATTCAAATTTACTAAAAGGTAAGCATTATGGAAGCGGCCCAGACCCAATAGAACTTAATTATTCTATTGTAACTTGCAACATGAGCTTTATTAAGGGATGGATACAGTAGTCATGAAGGAACGTGACTGTTAGGATTATCCAAGCTATCAAAAGAAATAAAGCAAACCATCATCCAAACCAACCAAATATCAAATTAAAGTAAATCCTCTGCATTTTCCCTCAAGATACGGAAGTGAACATACTAATCTACAATATCACAGTAGCAATTATGACAACTATACCAAGGCATTTTATTACTCTCTATTAGACTTGGCAAGAGCTCTGAGCTGCTTCTCCACATCATCACTTGACTGTTCCCTCAACCCTAAAGCTGTTTCTGACATAAATGAGGCACAGAAAGTATATTCACCTGTGTCATCTTCAGAGCGTAGATAACATCAGATTTCATTCTTTGACAGGATGACCTATGGACCTGACCTTTGGCAATTGTTTCTAAGTTCATCAGCTATCCAACACAAGTAAATGAGGAAATGAACAAGAAAGAGAGCCAGAATGCACAACAATGGACCAAACCCATACATTTGAGCAAATAAATACCTCCTCTTAAAATCTTAATTATCAGTGAACATGAGAGCCAAACTTGACCAAACCAATCTTCAAGTGGCTACAGCCAATGGTCATATTAATATCAGATAAAGTAGACTTCAAAACAAAGAATAGAGACAGAGATAAAGAGGGATACTTCATAATTACAAAAGGGTAAATTCATCAGAGAGACATCATCACAGGTATGCCTGGGTGGCTCAGTCGGTTAAGTGCCTGACTCTTGATTTCAGCTCAGGCCATGATCTCATGCTTCATGGGATTGAGACCCATGTGGGATTCGCTTTCCCTCTCTTTCTCTCTGTAACACCCCTCCAAAATAAATGAACATTTTTTAAAAGACAGTATCATCATACATGTGTATGTACCTCATAACACAACTTCAAAATGCAGGAAGTTATCTATTCTTTGTCACTAACTTATCTCACATTTTCTAGAAACCCTCCCCACCAAAAACTTCTCTAAGCAAGATCACCAGTAATCTCCATGGTGTCAAATCCATTGATAAATTTTCAATCTCATCTTACCTGACCTATCATTTTCTCACCCTTGAAATTTGGACTCAAGGACTCCATTTTCTTTCCATTCTTCTTAAGTCTATCATCTTAGTGCATTAGACAAGAGATGGATGCAGAAAGAACAGTTGTAGTCATTCACTCACTGGCCATTCCTTCTTGGTTTCCTTTCCTGGTTTCCAATCTTCTCTTCTGAATATTCCAGTCCCCAATACTTGGCTCTCAGACATCTTTTCTGTCATGCTTATTGCTTTATTTATGCACTTTCTTTGATGAAAATTAAAGACACTGAGACCCTCACCTTTGGATGTAGTGGTGACATGTTACGCTCATAGTCTCCACATTTCCTCATGTATCCCTGTTTACAGTTTGTGATTTCAGGGTATTAACTGACCAGTTATGATCTCCAACTCTCAAATGTATATCTCCATTAAATTCCAAATGTATACTCAAATCTATGATGTCTAGTAGGCATCAAAAACTGAAGTCTTAATTCCAACTCCCTTCCTCTAAAACCTCTTTTATCTTTATTCTTCCCATTGCTCAACAAATAACAACTCCATTCTACCAGTAGCTCAGGCCAAATAACTTGGTTCTATGATGTCTCTCATACCCTATATGAAATCCTTCAACAAATCTAATTAATCCTACTTTAAAAGAAATATCCAGAACCCAACTAATCCCACCACTCTACTGCTACCACGTTGGTCCAAGTCATCATTTTCACTTGCCTATATTAAAACAAGGGCCTCTCAATTGGTCTCCTGGATCTGGCCTTTGTACCATATACACTCCACACAGCAGCTAGAATCATTCTGCTGAGCAAAAGTCTGACCATGTCACTACTTTGTTCAAAGCCCTCTGATGTCTTCCCATTATAGGAAACTCCAAAGTCCTTCCCATGGCCTTCAAATCTAACCTGGTCTGCCCTCTCCACAACAACCTCTTTGACCTCATATTCTATCCCTATGCCCTTCATTTTCTCCAGTCGAGACAAACTGTTTTCCTCCCTATTCTGAGTACAACAAGCATAGTTCCTCCTGTGGGCCTTTCCCCTTGATGCCTCTGCCTGAACTAGAGTTTTTTTCCCCAGGAGCCACTTGGCTTTTTTCCCTTACTTCCTCCAGGTGTCTGCTTATACACCACTTCTTAAGAAATGCCTCTCTATCCTACCCAAGATAAAACTGCATCCCATCCCAACATACTTACATATTCTCTCTCTCCCTCACCCCCAACTAGAATATAAACTCCTTAAAAGCAGGGACTTTGTTTTGTTCCATGCTGAACCCCCCAGTGCCTAAATCAGTTTCGGGTATGTGATAAAAATGTACTGCATATCTGGTGACCCAATGAAGACATCCTTTCTTGATTAAAGGGGTATCTTCAATACTTCCCCTCCCTTATCACCTTTATCCCTCTGACATTCTTTCAAGTCTACATTCATAATACTTCTTTATATCACTCCATTTATATACCACCGGCTTCCCATTGTCTGTCATCTGCAACAGGCTTACATTTCTGCATCCAACCTCTCATCTCGTATACTTCCTAATGTGAAGATGACAGACCTCAAAAATAAGACAGGTATCGGCTTTCCTTGAGCAGTTGATTACCAGATATGTGAACTTGAACAAATCTTTTCAGGGTTTCAGTTTGCTTACCTGTAAACAGAGATTAAATTTGCTTTTTTTTTTAACTATATTGTTTTAAAACGTTAAACACATGAGTACATTTTAATAAAGCTTCAAATAATAAGTAAGTCTAAAAGTAACAAGTAACAGTAACACCACCCCCAATCTCACTTTCCTCCACAGAGGGAACCTCTGATAGCTGCTGAACATGCCTTTCCCAGGCTTCTCTGTTCACTGACTTTCATGGACACATCTAACCTTTTTTTTTTTTTCTAACATATTAGGATCACCATTCTAAATGGGCCATGAATAACACCTACACTTTACCTTATCTTTTAGAAACAGTTTTAGGTCCAAGACTGAACAAAAGATAAGAAAAGTTCCCATATAATTCCACCATACACAGAATAGCTACTTTTTAGGATTATTAAGAGGAATAAATAAGAATATAAGGCATATAAGGTTAGTAGCAGTGCACATGGTAGGCACTTAACTATGATGCTTTTTCTTTCCTTTCTGAACTCTGATCATGTATTCCCTGGCTCAAAACTTTAACTGGCTTACCACTATATATAGAATAAATCAAAGTCTTTTTCTTTCTTTCCTTCTTTCCTTCTTTCTCTCTCTCCGTCCTTCCTTCCTTCCTTCCTTCCTTCCTTCCTTCCTTCCTTCCTTCCTTCCATCTTTCTTTCTTTCTTTAAGACTGACAGCCGGAGAGCGCATGAGCAGGGGAGGAGAGAGAATCTCTCTCATTGCCGCTCAATTCCATGACCCTGGGACCATGACCTGAGCCAAAATCAAGAGTCAGATGCTCAACCACCTGAGCCACCCAGATGCTCCAGAGTAAATCAAATTCTTGAGTCTGGCATCCAAAGACTTCCACAATTTGACTCCACTCTGCTTTTCCAACTTTATCTTTTACTAAACACCCCCATCAATGAGCCCCCACACAAACTTTACTCCTCCCACAATTCTACTCACTATTTCCGATCACATTCAGCATTTTCCTATGTGTATTCTGTGCTCCAAAAGTACTTTTTTCTTCCAGTAGAGTCTGCCAAAGTCTTGCCCTCCTTCTAAGCCCTGCTCAAATTCCATTTTTTACAAGAAGATGTCCACAGTTTTATCAGTTGGCATTTATCTCTCTTTCTCTTACACTTCCATGTTACTTTGTTAATGCCTCTTTCCCCACTCCCTCTTGATGGGCAGGAACCAGATCTCAGCAATTACCACAGCGCTATGCAATACTTGGTGTTCGGAAAAACTGTTGACTTGAATTTCCTGATCCATACAATCAGAAGTTACTCTGAGCTAGAAGAGAAAGCTAAAGATGCATCTCTAAATTATTTATCTTTGAATGGGTACTGAGTCAGATAGAAGTATTCTCTCTACACTATGACTCTAGAAAGGACTCTTAACTGAAAGCTTTTTAAAATATGCCTTGGGGTGAAAGAGAAGAAGTATGAAGGAGAAAAAACACTGACAATCTCATAGCTATAGAATCTTAAATATTGTAGAACTCCTCAGAAGCATTAATTTAATGTTTTTCTTAAGTTTTTTTAAAAAATTCCAGTATAGTTAACATAGAGATTGTTATATTCAACAATATCATTATTCAACAGTTCTGTATATTACTCAGTGCTCATCATGGTGAGTATTCTCTTTAATCTCCTTCACCTATTTCACCTACCCTCCAGCCCTATCCCCTCCAGCAACCCATAACTTTAGTCATTTGATAATCATAAACTACATTCTGTTATTTCTTGCAGTATTTTCTTGAGCCATTTTTAAACCTTTCATCCTGTAACTTTACTTCTCATATTCTCAACTAGATGATCAATTCCACATAGGTAGAGTCCATATCTGGCTCTTTTACAGTCTGTTCTGCAATAACCCAGGTTTCTATAGAACCACTTAGCTCATGTCAATAGAATATAGAAGTCATATTGGTTCATATGTGATTTTTTCTCTTACACAAGAGGAGCTGGAAGAGTAGACTTTCAGAAGGAAAAATAAAATGGCTTCAGCTAGGCCGCTATGCAGACATGACTTTTGCTCCATTTAAGAAAAATGAAAAGGAAATGCTTGAACACAAGGCTAAGAGAGGTGTAATTTCTTGTTCTCATCTCAGGACAAGTCTTACCTCCTGTGCCCACCTTGGCTCAGGGCTCCACTTTCAAATGCATCATCTCACACTTCTGCAAGTCAGTATTTTTTATTCTTCTTTTTTTTTTTTTTTTTTTGTACATTTTAAATATCTATGGCAACTTTCTCCCATGCTGACCTGCCTGCCTGGGCTACAAAGCTATTGTTTTTTTGGTTCCATGGTTCAGAGTTGCATAGATTTTTTTTTTTTAAATAGTCTACACCTACCTTTATTTTTTTCCCTTAAACCTTATTATTTTTAGTGTACAACTTTGTAGAATGTATATATATTATAGCAAAACGCCTTTTTATCCAAAGTCACTAACACAGTGCCTTGGATATAACACTTAAAGTTTATTATATTTAATTTTGAAAACAAGTAAAGACATTGTATTTTACCACTGTTCTCATGATCTCAAATCTCAAATCTAAATTGTGGGGTTCCGAAAACTCCTCAGCCCCACATAAGGAGTCCTTCCCTACTACGGTTTTTATTCCTCATACCCAAATCACTACCTAGACAGTTTCAGCTGATACAAGATTCAACTTACTTTCATAAAAAATCTAATCTGCAACAATATCAGTATGACTCTCCTACCCCAATAATCACTGTGACCTCTCTGCTTGGTGATGCTAAACTTCTGGACAAAATGAATGGAAAAGCCAAGACAAACAGGGGCTGTGTTCTATTCACTTTCACAGCTGCTTGGGCTACTGCCCAATCTCCTTAATGAGAGTGGTCTCTTGCTTTGTTTTCATGAAACCTATAGCATGTAGAACACACAGAATTTCAATAGTGCAGCGTTCAGGATATTATATTGTCCCCGGTTGCTCGATATTTTGTCTCTCTTCTCCTCAGAATAGTCAGAAACATCCTGGAGCTGTAACATTAACTACGACTCCTCATGAACCAGCTGCTTAAATGATCTACTTCTTGTCAACAAGATGAATAACCGGCATACCGTTTTAGGCAAAAGTCTCCATGCTTTAATTTTTAATTTCAGGTGCCCAGGCAAGGACTTGAGTTTCAGTTGAAAAACTTGGAGTTGACAAGTACAGTGTACTATAACCCCAGTCAGGTCTGACAATGCTGCTTTAACCCAATTTAGAGATGGGTACATGTATGTGCATATTTTCAAGGATACTGCAACAGGATTTGTTTTTAACACACACAAATATCTACTATACTTTTTTTTTTTTATAAAGCAAATCAATCTTCCTTCTTTTTCCCTTTATTCTTCAGGGAGGCAGTTGCAGTGCCAGAAAACATTTTCCTTTATAAAACAGCAACAATCCCAATATTCATTGTTATTGTGTATTTATATGAACCTTGTGTAAACAACACCCACGTCCTTGTGGGGCTATGTCGTCACTGACATATGCTGCTCAACCAAATTATTTACATTATAAAATATATTCAAACAAAAGCAACATTTTTAAACACCATGTACCCAAGGCCTAATCACCATTTGGATATGAATTGTGACTCATCTTTCATTAAAGCAGGCAAAATCAAGAAAGGCACTGATAAATTTCATATTTCTTAGAATCTGAAAAATATTCACAACTAACTCATACAGACAAAAAAATCCACCTTTGAGTTATTTTTATTTATTTTATTTTATTTTATTTTTTAAAGAGAAAGTGTGCAAGCAGGGGAGAGGGGTCATGGGAAAAGGAGAATCTTAAATAGGCTCCATCCGTGTTCATCACGAAGCCCAACACAGGGTTTGATCAGTGACCCTGGGATCATGACCTGACCCAAAATCAAGAGTTGGATGCTCAACCAACTGGGCCATCCAGGTGCCCCCCAACCTTCAAGGTATGCTCTTAGGCCCTAAGTTCTAGAATTCTAAAATATCAGCTTTAAAGGACCTTCAAGATCAGATATTCCAACCACCTCATTTCCACTCACTTTCTAATCCTACAGTGTGGAAATGACTGGTCTAAGGCCACAATGCTAGAATTAACAGCTCTGCTAATTCTTGAGCACCACAGTTCCCTTTTTTTACAGCTTGAAAAAATGATTTTAAAGTAGATTTTGAAATGTAAAATATCAAAATGAAATTTTTTGCAGATTTCTGAACTGTATATGCTAATTCAGTGACTGTATTTAGTCAGTTCTATTTTCTTCTTATAAAGTGGTCTGTATTCCTAACACCAAGATGACATTCCCTTGATGGGCTCTGTTCTCAGAGCCTGGAGCCTGCTTCAGATTCTGTGTTCCCATCTCTCTCTGCCCCTCCCCTGCTCGCACTCTGTCTCTGTCTCTCCCAAAAATAAAAACAAGATGACATTCCCTTGAAACTCTAAACAATTTTGGCAGCCTTTTCCATCTACTGGGATGTGCTACGAAAATATATGCTATATTAAATATTTTCTGAAAGAGAATCATCAGAAAGCAAATTCATTGGGAAAACAACCAATGAATAGTCACAGTTACTACGTGCCAGGCACTGTAATATGCATATTGCCTAATTTAACCTTTACCAATCTTAGGAAGTGAGCATTATTGATATCACCATTTTATAGATGAGGAAACTGAAACAAAGAGATGAAATAATTGACCAATTAAGTATCACCCACTAAATTGCAAAGCAAAGATTCTATCCCAGACCTTCTAGCTCCAGAGCCCAGAGTCTTAACCACTCACACGACAGGATCTCTCTACCAGGAAAGCATAGATTCTCCCCCAAAAAGAATAAACATTACTCTTCTGACTAGGTGAAAGTTGAAAGATTAACAAGACTATATTTCACTGAATGATGAAATTTCCAAGTTCAAGGAAACCAGAAGTCATTAATCTAAGTCCTCTACTTTAAGTACAAAGGAATTGATGCTCAGAGAAGTTAAGTGATTTGTCCAAGGTCACACAGCTGTTTGGTGACAGACCTATTTGTCATTATAGTCTAATGTTCTTCCCATTATTCCTCATTGCTCCCCTCTGCTAATAGACAAGCTAGTGAATGTACTATTTGAAGTAGCAATACTAGGTATCGGATAAATAGTCTGGAAAGAAAACCTGACTTGGGGGAAGCAGAATTTCTAGAGTGACACATCAAAGAACAAAGTGTGTGTGTAATTTGGTGATTACATGTTCCACAAACAGGCAGAAAAGATTTCACTAGCTCAAAGAAAGTCAAAGCCAAAGGTTACATACCCCCTTAGAAAATAAGAGATATTTTCCCAGAATTGATTGGCCCTAACTGAGCATGGCCCAATATGATGTCTGGCAGTAAAAGCAGTGTGCCCACCGCCTGGCTGTTCACACGTGGTCACATGGCTCAACTTGTAAAGGCTGTAATTCTGAGTTATCAGTTTGTGGATGCAAGTGTTAAACAAAGCCTACAGCAGCAGCCCAGATCATTTCCTCCTCCCCCCCTTTTTTAATGAAGCCACAAATTCAGTGGAGTCTGGAGATTTAAATTCTAATCATTTTCCCTTTGCCCTTTAACATTGGTGCTCCCAAGGGAACCTTTACTTCCAAGCATTACTATTCTAGGCCCCTGAATCAATAACCCACAGCTCTAAAAGGCAAGAATGCCAAGTAAATGCTGTTCTCTCTCCCTCCCCATCCCAATTAAAGAAAATGAAATCTATAAGGCTGTGGAAGAGCCTCCAATAGACATACTATAATAATAAAAACCACTCAGAACATTGCAAACCAGACTAAACAAAATGCTGTACTCCACTTGTTTGCACACAGCAGCCATGTGAAAACCCAGCTGACTACATTCAGGAAGAATGCTTCTCAAAAGAGGGCACCTAAATCCAAGATTGTCTTTTTGTCTCTGCTCCACATCCAAACCCACCCAAAGTGCCACCGACTCTCCTTGCTCGTGTCTCTGTGCACAGGAGGAGATCTACCAGTTCACAGCCGGGTCTCTGCACTCCTCATTCCACTTTGCACAGAGGGGCTTGGCTATGTAGCACACCAATCCAATATTAGGAATAAAAATAATTTGTGGGGCGCCTGGGTGGCTTAGTCGGTTAAGCATCCGACTTTCGCTTAGGTCATGATATCACGGTTCGTGGGTTCGAGCCCCGCGTCGGGCTCTGTGCTGACTGCCAGCTCAGAGCCTGGAGCCTGTTTCCGTCTGTGACTCCCTCTCTCTGACCCTCCCCTGTTCACGCTGTCTCTCTCTCTCTCCTAGAAATAAATAAAACATTAAAAAAAAAAGGGAATAAAAATAATTTGAGATTTCAACTCAATGAATATTTATTGGCTAGTTTTTATATGACAAACATCGAGCCACATACTGGGAGAAAGTAAAGAAAAAAGTCTAGTCCCTGGTTCCAATAATCTTACTGTCTAGTAAGGCAAAGAGGCAAGAGAACAAACAAAAATCTAACAAAAACGCCTACAGTTCTGTAGCCCTTCATAACCTCATAAAAGTCTTATAAAAATTGTGCATCCCTTTATAGCTCACTGATCCTCACAAAAGGCCTGAGGTAGGTAAGGCAGTTCCTACTATCCCTTCTTAACAGATGAAAGCACGAATTCGGCGTCCAGACGTGCTATGAATAGGAGGCAAGACAAGTACTACACAGCAAAGCTAGTGCCAAAGAGCGCATTTAATGAAACCACAAATACCGTTGCATCATAATTATATGAGAGAGCTCAGCCAGGCAGTGAACAGCTCTAAGAGAAAAACAGCGCCGAAAAAGTGACCAAAAAATATATACCAACCAAGGATGCTTTTACAGGCTCCAAAAGTCCATGACACCCTGATTGTAACTCTACTGAATTGTTGCTGATTTGTTTAGTGCTACTGTGTTTTATTCCCTTCAATTATGTCACCAAAACTCTAATAGAAAATATGCCACAAACATAAAAAGCTGAGAAACAATGACCGAAGAACATAACGAGTAAGTCGTGGTAAAGAACCAAGTTTCCCATCTTTCATCCAGGGCTCCTTCTATTATAAAATTCGCTCTCTCAGACTGTACAAAGGAAATTCCGGTCACATGAATTTCATTTTGGAAAAGACTCCTTTTAATACTCCAGAGGGCTTTTAGTCCAAGATGGCTGGGTATGTCCCAAGTCTCAAGTAGCCTCAAAATTGATCCCTAGAATCTTACACACCCTCAGAATTTGTGAACACAGCCCAAATATCTTTTTTTAATGTTTATTTTTGAGAGAGTGAGACAGAGTGTGAGTGGGGGAGGGGTAGAAGGAGAGGGAGACACAGAATCTGAAGCAGGCACCAGGCTCAACCTGTCAGCACAGAGCCTGATGTGGGGCTCAAACTCCTGAACCGTGAGATCATGACTTGAGCCGAGATCAAATGTTTAATCAACTGAGCCACCTAGATGCCCCAGCCTGAATATCTTAAAGGTGCCTATACCAGACTGGATGCCCTGGAAGCCCAGTTCAGATGCCATCTACAAGATGGCCCCAGGACTAAAATGGCTCCAGAAACAAAGGTGTTACATAAGGTACAGTGTAAACCCTGTCACGCTAGAACATCAGTCCCCACCCTATTTCAAACCAGAGAGGATTTGGTAAGTGCCTCAAATGGTCATCCTGAGAACCAGGAAGCCCAAGTGGCTATAGCCCATGTGTGCTCTGGAGAGATGGCGGGGGGAGGGGGGGGAGGAAAGAAAGATGACAGAGGAGGGAGGTGTGGGAGAAAGGAGAGGTTGGGTAGGAGGCAGAGAGAGAGAATGAATATGGAGGGATGAGGAGAGGGAACTCTGGGAACAAGAAATGTAAATGTGGACATAAATTAAGGGAAGAAAGTTATAAATGTGCTCCCCTTTCAGCCAGCCTCAGTTTCTATGATCCTCCCCTGGGGTGAACACTGCCATGCTGAGGGTGGTTTTAGTGTATAAAGCATTACTTCTCCCTAAACATCATGCCCATAAATACAAGCCAAGTACATTTGGGGCTCAACCAAAGAAATGTTGCTTTGTTCTAACACTGGAGGAAAAATCTGCTATATTGAGTTTACGGATCTTTAACATGGAATTTTTGGAGGGATTTTTCAAGGTCATTTTGACTATTGTAGTTTTCACTTTAGGTGCTAACTTTGGAACCTACTTCCCAATTAAGGTGCAGCTTCATAACATTTTTCTCAGACTACACAGGACTTCCCTGCCACCTGAGTATCTCCAGCCCTTTGCCATCATTCCTTCTCCTAATTTACAGTTTATCCTTTCTATGTCTTTCTTCCTATTTCAATTTGGAAAACAGGACTGCAGGGGCACCTGGGTGGCTCAGTTGGTTAAGCGTCCAACTTCAGCTCAGGTCATGACCTCACGGTTCGTGGGTTCGAGCCCCGCGTCGGGCTCTGTGCTGACAGCTCAGAGCCTGGAGCCTGCTTCACATTCTGTGTCTCCTTCTCTCTCTGACCCTCCCCTGCTCATGCTGCCTCTCTCTCTCTCTTAGAAATAAATAAAACACTAAAATTTTTTTTAAGAAAAAAGAAAACAGGACTGCAATAGCTGGTTCAAAAGTAATGTTGTTTTGGGGACACCCGGGTGACTCAGCCGGTTGAGCATCCAACTGTGGCTGAGGTCATGATCTTGAGGTCTGTGGGTTCAAGCCTGCATCGGGCTCTGTGCTGACAACCCAGAGCCTGCTTCAAATTCTGTATCTCCCTTCCCTCTACCCACTTGTGCTCTGTATCTGTCTCTCAAAAATAAATAAATGTTAAAAAAAATTTTAATGTGAGTTTTTAAGCTTCAATGTCAACTAAAGAAACCAATGTGTTTCTTTTATTTTTAATTTCTAACTTTAGTGATTTGGCAATGAAAATTAATTGCATTGCTGATGATCCTAATATATGATACACTTCAACTCTACCAGACTTTTTCATTTTCCAGCCAACTGTCTCCTGTCAGCCTTTGTTTGAAATTTCTTAACTCCTGGGGATTTCTGCCAAACTCTTAATACCATGAACTCGGCATTATCTCTGTAAAATTTAAATCCCAGCCTGGCTTCCCCAGCCACCCAGCTCATTTCTGAGCTCTTTCCATTATAATCTGTGTATACACTTGTAAGAGAAACTAATTTTATTACCGTTCTGAAACATAACGAGGAAGGTAAATTTCTCATAATCACAAAAGTTGATGAATTTATCTTAAATACTATCATTTAGAAGATAAGAAGTTTTTTATTCGTGATGTTTTGTATTATCAAAGCCACTGTACGTAAGCCGACAGGCGCTCGGTCCCTTGTCTTGCCTCACCTGGCCCCATACCAACAGCCATCTTCTCATCTACAACCAAAAGGACAGTCTACCAGATATTCCTTTTCAACAGCCAATTTTCCTAACACCTTTCTATAATAATAATGGAAGCATGTGCACTGTAGGAAATTACAGAATGACAATGAGAAAAAAATATATAAACACTTCACATTCCCATCATCCAGAGAAAGCCCTGTTAACATCTTCAGGTATGGCCCATGTACACACACTTGCATGCATGTTTTCATGAAAAAAGCCTTATATGGCACATACTCTTCTGCAGACTGGTTTTTAAAGTCTTCACCTTTCTATCTCAGTAAGTTTCCATCTCATCTAATGCCCAGCCCCAATTCAGTTCTCTCACACGGACCCTGGCTGGCTTGTCAAAATTAGTATCATCATCAGCCAATTTTTACTTTAAGCTACCTCTCCCAAACCATGTATGACCTACCTTCTTCCCTTTGTCAAGGGAAGTCTTTCTGCCAGGACTCCTCCCCTGAGCCCCAATGTACTTATATATAGTAGTAATAGCAGCAGTAGCAGCAGCAATACCACCACCTCACACTTGAAAACATCTCCTCATCATACACACAGAGAGCTTAATGCAAAGGAAAAACTTCTGAGTTAGTAAGCAACTCATCCTCAGTCTGAAAGAAACAGAACCTTTGAGTCAGAAGCTCTATCATCCAAAATGGTAGAGAAGATCTAAATGAATTTGTGATTCAGTATGCAAATATTGTCCAAAATATTTAGGATAGCCCAGATGGTAAAAGCAGAAGTGACCACTCCCCAAGCTACTTATTAATATATTTCTTGTATTACTGGCTCAGGCTCCTATAGTTTAAACAAGTATGCATACATAAGAAATCCAATGAGATCCCATCTAACTTCTTCAACTCCCAGACTGAAACATTTTTAAAAATACACATACATATTTGAACACTGAAAAGGCAGACATTTTCTTATTGTTTTTTAAGATTTTATTTTTAAGTAATCTCTACACCCCGAGATGAAGAGTTGCATGCTCTACTGACTGAGCCACCCAGGTGCCCCTTATTTTTATTTTAAATAAACGTTTCAGTGGTACCTGGATGCTCAGTTGATTAAGTATCCAATTCTGATTTCGGTTCAGATCATGATCTCGCAGTTTGTGAGACTGAGCCCCGTGTAGGGCTCTACGCTGACAGCACAGAGCCTGTTGGGGTTTTTTCTCCCCCCCCCTCTATGCCCCTCCCCTGCTCATGCTCTCTCTCTCTCTCAAAAGTAAAATAAGTTTTTAAAAACGTTTAACGTTTCAGCCTCTTTAATTCTTGTTTATATTTGAGTTGAGAAGGAAGATAGAAGCAGTAAGGGCAGGAAAATGGGGATCAGGGAGGTCTGATAAGAAAGATAACACGGAGGGACGCCTGGGTGTCTCGGTGGGTTAGGAAAGATAACACAGAATAGTTTACAGCCTAAAAAGAAAACAGAAAGTTAGGTTGGTAGAGATCCAGAGAGAAGAGGAAATAAAAGGAAAATTTAAAGGCATATTACAGCCAGTCGAGGAACCAGTAAGCAAATATTTAATGGCTGAGTTGACCCTTTCCCTAAAGGCACTGCCTTATATTAGGAGCAACAGGGTTATTGCTCACTAAGTGATTACTCAAGCAATATGTCCAAAATAACATAACATCCAAAGCTTTCAAATATGCCTAAAAGAAATTGAGAGAATTCAAATTCAGAAATCTATTTGTATTCCTTCATTCATTCCCAAGTATTTGTTGAAATCCCCAATGTGCCAAGCTCAGTGCTGACCAATAAACATGTATGTCATACAGCCCTGATGTCAAGATAATTATTAGCAAATCAGCACAGTCTCTTTATTAGTATATCAATAGAATCTTTAAATCATAAAATATCCTTAAGACAAGAAGAAGAAGAGCCACCACTGACAACTTCCCACTTTACCCAGTTCAACCAATATTCTCAATAGGCTCAAGTCTCCTAAGGAAGATCAGTCATCCACTAAACAAACTAAACCATCAGACTCAGAGCAAAGCATAGACAAAAACCAACTAATTTACTGATCTACAGTGCCAAACCTACATATTAACTTTTGGGAAAGATCTGTGCATTTAATTCACAGCTGCCATGTTTCAGACACAGGGTTTTCTAATTGACCCCTTTCTTACATAAAAGTCCAAGATGTCCCACCCATCTGCTTACTGGTCAAGTTCCTCTACCTTCAGTCCAAATTTAAAGTCTGATTTCAATACTAATTACACTTAAATGTGGGCTTCCTAAAAGTACATCTATCTAAAAACACTGATGCACTGGAGACTAAAGTCTTCTGCTTAACCCCTGAAATGGTACAGTAGGAAGCACAAACACAATACCACCACTTTACACGAACTTGTCAGGAGAAGCATTGGGATGGGAGGCTTAGGGGAACATCTGTTTTCAGTAGCAGCAGTAGATGGATGAAGGAAGAAAAAATAAGTTCCTGGTATCCGCACTGAATAATGCCTAATGTGGTGACAGGAGACACTGGGCTTACAAGCACTGTCATTTTTAAAGCATAGAAGATTATTAAAAATCCTGTGATGGCAAATGCAAAATTAAGAGCTATTAATACTCTCCTTTACCTGAAATTACTCTGGAGTGTTAGTTAAGTAACTCACTCCATAATTCATTCTGATCATCACATGTTATTGGTTTGTGATCTTTGATAATGTGTTGAAAGCTCTCCTTCCTGGGCTTCTATGCCTTAGAACTTTTGCCAGTACTTCTTTGTCAGCCTGTCTGTAATTCTTTTCTTCCTCTTAAAGCATACAACTATAGAAATTGTGCAGCACACCTGTGTCAGACGGATCCAGGTTCAGTCCTAGATCACTAATTACGAATTCCATGATTGTCGGCAAGTTATTGACCCAGTCTTAGACTTGGTTTCCTTCCCTGTAAAACAGTCATTCTAAAATTCTCTTGCAGTATCGTTAAGATGTGGAGTAGGTAATGATGTCAGCACAGCGCCTAGCACGCAGGAGGAACTCAGTAAATGGTAGCTGTTATTATCATTAGTGTTGACAACTTTCCTCCATTTCGTCCATGCTTTGTTTCGGCTCCATTTGTGAAACTGGAAATGAACTTGAAAAGTTTTATCTCCAATCATGCTCTTACAACCAAGATTTCAGATATTCTAATTATTCAGAACTAGTCAGGTCACAGACTAGTAAGTGATCTGTACAACTTCTATACAATCTCCCAACCTCTGGAAGTAATTTAACCTATGGAAGTAGTCAGTCTCAAAGGTTATAGATAATGTGATTTATATCTCTTAACTGTACATCAGTCTGTTCATTAAGCAAACCAAGAGATATACACAAAAGTCTACAAAGGAATCTTCCCAAACTTACCAGAAGGAACACAGATCACAGTCTTTGCTCTTTGCTACGGGCTCTTTGCTACGGGCTCTTTGCTACTTGCTCTTTGTCTCCTGTTACTGGCCAAACCCCTAGCATGACTACTGCAAGACTGACACGTGTAAAAACAACTGGCCCCTGAACCATTTTGTTTAACCCACAGACTATCTGGTTATGACTAAAGCTGCTACCTTCTTATATTTGTGATACTAAAGTCCAAAAGGGGTGTGGTAGTGAATGGACAGATGGATTCCACGTGACTGTTCAACTTATTAAGTGGACAATTACCCTGACCCCTTGTCAGACATGTCACCAGGTTCTCAAGTCAAAGTCTGGGAAACATTTACCATGTTACATCCTGTCTTAGGCCTTTTGTACAGATACCATCCCAAGTCAGCTGTCTCCATGAAGGCCTATTTTGCCCTTCCTCCACCTACTTTCCCCAACTGCTTGAGGAACAGTGATAAACAGGGGCCTCTCTGCCTCCCAACATACCCGGCAGCTGATCGAAGCTGACCGTAAATAGCATGCTCTCTCACAAATGCCCTATTTCTTCTGCTTTACATATAACAAGAGTGTAAGAGGCTACAGGAGAGCACGAGACAGGTTTTATTTGGCTTCTTGCCAAAAGTGGTGAACAGTTTTGTGTGTTTCAAAGCAGTGATGGATCTCATTTTGTCATAAGAACAATCTCTGTGACCATTCACACCACAGGTCTGAGAAGGTCAGTCAGAGCTGGAAAGGCAATCGGAAAGACAGATTTTTTTTTTAAGTAAAGAAACATCTGCCTAAAAAGCTGAAGTAACAAGCTTCCATCTTCATGTGACTGGATTATCTTTTGATCCCTCTGCTTCTAAAATGACAGGCTCCAGAGGCAAAGACATATAACCACTAATAAAAAGACAACCTGAATACAAATAAGATGGGGGAAAAAACCCCAGAATATATGTATTGCTTTTTTAAGACAAATACACAAAAAAGGAAATGATGTTGTTGGCAGATGTGGACCACTGTTTTAGAGATGTCGGCTACCCTTTCCAAGGCACTGGCCTACCAGTCATCCCAGCCCGTTCCCTCTACAGCTTCTCACTCAGCCCACACCCCAGCGCCTCACCTCCGGTCTCCTCCCTCTCTACTACCTCTCTCCCACTCACCCCTGATTTCCTTTCTCCTATCTTCTCAAGTGTCTCTATAGGACTTGTTTCAGTAACATTAACAGTGGCAGTATCATTAGCTGCCAAAATCCTAATGTTCGTTTTATGAGAATTATCAAGGGAGGACAGAGCTTTAAGGAAGACGGGGTCTCAGGAAATGAGAATGAGGATGATCACCACACCAAGGGTCAGACAAGTGTAGGAGAGCAGTTGTAGCATTTATTTTCAGACTCATATAAGGGCTGGAATGAGCAGTGACTGATCAAAGCAGGGCTCGACCAATTATTTTACTTTCTAATTCTTCCTCAAATGCATGGCAGGTTTTTCTGTTTGCCAGTTAGTTTACCATTTAATAGTATGTGCTGTCAGAACAGGACAGAGCTATCACCGATGAATGAAGAATTCTATCTTCAAACTGAGTTTTCTTTAAGAGGCTTGATAGTATTCAGCCTGCAAGGTTTTGTTGATTCTGTTAAGAGGATCATGTCAGTTTCTTCTCTAAAATTCAGCATGCAAAAGTACTTTTTAAAATGATCTTGACTTAGTGTTTTTGAGATTTTTAAAATAAAAACATCACTGTATGCCTAAAAACAGTCCCTTCCCAAGACACGGAATATGATTATATAAAATAGATTAAACTCTATGGTAAGATGTCATTTCTTTCTGTTGTCCATTCTGTCAACAAACGTTACTGAGTAAACCACAATATGCCAGCCATCGCACTAGGCTCTATGGGAGACCAGAGAATGGTTATAGAGTTTGCCCTTAAGGGAAAGTATTTATACAACATGTTTATACAAAAAGCTACAGCACAAAGCAGAAAGAGGATACAGAGAAAGCACTCTGGGAATTCAGAGAAGGAAGAAATCAATTTCAATTGAGAGACTTATGGAAAAGACAGTGATAGTAGATAGTTCAGACAAAAGGTTATTTCACCATGTACTAGCATTTCAATATTTGTGAGCTTTTCTGGCTAGATCAGTCCACTCTGGAATTTGTAAGTACTCCATTTGTTGTTAGTATTCCTGGTCATAACACTTCTCCAGTTGCCTCTTCCTTTCATTGAAATGAAAATATAAGAAAATAAAATAAGGACTTCAACTATTTTTCAATGTTTAGTTTTATTTAAACCCAAGTTAGTTAACATATAGTATAGCAATGATTTCAGGAGTAGAATTTAGTGATTCATCACTTACCTATAACACCCAGTGCTCATCCCAAAAAGTGCCCTCCTTAAACTATTAAATCACAATGAAATTGGTAAAGGAACTGGAATACAAGCATAATTCACTCAACCAAGCCTCATGCCCTCTGTATTTGATAGCAATAATCCCACAGCAAATAGAAAACACACTTATCTTATTAACGAGACTGGAATTATTTCAATTAGGTATCTCCGCATGCACCAACTGTTAGAAATCAGACTGTTTTGAAACAGTTGTTAATGACTTAGCCCGGCAAACATCTTCCTGAATTTCAGGGGGAAATCTATGATTGAGACAGATGGGGAAGGGCCTGGCCCTGCTGTGTAACAGAGGAACAGCCTTGTGGGCCTAGAAATCCATTTTCCACCGGGATCCAGCAAAACAATCCTAAAGACACCCAGAAAGACAATCAGAAACTTTGGCAACATCTGCTACATTAAAAGTTCAAAACCTGGCACCAGTAAACATCTAATTATGGGAAGAAATGCTTTAGCTCAGAAACAAGTCTCTAAATTTCAAAGTCATATAACACCTACTGACAACATCAGGAATCCAAGGTTTAACCCTACTCCCCTGGTTAACCTGGATGCATTTGTGCTCTGCCTCTACTGGACCCTTCCCTTAGACAAGAAACAGGACTTATAACAGAGTTCCATTCTAATGCTTCACTTCCTATAGGAAAGGAGGTTGTTTTCAGCCTGTTAATTCATGGAAATGCTTTAAACCTTTGAAAAGGTGGTTAACATATTTACAGAAATACTTACAGGGTCAGTTTTGACCCTCCAGGGAGGCATATGCCCTAGAAATTCTAAACTGTGCTAAGGTATGTATGTGGTCTGCCTGAAGCAAGTTGGAGGTATGTTCTTTGGTAGTTGTTTTTAACACAGTTTATGTTTTACCAACTGGGTAAGCACTATCCTTTTGGCACTTTGTAGGTATCTACCCACCTAATGAGAACAAATTCATCAAAAAAAAATGGCACATTATTAAAAATTCATTCATTTTAACTTATTTTCTGGCCTAATTAGAAAGAAAAGAAATTGAGTTATCTTCTAGCCTAACTTGTCTTTTCCTAGACCCAGGACAAAAATACCTCTGGAGAAAACAGGAGGGAGAAAACCAAACACAAGCACAGCAATGTTCATTTCCAAGATTTATGGTATGCTGGGGCCTAGTAGCTCTCCAAGTCTGTGATGAACAAAGGTCTTTTCCTGGTGTGCCTATCCACAAGCCCCAGGCTCCCTGGGCTCTAAAGTTTGCAAATATGAAAGAATAGTTATGTACATACTTGTACTCTCTCTCTCTCTCTCAGCATTTTATATAAGGTTTTGGTGTTTAGATAAAACAGAATGTATTTTGATTCTCCATAAGGCTGAGGGTCAAGGTAGGTATAGCCTAGTAATCTGCTTGCCTGTTCTACTGATTAAATTTTTGAGCTCTAATCTTCTTTTACAAGAAAGAAAAAAAATTTACAGTTGTTACAAGGTATAATAACATCTTTAGTCTAGGTATTTCTTCGGTATAATATACACTGCTATTTGCACATATAAATACAAGGACTGAATTACCCTAGTGACAAATTTCTTAACTTCTCCATTTTTCTAGTTCTCACGCAGCCAATCTCGTCTATTGCTGTTTAATGACCAAAGGCTCATTCTATTGGATCTGGCACAATGCCAAGTATACAACCCAAGAAACTGAACTGAATGTCACAGAGTAAACATCTTGTCTAAGGGAAGTGAGTTCGATATAGAAGTTAAGGCTACCAGGTTTCAATTACCTATCAGGATGACAAGTCGAGGCTGTTTCTGTTCAATGATAATATTCCAGAAAAGATGTTTTGTGAATTTTCAGTAATCTCTTCTATTCTGGTTACATAGGAAGAATTACTATAAACTCAGCTATAGTCTCTCCTGTTTTGTAAACACATTTTTCATAGTAGACTTAATAAGATATAAGTAAGCAGGGAGTGACTGGGTGGCTCAGTCAGTTAAGCATTTGACTATGGCTCAGGTCATGATCTTGAAGTTTGTGAGTTGGAGCCTTACATTGGGATCTGAGCCAACAGCTCAGAGCATGGAACCTGCTTGGGATTCTGTGTATCCCTCTGTCTCTCTGCCCCTCCCATACTTGTGCTCTGTGTCTCAAAAATAAACAAATAAACAACAAAAAAACCAGTAAGCAGTCTTCCTAAAATTTGCAATGGATTGAAAAAATACTAGTTTCTAAAAATATCACTACTGAATGTGGCAAACACACCACTTGCCAGTCTCATTTACCAATTAAATGAGTTGAGTTCCTCAGAAAGAACAAGGAGAGGGGCGCCTGGGTGGCTTAGTCGGTTAAGCGTCCGACTTTCGCTTAGGTCATGATCTCGCGGTTCGTGGGTTCGAGCCCGCGTCGGGCTCTGTGCTGACTGCCAGCTCAGAGCCTGGAGCCTGTTTCAGTCTGTGACTCCCTCTCTCTCTGACCCTCCCCTGCTCACGCTGTCTCTCACTCTCTCTCCTAGAAATGAAGAAAGAAAGAGAGAGAGAGAGAGAGAGAGAGAGAGAGAGAAAGAGAAAGAAAGAAAGAAAGAAAGAAAGAAAGAAAGAAAGAAAGAAAGAAAGAAAGAAAGAAAGAACGAACAAGGAGATTGGATCAAGTATCTTCTGAGGTCCTTTCTACCAAGAAGATTCTGGGACACCTGGGTCACTCAGTTGGTTAAGCATCAGCTTCTGCTCAGGTCATGATCTTGTGATCTGTGAGTTCAAGCCCCACTGCGGGCTCTGTGCTGACAGCTCAGAGCCTGGAGTCTGCTTTTGCTTCTGTGTCTCCCTCTCTGCCATTCCCCTCACTCAAAAATAAATAAACATTAAAATTTAAAAAAGAAGGTTCCATTATTCTCAAGGTAATGTTTCATTTCATAATACAATCAGCAATACTTTGAGGAAAATGTCCCAACTCTTTTTTTTTTCTTAGTGTTTATTTACTTTTGAGAGAGAGTGAGAGCACAAGCTCACGTGCAGGAGAGGGGCAGAGAGAGAAGGGGGCAGAAGATCTGAAGAGGGCTCTGTGGTGACAGCAGAGAGCCGGATGTGGGGCTCAAACTCATGAACCATGAGATTATGACCTGAGCTGAAGTCAGACGTTTAACCACCTGAGCCAACCAGGCACCCCTGGTTTAAAATAAAAAGTTCAGGCTTAAAGCCAGTGCTTTTCAGCATCTGCTCTGCAATGACCACAGACCACCAACATGTATCAAATTAACCTGTAATTAAACTAGACCTTTCAAGCAAATCCTGATCACCTCAAACTCTAAGAAAGATGAAGAACTGCTTCTCGTGATCGGCAGAAGATACTGTTACTACATGTCACTTAAGAACCAGGCAACAAAGTATTTCTTGCATAGAATTTCTTCAGATCATGTTTCATTATTCATTAAACTTGGAGCCGAATCCTTTCTCAGCTACTGCAGGGTAAAGGAATCAGTTCCAAGCTTCCAGCTGCAATTTATGACTCTTATTGCTTCCCTGTCCTCCTTGCAATGTTATACAATATATACGCCTTCAAGATGTGGGAGTTTCACTCCACCCTTCTCCTGCTGTGAAAAATTGGTGATAATCATGAGAAGAAAAATAACAATTGTTAAATAGTATGGTTCTAACCTTAAAACTAAAAGAGAGGTCATCCTCGTAATCATGTCTATTGTTTACCGACTCCTATATTATTAAAGAGCTGAGAAAAGTACATCTTTCAGAATCAAAGAAGTCCAATGTAGAGGTCATCCCATTCAGTCTCCTACCTAACACCTAAATCCCATCAACAGTAGCCCTATTATAGCACATAACTGAGCATCTCGAGTAACAAAAAACTCACCGCTTCTAGCGGGAAAACTTCGTATCTTGAGACCATTCTAACTTTCGAAAGTTTTCCTTTATATGAAATATGTCAAGCCATATTTCTGTCATTTGATCCTTGCACTATTTTTTAAAGATGTAATTCATATATCCTAAAATTTACCCCTTGCACACCTTTTAAGGAAATGTGGAACATAGCTAATTCTTCTTCCACGTGACAATCCTTCAAATATTTGAGGATAGTACAATAGCCACCCCCCCACCCACACTACTAAATATATCCACTTTCTTCCGTCATTTCTGATTTGAAATAGTTTAAGAGCCACCCCTGTTTTCCACTATTTTGTCTGTGGTGGCAATTCTGAGTGTACTTCTGCTAATTAATACTCATCTTACAGTTACTTATACTTCATCATAAACATGATAAATAATGAATAAAAAAAATTATGGAACTCTAATAAACATTTCAGAGTGAGAAGCAACAGAGATTGTATTAATGTGAGAGAGAAGAGGAAACTGTGACTTGTAAGCACAGACCTTAGTAATCAACAGATGATGTCTGGGATTCAGAAAGAACAAGGTCAAAAAGAGAGAATAACCAAGTAGGTTGGGAGGAGCCTGAGAAAGGCGAAAGCAGTATGATAATGAAACCCGGTATTTAGTGAGATAAAATCAGGAAAGTGTTTAAATGAAGAATTTAGGATACACTTAGAAGGATAAAAAGATAAGATATCTAAAAATAGATAAAAGTAGTAATTTGGTGAACTCGCAAATAGGGTGTATATAGAGGATAAAGTCCTTTTTCAATCTTTTCAAAGAAAAGAATTCCATCTTTAATGATACAAACTTCAATATATAATTTTTTCATTAAAACTTCTCCTCACCTTGGACTAAGTTAAAACAAAACACAAAGATAAACCGAACAGCTGTCGCTAAAACAATGATTTGAGTACGCTATGACTAAGACTTGATTTTTTTACTCAATTATTTTCAGGTTTATAAGAAAAAAAAGTGCTGAACTAAATTCTCTTGCTTTACAGGTAAATTGTTTTATGTCTTTTTTAACGTTTACTTATTTTTGAGAGAGAAAGACAGTACGAGCAGGGGAGGGGCAGAGAGAGAGGGAGACACAGAATCCAAGCAGGCTCCAGACTCCAAGCTGTCAGCACAGAGCCTGACACGGGGCTCAAGCCCACAGACCATGAGATCATGACCTGCTCTGAAGTCGGACACTTAACCAACTGAGCAAGTACCCCTACAGGTAAATTTTTAAATATTCTAATGAAAATTTTTTCAGAAGGTATTAATTTTTAAAACATATTCAGCAAAGCTCCAGATCAAATTCTTCCAACAGGTTTTAGATTAAAGCATATATATTTTTATGATGCTTGGTCACTCTTACAGTTTCTCTCAAGTTCAGCTGCAGAGTCAAAGACGACCAGAACATGCAGACCCTAGCTATCTGGAGCCAGAAAAGCAACCACAGTTATTCAACTCTTAAGGAAAGACATTACCATTCACTGTTCAGCCATGTTTATCATATTTAGTAATCTAAGAGTGAGTCTTTTCCAACAGTCCATTCCCGAAACACAGTGTTGAAAAGAACTTGGGTTCAGAAGATCATCTTTATCCATTCTCAGAACCCCAAAAGAGGTTCTCCAAAGGACAGGGTCCCTGCTGTAAGAAGTCATCAGAAATCAGTACTTATAAGACAGCACCGTGTTCCTTGACAACTAAATGGGGACTACAACCTTTCCAAAAAGGCACAAGATTAAATGATGCCAGCAGGAAAGTACCAGTTTCACAGCAATGGTTATAATGTCAGTTTAGTGGCCTTCACTCCATAGTCATGCTCTCCAAGGTCATAAAGGCAGTGAAAAGTGATAGCTTAAAAAGAGAACAGTCCTAATTGGTGCAAGATCTATGGATATGACATCTACTGTTCGTGAGCAGTAAAGAAGCAGAAGCAAATGTAATGCCCAAATCATTTACATTTTCTTTATAAGAGATATGAGAAACAACCAAAACTCCAAGTCCTTTGTTGTCAATCTGAGATCTGGCAAACAGAATCATAACACATAAGTCTTCAGGCTCCTGCTTTCCATGAGTTCTAGACCTTGCCAGAGTTTTCTAAAATAAAGACAATTTCATTCACCACATCAATGCTGTTTCAAAATCAAATATTTTAAAGCACTGTAATTTCAAAGTAATAAGCACAGTACAGTGGCATTAAAGTTATGAGAAGAGTTAAGGCAAGTTCACAAGTAGGTTGACAAGTCACTACTGACCCTTTTCCCCTGTTCTAGTTGGAGAGGGAAGCTAGGACTTCCTAAGTTCACAAAAATATGTCTCAATAAAAGACAAAAGACTGCCTTCAGACATCTGAGGATTTGTCATGTAGGAGATGAGTGAGGCTGTGCCAGAAGGTCAGAGCCAACATCTTAGTCCAGCTTCATTACTCCTTGATTAGAACTACTACAAATTCCTCAGGAGTTAGCAGGTCTTCCTGCAACCCTTTCTCCACAGCTACTCCTTTCCAGTTCATCTTGCACCATGCAGTCAGAGAAAGACAGTAAAGTAACAGAGAAAGAAGAGATGATCATGGTTCTTTATCAAGTTTGGAAAACATCTTGGATGTTCGCTAGCTCCTAAACAAAACTGAAGCTCCTTATCTTAGCATACAGACAGACCTTCACAGTATGACCCAATCTGTCTTCCCCTGCCTCACCTCCATCCAATTTCCCACCAAACTCAGTAAGATCCCACCACAGTGACCTCCACCTACCAGGCAGGCCACATGCTTCACAATTCTACACCAGGTTCACCCTTTCCAGATCCATCCTCCACCTGACAAACTCCTTTAATGCCTGCTCTGCTCTCGGAGTTTAAGTTTGTCACTCAGCTTGTTGAGTTCACAGTTTTCAACATACTGTGTTTTCTATAATCCTTTCTCTCTGTGTGTTTAGGAAGGGTGATGCTTGGTGACAGAATGGGCAGGGAATGGGGCAGGTGGGCTGCAAGTAGACAGGAATGCAAAACAGTTGTAGGCAAACATTCTCCATTTAAAATATTTTATCCAAACCCTTGGTTGTCAGCTTTTTAAAAAATCATCTCTCTTGCTGCATTATTTAGATCTCTCATGTCTGGGAGCACATTCAGGTGAGCTTCTAGGAAGAATCCAGGCACCAACATGCTTAACCGACTCCTTTAAGATCAGACTATTTCTAAGCATCTAATGTATTACTGAAAAACAATGTGAGCTGCATTATATTTTCAAGAAATAGTGGGAAATAAAAGCTTAAATGCTATTAATGAACTCTAGTACTTAACTGATACCAGAAGCAGCCTAGAAGGCAGCCACGGGGGTTATAGAGACTCAGTTTTGTTATAGGAAAACTTATTTTAAATGTACAATGCAGAAGGAGTGCCTTATACTTCAAAATGCCTTGTCAACATCATTTAGGATGGTAGAGAAATGAATCTATGTTTTCCAAAATTTTGAATTGAGGGTTCAAAAAAAAACTGGGTAGCTTGCCCTACCATTCCCATGATTCCTCTATCAGTCCCTATTGAACAGCAGAACAAATGAAAGAGAATTATTTGCTTTGGGTTGTTCAAAAACAAAGTCCAAGGATAGCCAAATGACAAAAAAAGCAGCAGAAAGGTGCAAAGCTGTGGTGTCTTGGGGCACCTGGGTGGCTCAGTTGGTAAAGTCCAACTCTTGATTTTAGCTCAGGTCATGATCTTGTGGTTTGTAGGATCAAGCCCAATGTAACACAGAGCCTGCTTGGGATTCTCTCTCTCTCTCTCTCTCTCTCTCTTTCTCTCTCTCTCTTTCTCTCTCAAAATAAATGAACATCTTTTTAAAAAGCTGTGTTAAGTTTTGAAGCAGACACTATAAATAATGAGAAGAATAAACTACTAAGTCAAACTCAGAAACAATTCTCTATTTAATTCACCATGAAATCTAGACACATGTCTAAGCTTAGATGAACTTGAATATTTTGATTTTCACCTATTTCTATTAGTAGCTTGTCACCTAATCATCTAATATTTTTCTTCTGTGCAGCACATCTGAATGGAGACTTAATTTCTCTCCTTAGTAAAACAAGTGCATAAAGAAAGAAGACTGTTCTCTGACTTGATCTTCTTTGGTTAGAATTCACACCAGGAAATGACCTTTCAGAAACAAACATCCTGCACAGGCACAGCATAGTTCTCTAGTGATCAACAGTAAATCTGAAGCTGATCAGACAGTAACTGGGGAGTGCCTGCAGGAAGGAATATTTGAAGCATCTGCAATGCTAAGAGCATTATGTAAGGTGATGGAGAATTTGAGGAAAGCCCAACACGTCATGTTCTGAGATGCTGGTTCTTGTCAGACTAAACTGTCTCCGAACTGAGAAGTCAGTTCAGAGTTGAAAACTGCAGCAGTGTTGGCCTATGGTGGGAAAAGCATTCTTGATGGAGACAAACCATCCAGAGGCAAGTGCTTCGGAGAGGAAGGGTCAATGTATACAAACAGGATGGAAATGAACAAGTGTCTCAAGAGTCAAGGTTATCTGTCCAAAAATTCATATTAGTGGGGAAAGGAGGAATAACTAACGATTGGACAGGAATGGGACATAAGCCTGATCCCTGAGGGAGGAGACGTGTACATGCAATGACCTAAGCACCAAAAACGGAATAAAATCCTGTGAATTGTCCAATAAACTCCCACTCTGTATCGTTCAATTTCCCTTTTTTTTTTTTTTTTTTGAGAGAGAGAGACAGAGACAGAGTGCAAGCGAGGAAGGGCAGAGAGATAGGGAAACAGAATCCAAAGCAGGCTCCAAGCCCTGAGCTGTCAGCACAGAGCCCAACACGGGGCTTAAACTTACAAACTGCAAGATCATGACCTGAGCCAAAGTTGGAGGCTTAACCAACTGAGCCACCCATGTGCCCCCAATTTCCCATTTTGTACAGAAACTTCAAGAAATACCTTCCTTTGAAATAAATGGAGTAATAAGCAATAATCAGTGTAATATTTACAACTTTTAAAAAACATGTAATCAGACTGGACAGACTTGATCAATTTACTTTTAATATTTTAATGGCATAATATGTTGAATTATGGCAAAACCAATGATCTAAAACTGTATTCCAATAAAATAACTTAGACGAGGTCTCAGAGTATAATTCACAAGCTTAATTAAAATTGGCCTAATATGAACACTGCCAGATGGATTGAAAAGTGGCTCTGAGATCACATAGGAAAATGATAAAGGAAAATATGTCAAATGGGAGGAGGGCCTACTGCATGTGCCAGGGTTGGTATCAGGTCTGAACTTAATTAACACATTCCTTAAATGACAAGAGAAAAATAATATTGGATAGATGAAATTCCCTTGAGATAAATAAGAAAATTTTTAAGCAAAGAAATAATTACAGAAAAGTGGAGCCTATCCTTTGGAGTCATACAGATAAGCAATTATCATTGTTATTAGAAAAAATAATATATATGGTATGGATTTAAGGGAAAAAATTATCATTTTATTGAATCAGAATGAAACATATGTTCAATGTGAGCTGAGAACTATGGGGAAATCACACTTGGAAATTAATAAAGAGTAGTTTAAACAGAGATCTACTTATAATAGACCATAGTGACCACAAGGTAAATATGATTTGAAACTCCCTTTTACAGAAATTATAATAATGTATTGCTTTAGAGTTTCCCAAATGCTTTCACATATATTATCCCTTGAGACCCTCATAACAGTCTCTGAGACAGGCAAGGTTCCTTATCCAGCTTTACAGATAAGAAGCCTGAGGCTCTGCGTAGGTACATGATGTGTCTGTGATCACACAGCTAGAACACAAACGAAATGCCAGCAAACCTCAATTTGCTGACTTTCATTTCAATGAAAGGAAAGGGATAACATCACTGGAAGAAAAAGCCTAGGCTACTACAGTTGTAAATCTTCTTTCAGTGCTTTACCAGCCTCTAAACTGGGCAAAATCCAACTAATGATGCAACGTATTAAAAGGGCCAAAATAATTTCCAAAAAAATCTCTAAAATGCCAAACACATCCATTTCCCACACTTTGCAAACTTCAATAAAAAGTTTAAGAATGTATATATTTACAAAGGGCACAATTTTCTGGAAAAGTTCTTGAGTAAGGAAAGGACATAAAAGCTTTCTTTTAAAGAAGTTCCAGCATTTCAGGGTGCCTGGGTGGCTCAGTTGGTTAAACATCTGACTTCAGCTCAGGTAATGATCTCACACTTTGTAAGTTTGAGCTTCACATGGGCTCTCTACTGTCAGCACAGAGCCCACTTTGGATCCTGTCTCTGTCCCTCTCTGCCCTTCTCCTAAGTGTGTGTGCATGTGTGCACATGCACGCACGTGTGTGTACATGCACATACACTCTCTCTCTCTCAAAAATAAATTTAAAAAAATAAAGAAGTTCCAATATTTCAAGATTAAAATTTGAGTTTTCCTGAACATTTCTGTATGAAAGAAGACTCTACATAAATTGCCTGATTTTAATTTGTGCAAGTATATAAAACTTTAGAAACTAAATTGGAGAAGCCACTCTCAGTGAGTTTTTTTTTTTTTTAATGTTTATTTATTTATTTTGAGAGGGAGAAAGAGCAATGGGGAAGGGGCAGAGAGAGAGAGAGAGAGAGAGAGGATCTGAAGCAGGCTCCAGGCTCTAAGCTGTCAGCACAGAGCCCAACATGGAGCTTTGAACCCACGAACCGTGAGACTATGACCTAAGCCCAAGTTGGACGCTTAACTGCCTGAGTCCCTCAGGTACCCCAGCACTCTCACTGGTTCTAAGAAGTACACTCAACAGTCTTATTCTCCAACTCTAGTTCCATTAATTTCAGCATACTAGATTCTAATATTCTATGGATCAGTTGTTTTAACTTTACCCTTTGAAAAATTGCCTCTTAGTAAAGATATTTATCAGTTGAGAGAATATTAGAGGAAAATATACTGGCGGAATTGCAATTTCCTACAGAATTACAAACAGTCTCAACAGGCAATGCCCCTCCACGTATCAATCTGAAGTCAGAGAAAGTATTCAGACATCGTGTGGCCATTTCCTACTGAATACAAGCTCCACGACATCCACACCCAAAGAACTTTTACTTTGCTGGGGACAAACCAGAGGAAGATTTTCCAGGCTGCAAAATGGAACTTGCTGCTGTTGTTGTTGTTGTTACACTCCTAGAATATTCTTTTCTTATGTCCACCAATCTTACTGCTTTTTGATAAAGCACAACAAGTTAGAGTAGGCTCCAGCAATATTTCCTGGCTCAGTTTCCTCGCTCCAGGGCTTTAAGTTTCTTGTATTGATCCTCATGAGCCGCTGGGAAAGCACAGTGCACAACACTGAAACAAAAGGCTGACCGAGATAGTAACATGCTCCACTAAGAGAGCTGGGAACATTCGAACCAAACAGGAAGACTGCAGTGAAAGGAAAGATTCAGAACCCCCATGATAAAATGTCATTACATCAATTCCATCAACCAATATTCACTGAGTACCCTCTCCCTATATAAAGAACACATTCATAGAAAATGGCACATCCATAGCATAGCCGTAATATTAGTAACTTTCCAAAAAGCAATTTTTCAAAGCAAATTTCTTTTAACATAGTCACTTTTTTCCCTGGTGTGGACAAAATTCAGAAACACATTTGCTTCACAATAGCAATAAGAAGTACCTTATGTTGACATGAACCTTGGGAAAAAGAATGAACTCACTGTGTTCTATGTTGGAAAGAAATTCTAAAAAGGCAGACGACATATGGCTGACTTAGATGACTCAGGAATTTACAAGATTTAGATTCTATCTACCTACCAAACACTGTGGTAGACATGTTCACATAGTTTTATTACCAAGGCATATGCACATGCATTTTCATTACATTAGTAAGTTACAATACCCCAAGTCAAGCTGCCTGACAGAAAAATGGCACAATGTTTGATTACTAATCTACATATCAGGCAAAGCTATGGAAACCCAACAGCTCTGAGCCTGAAACTCAAGATTTCTCACTACATGGATGAGGACAGTTGGTATGACTCTTAACTCAGGAATTACTGTGGCTTTGGAAATATTAGCTATCTGTGCTCCGAATGATACTATTCTATGGTTTCTTTAAAATACAAGCAACTTCTTATAGTACTCCCATCAACTAAAATACAGATCTTTTACCTTTTATCTGACTGCAACTAAGAACACCCAGTTTTAAACAGTACACAGGTATAATCCACAATCGAGGCAATCTCTCAAGATTTGAGTAAAGAAGAATTAAGAGGGAAAACCTTGGGAAGACAGTAATTGGGCCATTGGAGTTTCTTCTCACTAATTATCCCAGAGTGGCCATTAGCTATGTAACTAAGGAGGAAAGTGTGTCAGACTTCAGCGAAGCTGTGTCTTCAGCATCTTATGGAATGCACCCTAAAGCCACTGTGTAATTAACTGCCAGGAAAATGCTGAGCAAGTAGAATAAAGACGCTATAACAAATCAAATAACACTGCACAGTTCAACCCCCAATGACAGCAGTTGAACTGCTTAGAACTTCAAAATAGTCATCAGCATGCATTCCCTTTTCAGAATCTAGAGAAAACAGATTTTTGGTTGTGTGAAGAAGCAAGCAAAAATACAGGCTACAAAAGAGGCTGAACATCACAGAAATTTCCAGCAATAGGACTTTCTTTATCTAGCCACCCCTCATAATGTTACAGGAACTTAGCTATCAATGATGCTCAAAGCATGAGCCACAAGGAACCTATAGGGCATTTCCAAAAATCCAAAAGAATTACATACTGTGATCAAAAACAGAGAGAATGGAACACATACACACGCACACACAGTCCCTTAGAGGAATTTATTGTGGAATACTCTCCAATACAACCTTAAAACTTTTTAGTACATTTTTTCTTATTCAACAAATATCTATTGAGCACGTACGTACTTATAACTAAGAATAAACTCCAGTTCCACTTGAACAGTGAAATTTCAAGGATCAAATAACTAAGCATAGACTGAAACAAAACATGTCTATTTGTTCTATTTTGACTTGAGAACTTAGAAATGACAGGAGGGGGCCACCTGGGTGGCTCAGTCAGTTAAGCGTCCGACTTCGGCTAAGGTCATGATCTCACGGTTGGTGGGTTCAAGCCCCGCGTCAGGCTCTGTGCTGACAGCTAGCTCAGAGCCTGGAGCCTGCTTCAGATTCTGTGTGTGTCTCTCTCTCTGACTCTCCCCTGCTCATGCTGTCTCTCTCTCTCTCTCTCTCTCTCAGATATAAACAAAAAACATTAAAAATATTTTAAAAAAAGAAATGACAGGAGGAAGGCTGTATTCCTGGTGAACAATTAAAAAAGTTCATGAGGAAGTCTGTCTTCTAAACCTGACTGGATAGAATCACAGGAAACTTAAAATCTTAAACTTGAACCCTACCCAAGATGTACTAAGACAAACTGTCTAAGAGCAGAATCCAGAAACATGTAGCTTTTAAGACTTGTAGGCCTAGATAATTATAATGACCAGCCAGATTTAAGGATCACCCTTCTATTGGACATTTGGTCTCTCTTAAAGAACCAAAGAGCCAAATAACCCTTATTAAATAAACGGAATCATAACTAAGAACTCTATATAACTATGAAGCCACAATTACTCATTGTATCAATATTTCCCTCTTCAAACTCATTCCTTTGAAAAACGAACACCGTTTTTTAAAATACCTTCACCCCCCATATTCACTTGTTGAAATTCTATCCATCTTTCATGACAAATGAAAATGCTATTTCTTCCAAGAAGCGTTCTCTGTGATCCCTAGCAGGACTTGTTCCCTGCCCCCTGTGTTCCGCACTACTTGATAACAGGTTTCTTATAATCTTTCTTATATCACGTTAGTTTGTCTGTATTAGTCACCCTGACAAGTCAACCACTTAACAGATACAACCTCACCTACTGAGATACATCTGTTGAGAATCTCTATATCTACCTGAGCATACAATTCCCTGCTCAAAGCAGATAGTCCACACATATTTGTTTAATTGAACTAAAATTCACAAATCAGAAGAGAACTTTAGTCTTTTCTTCTGAGAGCATTATTAAGAAACACAGCTGACTTAGGACTCTTGCTGAAAACATCTAAATAAGAAAAAATGGTATGTCAGCATTCTGGTTAAACTAGAGCCCTCGATTATGAGCAAACTGACCATGACAAAACAAAAAAACCTGTTTCTTTCCTTTTAACTAAAATCTCAGTCCTATTAAGTATAAAATTGCACAGTTTCTCTGTTTTGCTTCTTCCAAGTATTATAAATACCCAGATAGTGTAGGATGCCTTTTTTCCAGTAGCGGCTCTAAAATGAGCCTGAGATTCAGTGCATTTCCAAGGAAAAGAACTACAGATAATTATAAATAAAAGGAAAATGTCCTCAAATTCATATTACAAGATACTCATTACATATTTATCAGAAGTTAAACAATTGAGTTACCCAGCTTATCATGAAAGGCTGATTTATTTCATATAAGATAAGCATGATTTTGAAAAGTTTCATCTTTGATTCTTTGGCAGCTGCTACTGGTGTTTGTACAGCCCTTGTCATCACCCCAGATGACTGCTGACTGACAGGACTAATAGATTTTGTTTTAATTGTAAAAGAAGACAGATGAAAGGTTTTGGCTGGATGACTAACTGCTCTTGTTGAGTAATAAACATGCCAATTTCTCTCCCTCAATATTAAAAATCTATTTTTAATTCACTATTAACTAGTACGTAGGATTGCAATTTTTAAAAAATGGATGAGCATAATACAAAAGTTCAAGTGTGTGTATTTGAAAAACTAAATTTATTTGTGTCAATTTGATACCAATTAGAAATTACTAAATACAAACCTAGGTGAAAGTTAAATACTTTCCTGTTAGTTTCTCATCTCTGCAGCTATAGTAATTCTCAAAACCACACTTACAAGTACAGAGACTGAGACAGAGAGAGCACATGCCTTAACTCTTTGACCTTCTGGCTATCTCTTTTTTATCTCCAAGCAGTTGAAAGAAAGCAACTCTAATTCTGTTTTTGTAATCAAGAGAAAAAACAAAACAAAACAAGAAATACAACATTTGGACACAAGGTTGGCTGAGACACACTTGGAAAAGACAGAGGTCCTCATTCTTTTTGCTATATTTTATATTAATTGATATATGTTCAAACGCATAATGCCATATTTCGTCCCACAACTATACACTATATTTATGACTGACCAAATAAAAAATTCTATACAAGAAAGACTTTACTCTGCTACAGAGCTGCAATCAGCAGAGGCTAGTGCAATTATTAACCAATAACCAAGTGTTCAGGAGAGAGCCATAATACATCCAGTATACCTGACAAACAGTCTGTAAAGATGCTATATGACCTCCTATTGTGCTCTCATGTATTTTAAAGTATTTCTTTCTACTTTCTTCCTTGCTTTTGTTCTATTATCACCTAACTACAGAAAAGGAGCTTGGCATATCCTATTCTGTTCCTTCCTTATATGCACATACCCAAAAGTATGCCTAAAAGATACCTTGACTTTCAAAATTAAACAAAGCTTCAACCTTGGGAAACTGGTTCATCTCAATTTAGGAAAATACAAATAATAGAGTGAGGCCTTTAAAAGAATTTTGGTTCCACTTTACATAGTAATTTACTGGCATTTTTTTGGAAGAAAACTACAAATAAGCACACCAAAAGATTCCAAAAAAGGTGCCTCGTATTTCTCTAGTGACTAATGAAGTTGGAATGTTTTTTCCATATACATTAGCAATAATTATCATTTTATGGCTAATTTTCTACTTGAAGAAGAATATCATTTACACAGGAACTGATGAATTTATATAATTGTTTAAGGCATTTATCAAAATGCCTATAGTTGCTATCTCAAATCAAGAAGAGCTACAATAAGTTCATAGTTGGGGTGCCTGGCTGGCTCAGTCGGTTAAGCATCCAACTTCAGCCCAGGTCAAGCCCCGCGTCTGGCTCTGTGCTGACAGCTTGGAGCCTGGAGCCTGCTTTGGATTCTGTGTCTCCCTCTTCCCTCTGCCCCTCCCCAGCTCACTCGCTCTCTCTCTCTCTCTCTCTCTTAAAAATAAACAGACATTAAAAAAAAATAAGTTCATAGTCAAGAAAAAAAGCAAGAAATATATATATATATATATATATATAATTTTTTAAAAATAGATTCATTGGGGAGGTCATGATCTTCAGTTCTATTTCTCTTAAAAATAATCACTGGAAGTTTTAAAGCGGAAAGGAGTAAATGAATAGAAGTAGTATCTCTGTTAAGTCCACAAAGCACAAAATGTTATACTCAACACAACAACAACAACAATAATAACAATATAAAACTTTATACCAGCTTTATAGGTGTGGCCTCCATGCTAAATGGCTTTGATGAGCAGAAAGAAAGTTTGTGTGTTTCTATATACTAACAGGCAAACATATGGGTGGGTTTCAGAGGTTAATGGTCAAAAGCCTTTTTGGAACCATGTAAGTCAGTACTACAAACACAGTTTTTCATTTGTGATTTAAAACCTCATATATCTCTAAATTCTATTAGTCTGCACCTTTTGCCATTCAATAACATTAAATAAGTTTTATCCATGCCTCTTAGAAGCTTAAAAGCATGTTTAAACTGAGAAAGCCCTTATTTCATAACCAATAATCATCACATTTTTATTTTAAAAATCAATTATCTATATTTTTAAATGTATTTTTAACATTAACAACTCCTGTCGATGAATAAGAAACTGTCATTTGCAGTTTCCAACCACCTACTTCTTCACTCAAAATACTGAAAGCACAGATCAGTTTTTTTAATAAAGGAAATCCAGCTCTTCCATCCCATGTATCTGACATGAGACAGATTCCAAATTAATAGCAGAAACTTGAAAACTGCTACAGATCCTTGATATTCCTAAAGATCTCTGGATCATTCCAAGTACCCCACAAAAGTCATAAGATATGAATAAAAATTTTAGATAACCCTTTTCAGACCCTCAATGGTTCTATAAATATTGGACTTTGACAATTTATGAGGCCATGAAAATAAATCCTGCCATCCAAATAAACTCTAAAGTCCACTGAGTTACATCATTACAAGAGCTATGTTAACCTTATCTGTCTGCACAAAACCAGAGCAATGTTTCCAAGTGCTAATGACAGCCACTACACAGCACATCGGCCATTGTGATGAAGAGGAGGGTGGAGGATGCCGCCCAGAAGGGAGGAGACAGAGGACACTAGCAGTAATCCCAGTGTGGGTGTATTTATAAAGATGCTTAAAATGAGGTTGCTGGGTAGCCAGCCATGCTCACTCATTAGCTAAGCAACTCAAAGATGATGCAGGGGCCACTGTAGGCTTTCTCAAGGTTACAAATTTCTAGATCACTCTTTGGGATCACTAGAGCTAGTTAAATTTGGATGCTGAATATTACATCTGGACATGCCAGGTTCTTTGGTCTATTTAACTCGTAGAAAATTAACCTTATGAAATAACTTGCGAAGATACCTAATAAAATAACCGCACGTGAAAACACACAATAAAAGGCTGTCCTTGCATTTACTTAACAGATGCTGCATTAAACATTAGAAAATATTACTAAGACCCAGAGAAATACAGTTTCTGGCTAATTTATCATTTTTTCATACTATTTATAACAACAAATACAGAAAATTAGGCTCTTACATATTACTTGCCCATCACAACTTACACTCCCATAATAAACAAGTAAATAAGCAAATGTGTTGTAATGTTTCACATCTTCCTGCCTTTGCCTATGGTAATGTTTGGTGTTTCTGTCTGAAACAAAACCTTCTGCCAAGGGTTGGGAAATCATCTCTATATCCCTCAGCACTCCTTTCTCAGTGATCCCGTATTTGTAGTATATACTTTCATAAGAACATTGTATTATACTTAAATACTAATATATGCTTCCCAACTATACCCTGGCAGAAATCATGGCTTTCTAGGTCATTTTGAAGTCTTGTTTCCTTATTCAAACTATAGTATAAGTCTGATAACAACTTCCTTTGAATATAGTCCCACGAAAGAGCATCTCACATCTGATTCTGTGTTTGTGCGTAACTGTTTCCAGTAAAGTTCTTTCTCCCCACTTGGCTTTGATATGAGGTCATTTCTCACCTCTGGGCTTTACCATACCAAACTATAACCACATTTAGTCAAACATTTAGATCTTTGCTAATTTCCAGTTAGCCCCTATCCATATGTTCCCCTTTCACAAACCTCCTGGATTAGATCAGTAAGGAATGGCTGCTGGCAGCTGTTTGCCATTCAATTTTGCTACCACTAAAGCATGTGAATATTTCATTGTTTAGGCATTGCAGAGACTCTCAGCAAACATTTACTCTGGGTTCTTGGATTAGAAGAACATTTGTGGTAGGCAAAAGGTAAATAATAAACCACAATGCTACTCAACCAGTGACCTAAAAGCCTTTTGACATCTGACTCTATTGCTTACTAAATCATTGTGCATATAAACAAAGATCCAACCCTTTGTTTCTACTACAAATTATATTTCAAAAACATAGTTCTTCAGTTATTTGATTTATTTAAAATAAGCTAAAGGCACAATAGTTCAGTGGCTTACAAATTAACATAAAAAGTATCAAATATGAATTCATCTGTTACAGACTTACTAAATACAGCTGGATATGTCACTTAATATAAGCTGTCAGAACTCTGGTTTCCTCCAATATAAGCCTATTATACAAATTTCAACTATAATGGAGTAATATTCATGAATCTTCAGTTCTGTGTGACAGAAACAAAAACAAATTCAATATATTCAAAGCACTTCCTGAATGCCTTGTATGTCAGGCACTACACTGGGCACATGGAAGAAGATAAGTAAGAGCCATCGCTACTCTCAGGGGTTTAAGATCTAGTGGGAGTAAGCGATATAGACAAGCAATAAGCAATGCACAATTAGTTCACTGAAGACAGGGATGGAGTCTTACTCATCATCCCCCTTCCTGTTGTGCTAAATGGCTGATATACTGTGTTTAACAAACACATGTTGAATGAATGAACTGATCAATCAATTCATTGATCAACTGATCCAACTGTAAATATTGCTCTAATAAGGGTAAAACAGTGCAGAAAAAGAAGGGATTAATTTCAACTGGTAGATCTCAAAGAATCTCATAGAGAAGAGGACTTGAGAGGCCCTGAAGAAGGAGTTTAGTTTGATCAAGTGGAGATGGAATGTGGGACTTTGGAGGCAGAGTAAGGGAAAATCTTCCTCACTAACAAAGCCCAACAAAACTCCTCAGTCTCACTTTCCCTGGAGTCCACCACTTAGATAGTTGTTATCACCATCTCACTGGCACCAAGAGTGTGTTGTTTGCCTCATCAGAATTCAGTAAGAATTTGCTCAATATTTGTTCAATGAATGATCCAACTTGATGAGAGTGGAGGAAGTCAACTACAACTTCCTTTGGTTTTCTGAATCCATCTTCACAAAGTTAGTTGGTTTGCCCCAGGAATTGCATGAGGTCTCTCTCATTTTTAATAAAGTCACAGGGGCGTCTGGGTGGCTTAGTCGGTTAAGCGTCCGACTTTCACTTAGGTCATGATCTCGTGGTTCGTGGGTTCGAGCCCCGTGTCGGGCTCTATGCTGACTGCCAGCTCAGAGCCTGGAGCCTGTTTCAGTCTGTGACTCCCTCTCTCTCTGACCCTCCCCTGCTCACGCTGTCTCTCTCTCTCTCGCCTAGAAATAAATAAAACATTTTAAAAAAATAAAATAGTCACAGTATAAAGATGTAGTGTGTACACACACACACACACACACACACACACACACACACACACACACTGGAATATTACCCATCAAAAAGAACAAAATCTTGCCATTTGCAAAGACGTGGATGGAGCTAAAATGTACTATGAAATAAGCCAATCAGAAATAAAGACAAAAACCATACGATTTCACTCATATGTGGAATTTAAGGAACAAAACAGATGAATATACTGGAAGGAAGGGAAATATAGAAGAGAGGGAAACCAACCACCAGAGACTCTTAACAATAGAGAACAAATAGAAGGCTGATGAAGGGAATTGGGTAAGGGGTGGGCCAGATGGGTGATGGGTATTAATAAGGGCATTTTAGCACTGGGTGTTGTATATCAGTGATAAATCACTGAATTCTACTCCTGAAACCACTGCATGTTAACTAAAATATAAATTTTTTAGGGGCGCCTGGGTGGCTTAGTCGGTTAAGCGTCCGACTTTCGCTTAGGTCATGATCTCATGGTTCGTGGGTTCGAGCCCCGCGTCAGGCTGTGTGCTGACTGCCAGCTCAGAGCCTGGAGCCTGTTTCAGTCTGTGACTCCCTCTCTCTCTGACCCTCCCCTGCTCACGCTGTCTCTCTCTCTCTCTACTAGAAATAAATAAAACATTTAAAAAAATGAAATAAGATATAAATTTTTTTAAAAAGTTACATTCTAACCCCAAAGGGTCTCTAAAATTTCTCAGGTTTTTCAGGTTACTTCCTAAGGCTACTTTGATGGATGGGGACTGCTTGCTTATGCCTCATGGAATATTTTGACAAGACTTCAAGCATGTTCCACCCACTCAATTCCTGTTCTTATCTAAGCTATCTGGGAAGAGTAGACAAACCTAATGGGCCTCTGTGACCCCCTTCTAATCAAGTTCAGAAATGCCCTTTTATCCAGTAGAGCTCTGAAAAAATAATAGCACCCCATCAAAAAAAAAAAAAGGAACAAAACAAGTGAACAATTCATACCTTTATTGGAGACTTAACTACTACAGTTCATACCATCATAGGCAGCATCACACTTAGAGATTCTTTCCATACCACCTCAACCTTACCTGTCCTTAAAACTCAGGAAGGGAGAGGGCGCCTGGGTGGCTCAGTCAGTTAAGCATCCAACTCTTGGTTTTGGCTCAGGTCGTGAACTCATGGTTTCATGAGTTCAAGCCCCTCATCGGATGTACAGGGCCTGCTTGGGATTTTATCTCCCCCTCTCTCTGCCCCTCCCCCACTTACACTGTATCTGTCCCTCTCAAAATAAAAATAAACCTTAAAAAAATTTTTTTTGAAGTCAGGAAGAGAAAATGTTTTCTCTTGGTAAATTGTGAAATTTACCAAGGGAACTCAGCTCTCTTATCTAGCAATATTGTTAAAAAATTTTAGTCCTTTAATAACAAAGTGAATCCTTCATAATATTTTTCAGGAAAAGCAGTAGGGAAATGTTTTAAGCACCGTATTAAATGTGAGAAAAATACTTCGGCACTTAGCAATATTTTCATTTCTCTAGGGAAATGCTAAATCCAGGAACCTGATAAATGGATTTCACTATGTCACATTTTAATAACATTTTGTAGCCTTTACAATTTTTTTAACCTTTCTGCTGCTACCAATATTTTTCTATCACATCTCTCTACTCTTATAGTCTTCTCATTTTTTTTCATTCTCTTGCCTTCTCTATTATTTCCTCCCAATTAATTTCAGCCCATAAGAAAAGAATATTTCCATATTGATTATATATATATGAATTCTTTTATTTACTCCAAAAACAAAGATTAAGAAAGGAAGTAATTCCCAAGACAATCTCTTTAATAAATAATACTCAGAAAACTAGACAGCTACATGCAAAAGAATGAAACTGGACCACTTTCTAACACCATAAACGAAAATAAACTCCAAGTGGATTAAAGATCTAAATGTGAGATCTAAAACCATAAAAATCCTAGAAGAGATCACAGGCAGTAATTTCTCTTACACTAGTCATTGCAACATATTTCTAGACATGACTTCTAAGACAAGGAGACAAAAGCAAAATTAAACTATTGGGACCACATCAAAATAAAAAGATTTTGTATAGCAAAAGAAACTGTCTCAACAAAACAAAAAGACAACCTACAGAATTGAAGAAGATATTTGCAAATATATATCTGACAAGGGGTTAATATCCAAATGTATAAAGAACTTACACAATTCAACACCAAAAATACCAAACATTTCAATTAAAAAATGGGCAGAGGACTCGAAGAGACATTTTTGCAAAGAAAACATATAGATGGTCAACAAACACATGAACATATGCTTAACATCACTAATCATCAGGAAAATGAAAATTAAAACACGATGAGATATCACCTTACACCTATCATAATGGCTAACATAAAGAAGACAAGAAATAACAAGTATCGGCAAGAATGTGGAGAAAAAAAAAACCCTCATACATTGTTAGTAGGGATGAAAATCGGTATAGCCACTGTAGAGATCAGTATGGAGGTTCCTCAAAAAATTAAAAATAGAATTACCATATGATCCAATAATTCTACTACTGGATATTTACCCAAAGAAAATGAAAATACTAATTTGAAAAGATATATGTACCCCTACATTTATTGCATTATTTACAACAGCCAAGATATAGAAGCAACTTAACTGTCCATCAGTAGAAAACAGAATAACAAAGACATGATACACACACATACACACAATGGAATATTACACAGTCATAAAAAAGAATGAGATTATGCCATTTGCAAAAACATGGATGTACTAGAACATATTATGCTAAGTGAACTAAGTCAGACAAAGAAAGACAAAGACCATATGATTTCATTCATATGTGGAATGTAAAAACAAAAAGCAGAATCAGACCTATAAATACAGAGAATAAACTGATGGTTGCCAGAGGGGAGGGGATGGAAGTTGGGCAAAATGGGTGAAGAGGGGTGGGAGATACAGGCTTCTAGTTATGGAATAAATAAGTCACAGGAATAAACGTCACAGCATAAGGAATATAGACAATGAAATTATAATAGCATGACAGACAACAGCTACACTTGCAGTGAGCATAGTGTAATGCATAAACTTGTTAAACCACTATGTTGTACTATGTAACATTATGTGTCAACTTAACTCTAAATTTTTTAAAAGGTGAAAAATAATGGGTGCCTGGGTGCTCAGTAGAGTATCTGACTCTTGATTTTGGCTCAAGTCATGATCCCAGGTTCATGGGATCAAGTCCATGCCAGGCTCCACACTGAACATGGAGCCTGCCTGAGATTCTCTCTTTCTTTTCCCCTCTGCCCCTCTCCCCTGCTCGCACTCTCTCTCTAAAAAAAAAAAAACTTTAAATAAAAATAAAAAACAGTAATAAAAAAAGGACTCAAATACAGAAAACAAGTTGGTGGTGAAGGGGTGTGGGTAAAATAGGTGAAGAGGATTAAGAGGTATAAGTTCCAGTTATAAAATAAATACATCACAGAGATGAAAAGTACCACATAAAGAATATAGTTAATAATATTGTAATAATACTGTATGGTGACAGATGATAACTACACTTACTGTGGTGAGCAATGATTAATGTACAGAATTGTCAAATCATTTTGTTATATGCCAGAAACTAATATAACATTGTATGTCAACTATACCTCAATAATAAATTTTTTAAATGTACAAAAATTTTTAAAAAGTAATTTCCAAAATACATATATTTTCATGTTATTAAGAGAAAAAAAAAGCCATACTGGGCTGCCTGAATGGCTCAGTCAGTTAAGCATCCAACTTTGCCTCAAGTCATGATCTCACAGTTCATGGGTTCGAGCCCCACATCAGACTCTGTGCTGACAGCTCAGATTCTGTCTTCCTCTCTCTGCCTCTCCCCCACTCACGCTCTGTCCCTCTAAAATAAATAAAGATTAAAAAGAATTTTTTAAAGAGGCCTTGTTTAGGAAATACTGTGTTGAACAAAGGTGAAGTTTCTCCTTCCTTTCTTTCTTTTTAAATTGTAGGACTTCTCAGAACCCTCACAATATGCCAAAGGAATCCCCAAAAGGAAAAACCATATATACGCCTCTTCCAAATTTATTCAACCACAGAATTTTTTCCTCCTCAGTGAATCTAGTGGAGTATACTTTGAGAACTGCTTTCCTAAATTAAAAATTTAGGGAAAAAATTTATATAAATATAATACATTCAAAAGGTCTGTATGTGAAATATTTTTTAAGGAAGACATTATCCTACAAGAAGAAAGACATAAAGAAAGACAGACAGAAGACTCAAGGTAGCACTTATTTGATTAAGAATCCAACAGTGAAAACTGATCTAATTGGAGGTGGATATGTAGAAAATGCACATTTATCTTCCAAAGTACTTAAAGGAGATTGAACTATGATAAGATAACATGGAAATAATAAATGAATAATAAATAAAAACATTCTATAATATTATTAATAATTCTAATTATTAATATTTATTAATAACTAATATTATTAAAATAATAAATAATGATGTTTATTATATTATATTAAATAATGAATGAATGAATAATAAATGAACTCAGAATGTGGTGAACCCTTTTAAAATTAGTTTACTTTTGATGTGCGTGGGTGGCTCGGTCAGTTAAGTGTCCGACTTCGGCTCAGCTCATGGTCTCATGGTCCATGAGTCTGAGTCCCTCATCAGGTTCTGTGCTGACAGCTCAGAGCCTTGAGCCTGTTTCAGAGCCTGTGTCTCCCTCTCTGCCTCTCCCCTGCTCATGTTCTGTCTCTGTCTCTCAAAAATAAATAAACATTAAAAAAATTTTGTTTACTTTTGAAAACCACTGTAATAAAAATTAAAGAAGTGTTTAAAAAAAAGTCTTTATTCTAGACATACACACTTGTTATTAACCTAGACAACTTTTACACATAGTTCAATGCTTAGCTCATATCACCTCCTCCTCTTTTATCCTGCTTTTCAATGTTCCCATAGCACCCCATATGTGGCACCATTGTTATCATATTGTATTGCAATAATTTATTTTCTCCTCTGACTTCCTGTCTAGACTGTAAGCTTGTTGAGAATGGGGATCATATTATATCTGATTCTGCATTCCCAACATCTAACACTTCATAAATTATTAGTGTGCTTATAGTTAGTAAATTAGTTGGTTCTCTCAAATTCAGTAATTATTAACTTACTTAGCAAACATTCATAAGGTTAAACTGAACTATTCCAAAGTTTGAGATAATGGAGTTACCATTGAGCATTACTCATTTTTCCTCCTCATTATGAAATAAATAGCCAGCCCCTGGCACATAATGGACCCTCAGTAAGTGCATATTGAAACAATTATTCAATCAATTAACCCTAGTTTGACTACAAGCTTAGGTCTTAGTAGAAAGGGCAGGACATCTGAAAATCAAAGAACTCTTGAATCACTTGTGGCTTTGGCCACTCACTAGCGATGCCTGGTCCTCTCTAACACCTGCTATGCTATACTCAAGCATGGCTTCTGACTGCTGCTAAGTATTGTACCTGCCATCAGGAGAGAAAGAAATTTTAGCACCAATGCACCAGTCTCAACTCACTGCTGCCAAAAGAAATTTGTGTATAATGTGAAGAAACAGGTGCTAACTGAAAACTCAGAATTGTTTAAGCCACCCCAGCAACTCTGAAGACTGAATCACTTATTTTTGTAGACAATCTAAGCCTAACAATGAGTTAGTTTTCCATACTTAGCACCTTTGTCACCTATGGAGACATATGCCCATCATTTCTTTTTCAATATTCTTTCCAATTAATTATATTCTAATATAAACCCATTCTTCCCACTCCAATTTCCTGTCTTAACTACATACAAGTTACCTTTCCCAGATGGTGTAATTAAACACTTAAAAATAAAAAAGTAGTCAGAATGCTCTCTTCATAAAAATGCCCAGAGATACAGCATTCCTTTTAAGTCATCGCAATTACCCATCAGCCTAAAGGCCATCTAAATTTTAAAATCTCCAGGGAATAACATGACAGGTGAATGCTCCAAGTTCTAGTTAAAGACTTTTTTCACCAACCAGACTATGGTTTCTTAGAGACTTTATTCTCCTAGTAGAGATATACGATTCTTTTACAATTTGCTTAGGATGGACATGTAAGTTCTCTCCAACAAGAGCTCTGGAATATGATTTTTTTTTAAGTGAAGACTGCATTTAACAGAAATTCAAACAGAAGCGTGAACTAAAAGGGTAATTTCAGATGTAGTGAAAAGCTGTAATGTCCATTCAAAGTAATGAAGGCACACGGCATTAATCTCCTAAAAAGATTCAAATGCTATGAGTAGAGCAATTCTATTTCTTAGTAGGAACAAATTAAGATGATTTCCCTTACAGAAATTGCCATAATTACAAGTAATTATCTTGTACTCTCTAAATTTACCACTATAGCACATTCTGCAAATATCATTCCCTTCAAGTACTTTATTTGGAAATACAGGAGAGATTGTTGCTTTGTGAATTGTGCTACAGACCTCAAACTGATTATTTAACAGTACTACATAGTATGGGTAGTAAAGAGATGACATTCTAAAGTTGGAAGGGCTTTGAATTCCAAATTTATGATATTCCTATCATCAGGTAACTAATACTACCCAAGAGAGTACAAACAAAATGAGAATGGCAAACATTCAAAGATAAACTTGAGTCAAATGTGGACTTACACAGAAACAATGAAGAGACTCATTCTGATATGCATAGGGCAATCATGAAAACCATATAAACAGCTGCTGTAGTATTTATAAAAATCCTTGCAGAGCCAAATAAAATCCCATCATTTGCAACCCACTCAGTTTTTCATTTTCCTTTAATAAGAAAGTGTGAGAAAAACCAGTTACTCATCAAGCATTAGGAGGAGAATAAGCATGGGAAAACCTAATTTCACCATCTTTGGGGCCAATTACTGTCCAGATTTCAGCTGGCATTTGAAGCTTATCCTCCAGCCAAACTGGGATTCCTTACCATGTTGTAAAAACATGCTCAAAGCTTGCCTTTCCCTACATTGTTCTCACTGCCCGGAATGGCCTCCTCATCTCCGTCTGGTAAAAATCAGCCCAACAAGTCTAGTTGAAATACCACTCCACCACGCAGACTCTCTTGGTCTATGAATTCCTGTTGCAAACTCCAAACCCTTCCCCTTCTTCTACCAACTCAGCCGTGACCTCTCCTTTTATTGACTCTTTCAGTGATACTTAACATATGCCACCTCACATTTCAGTATTTGTGCACTGGCCTCATCTTCCCTTTTAGAGAAAATGTGTCTTCTTCATATTTGCATCCCCAACAGCGTTAGTAAATATTTAATAATTTGGTCATTTAAAAGAAATTTGATTTCTAAAATTATTCCCATTTAAAAGCATGTATCATTGGGTGCCTGGTGGCTCAGTTGGTTAAGCATCCAACTTCACCTCAGGTCATATTCTCATGCTTCCTGAGTTCGAGCCCAACAGGCTCGAACTGTGAGGGTGGAGCCTGCTTGGGATTCTCTCCCTCTCCCTCTCTATCCCTCTCTCTGCCTGCCCCTCCCCTATTTGTGCGCATGGGCACTTTCTCCCTCTCTCTCAAAAATAAATAAACTTCAAATAAAATAAAAACTTATAAAAGCATCTATCATGGAAATAGTCTCTAAAATGGCTACAAAATCCATTAAGAAATTATACACATTTTAAACTCTCAACAAATATCTGGTTCTATTTATCCAAAAATTGTACAATTTTATATTAGTGTTTAAAATTCACCCATGATGAGATTATAAGCTCCGTGCCTCTTAATCTTCCCTGGTTTATTTGATCAATATAAGTGTTAATTATACTTGCATATGCAATAATATGGTCAGCGACCTACAACTGAAGATTTTTAACTAGTATTTCTTTTTTTTTTAATGTTTTATTTATTTCTGAGAGAGAGAATGTGAGCAGGGGAGGGCCAGAGAGAGAGGGAGACACAGAATCTGAAACAGGCTCCAGGCTCTGAGCTGGCTGTCAGCACAGAGCCTGACATGGGGCTCGAACCCACGAACCGCGAGATCATGACCTGAGCCAAAGTCAGATGCTCAACTGACTGAGCCACCCAGGCGCCCCTAACTAGTACTTCTTAAAGTTAGAATTTTTCTGTTTAAATTTTTAAGATATAAATCTATACACTTTCTCCACATTTTTATCCTCTTTTAATCAGCTTCTAAATGTCAGCAGAATAACCTACAGATTTATAATTTAAATTTAAATTATGTAAGTTTATAATTTAAAAATTAGCTTTAGGAATATGACATTCTCATTCATTCTTAATCCAATATGATGCAATGCAAAGATATAGTATGTATTCACTTTAAAAAATAAGAGTTCTGTTCAAATTAACACAGACAATTTACCCACAGTTACAGTTATTTACTGAAAACACTGGTTTCCATAATAACCCAGTTCTTCTAAACTGTTTATTTCGTGACCACTATAAATGGGACAGCGTTTATATGGTTCATTAAAATTTCTCAAGAACCACAGCTATCACCAGAAATAATTAGAACAGAGACAAGGACATCCTGATATGATTTACTTACCAGTGAGGTCTATTTCACATTGGTGTAAACCTACATAAACCATTTACTTTTCAGATAAGTTATTTCATCTTTATTGCTAATAGTCATTAACTTTTCTTCCCTTACTCTTGGTCATTTTGCATCAACTATTTTGACCCAGAACTCGTCCTCCCTTGAAGTATATGATGCTCGTCATCAATAACCTCTATTTCCACTCTCAACTGTTTTTTCTCTCCCCCCAAATCATAGACCCCTTCTTAGACGGTGGAGGATACTGATAAAGTATTCCCCATACTGAGAAGGCACCTTAAGACCAAAAAACAGAGCAAACCACCCCATATGTTTACAAACAGTTTTACTGAGCATAATTTACTGACAGGGGTATCTGGCAGATGATGATCCAGAAGACCATTCTCTGCCCCATCCTCCGCCCCTAGTTTCCGCCCTGTTTGGACCTCAAGTCACAGCTTTTATAAAGCAAGGGGCATGGTGAGGAGGTCCCAGGATACTTCTCTAAAGGGGCGCCATCCATGCACCTGAGGCTCTCTACTAGTTATCTAAAGTGGAACCTTCGTGTGCCACTTTAGGGAAGATCTGAACCAGCCTCCCTGCATTCTGGTCAAGGCATACACTACCCACCAGGGGCCTGGAACGTTGGCACTGAGGCAGGTCATTGAACGGGCAGGAACAAGACACAGGGCCAAAGATGGAGTCAGTGTTTCTGCACTCCCACACCCTGGTTGCTGCTTCTTGGCTATGCGTGGTCCCCATCAAAGTAACCCCATCCTCCACTAATGTCCTGATGGTTCATGAATCCCTCCCTACCAGCTATGACAAGAGGTTATACAGATCCCATATCTGAATGTCTTGCTAAGTAACAGCAAAACTAAGAGGAAACAAATGCTACTATCATATTTGCATTGTACTATGGATTTTTAAAGGATGAGCACAAAGAAATTTTAGGAAAATAAGCCACAAAAGACGTACCTGAAAGCAAACAAATTTCTTGTATCTTTTAAATAATACCATCTATATAACTGTCTTCTTTTATAAACAAGCCCAACCCTAGATTCCAAATTCCTAGGGAAGTACAAGCAGTACAGCCCAGTGGATATGGCCTCTGCTTGGAATATGCAGATCTAGGGCCAGAATAACTATGTGATTCTAAAGGTGCCAGTTGGGGAACCTGGGGGACTCAGTAAGTTAGGCACCCAACTTCAGCTCAGGTCATGATCTTATGGTTCGTGGGTTTGAGCCCCGCACTGGGCTCTGTGCTAATGTCTCAGAGCCTGGAGCCTGCTTCAGATTCTGTGTCTCCTCTCTCTGCCCCTCCCCTGTTCACGTGCTGTCTCTCTCTCAAAAATGAATAAACATCAAAAAAAATTTTTTTAATTAATAAAGGTGCCAGCTTACCCTACTGGTTGGTACACTGCTTCCTCAACTGGAACATGAAGTGCTCCTTAAGGTCCTTTCATTCCTAAAAATGTTTTAGTCTCACTATCAAAAATACTGTCTAGCAAAAGCCTACGCTAAAACCAAAAATGTTGTTTAAAATAAGTAATATTTGTGTAACTAAAAAAAAGTTTAAGGTAATTAATGTGTAACTAATTAATATTTAAATAAATCCCACATTCTTTGGTCATTTCTTCTCAAAGGCAATCACACACACTCCCTAGGATACACAATTCTACCCTTCACATAAAGTACTGCTACTAGTTCCTTCTGTGTATATATTTGAACAAGTTATTTTTAAAAAATGCCAGGCCAGATACACCAAAGCAAAGACAAAGAAAAGAAAAATGACAGTAATATTTATCAAATCAATTCACATGTTTTCATTTTTAATCCCTGTGACCATGCCTCTTCAAATATATCTAACTCTTGGTAATCAAAAACATAATAAATATCTCACTTATCAAAAGGTCACTTATTTAACCACCTCAACAATCTAAAACTTAGTCTAAAACCAGAAAGTATTAAAAAAGCAAAAAACAAAAAAAACCTCTATGCTGTCAAAAGAGAAAGCCACAGTTCACACTCAAAACTTCACATACTCTTAAGAGAAACCCTCATTCTGAGTACTTACTTTTGTCTTAATCACAAGCTAAAACTCAGTTAGCTGGGTTTCCTACCCACCACAGACAGGAAACAGATACAGCAAACCACAGAAGGTAGGCACATGACAGCAGCATTACTGTGGGCAACATGGAAAGAAAGAAAAAAAACCCATACAAAGAAGACATAAGAAGTATTTTAAAAGAAACAAAGAACAATCTAGGGTCATTCCGTATAGGAACAAATAACTCTACATTCCTTAAAAATGCCTATAGTATTGCTATACTATATCAACATAGAATAACTCATGTTTGTGATAATATCCTAAGTAATCAGAAGTTTATAATTCTTTCAAGTTTATTTTGAGAGAGAGAGCACAAGATGGGGAGTAACAGAGAGGGAGAGAGAGAGGATTCCCAAGCAGGCTCCACACTATCTACACAGAGACCAATGTGGGGCCCGAACTCACAAACTGTGAGTGAGATCATGACCCAAGCTGAAATCAAGAGTCAGACACTTGACCGACTGAGCCACCCAGGTGCCCCATCAATCCGGAGAAGTGTGATTCACATTTAGTACCTTCTCTTTAAGAAGGCACAAAATGCATAATATATTTTAGAAAATTTCACATCAAAAAAATGACTGAAATTTAACATGGGCTGGCAGTTAATGAATTCTGAATTAACAAGAAATTCACAAGAACACCATAGATAAATTAAATACTAGTGTAGTGATTTTCCAAGGGAATCACAGTAACTTTGAAATTAATTCATAATTAATCCCCCAAACACATTTTAGTCTTAATTTCAGTATTTATCACCACCATTCCAAATATTAATTGAACCATAATAAACCTCCCATTTTTGTACATAAAAGATGTTCAAACATCAACAATTTTACACAGTTCAACCTAAAATCTTTACCAAAATTATTAACAATAAAACAAGTGGTTTGCATTTTATCTTTTCTATCTGCAGCCCACCCTCTACCAGAAAAAGTTAATTATTAAGTAATAAAGACCCAAAGCCCAACCAAAATCAGAATGAGTCCACAGTCACCCCCTATGACATTTTCTTTCTACCCCTCAAAAACAACAATCTTATTTATGCCTGACAATCTCAAGTCCACAAACACAGCTCCAAAAATATCTGATAGGTCTGGGCTTAATTAAGCACTATAGTTTTTCATAAATACCACAGTTGCACGTAATCCTGAACTGTGTGCATGCATACCTGTTATGTTCATTTATAAATATTTATAAAATAAAATATGTTTAATAACTAATTGTCAGAGCAGTTAAGTAATTATCCAAATAAATACAATAGACACTCAAGGGTGTGTGTGTGTGTGTGTGTGTGTGTGTGTGTGTGTGTGTGTGTGTGTGTTAACATTTATTTACTTATTTTGAGAGATAGCATGAGCAGGGGAGGAGCAGAGAGAATCCCAAGGCTCCACACTGTCAATGCAGAGCCCAACATGGGGCTCAATCCCACAAACCTCGAGATCATGACCTGAGTTGAAATCAAGAGTCAGACGGCCAACCGAGGCACACACGTGCCCCATGCACACTCAAGGTTTTTAGTTATATAAAATAACTTGGGATTCAGTCTATTTTCAGATTCAAAATATTGTATTTTGAAACAAGGAACACCTACATTAGACAAACTAAAATAAGAAATAATCTATCAGTAGGAAAAAAAAAAGCTATTTCTAATCTGGTCAGTGTTGGTATGCCAATATAGGATATAACAAAGTTATCCAACGGTATGCCAAAAAGTTTCCTTATGAGTTTCTTCCTTCCCTGTGCCCAGCTATTATCTTACTAGGTTCAAGTCTACATATACTCCATGTTGTGAGAGTACATATCCAAACACAAGTAGTTCCCACAATGACCTCCTGACTCCCAACTCCACTTTAACCCTATTTCAAATGTTAACTGAGCTCTAACTCAGAATTGCCTCAATATCTATGCCTCTACAAATCTCAGTCCCCTGACAGGATAAAAATTCAAAATATTATCTCCCACAAATTAAATAATGCTAGTAATATAGGCATTTGCTTACAAAATCAGACAGAAGCTTAAGAAATTTCAGTCCTTTAATAATCCAAACTGAGAGACATCTACCAGCAAAAGCTTACGAGCAGCTTCCATAATTGTCATCAAGCTTTTTTCAGGTACCTTTTCCAAAAATGCTAAATTTATTACACAGAAGTTATAAGCCAAATGACACAATTTTATGTTTCTTTCTTAAAATATATGCTAAGAGCACAGAATACTCAAAATAACAAAGACAAAACACCCTAACACAATAAATAACAAAGGGCTCATTCATATGAGACTACTCCTCTTAGCTACAAAAACCCAAAAGGCGGGTTGGGAGGCTGCAGGGGGCAGAGAAACAACAAAAAAGTTCAGGACAAAAGATTCATATAAATCCTGAAAATGTCTCTTAAATGATGTAATTTTTATAGCTTTCAATAAAACTACATGGTTTTAACACATCAATAAAGCAAAGTCCAAAAGCTGGGACATACATTGTTATTAATGATTTAATGAATTCACCATGGAAGCTACAGCTGACAGGGCCAGCCGGGACTTCAGGTTTTCTCTTGCTCCCGCTGTGTTTTCCACAGCGTGTCATCACTATACCTGACTAGCAAAATGAAGGTGGCTGCTGGCGCCCTTTTTTGAGGTTGGGCCAATTAAACTCTGTAGCCTCTCACACCAGCAATGTTTACTGACTAGCTCCTGAACACTGAAGGTGCCAAATCAGATTTTCTCCTCGCTGACTTCCTTCACTTCTTATCAAGTCTATCAACCGTTCCCAGCTTTGTGAATGTTCCTGGAAGTAGTTTTCTATAGATGACCATTCCTTACCAATCTTATAGACTCAAAAATATTTAAGGCTAAAGGGAATAAAGATTTACTCCAGGGGTTTCCAACATGGTGTTGCTATACTGATGTCAGGTGATATGTCACAAATAACTGTTAACCTTTTCTCCCCCTTTTTCCATTGGGGCGAAGTTTATATAATACCATTATACTAACCATTTTTAAAAAGAGGTTGTTGGTTTTTTTTTATTTGAGAGAGAGACAGAGAGCATGAGTGGGGGAGTAGGGCAGAGGGACAAAGAGAGAGAATCTCAAACATGCTCCATGCTCAGTGCTGAGCCTGATGCAGGGCTCCATCCCACAACCCTGGGATCATGACCTGAGCTCAAATCAAGAGTCAGACACTCAAATAAACATTAAAAGGTGGGGGGAGGGTGGCGCCTGGGTGGCTCAGTCAGTTAGCACCTGACTTTGGCTCAGGTCATGATCTCAAGGTCATGAGTTCAAGTCCCATGTCGGGTTCTGTGCTGACAGCTCAGAGCCTGGAGCCTGCTTCAGGTTCTGTGTCTCCCTCTCTCTCTGCCCTTCCCCTTCTGGTTCTCTGTCTCCTCTTTCAAAAATAAATAAACATTAAAGAGAGAGAGATGCTCAACCAACTGAACCACCCAGGCGCCCCACAAAATTAGTCACTTTAAAGTGTACAATACATTTGCACATGGTACATTCACAATATTGTGCAACCACTACCTCTCATAACTGTGACTTCCCTTTTCTTTTTTTTAATGTTTATTTATTTTGAAAGAGAGAATAAATATGAGTGGGGGAGGGGCAGAAAGAGGGAAGAAGAGAGATAATCCCAAGGAGGCTCCATGCTGTCAGTGCAGAGCCCGATGAGGGGCTTGATCTCACAAACCATGATATCAGGACCTGAGCCGAAATCAAGAGTCAGATGCTAAATCGACTGAGCCCCTCAGGCGTCCCTGTGACTTCATTTTTAATGGGAGCATAGTTAAGATTACCCCTTCAATGAATCTCCCTCACTCATAGTAATGTGGTATTCTAAGAGGGTGAGAAATGGGCAGATATAAACTTGCACGTTAGGCATCTTCAATAACTGGCAAGTCAGAGAATCTTGCCAACTGGTTGAAGATCATTGACCACCTGGTTCCACAAATGCATTACATTTTTTTTCAAACATTCACTCATTCAATTACAAGCCTGTGCCTATGCCTTCAAAACCTTCCACTGGTAGAGACGGACACACTGACAGTTACAGTACAGGGCTATGAAGACCCTGGTCAAAGTAGAGTGCTGCCAGCTATGTCCAGCAATGACAGAAGAATTCACTAAGGAAAAGAAGACTGAGTCAGTTCTCAGGGTCATGACAAGTGACAAAAGGAAGGTAAGTTAAGGAGAATAGTACAAGGAGAAGGGATTCTAGGCAAAGGAAGGAGTAAATGCAAACACACGGGAGCCTGGTGAGTCATGGCTAGCCACATTGTAGGACAGAGGCACAACAACAGGCAAAAATGTAGTAAGTGCATTTTAGGTGTGAGGTGCTCCTTGTACGCATTTTACATTATATCCTCAAAGTCACACTAGGAGCTAGGTGCCATTCACATTCAGTGGATGAGACACGCGAGGTCCAGAGAGGTTGAGGAATGGCTACACAGCGACAAAGTGACTGAGCTGGAATTCAAAGCCGGGCAGTCTAGCCACAGAGCCCATCTTCTTCATCACTATACAGTCTACACTATAACTTTCTTTTTTCTTCTTCTTCTGATAAAATTAGTCAGTGAAGGCAAGATCTTTCATGATGGAAACTATAGCCCACCACAGCACACTGAAGGGCAACAACTGACTGACATGAACACCGAGTGGGCACCACTGAGGACCCCTGGTGGCCTCTGAACCAATGAGGGCACATGTGGCAAGCCATACTGAAAGAGCAGCAAGATTTAATTTATTTCTTCTTCTTTTAAATTTAAAAAAAAACCCATAAAAACAGAAGTTTTCATATTTTCCTCGTAACCCAGTTATTTTCTTCCACATCCCCTCCCCCAAGGTGTGCTTACCCACTTGAAAGACCTCTACTAGACAATGGAGAGACACAGCAGGGGTTTGAGGAGGTGAATAATGTGAACCTGGTGGGGGGAAGGGGAGAGGTTAACAATTACTCTAAGAGGAATAAGAAGGAAAAAACAGAGGAAAAAAGAGACCAGGAAAAGAAAAATCATGAGGATACCATTTGCAAGAGATCCAGCAAGTGAAAATAAGGTGCTACCCTCTAACAGTGGGGGGTCACATGTGAAAGATTAAATGACAAGCCCAAGGACACAAGTCATGGGAAGCGCCATAATCAGAACCTCAGTCTCTAGGTTGCACTGACCTGGGAATGGTTTATAGAATGGGTTTGCAGGAAGACCTTTATCATGAAATTTTGTGAGTCTTCTCTTTATAAGTACTTTTGTCCACAATGTTTGATTATTTTAACTCTAATTTTATAATATTGCATAAACTGTGGCCCAAATTTAACAGTATCATAGTAACTAGCACAGCATAGCAATTAGGCAGGAACTACATAATTTAGTAAATTTAAAATTTGAGACTTCGCTTTCAAATCCAGAAACAAAATACTTTATCCTAGAGAAAGTACAGGGATTTGAAATACACCCTTCTGTAAAAGGAAGAAGCTATTCCAAGACACAGATTTATAGGATGGAATCCTTACAAGTGAGCGCTTCCAAACAAGCTTTTTAAATGAAGTGCCATCAGAGAAGTCATTTAAGAAGCCAGATTCACATTATATTAATGTGACAAGTATAACAAGATAAATACATCATATGATTCTCAAATGACATAATTAATGTAGCTTATGTGACATATTCCTATTAATGATCTTTTATTATGTGTGAACAGTAAAATAACAGTAGATAAGCAATGAAAAATCCAATCAGCAGAAGCCTTGCTGCAGGTTTTGACTGCAGTCTTATTTACACAGTGTTATCTGATACTAATCCTTGGATTTTAAAGAGCAGAAATCACCTCAGAATTGAAAACAAATATGTTTCTATGAGATGAGCATTTTAATTACTATCATTTCTGCAAGTACAAGATAAAAATAATGTGTGGCATGATAGCCTCACAGGGGAAAGTATATTTTGCCCGACCAATAAGGTGACATTAATAAAAGGATCATGTCACTGAATCAGGAGGCTGGTCTGTGGCTCCTGATAATATTGTCTTAACAATGAACACTATGGCTATTTTGTGGAAAGTGTGGCTGTCCACTCCCTTCCTAACATTCTCCACAAAAGACCAGAATCTAGTGTCAAAATATTCTGGTTCTCTTTAATAATCCACTACAGTCTAGTAGCTATGAATCAATTGAAATATTTTGAATCTTTTTTTACATTTAAACTTCCTATTACCTCTTAGAATAAGAAAGTCTAAAAATGCAAGTTTTACAAAGTAATAGTTCTTTTTTTACTTTTACATCAATATTTACTGAGCAACTATATTATCCTTGGCAGCAAAAAAAAAGAGGTATGAGATAAGGTTCCCAAACTCAAGGAACTTGAGGTGTAATTGAGAGGCTGGATATGTACATAAAGAGATTTTTTAAAAAAGATTGCTATCTCACAGTTTCATGAGTTCGAGCCCCAAGTCAGGCTCTGAGCTGGCATCACAGAGCCTGCTTCAGATTCTCTCTCTCCCCTCTCTCTCTGCCCCTCCCTCACTTGTGCTGCCTCTGTTTCTTTCAAAATAAATAAATAAGCTTAAAAAATTAGTTTAAAAAAATTGCTATCAATAAAAGACAATCAGCCTAAAAGAGCATAGATTCTAAATGCTCCAAGAATTCAGAAATACATAAAATCACTGTGTTTCTTTAACAAGGAGAGGGAAGAAGAGCATGTTGGTGCCAGTATCCAGAAATGAGGGAGCAGAGCTATGGCCAATCTTCTTACATACTGAGATCACCTCAGCAATCAGCCTTTATCTTTCTTGGATAAATTCCCAAGTACAATGGTGAAGAACATGCACCCTAAAGTAAATAATGGCTGGTCCAATCCTGTCATGCTGTGTGACTCTGGGTAAGTCATTGCATCTCTCTAAATCTGTTTCCTTCTCTGGAAAACGCAACATATAATGCCTGCCACCTCACTGAAGACGAATTAAATGAATGGATAGAAGAGCAAGTAGGGATGCCTACTGGCATAGTGCAGGTGTTGAAAAACTGGTGGCATGATGTTAAATGTCATTCTTAACAGATGCAATCACAGCTGCACAGAATCTTACTTTTTAGGGAAATTACAGGGCTCTTGGTAGGAAGCGCCTATGCTCTGGAAGACTGGGTCCTATGTTCCCCACTGGTTCTGAAGGTGGAACGTGATTAATCATGTTCTGGTGATTTCACTGCGGAAAGTTTAGGAGACCCTAACTGAATACTTTAGAGCACACATCTTGAATTTTAGTATTTAGTTTAACTCAACAAGTAACGAAAGAGGACTAAGGGGCTCCCCTTCCATCATGTACCCCAGTGGCATTCTCAGAGACAAAGCAACCTAGAAGCTACCATCATTCTCTTATAGTTAACCCAGAATTTATAAAAGCCAGAACTGGTAGCTGACAGGACACCGTGACAGCAAGTTACCAACCAATCCTAGTCATAAAGCCCAGCTGTAGACAAATGCTATTTGGGGCAGTCAGCATTCTATAGATGATTCTCCTAGCTTTGTTAAAATCACATCAATGCAGTATCACTTTTCATCTGTAGCGTAAAGGATTTTTAGGAAACAGTTTGGCAAAACACATGGCATGTGACTGTTCTACTACAAATGTGTTAGCAGACCCAGCCAGAAACCATGGCAATGATCTGATCATCAGAGTATTCTTGTAAGAATAAGAAAATAAACCTAATTTTTGTGAAGACTTCTGTTGCCCTACCGGTTTTGAATACTGAGCATCGTCCAAAGAAGCTTCTATTTCCAACATAGAAACAGCAAGGATGGTTCTCAAGCACCCACCAAAAAAAAAAAAAAATCACACAGTATTCAATGGCTCAGCTTATTTTTTAATCATCTATGAACTATGAAGAATTAAAACTGGATCTTTATAACATGATGGTTTGGGATTATGAATATAGAGGATAAACACAGCCTTCTGGTATAGCAATTTACTCACAGAGTGAGTAAATACTGCAGAGTGAATCCTAACACTTGAAACAGAATCTTCCAGAGTCCAGAAATCCACCTGACTGCCAAGAATAATACTTCCGTGGTTCAAGCAATACCAGTACCCAGAGGGGTTTCCACAGACATAACCGCATGAGTTACTGCATATTGGGTAAAATAGAAAAAACAGACATTTATGAATGTAGAGTTTGCAGACATCTTAAAAGTATTCATAAATACTCAATTTACAAATATAGAAGAAATGGGGGAGCGCTTTAGGAATACAAAGTATCTGTTCAAATTGCTTAATTACATGGTTTCTTCTATGGTTTTCCTCAACCTGACTCTGATTTTGATTGGGAATAAGAGGGAGGAGATACATGAATCTCGTTTAACTAAAGTAAATGAAACCAATCTCACTGAAAGAAGCTCTATGATGAGAACTAAGGTAGGAGAGATTCTTACTTCAGGAGGAGGTAGAAATGACTTAGTGTCAGAGATCAAAATTACATTCATGAGATATCAAAGAAAACCTTTCAATGTACCAGGCTATATACTAAAGCAGGGTTTGATTCTCTAGCAATACAGCAAATGCACAATATCGGAGAATCATTTCACACAGGATTTCTCTCTCAACTCTGGTATGAAACACGGCATCACACATCATGCCACAAAGAAAGAGTCCGTTTAGCTAGTTCAAGTAGAACACCATCCAGCTGCTAACAGAGACAGGTCAAGGCTGGGGAGGGGCACAGCACATTCAGTTCGCTGTGTTTTCCTTTAGAAGAATGTCAATAAAAACCATGGCCAAATGAGGTATTTGGGGTGGGGCGGAGGGGGGAGGGGGGGTGGCCCTGCTATGCAGTGAACCACTGGGTTCACCTAACAGCGCCAGTCAGACAAGTTAGCAAAAGGGACCCTAGCCAAACCTACAGCCGCCAACAACTTAAAGAAAGCTGTCTTTCTCCCTGAGCGTCCTGGAGTAGGGACCAGTCCCACATTTAGAAACGTTATTTCTGGGACCAATAGCAATTTATTTTGATAGAACCACTGGATTTTTTTTTTCTTGAGTTCTCAACAAAGGAGCCATATTAGGAAATAATCTCGCAAAAAGCAAAGTACCCCCTCCCCCTCTCCCCCACGATCGATGCACACACGCCCGTGCACGCTGACACGCACAGACACACACCCGTGCACAATGGCCGGCGCGCGCACTCACAAGGGCCCACGCGGCGGCCCGGGAGCCCCGCAGGCAGAAGGCCCGGTCCGGCCCCAGGCGCCGGGGCAGGAGGCCCCACGGCCGGGCTGCCCGGGAACCAGATGCTGGGCGGTTGTGCTGGGGATGTTCGCCCCCCAGCGGGGCCCTTGGGAAGCAGCTGCCAGAGGCTCGCAACCTATTAACCCCTTGGGGAAGTAGGTGCTGCAACACCCACCTGCAGGGACGCTGGAATGTATGGGGGGGGGCGGCCCCAAATGGTCCCCGCAGAGACAGGGCGCCACCGAGTCCCTGGACTCTGGCAGCTCTTGGCTGGGTCCTTGCAAAGCTAATCGTGTCGCTAGCTTCAACGGGGCTTCTAAAGCAACTGGGTGTTTCTGAGCTGTCACCCCTGAGAGTCCAGGCACAGCAAGAAGGAAAAACTTAAGAGGGCAGCGGACACAGACTAGACTTAGTAACTCGTCCCTGGGGGACTGGCGCCGAGTCACTAAAGGGACAGAGCTGCTTGGACCAACCAGCCCAGCAAACTACAGAAGGGATGGAGGGACCCGAGGGCAACCGCCCCCAGTCACCGTTCCCTAGGTCGGGCATCAGGGCCCCGTCCCCGCTCCAGGACACTTACCTTCTTCCGGGGCTGCCATTTCATCATATTTGTACAGCCGATACGTGGAACATCAAGATGCTGGCTGGGGGCTGGGGGCAGATGCAGGGCAGCAGCGACTGCAAGTCATGCTGCCTCCCTCCCACCCCCTAATTTTTTCCCATATTCACTGCGAAGGGAAAAAGCCCAGGAGAGTCCAGTCTTTTCGCCTTCAGTTCAATGAAAAGTATCCCCACACCGCGAACACACTTCCCACCGGGCTAGGAAGTCCCAGCAGCAACCAGCGTACTCCTGCCAGAGCGGGGCATTTTCCCCCCACAAGCCAAGCGCCTGCAAAGGAGCCTGCGGCAGGGGGTCTCCAAGCCGGCTGCAGAGACCCTCCCTCAGAGAAGAGACTCAGGACGAGAGCTGCTGCAGAAACCAAGCCGGGCTCCTGCCATCCAAACCCTTTTTGGCGAATTCTCCTCTTCTCAAAAAAAGATTAGACAAGCAATCAAACCCTCACGCGCAGCCTGGAGCAATTCCCAAAATTCTGGGTGTATTTCTCGTTTGTAAAATTTAGCAAAGAAAATTCCAAAGATCTGTAATCAGAGCTTCTTTACGCTGTTTTTTCTTCTTTCTTGGCTAACTTGGGGAAAGGATCTGCCTTTCCCAAAATGCCTACCTTCCCTGAACACTGTAAATAGGAAAACTTGGTTTGTGTGTTTAGATTTTTTTTTTTAATTCCCAAGAACCTTAGTGGGGAAAGGCTGGAAGGAAATCCTGCAAGAACCCAACTCCACAGCTCAGTCTGCACTAATGACTTCCTTCCCTTCAGTGTGAGCACAGCCTGCCCAGCTCCAGCCACACAGAGCAAACGGTTTCTGGGTCTTAGTGCCACGACATCTGCTCCAAAGCAAAAAGTAAGCCTACGGTTTGAGAGGCACCCAACAGCTCCTAAGGGGTCAGAACAGAAGAGACCCACAAAATCAGGAAGCCATTTCAAAAGGTATATTTCAATTTGTGAATTATATCAAGAGAAAAAAAAGGAATAGAAAAGGGACTCTAGGCCGAAAAGTTACAAAATCTCAATGTGTGATATGAAGAAAAAATATTCCAGATATCTTTAAAAAAAAAAAATCAAGAATAGACTCTGCTTCTCTAAATCTAGCACTAATTTCATTCATCTTCTATAAATGATTCCATCCTATTTAAGAAGACACATCTCCAAACACAAGATACTATGTAATTCCACTATTATTTGTCATCCAACATGTCTATCAACTCCTATCCCACCATGAGGCTATTTTGATAGATGGGAATATAATGGCTGGTGTAAGCTACTAGAATACTAATGTACATAATAATAGTAACTGATGTACTAGAGTCCAATTCCAGCAACGTTTAACTTATTCCTCTCCAAGTTCTACACACATTGGCAGGATTGGCTGAGGTAGGTGATTCTATGCAGATTGGACACTAACCATATCTGATTATAAATGTTACTAAAATAGCCAAAACAGTTACTGGGAACAGATTACTTCTGAGATCTTTTCTAAGCCTCAGAGTCTGAAATTCAATGGTAAAAGCACTACCTTTTTTAATAATAATAACAATATTAATAATTATAGCTGAATGAATAGGCATTATTTCTTACATCACTACTCTATGCCAGGATCGATGCCCACATTCATTATCTCAAGCCCTGCAGGGAAGGTCTTATCATTCCATTTTCCAAATGAGGACACTGAGATTCAGAGGGGTCACATGCTCAACTGAGAACACAACACATGGAAGGTGGTGGGGCTGGTGTTCAGACCCACAATAACGTGACTCTGGAGCCCATGACCTATTGACAGTGTGCATCACAGCTACCTCTCATCTCAGTACAACTATTAAGTGCTTATGACCTAAGCACCTATTATCTGCCAGCCCTTGTTCCAGGCACTAGAAATATGAGTAAGAGGCTGTCCCTGCTCTTGAAATTACATACAGTGTCAGCAGTCAAATAATACCAGCAAATAACACCAATACTCTGTATCTGTTCTGACATATTCAAATGATTCCACACAGCTTAATGTGGATATCCTACTAGCATGGAAAGTTCAGTAAATTGCGAACCAAATTCATCCATCTACCCCAAAATCAGTTTCTCTTCCCAGCTTTCCTTTATCTGTCCATAGCACTGTTATCACCCCAGGATAGCAAAACCTTGACATCATTCCTTATGTTTAATTACCAAGTCCTTTCCCTTCTTAGGTATCACTTCCAAATTCCTATTGCTGACCTCTGAAGCAAGAGCCTCACCAAACAAACAGATTAAGTACCTACTAGGTACAAAGCAACATTTAGGACAGAAAGGTGTAACAATTCCCTATGTTAGAGGAAATCACAGAGAAGTTAGGACAAAACAGAAGATACACATAAGAAGACAACCAGGCACTGACTTAGTCAGTTAAACAACAAAGGACGTGGTCAGCAGTTGAGTCAGGAGTTAAAAGGAGAGATCACTGTCAACAGGGATAGTCAAGGAAGGTTTCACAAAGGAATGTGAAGTAAACATTCAGAGATATACAACTCATTCTAGAGCCAAAAGCCAAGGGGCTTACCATGGCCAGTAATTGACCATCAGAATCTGGACTCTTCTACCTTTCAGAACTCGTCTCTTAACCCTCTCCTGCTCGCATTCTCAGCTTCTGCCCTACTGGCAACCCCACTGTCCCTTGAGCATATCAAGCATACACTTGTTGCACCCTCTGTATGAACCACTCTTCCTCCAGATAGCTTCTTGATTCTCTCCCTTGGTTCCTTCAGGACTTTGCGCAAATTGTCATATTAGAAAGGCGGTCTCTCACCATTGCTTCTAAGATAATAGCACCATGACCCACACACCAATACATTCTATCTTCCTTACTCTGCTACAATTTACTTCATAGCCCTTATGACGTATATTTTGTTTGTTTGTTTAATGTCTTATTTGTCTCAGAAGAACATAAATTCCAAGGGAGCAGGGGCTATGCTTTGCTATAATATCAACACCCAGTGAAAAATACTCGACACAATAAGTGATCCTTAAATATTTGCTGAATGAAGCACTCTCCACAATAGCTAAAACACGGAAAGAGCCTAAGTGTCCGTCAACGGACGAATGGATCAAGAAGATGTGGTTTATCTATACCATGGAATACTACATGGCAATGAGAAACAATGATATCTGGCCATGTGTAGCAACATGGATGGACCTTGGGGGTGTTATGCTGAGCGAAATAAGTCAGGCAGAGAAGGACAAATATCATATGTTTGCACGTATAGGAGAATTAGGAGGAACTTGACGGAGGAACAAGGGGGAGAAGAAGGGGGGAAATGGTGGGGGAAAGGGAGAGAGGCAAACCATGAGAGACTCTTTTTTTTTTTTAATGTTTTTATTTATTTCTAGGAGAGAGAGAGAGACACAGCGTGAGGAGGGAAGGGTCAGAGAGAGAGGGAGTCACAGACTGAAACAGGCTCCAGGCTCCGAGCTGGCAGTCAGCACAGAGCCCGACGCGGGGCTCGAACCCACGAACCGCGAGATCATGACCTGAGCGAAAGTCGGACGCTTAACCAACTAAGCCACCCAGGCGCCCGAGAGACTCTTGAATGCTGACAAAAACTGAGGACTGACGGATGTGGGGGAGAGGGGGGAGGGGCATGGAGGAGGACACTTGTGGGGATGAGCACTGAGTGTTATGTGGAAACTAATTTGACAATAAACTATTTGTAAAAATAAATAAATAAATAAATAAAAATTTTTAAAAAATTTGCTGAATGAAACAATGAAAGAAAAAGGAGAATAATATGAACAAAAGAGACAACCGTATATAAGAGTTATTCAAGATGCACAATATTGACCTGCCTAAAATATAAGGCTTAAGTATGAGAATGTTAGAGCCAGAGACTTTATCTTGTTCAGTTTTTGTAGTCTCCTATGCCCCAAGTTGTACCTGGCACAGCAGAAGTGCTCAATATTTAAGGGAAAGAAGAATGAATGGGAACAGGTGGGGGGAGGGTGAACAGTGAATGACTGAAAGTCCATTCCATTCCATACAAAGTAAAAGGTACTCTGGCAGGGTATCCTGGAACCAAATGGTAGGGGACATTGTAAGGCAGAGAAATTTGGACTTTATCCTACGGAATGCACTGTAGGTGTTCGCAGTAGGAAGGAGCATAATTGAAGCAGCATTCTTTTATTTTTAAATTTTTAATACATATATTTAAATTGTCTACTGGACATTACTATTAATTTCCCAGTCACGTAGTTCTATTCTTTTAAATTCCAGTACAGTTAACACAAGTGTTACATTAGATTCAGGTGTACAATACACTTTCATACATCACCCAGTGCTCATCACAACAAGGGTACTCCCTAACCACCGTGAATCACCTATTTTCCCCCATCCCCACCCTCCTCTCCTCCCTGGTAACCATCAGTTTGTTCTCTATAGTTAAGTCTGCTTTTTGGCTTGTCTCTCTTTTTATTTCCCCTTTGCTAATTTGTTTTGTTTCTTAATTTCCACAGATGAGTGAAATCATATTGCATTTGTCTTTCTCTGATTGACTTATTTCGGTTACCATTATACTCTCTAGCTCCATTCATGTGATTGCAAATGGCAAGATTTCATTCTTTTTATGACTGAATAATATTCCATTATGTTATATATACCACATCTTCTTTATCCATTCATCTATCCATGGGCTCTTGGACTGCTTCCATCATTTGGCACATAATGCTGTTATCAGCATAGGAATGCATGTATCCCTTTGAATTAGTGCTTTTGTGTTTTTTGGATAAAGCAGCATTTTTAAGCAATCTATTATATAACAAAATATTAACATAAAATATTAATTATAAGGCTATTTTTATATAAACCTTTACATGTTTTTAACTATGTAAATGATTAAAATGCTTATTACTATAACCATTTGACAGATATTAAAACTAAATTTCAAAGTGGTTAAGTAACTTGTTCAGTGCCACACAGCAACCTAATGGCAATGGAAGGGCTAGAACCCAAGGCTTATAAATCAATGCCTCTGTGATGAAATCAGGAATGTACAACTGCTTAGGGGGTCAAGGGAAAAGTTTCTATTTTCTACTCCACATCTGACTTACTGATAAAACAAAAATTTTCAAAAGGGCAAGGCAGGTGACATGAGTAACTAAACACAGTGAGGGATAAAACAAAAGGGAACTGTGAACGTGGTAAACCTTGAGGATACGTAAACAATGTAAAAGAGGAAGCTGAGACACAACTTTTGTCAATTGAGGTCATGCAGGAATATCAGTCTAACAGTGCCAGATACTCTAAATTTTCATGAGAAGCTAAAAATTTCCTGATTTTTAACCATTTGCTCAAAAGTTTTAAAGCACTCTAACAGGCCAAATAAAACATGTCTGTAGGTCTAAATTCCATTTGCATGTCATAATTTGTGACTGCTGACTTAAGCCACTCAAGGCTTCACTTTCCCATAGGTAAGTTAAGGGACCCAGAGGGTTCCCAAACCCCAGGTTGGGGGCGGGGGGGGGGGCGGTTCTGAAAGTCATCTGTGAATCCATATCCACACCATGCATGGTCCGTGGACTGAAGAGTAATTTCCCATATTCAGACCACGTTGCACTTAAAAAAAGACAAAGTTATTTAAATTGGGGAAGGGGGCTCTGAGAACAGTGGACTGTATCAGGAAAAAAAATAAAATATATTTATGTTTCTATGAAAAGACAGACTCAATCTAACACTCCAAAGTGAGGGTGCCTGGATGGCTCAGTTGGTTAGGTGATGAACTCTTGATTTCGGCTCAGGTCGTGATCTCAGTTTGTGAGTTAGAGTCCCTCATCGGGTTCTGCTCCGGCAGCACGGAGCCTGCTTGGGGTTCTCTCTCGCTTCTATCTGCCCTCCCTACTTGCGCATGTGCACTCTCTCTCTCTCAAAATAAATAAACTTTTAAAAAATTAAAAAATTAAAAAACTAAAACTCCAAAGTGATACAAGGTTTTAAACTCACTTTCAATCATTTAGGTATATTTCCTTTGGATCACTTATCTGTATGGCATTTCTTTCCCTGCTGTCTGGGAGTGTTTCAGGTTTCATTTAACAGGTACCACTCGATAGAGGACCATTACCTAGAAGCCTTTAAATACTAATGCAATCTTAAATCACTTTATTTATTTTATGCCTTTATTTTGCTTAATCCAAATTGAATCAGTAATTATACCTGAAATATTAATAGAATTCCCATTATACCAATATACCTTCTCCATTAGTAATTATTTATATAAAACTACCAAGCTAACAGTTCAAAATGCTGTAATTTAGCTTCTTGTTTCAGAGATCCAGTATCAAACAGCAAGAACAGTTTCTCAGATCCACAGCTACTAAAAGGTATTTTTACAACTGCTTTATTTTTTAACATAGCACTTCGCAAATCACTTCTCTAAAAGCAGATACTGTAAAACAGCTTTTTAAATCGTATTTCCCTCAATAACTACTTGTCTATTCAAATCTGAACCTCATCAGGGAAATACAAATCAAAACCACACTGAGATACCACCTCATGCCAGTCAGAGTGGCTCAAATGAGCAAATCAGAGAACCCTAGATGCTGGCGAGGATGTGGAGAAACGGGCACCCTCCTACACTGTTGGTGGGAATATAAACTGGTGCAGCCCCTCTGGAAAACTGTGTGGAGGTTCCTCAGGAAATTAACAATAGAACTCCCCTATGACCCAGCAATAGCACTGCTGGGAATTTACCCAAGGGATACAGAAATGCTGATGCATAGGAGCACATGTACCCCAATGTTCATAGCAGCACTCTCCACAATAGCTAAAACATGGAAAGAGCCTAAGTGTCCGTCAACGGACGAATGGATCAAGAAGATGTGGTTTATCTATACCATGGAATACTACATGGCAATGAGAAACAATGAAATCTGGCCATGTGCAGCAACATGGATGGACCTTGAGGGTGTTATGCTGAGCGAAATAAGTCAGGCAGAGAAGGACAAATATCATATGTTTGCATGTATAGGAGGATTAGGAGGTTCTTGACGGAGGAACAAGGGGGAGAAGAAGGGCGGAAATGGTGGGGGAAAGGGAGAGAGGCAAACCATGAAAGACTCTTGAATGCTGAAAACAAAGGACTGATGGATGTGGGGGGAGGGGAGTGATGGGCATGGAGGGGGGCACTTGTGGGGATGAGCACTGGGTGTTATATGGAAATCAACTTGACAATAAACTATTTGTAAAAAACATAAAATAAAAATAAATAAAAATTAAAAAACAAATCTGAACAAAAGCAAGAAAGAGGAAATGAATGAAGAAAACATACCTTTTTCTCATTGTTGTAAATTTTCTTAAGGTTTCCTAAGGAATGAGAGGTCTATCTCTGACTATAGGGCAAATGCCTGGAAAAGTTAGCCCCATATTTATTTACATTTATTGTGTTTATAAGTAGAATATTCAACTCAATGTAAAACAGTATTTGGAAAATATATTAATTTTCCTAAAGACCAAATTATTTTTCAACATCAAGTAACTAAAGAGGTGTTAGGAAAGTAAAGGAACAAAAGGAGAAATATATTTGAGATAAAAAAAAAGTTTTGTCTCATTAGTGATATTTCACACAAATTTTTGCTTTCGGAATGTAAAGGCCTTGCTTTGCTGAAAAAAAGAAAACTAAAATAAGTTGTTACAGGGAGAATTCTGCCACAACAGCAAAGCTGATGCAGGACTCTGCTCCCATTTCTCAGGAGGGAAACTGATCCAGAAAGGATCACCTCTAACCTTATCCATCTCACTTCCTTCCATTCTAAGGCAATGCCAGAGAAAAAAGCCCAATCCTTTAAATCCAACACACACTGACTCAGGAACTGATTATAAACAAGGAACTGTATTACATTGTGTGAGGACACAAAAATGCATCACATGATTTTTGCCCTTGAGAAGATAGTCTGAAGGAGAAGACAAGTAGACAACTAATAAAAATAACAATAACAATAGCAACTAACTCTTACCATCTTGCTATTTGTCTGACTCTTTAGAGCCCAAGCTCTTAGAACAAGCTAAATGCTAGAAGAATGGAGTAACTAATGGTATATTCTTTCATTAAGACTAGGGAAGCCCTAAAGAGTAATTAATTCTAACTGTGGTAAATGAGAAAGGTTTTACAGGCGAGGTGGCACAATATCCTTTCAACAAGCAGACAAGGGGTTTGGAGAGGAGTGTTCCAGATTAAAGAAACGGAGCCAAACATGAGCCAAAATATGGAAGTATGAAAGTGTGGGCCACACTAGCAAGTCATCCGATAGATCTGAAACATATAACACAACGCAAGGTGTGGTGGAGTTAAGGTTAGAAGGCTGTCAATGATATTATCTTCACAATAATAACTATTATTTATTGAATATGTACAAAGTTTTGAAGTATTCTATATATTTTTTATTTCATTGATTCTTCCTAACACTTTCATGAGGAGGAACTATTATCATGCCAATTTTATAGAAGAGGAAATTAAGATTAATGGGTTAAGTTAACTCCAAAGTATCATGGCTAGAAAGTGACCAAAAGGAAATTTAACTCAGATTGGAAAGCCTTTTTCTTAACTCCTGACTTAGAACATAATGACGACCGGCTTTAATCAAGGTATTGGCAAATCCATTTGATTTTTATGCTAACTCTGGAAGTACTAGGAGTGACAGAAAGAACAGGAGAATAAAGACAGGAAAGTCAAATAAGTTTTTGTTGCAATCGTTCAATAACAGAGGAAGAGGCCTTGAATTAAGACAGCAAATAGAAAAACGATCTTCTTAAGAGACATTTCATAAGTAAAACAGGTCCTATATACCTGACAGAGAGAGCAGGATCTCAAAATATTTCATCATCTTTTAAGAAAAGAGACACCCTACTAACTGAGTTAAGGATCACAGAAAGAATAGGTAGGTATTAAATTCAATTTGAGACCAAGTCAGAGTAATGATAAGACATACACAGGAATGTGGAGTAGGTAGGTAGAAAGAGGTATTATCTGGAACCAAGGATATATATCTATAGCTACAGCTATAGATTTGAGGGTCATTCATATAATAATGGTATTAAACAGTTTTCGGTTAAAAGATCCTGTCATGGATGGAGTTTAGAGCAAGAAGATGGGGGTGGGAGGGGGGGTAGGAGAACAGAATTGAATCTAGAGCAATGCTATAGTCCTAAATACCAGATAATTCACTGCCCAGTGGAGGCAGGTGGGAGATCTGAGTCAGTAATTTTTATTTGGCCAATACTGCCTGATTCAACCCTTAAATCTACCATATACTAGCTGTATAACTTTGATTACTTCATTTTTCAGTACCTTAATCTCTGTTTCTATAAAATGTAGATCATAATAGCCCTGACCTAAACATGGTTGTTGGGAGGATTAAATTACATATATTTAATATATATAATACATTCCATACATAATGCTTTATGTTTAGTATTGTTGTTGTTTTACTGTGCTAATCTGATTTTTTTCTTTCTTCATCATACCATGGATTTTGTCCTGGTTTTATTTTAAGACCAACAAACTGCCAGAACTAATGCTCATGTGTTTTAGTAGTATAATCACTCTTTTTTTTAATGTTTGAGAGAAACAGTGTGCGTGCATGCACCCACACGCACTCGCATGCATGAGGGGGAGGGGCAGAGAGAGAGGAAGAAAGAATCCAAAGCAGGTTCCGCACTGTCAGCATAGAGCCCAACATGGGGCTTGACCTCATAAACCATGAGATCATGACCTGAGCTGAAATCAAAAGTTGGACACTTAACCAGCTGAGCCACCCAGGTGCCCCTATAATCATTTTTCTTTTCTTTTTTCTTTTTTTTTTAATGTTTTATTTATTTCTAGGAGAGAGAGAGAAAGAGAGAGCGTGAGCAGGGGAGGGTCAGAGAGAGGTAGTCACAGACTGAAACAGGCTCCAGGCTCTGAGCTGGCAGTCAGCACAGAGCCCGACGCGGGGCTTGAACCCACGAACCGCGAGATCATGACCTAAGTGAAAGTCGGACGCTTAACCAACTAAGCCACCCAGGCGCCCCAGCCTATAATCATTTTTCTAACAGGACTTCTGCTTCTGTTCATAAGAGAACTGGGACCAAGTTTACTCTCCTGACATAAGTAGAATATTGGATACAATATAGGGAAAAAAACTGTTTTTATACTGTTTCAGACAGCAGGCAGCACAGTACTATGAACACTGAGCAGCAAAACAAACGATGTGAGCCCTATGATCAAATCTCCTTGACTTTCTGCCTGGATGCACTTTCTGGACCACAGAGGAGGAAGAGGATCCCGAGCAGAGCATAATGGTCTTGCTGAGTTGAGGAGATCAGAATTTGAGGACAAACTAGCTGGAACATTCAGAGTAGCAAAATAGAGAAGATGAACTCTAAGGGGGTTACATGGACAAGGTGTTCCAGAAATCAACACACAGGGGCTCCTTGAGTTTTGCCTGAATACTCAGGTGCTCAGCAGAGCATGAAACTCCACAAGGCTAGGCAAAGGGAAGCCACACACAGAACAACCACCAGAGCTCACCAGGGCTGCGACACTTTTACATTCCAACCAGGCAGAGTGGGGGACCCCAGGACATTCAGGAAAGATCTCAGAAAATCATCTTTACACAAGGGTAAACTAGGCTAAAGGACAATGGACCCTTGATCTATACAGATTTGAACTGCATGGGGTTCACTTACACGAAGATTTTTTTTTTTCAATAAATGCAGTACAGTACTGTAAACTTAACTTTCTCTGCCATATGATTTTCTTTTTTTTCTGTTAAGTTTATTTCTTTGGGGACAGAGAGTGCACATGAGTGAGGAAGGGTAGAATGAGAGGGAGAGAAAAATCCCAACCTGGATCCGCACTGTCAACACAGAGCCAGACTTGGGGCTCATTCTCGTGAACCATGAGATTATGACCTGAGCCAAAATCAAGAGTCAGATGTTCAACTAAGCCACACAGGTGCCCCATCTTCCTTAGGATTTCCTTAACAACATTTACATTTCTTTAGCTTAATTATAAAATATAGTACATAATGCATATAACATACAAAATATGAGTTAATCAACTATTTATGTTATCACTATGGTTTCTGGTCAACAGAGGCTATTAGCAGTTAAGTTTCTGGGGAATCAAAAGTTGTATGTGGATTTTTGACCTTGCAGGGGAGAGGGAGGTTGACACCTCAACCCCCACATTGTTCATGGGTCAATTGTATACTATAAGTTCACCTTAACAAAGTTTCAAGACAAACCTTGAAAGAAGCAAATTTAATGTACAGGTAAATTAACTATCTGCCAAAACAAAGTCTAACACTCTTTGAAGGAAGACAACAAAATTGAGCACTCAATGACAAAGCCCAGCATTCATTTTCCCATGACATTAACAGACATGGGGGCTAACCTGGACATGCTCTGATATCTCTTTGGCATGGCGATTAGTCTCCTATGCTAAGAATGCCATGACTGTGTTACAAATTTTCTCACATAAATAAGATCAGTAAAATTATTTGGGGCTACAGTCCTGTTCCTTCTCTCTACCAGAGAGCCAAAACCTCAGAGCATGTGTGATTTTGCTCTTACATAATGTATCAGTCTGGGAGATATTTCAGCATATGTTATCTTCAGCTAAAATTTATAGAATTTGGGGCACCTGGGTGGCTCAGTAGGCTAAACATCCAACTTCAGCTGAGGTCATGATCTCACAGTTCGTGAGTTCGAACCACACATAGGGCTCTGCACTGACTGTGCAGAGCCTGCTTGGGATTCTCTTTCTCCCTCTCTCTCTGCCCCTGTCCTGCTCTCTCTCTCTCTCAAAATAAATAATCTTTAAAACAAAACTTTAAATAAACTAGAATAGAATTTATAGAACAAATCTGAAGTAGATTCAGTGGTCAGATAGATATTTGAGGTAGAATATGCACCTTTGGGTTTATTAACCTTCCTAAAGAAATCCTGTGTGTGCCATGGCAGTAATTGTGTGTGTGTGTGTGTGTGTGTGTGTGTGTGAATATGACAAGTTTTACGTTAAAAAGATGCTTGAGCTTATGCTTTATTTACTTGTGCGTTTTTAGCCAAAAGAAGCTATATTTCTCTGGCTATGGTTAAAAAAAAATAGGGAATGTGAATCTCTTTTCAATCCAAGGGCAAAAAATAGGTACTGAGAAAAGAAAGTGAGCAGAAATATTATTCTTGAGGTCTATTTGGAGGCCCTCTAATGACTTATTTAGCTCTATATTATGAATTTATTAAGCAACCAAAGAGATTACATTCACAAAACTGACATTTTTTCATGGTGGTTGCTGAACTGCCCAATATCTGAACTTCGTCCAGTGTAGGGGGAACTTCCCATTAGCTTAGTCTTGATGAACACAGGAAAAATCTCTCATGATGGAAACCAATTGAGAATAATGACTGCACCACCTGATAGGTGGGATGAAGACACATACCTAGGCTCAATTCTTTGCCAGAACTTTGAATGTGAAGCAAGTTTCACAAAGAATAGTGATGGAGAGAATTTACTCTGGCAGTAACCACAGCAGCATCCAGTTACTATGCTCATCGGGGCAGTGGAGCTCCTCACGGTCTCCATCCTCCAGCTCAGACAGTGGTGGTTCCCACTCTGGCACCCAGGGCTGCTGTGGCACCATTATGATAGAGATCCAGGTACCTTTTGATTGAAACCCAATTGTTTTCTGTTACTTACAACTAAGAACCCTGGCCGACTCACCCAGAGACATTTGATTTTGCTTACATTGAAACACAAATTTTTCTTGCCTGAACATATGTATATATACACTGGAAAGCCTTAAGGCTCAGTCTTCTGCCCTCTTTTCTGCCTGTAATTATTCCCTCAGATATCTCAGCCACTCCCAAGCCTCTAAATACCATCTCTGAATTGATGGCATCCACACTAATGCCTCAAATACCTACCTCTCCCCTGAGCTCCAGGCTTGTATAAATAACTGCCCACTCAGCATCTTCACTAAGAAGCCTAGCAGAAACTCAGACCTGCATACCCAAAACCAAACTCTTGATTTTCCTCAACAAATCTGGTTATTCTTTGGTCTTATTTCAATCAATGGTATCTCTATTACTCTCCTGGATTCCTCTCCTTGCTTTGCCCTCAACATCTAACTAGCAAGTCCTCAACTCTCTACCTAGAAATTCTAATCCAAATTCTGCCACTTCTCATCACCTCTATCCCTTCTTTATGCCATTAATATCAACTGGACCACTATAACAGATTCCACTTTACATCCTGTGATTCAGTCTCTCCGTGTAACCAGAATGATCTTTCTACAATGTAAACCAGATTATGCACTTCTCCTGTTTAAAATTCACTTAAGGGGGCTCCTGGCTGACAAGGCCACTCTTGATCTTGGGATTGTGAGTATGAGCCCGATGTTAGGTGCAGAGGTTACTTAAATATAAAATCTTGAGTAGTTTTTACTCAAGGCCTCCCTATGCACAAAGAATGAAATATGAAGCCTCTACCACGTCCTAAAGGCCCTACATGATCTAGCTCCAACCTTTTACCATCATCTCTTACCATACTTTCCCTTCACTGTGCCGCAGCTAGGCCTGCCTTCTTTATTTTTTTTTAATTTTTTAAATGTTTTTTAATTTATTTCTGAGAGAGAGAGCGAGCAAGCAGGGGAAGGTCAGAGAGAGAGGAAGACACAGAATCTGAAGCAGGTTCCAGGCTCTGAGCTAGCTGTCAGCACAGAGTCTAACATGGGGCTCAAACCCACAAACTGTGAGATCATGACCTGAGCCGAAGTCAGACGCTTAACCGACTGAGCCACCCAGGTACCCCAGACCTGTTTTTTATGCTTCCTTCATGACCTTGATGGTTGTAGTTATATCTGCCTGGAATTCTCTTCCTCCAGAATAGGTATTTCCTTCACAACATGCCAGTCTCTTTTCAAACAGCAAGTCCTCAAAGAAGTCTCCTCACCAAAATTAATTCCCCTCCCCACATTCATTATATAGTCTATTTCTTTGTTCTCTTCAAAGCATGCTATGATTTGAAATTGTATTATTTATCTGTTTGATCTGTGTGTCACCCAATAGATCATCAGGTCTATGGAGTGGTATCTGTATTGTTCAGCACTATGAGTCCAATATTTAGAACAGTTCCCAGCACATACTAGGTACTCATTAAATAACTGTTGAATGAGGGGCGCCTGGGTGGCTCAGTCAGTTAAGCATCCGACTTCAGCTCAGGGCATGATCTCATGGTTAGTTGGTTTGAGACCCACATGGGGCCCTGTGCTAACAGCTAGCTCAGAGCCAGGAGCCTATTTCAGATTCTCTATCTCCCTCTCTCTCTGACCCTCCCCCTGCTCGCGTATCTCTCTCTCTCTCAGAAAAAAACAGGTTTCTGGGTGGCTTAGTTGGTTGTGCCTGTCCGACTTCCGCTTTAGTCATGATCTCGCGCTCCTCAGGCTCTGTCCGGCCGGCTCTTGTGTTGACTGCCAGCTCAGGAGCTCAGCGCCTGTTTCAGAGTCTGTGACTCCCTCTGACCCTCACGCTGTCTCTCTCTCTCTCTCCTGGAAATAAATAAAACATTAAAAAAATTTTTAAAAAAAGAATAAAAAACATTAAATAACTGTTGAATGAATGAGTGAATTTAATGTCAGTTACCTAAGATTAAACACAAAGAATTTTCTTTCCAGGTAAAATTTTCAGCAAGGAATTTATTCATTTATCGAGGGATATTTGTAAAACACCTGGCCTAACTCTAAAGATGTTCAATGAAAAGAAATATAAGCTTCTGAAAATAAGCAATGATTATTCTGAAAAACAATTTTTGTCCAACCATGTTTTGTATTGAAGGAATTCCAGTACTATCACTTTCTATTTTGATTTGTATTAGGGAAAATCTTAACATTACCCAAAAATGGATGGATAAAATGATCTTTAGATAGTTTAATAAATAAATTAAAAACACTCTTAAATCCTCAGATGAAGTACAAATCACTTGTCAAAAGTACAATCTCATTTGTCAAAACATGAAAATGAAAAAAGAGAAGACACAGAAATAAAAGGCTCAGAGCTGCCAAACTGACAGGCTGTCTTAAATGAGATAGTCAAAACATTCATATGCTAATTTTTTAAAGTGCTGTCTATCTGGCCACCCATATAAAGACATGAGAGGGCTTTTTCTTCTTATTTCCAAAGTATATGAATGGGTCAGACAGTGGACACTTACCAAATTAAGCACCAGGGATTAAGATTCTAAAGAATTTTCCACTCATAAGAACGTACATGTAAGACAACTACTAACGGACCTGCATGGTAAGTAATTCCGAAGATCCAATCCCTTCAAAAACTCTTATCAATTACACCACAGAACACAATCCCTGGCAGTCATCTGTGTATAGAACACAATGCAGAAGATAACTTCCCATGTTAACAGCTGGGGTTTGCTATATACTATAAATGGTAAAAATCGAATAGCAAAAAACTACCAAAACTGGGCTAAAGATTTAATTAAAATGTTCAAGTATTACTTTTAATTATTTTCTTTTTTACATTTATTTATTTTTTGAAAGAGAGAGAGAATGAGAGCAGAAGTGAAGCAGAGAGAGAGAGAAGCCCAAGCAGGCTCCGCCCTGTCAGTGCAAAGCCCAATGTGGGGCTCAATCTCATGAACCTGGGAGATCATGACCTGAGCTGAAACTAAGAATCAGGTGCTTAACTGACCAACCCACCCAGGTGCCCCAATTATTTTTTTTTATTTAATATTTTAAATAGTTGCTTTCCTCACATTTCTCCTAAGCATTCCTGCCTCTTATAACACCAATAATTCTAAACAAAAGAGCATCTCCTTGAAATGTTCCCTCCATTGGGTTGATGGATTCACCATCAAATGCATACTTTCATGAGTCACCCCACTTCCTGGGATGTGGAATCCAGTCTGGCAAAAAAACTGAAGTTTTACTCAAATACACTTTGGTAAGAATGTTAATGTTTCTAGGGGCGCCTGGGTGGCTTAGTCGGTTAAGCATCTGACTTTCGCTTAGGTCATGATCTCGTGGTTCGTGGGTTCGAGCTCCGCGTCGGGCTCTGTGCTGACTGCCAGCTCAGAGCCTGGAGCCTGTTTCAGTCTGTGACTCCCTCTCTCTCTGACCCTCCCCTGCTCACGCTGTCTCTCTCTCCTAGAAATAAATAAATAAATAAATAAATAAATAAACAAACAAACAAACAAACAAACATTAAAAAAAAAGAATGTTAATGTTTCTAAACTTGAATTCAGATATTCTGCCACTAAAAAAGAGAGTGACCGCATTTGTATGATTACATTTGATTATATGATTACATTTATGTGAAATGTCCAGAACAGGAAAATCTATAGAGACAAATAGCAGATTAGTAACTGCTAGAGTCTGAGGGCTGGGAGAAACAAGGAGTGGCTGCTAATGGGTACAGAGTTTCTTATAGGCGAGATGAAAATGTTCTGGAATTGGATAAGAACTGTACAACTTTGTGAATATATGAAAAAAACGCTGAATTGTAAACTTTTTTAAAAGGGTGAATTTTATGGTAAGTGAATTATATTGCAATAAAGCTGTTACTAAAAAATGTGCTCAACTTTCTCCAATTCACAAAGAAGTTAATATATAATTCTCTGCACTTAAAACTTTTCACTCACAAATTTTTTAAGTCTTTGGCATGAGCTATCAATTTGTCTTTTAGCACCAGACAACAAAAATAAACAATTAGTGAATAACTGTTAGCATGAAAACTTGAGAAAACAAATCAACATTCATAGTTGAGCAGACTATTCACAAATACGTGCTGATAGAAATTTATTATAAGTATGTATCACAGAATCATTTTGTAATTATCATTGTCTAGAGTGCATTTGAAAGATGTAATAAAATATGTCACTATTTCATAGCATCCTGCCATGACTGTATAGGGTGTCTTGTTTAGACACATTAGAGCCACTGAAACAAAGCTAATAAGACCAAATAATGTTGAAACTAATCTTTGTCTTTATAACAACATATACTAGCCTAACATATCTCATCCATGACTACAAACTCTTACAAAAAACCACCTTTGCACAAACGTTTTCTCAACCCCTCAATAAAAGTGGGTAGAAAGGTGGTTTCTTATAATCCCTGTCAATTTGGCACCACCACTTCAAAGATAAATTTGTAAGATTCCAATCCTAAAACACAGCACCTATTCTAAGTGTCAAAATCTATTCCAACTTTAATAAAAGAAACCGAAAAAAAAGAACAAAAAACTCTGCTTCCGGAAGCACGGTCCAATCTTAATGACAAATAAGTCACAATTTGTATGTCTGAAAATCCAAAACTCATGCTGTACACAGAAATTTCTATCTTCTTAGAGCTATTCTTATGTATATGAATTTTAAATTGTTATAATAACAAAATCATATAGCATCATACTGTTTTCACTATTGCTTTTTAATTTTTTTAATATTTATTTAAGAGAAAGAGAGAGCAAGCATTAGGGAGGAGCAGAGAGAGGGGAAGAGAAATAATCCCAAACAGGCATCATCATCAGGCTGTCAGCCCAGGGCCCAATGTGGGGCTCCATCTCACAAATCGTAAGATCATGACTTGAGCAGAAATCAAGAGTCAGACGCTTAATCAATTGAGCTACCCAGATGCCCCTTACTAAAAATACACCTTATTATATTGTAGGATTAATCCCCTTTCATTAGCTTTATTTTTGAAAAAATAATCAAAATAATCTTTGATATTCTAACCTATTCATTCTTCCACACAATTTTCAAATTAATGTCAAATTTCAGGATAAATTTAATTGATATTTTCACTGTTTTTGTCATATAAAATTATACATAGTTCTTAGTTACATTATTCATAAATAGTTTTTGCTCTGATAAGCGTGCCTTTTTTTCCACTAAATTTAGAAAATTTCACCTTTAGGTGGAACGCTACTTACATTAAACCATTATTTTTTCTAGTATTTTAGTCAACTTACTTGGATTTTCTTGGTATAAAATGTTTGCAGTAAACATTTTTGTTTTAATTTCATACAAAAATCTGTTTTAACATTTTACCTCAAGAAACTTAGAGTATAATTCAAAATAATAGTAAGGCACATTTAAATGAATGAAAAAGCTGTGTCTAAGGATTTCTAGAGATATAAAACTAAATAAATTAAACAAAGTAACAAATTCATCCAAACAGAAATACCAAGCCTCTGAAAGTAGATGTTAGCTTGAAGGTAGTATGGACTTCACTTCAAATTTAATTCTAAAAATGGCTCTTAAATGGGTGAGACAGTTTGAAAAATTCCAGATGTATCTAAGCCTGGCTTTCAATAACTTTCCTGATAATCTCCTCTGAAATAGAAGTTCTAATACAAACCAGGATTTTGGTAAAGACAAAAACATCAAAAGATATGTTCCTGACTTTTTTAAAATCCATTTCTGAAAGATAGTATTAAAAAATTTACCAGAATAATAACAACGTACTCTGGTTTTATGAGATCATTAATGTCTCACGCACCCCAGTAAAAGATATTGAACGCAACATCCAAAGCCCCAAAGGTCTCCTAGCTGCAGGTGTGTGTGTGTGTGTGTGTGTGTGTGTGTGTGTGTGTGTGTGTGTGTGTGTGTGTGTGTGTGTGTGTGCGCGCGCGCTGAGTTTTATATTCCTACTCCAAGATACTAATTTTTTCCCGAATAGCCTAAAGAAGGTGAATAGAAACTGACAGAAACTGCCTTGTTCTATAACCTTTCTCTCAAAACAGGGTCAAAGTGCCACACACTTCCCTCTTTCAGGTCCCACACGTCCATACTCCAAGCAGATCCAGTTGTTTGCTGAAAATAAGTATCAGGAGTCTCCCTTCTTTTTGTTTTTTCACTGCTACTGCTCCATATTATGCAATTGCCTTGCCCTTGTCTTACATCTCCAAACCTGAGGCTTGACTCCTTGGTGCCTTTCTTGGTCTCTGTATATCCATAAATCTGAACCAATGCCTGGCTCTTGCCCTCAAGAAGACCTGATCTACTATCTGGCTCTGATATTTGGTATGTGTCTTCTTATCTAGATTGTCCTCTTTTCTCACTCAGGGCACCTGGGTGGCTCAGTCTAAGCATCTGACTCCAGCTCAGGTCATGATCACAGTTTGGGAGTTTGAGCCCCATGTCAGACTCTGTTGACAGCTCAGAGCCTGGAGCCTGCTGCAGATACTACTTCTCCCTCTCTCTCTGCCCGTTCCTGCCCCTCTCAAAATAAACAAACATGAGAAAAAACCTTTTAGATTGTCCTCTATTCTCAAATATTCCAGGCGTGGGTATAATTTTCACTAGTCCTGGGAGGAAAAATGAGGAGGTAGAGGAATATGTTCATTGAGAAAAAGGGTTCAATACAAACAAATATACATTTTAAAATGGTTAAGATGCTAATTGTGATGACATGTACATTTTACCACTATAAAAAAATTGAAAACAAATGCAAATAACAGAAGTGAACCTCAGAATCTATAGGAAGAGAATAACTATTTGATGAGACTGTAAAGCAGGCTACTTTTATCAGGACGAAAGAATAAATGAAAAAAGCCAGGTCATAATTGAAATATATTAACATGAAGGCTTTAATATTAGGATGTTCAAGTACAAAGATAAAGTCATGGGTAAGGTAAAAGCTGATTATAGTGAGATTTTTTTTATTTAATTAATTCTAATTTAAAAGTTAAAATTTAGGGCACCTAGGTGGCTCAGTCAGTTAAGCTTCTGACTCTCTCTTTTTTTTAATGTTTTTATTTTTTTGAGAGAGAGAGACAGAGTGTCAGCTGGGGAGGGGCAGAAAGAGAGGGAGACACAGCATCCGAAGCAGGCTCCAGGCTCTGAGCTGTGAGCACAGAGCCCAACGCGGGGCTCAAACTCATGAACTATGAAATCATAACCTGAGCTAAAGTCGGCCACTCAACCAACTAAGCTACCCAGGTCCCCCAAACATATGACTCTTGATGTCAGCTCAAGTCTGGATCTCAGAGCCGTGAGTTCAAGCCCCACACTGGGCTCCATGTTGGGCATGGAGCCTACTTTAAGAGAAAAAAATAAGTTAAAAATGTATTGTGGTAAAAACGCAAATGGATTGAAAGGTATAAAATAAAATTTAGACTCATCCTTCCTTTCACCGCCAAACTCTTCTATGCATATAGAAATATTTTTTCCAACTCACATATGGATTTGCAACTTGCTTTTCCACCCAAAAGAATATCTAGGACAGACGCACCTCGGTGGCTCAGTTGGTGAAGCATCTGACTCTTGATTTCAGCTCAAGTCACCATCTCATCTGACAGCACCGAGCCTGCTTTGGATTCTCTCTCTCCTCTCTCTCTCTCTGCCCCTCCCTGATTCACACACACACACACACACACACACACACACACACACACTCTCTCTCTCTCTCTCTCTCTCAAAATAAAAATAAACTTTAAAAAAATAATATCTAGGACATTTCCTGTAGTATCTCCTCTAATTTTAAATGGTTACATTGTATTCAAAACACAGTCACTTATCCATAGGATCTGATTACCTATAGTCTGTCTGCCTCTTAAGGAACATCTGGCACACTTATGTATGTTCCTTATTGTGGCCTCTTTGCCCACTGTCATTACTGCATTTTGTATAGTTATCTTCCAATTGCCTAAAACGTTGTTACAAACAGAATTTCTATCATTTTATCTTTGTATCTCTAGTACCTGCAACAGTGCCTAGTAAACAGTGATACTTAATTGCTTACTTGTTGAACAAATGAATGATCATTGATCTATCCAAAGATAAATGGCTAATGAGTGGCAGAAATAGCATTATAAATTCTCAATCTAGCTCTCTCTTTCCATTGGACCTTATGGTTCTATTGAATCTATCTTAAAAATACCCTGCTACCTACAATATCAAATCCAATTTTTCCCTTGGATTTTAAGGTCTTCAATAATCGGGATTTATTTTCTCTTGCCAACCTAACCTCCCTGACTCTAAATCAAGCTACCTTAGTCTATAAACAGTGGTCTCTTCTCTGCCCTTTCTACCAGTTATGCTTACCCTGATCCAGACCACGGTGTAATCTGTTGCCCCATTCTAGAATTCTCTTCCTTCTCATGTCCTCCCATCCCCATCACAGCCATCATTTGCCAGCTAACTTATCTCATATCTTCTCTTTTATAAACCCATATTATAATTGTACTTAGGGACACGTGAGTGGCTCAGTCAGTTAAGGGTCCAACTGTGGCTCAGGTCATGATCTCACGGTTGGTAAGTTCAAGCCCTGCATCGGGCTCTGTGCTGAGAGCTCAAAGCCTGGAGCCTGCTTCAGATTCTGTGTCTCCCTCTCTCTCTGCCCTCTCTTCCCCTGCTCACGCTGTCTGTCTGTCTGTCTCTCTCTCTCTGAAGAATAAACCAACATTTTTAAAAAATTTTTAATAATTATACTTAGCATACATAGTTTGGCATTAGTTGTTCTCTGTTGCGTATTTGTTAGTATTTCCTCTTCAATTATCTCTTGCAAGTAGGAACTATATTTTAACAATAACAGCTACAATTTATTGAGCAACTATAATAGGTTGTATTATTTGTTCAAAATACTCACTGCTGTTCTCTGCCTGGCCCATCCAAAAAGAATCGCTCTCTCTGAGGGGTGTCTGGATGGCTCAGTTGGTTGAGCGTCCAACTTCAGCTCAGGTCATGATCTCACAGTCTGTGAGTTTGAGCCCCGCATTGGGCTCTGTGCTGACAGCTCAAAGCCTGGAGCCTGCTTCAGATTCTGTGTCTCCCTCTCTCTCTCTGCTTGTCCCCCACTTATGCTTGCTTTTGCTTTCTCTCTCTCTCAAAAATAAATAAACAATAAAAAAATTAAAAGAATCCCTCCTTCTGAGAGATTGTTTGGAGATTCTAGCAGGGGAGCATACCTTGACATATACCCTTGAACCAGAGAGTAGTCCTCCTCTTTGGGAGAAGGTCATCCTCTTTAACTGAGCTTGCAGCTTCGAGAGGGACATACATGGAGCAGTGAGGGAGGAATGGGGGCACTGCCTACCTAGTCAGATCAGCCACAACAACCCCAGCAATCAATGGGGTGACAGATCTCACAGGCAGACCACCCTAACATCCAGAATCCCTCCCTTTGAGAGAAGTAAAATTCCTGCTACAGTCAAGTCAGGCTTGGCCATATCATTACCTTTGGCCAACAGAATGAGAGAAATGGCATTTACTGCATCAGAACAGAAGTTTAAGATCTATCACACAGTTTGATCACATCTCTTTTTCCTCTGCTATGAGACTGGGTCTCAGCCCTATCTGAGACATGCTGATCTCATAGCAGAGGAAAAAGAGATGTGATCCTGGAAGAAAAAAGTTGTGGAGCAGGCAACTGACCTATATAGCCAATGTAGAATATACAATGTGAGTGAGAACTCAACCTTTGTACTTGTAAGCCACAACATCCACTGTGATTTGGATGTTGTTACCCCAGTATAATATGTCATAAGCTGATACCCCCAAATAATACTCCTCATGCTGCTGTTTTCCCCACCCCTAGCTTTCCAGTCTATACAACAGCATTAGAAATTCCAAACGACTACTTGGGGAGTCATATGGCATTCCCTAAACCCAGTCCAAGTAGACTGGAAGGGCTTCCAAGAAAATCAGTCATAAAGACTGAGGGTACCTGTGGTAAGAGAAGACTGGCACCTCATTCCCCATTTGGAAAATCAGTTAGACCAGCTGTTCAGGCATTTTAGAACACAAATTTGTGGGCCCCACCAGGCCCAACAATTTACATGACTAACAAATTTCCAGGTGATGCTGATGCTGCTGGTCTAGGTATCACTTTTTAAGAACAACTGGCTCTGGGGTGCCTGGGTGGCTCAGTCGGTTAAGCATCCAACTTCAGCTCAGGTCATGATCTCACAGTTCCTGGGTTCGAGCCCCATGTTGGGCTCTGTGCTGACAGCTCAGAGCCTGGAGCCTGTTTCAGATTCTGGATCTCCCTCTCTCTCTGACCCTTCCCTGCTAACTCTGTCTCTGTCTCTCTCTCAGGGGAAAAAAAAAGAAAAAAAAAATGGCTTAGGCAATGAATAATTGATCAGGCCTGATAACTTGAAAGGACTAGCAGAGGTGGGGCAACAGTGGAATACCTTAAACTCCCATCACTGGCATGGCAAAGATGCAAGAATTTCCAAAATTTAGCTACCACTCAACCTAGCTGGGACATCTTGCTGCTACCCCACCCAGCGGACTGATGAGGGGCAAGGACATTCCAGCAGCAGGAAGCTTCAGAGTACACCACTAGAGGTGGAGGCTAAGAGGCTGGAAGATAGAAGTGAAACTTAGCCTCTCATATTAAAAAACTGCAATGGATGTTTCAAAGGGGCACATGTACCCCAATGTTTGTAGCAGCACTATCAACAATGGCGAAAGGATGGAAAGAGACCAAATGTCCATCGATGGATGAATGGATAACAAAGATGTGGTGTATATATACAATGGAGTATTACCTGGAAATCAAAATGAATGAAATCTTGCCATTTGCGACTACATGGATGGAACCTGAAGGTATTATGTTAAGCGAAATTAGTCAGTCAGAGAAAGACAAATATCGTATGACTTCACGCATGAGGACTTTAAGATACAAAACAGATGAACATAAGGGAAGGGAAGCAAAATAATATAAAAACAGGGAGGGGGACAAAACATAAGAGACTCTCAAATATGGAGAACAAACAGAGGGTTACTGGAGGGGTTGTGGAGGGGGGATGGGCTAAATGTGTAAGGGTATTAAGGAATCTACTCATTTTTTTTTAATAGTTTATTGGCAAGTTGGTTTCCATATAACACCCAGTGTTCATCCCCACAAGTGTCTTCCTCCATGCCAATCACCCCCCTAGGAATCTACTCCTGAAATCACTGTTGCACTAAATGTTAACTAATTTGGATGTAAATTTTAGAAATAATAGAATAAATAGAATAAAATATAAAAATTTTAAAAAATGAAAATTAAATTTAAAAAAATAAAATAAATTGCAATGGAGAAGCTCCCAAAGGGTCCTCCAAAATATTCATACATGTGATTCCATAAAAGAACTAGCATTTTGGACACCTGCCAGTGTTGACCAGAGAAACTACAACAATCAACAGTGAGTGAGCTACCACTGACCAGTAAAGTGAGAGAAACATTTAACCCTTTCCGATTCCTTCCTTCTAATACAAAGGAAACCTTAGCAACCCAGAAGAGATGGGGAAGAAGTTTTCCAGATGAAGCCTGGGCCACTGGGCTTCGGAGAAAAAAGGGAGAACTTTAAACTGTATGTAATATTGGAGTTTTAAAATGGACCAGAATAACAAGGGGGAGAAGAAGGGGGGAAATGGTGGAGGAGAGGGAGAGAGGCAAACCATGAGAGACTCTTGAATGCTGACAAAAACTGAGAACTGATGGATGTGGGGGGGGTGGGGGAAGGGCATGGAGAAGGACACTTGTGGGGATGAGCACTGGGTGTTATGTGGAAACTAATTTGACAATAAACTATTTGTAAAAAAAAAAAAAAACTATTTGTAAAATAAATAAATAAAATAAAATAAAATAAAATAAAATGGACCAGAATGAATTTTTTAATACCCAAAAGCACACAGAGTTATAGAATCTGAAAATTTCCCAGAAAGAGGGATTTGGCAGAGCATGGGTGAAAGAAGTGATTGTAAAAAAACGAAAAAACATGTCATGTTTGTACTCCATAGAATTGGTGAGGCCAGATGGTAATCTACCATATCGGCACCTTCGTTTTCCTGATTACATGCATATCTTTTATAGTCTCTTGATGATGCTTACTTTTCAATTTTCTTTCGGAAAGGCTTTTCCTATCTATGAAAAAGACTAAATTAGAATGAGATAAGATTCTATTGGTCTTCATTTGCTCACTTCAGAAGAGAAAAATGTCTCAGACTTGTCTATCTTCTTTAGAACCAAATTTAAAATGAAATGTCCTCTTTCTCTCTCAGTGTCAGGACATGTAGGATATCTTCATTTTTTCTACTATCTCCTCTGTTATCACTTCATTTTCAATTCTAGAAAAGATGACACTTGCAGTACTGACCCTCCCAGGACTTTCATACCTACCTAACCGAACTACAGCATTCTAAACTGCTTTCATATCCTCTTCCAGAAGAGAAGGAAGCAATACCACTTGGAAGCCATTTATATTAAGTCAAATTTCAGCTCACAAAAGAACTTGACCTGATACTGTGGTCTTTTATAGACTGAATACCAGATGCTTTCCATTTTACACACCCTCCCCCCCAAAAAAACTTAAGATTCTTACTACACTTCTGCGCTTCTGTGTTCAGTGATCACATACAATCAGCAGAACTGCAAAACTGGTTACTGACTTAGGTAATTTCTCTCATTTGGGAGAACGCTATTTTCTTTAGCTATCTTCCTGAAACACAATTATTAAGATAAACTCTACATGTAGGAAAGTTGCAGGAATATAATAGGTTGGGATAAAAATCAGAAGCCAGATTTTAATTTTCTTTAAAGATTTTTTTTAAGTTTATTTATTTTGAGAGAGAGCTCACATGAGTAAGGGAGGGGCAGACAGAGGAGAGGAGAGAGAATCCCAAGCAGGCTCCATGCTGACAGAGCAGGGCTTGATCTCACAAACCATGAGATCATGATCTGAGCCAAAATAAGAGTCAGACACTTAACAGACTGAGCCATCCAGGTGCCCCCAGATTTTAATTTTTTTAAATATATATCTAAATCCTAGAAATGGTCAATTCCCCAACTTTATTACAGGCACAAAATAAGTCCTATCTTGGGATGATTATTTTACTCAGGGTTAGATTTAGCTGCAGGTACTAAATAGCTCAAAGTAACAGTGGCTTAACTAAGAGAGAAGTTTAATTTTCTCTGATATAAACAAAGTTCAGCGATCAGAACCCCAAGGATGATGTACTATCTCCACTGCCATCAAGGATCCATTCCCTTTGCTTGCCTATCCCCATCTTCAACACACAGCTTTCCGCTACAGTCCAACTAGCTCCTTAAGCACCATCATGTCCACATCTCAGCCAGTAGGAAGGAGAAACACAGAAAGAAAAGCATATCCCTCCCAATAAAGATATGTCCTAGAAATTGTACATGACACTTCTCATTATATCCCACCTGCCAGAATTTCCTTTTATGAATACATCCTAGCTGTGAGGGAAAACCTCTATTGAGAACTCTATTCTGGGTGGCCAAAAGTCCAGTTAATCATTGCAGAGTTTATTGCTAACAGAAGAAAAGGAAGTGAATACCAGAAACAGTGAGCAATTTCTTCTGTTTTTGAGCACCAGAACTTAGATTGTGTCCTCAGGCAAGTCAATTTAGAATTTCTCTCAAAAGTCTCCCAGCTCATGGCATGAAGAACATCAACTAGAAATATGTAGAGTACAAACTTCTAGTCATAATATGAATAACTTCTTGAGGTCTAATGTACAGCATGGGGATTAAATTAATAACAGTGCACTATATACTTGAAGGTTATGAAGAGAGTAGATCTTAAATGTTCTCACTATGAGAGAGAGTGAAAGAGAGAGAGATGGTTATTATGTAACATGATAGAGATGTTTGTTAACCTTATGGTGGTAATCATTTTGCAATATATAAGTGTCTTACTCAATGTTCTATGTCAATTATATCTCAATAAAGCTGGAAGCAGGGGATGGAGAAAGAAACTGGCAGAAATTATAAGGCTATACTGAGAATGCCAAGAGATTAATAACCTAGAGGCAACAATAAATTTACTAAGGATTTTGGGTAGCATTTGAGCAATGGGAAAAAAAAAAAAACAAAACCAAAACGATGATTTGATGCTCTCTGTTTCTTCTTGAGATTCCCTCTTCTGTGCTGCAAGTACAGACATCAAAAATTCCACTGTAGACTATGAATGCTATATAAAAGATTGTATACCAAACAAAAGTAATAAATCTAAAGAAATCATAGAGTACCAAGAATGTGAAATGTGATGTGGCACTAAGACTAGCAAAGAGCAGCACACTGTGTGATTAATCCTGCATGGCCACATTTACATCTCTAATTTGCTCATATAAATGCATTAAGCCAGATGGTTTTAGAGACTAGCATTCTGCATATACTCGTGGGTCAGCACCCACATCTTCCGTACTTTATGGGTGCCCAGCCTTTGGGCTCACACCTCACTCTTGATTAGTTTCCTAGCACAACCCCCTTTATTCTTATTTTTCCCCATGTCCCATAATCAGCATTCTCACATCCACTATACTTAGGCCAACATATGCTGAACCTTGCTAAGTAATATATAGAAGGATGTGAAGGGGCAACTATTTCTTTAAGTTAGAACATATTCACAGACAATTTTGAAAATGGGTACTTTATTCTATTTGTGAAAAATTGCACCCCTACCAAGAAATAGGAATCGTATGTTTTACTAGTATAAATCCTATTCCATCTTTTAAAGAATAATCCATCCTAATAACTAGAATTCTTGAAAATTCAATAAAAATTACAAAGCCAAGGCTTTTGTTAAATTTTAATACTGATTTTCAATTATTATAATAACTCTGTACTTATTGATCTGTTGGCACCTAGCTCCGACCAGACATATCATGTGAGCCTATTCAGTAAGGCAGCTGTGGTAGCAATTTGTTTCTAGACTAACAATATACTGTTGAATATGGTCATTTTCTTCTATCTCAAGTGCCATCAATTAATGGATTGTCAATTAGTCTTCCATATGGAACTGTCATATCAGGAATTATACATGACAAGCAGATAGCAAAGAAAGGCATGCCTCAAGCATTCACAAGCTTAGAATTTTTTTTTTTTATCTCTGAAAATGAAAGAAATCTGTAAGAGCCCAGAAAAGATCTGTTTTATTTTAAAGAAATAAAATACAAAGTAAGGAATGCTATGCAAATGTAACCCTGTCCTTCTGGACAAAAGGAAAGCACCCACAAAGAATGCGAGCATGATTTTGGGGCCACAGACACAATCCTCTCTGAGAAGAAGCTGAAAGGACCCCCATGGCAAATCCACAGCTGGTCTACAAACGCAGGAAGAGTTAAGGGAGGGGATCTTCAGGTTTGTGATGTAAATCGGAGTTGCAACTACTGCCCAGTTTGCAATCCCAAGATCCACAGAATCTATTTATTTGACTGATGGTGAAAGTGATTTAAATCAACAACCTCAGGGGAGCTATTGAATTCTCAGTCTATGTGTCCTACCTCTCATGTAAACCTGGGCTGTCATTTCTTTCTTCCTCTCCTTCTGTCACACATGTAAGACTTTACCTCTTATGCTGCTGTGTTGAGGGTCCCAATTGTAGAACTGGCTCTCATTTGCTTTTGAGAGCAAAAGGATAATTAGCATTAAGTTTCCATCTTTTCTTGGTAGAGAAAAGATCCTTCTCATTACAACCAGAACATTCCAATTATGATTTTTAAGAACATGTATTTATTCTGTCTCTGGTTATGACTAAACTAACAACCTCAGTTTAGGTCCCCTACTTATCCTTCTTTCTCTGAGAACCGCACCACCTCAATATGACTGAGAATCTGAAACCATGTTTGTTTGGCATGAATCGGCTCCCTGGCCACAGGAAGCTGAACCAGAGTTGGACAACTCACCAAGTTAGGGCTTCAAATAGGAATCTGGAACTTCTACTCCATTCTCTTATCTACTATCCCATTAGCCTGGACTATTCTCTTGTGAACCCAGGACTTAAAGCTGCATTTGTGGGTTAGGTATGCTTGCTAAATATATGCCAAAACAGAGAAAGCTGGTCTTAAGAAAAAGAAGCATGAACAGCTGCAGACAGAGGAGCAGCAATAAGAGACTGGTAAATTGAATAACTGCTCCCAAATATATCCAGGTCCTAATCCCTAGAACTAGTGAATGTTACCTTATATAGCAATAAGTAATTTGCAGATGTAATCTAGTGAAGGATCTTGAGACGGGGATTATCCAGGTAAGCCCTAAACATAGTTTACAAGTGTCCTAATAAGAGAGAGGCACAAGGCATGGGTGCTTGGGTGGCTCAGTCAGTTGAGCGTCCAACTTTTGATTTTGGCTCAGGTCATGATCGCAAGGTCATGGGATCTAGCCCTTCATCAGGCTCCACACTGAGCATGAAGGTTGTTTAAGATTCTCTCTCTTTCCCACTGCCCCTCTCCCCTACTCACATGTATATTCTCTCTCTCTGTCTCTCTCTCCCAAATAAGAAAATGTAATAAAAGAGAGACAGAAAGAGAAAGGGGCACAGGCAGACAGTACTACAGAAGGTAGCAATGTGCAATGTGATGATGAAGCAAGATGCCATGCTGCTCTGAAGATGGAAGAGGGCATATAAGCCAAGGGATGTAAGAAATGTAGCTCTACAAGATGGAAAAGGCAAAGAACACAGATTCTCTCCTACAGCCTCCAGGGAAAACATGGCCCTGACAACACCTTGATTTGAGCCTCCTGAAACTGATCTCAGACTTCTGAGCCTCCACAACTTAAAGAGAATGAATTTATTATTTAAGCCACTAACTGTGCGGTAATTTGTTTCCAGTGGCAACAGGAAACTAATATAGAGACCATTTGGCCCTAGAGACACAGACTGAGAAAGTGGTTGCCTGAGTTCCTAACTGCTTTTTATTTCATTCCTTCAAGCACATCTTGCCATTAGGTTCCACAAGATACCAGTATTTCATTATAATATATCAACATTTTACTCACACCAATCAGAGTATCAAGTAAAAGTAAAGCAAGTCCAGTAAAGTTAAAGTATAAGAAGCTATGCAGTGCATTTCTGTACACCAATAATGAAACAGCAGAAAGAGAAATCAAGGAATCAATCCCATTTACAATAGCACCAAAAACCATAAGATACCTAGGAATAACCCTAACCAAAGAGGTAAAAGATCTGTACACTGGAAACTAAAGAAAGCTTATGAAAGAAACTGAAGACAACATAAAGAAATGGGAAAACCATTGCCCATGGATTGAAAGAACAAATATTGTTAAAATGTCAATACTACCCAAAGTAATCTTCAGACTCAATGCAATCCCTATCAAAATAACAGCAGTATTATTCACAGAGCTAGAACAAACAATCTTAAAGTGTGTATGGAACCAGAAAAGACCCCAAATAGCTAAAGTAATGTTGAAAAAGAAAACCAAAGCTGGAGGCATCACAATTCCAGACTATAAGCTGTATTACAAAGCTATAATCATCAAGACAGTATGGTACTGGGACAAAAACATAAACTCAGATCAATGGAACAGAATAGAGAACCCAGAAATGGACCCAAAGATGTATGAGCCAATTAATCTTCAACAAAGCAGGAAAGAGTATCCAATGGAAAAAAAAGACAGTCTTCAGCAAATGGTGCCAGGAAAACTGGACAGCAACATGCAGAAGAGTGAATCTAGACTACTTTCTTACACTCTACACAAAAATAAATTCAAAATGGATGAAAGACCTAAATGTGAGACAGGAAATCATCAAAATCCTATAGGAGAAAACAGGCAGCAATCTCTTTGACCTCGGCACAGCAACTTCTCACTAGACATGTCTGCAGAGGCAAGGGAAATAAAAGCAAAAATGAATTACTGGGACCTGATCAAGATAAATAGCTTCTGCACGGCAAAAGAAACAATCAATAAAACTAAAAGGCAACTGACCGAATAGGAGAAGATATTTGCAAATGACATATCGGATAAAGGGTTGGTATCAAAAATCTATCAAGAACTTACCACAAACCTAACACCCAAGAAAACAAATAATCCAGTGAATAAATGGGCAAAAGACATAAATAGACACTTTTCCAAAGAAGACATCCAGATAGCTAACAGACACATGAAAAGATGCTCAACATCACTCATCATAAGAGAAATACAAATCAAAACCACAATGAGATACTACCTCACATCTGTCAGAATGGCTAAAATTAACAACTCAGGAAACAACAGATGTTGGCAAGGATGTGGAAAAAAGGGAGCCCTTCTGCACTGTTGCTGGGAGTGCAAACTGGTGCAGTCACTCTGGAAAGCAGTATGGAGGTTCCTCAAAAAATTAAAAATAGAACCACCCTATGACCCAGCAACTACAAACTAGGTATTCATCCAAAGGACACAAAAATGCTGATCCAAAGGGGCACATGCACCCCAGTGTTTATAGTGGTGCTATCAACAATAGCCAAATTATGGAAAAAGCCCAAATGTCTATTGACTGGTATATATATGTGGTATGGAATACTTACTCAGCAATCAAAAAGAATGAAATTTTGCCATTTGCTACAACATGGATGGACCTAGAATGTATTATGCTAAGCAAAATAAGTTAGTCAGAGAAAGACAAATACCTTTGACTTTACTCATGTGGAACTTAAGAAACACAACAGATGAACACAGGGGAAAGGAAGGAAAAATACGATAACAGAGAGCAAACCAAAGAAACTCTTAAATACAGAGAACAAACTGAGGGTTGCTACAGAGGAGATGGGTGGGAGGCTGGGCTAAATGAGTGATGGGCACTAAGGAGGGCACTTGTTGGGATGAGCACTGGGTGTAATATGTAAGTAATGAATCATTGGGTTCTACTCCTGAAATCAATACAATATTGTATGCTAACTGACTTGAATTTAAATAAATAATTTTTAAAAAAGAAGCTATGCAGTATAATTTGAAATGAACCATAATGCATGATCTCCAGATAAAAATGTACTTGCCACAAGGTCAAAAACAAAACATCAAATTTCTACCAGAGTAGTCACCCTGTAGCTTTATATATTATCTCTAGAATGTCTTGCCGTAAAATGAAACTCTATTTCTACCTGAAAGTGGAACTTCCCAGTATAAATGCATTAACCAAACACATCAATATGGATTTGTCAACAAAATAATGTGACAAAAGTATTATTATATTTGGCCCTAAAAATAGGACAAAGAAAACATACATTTGCAAGAAAGACATTGGAAGAGACTGGAACCTAAAACAGCATCTAAAAAAGCAAAATTCAGTAAGGTGGTTGTGATACAGTAAGAAAACATATTTGGTCTTTGCCCTGGGTTCTTGGCACACAGCTCCCAAAGTCCTTGGCATCTCTGGAGTAGTATTTGTCTTTGGTATGCTAATGAGATGACGGGTTGACAGGGGCTGGTCTCCAGAAAGACCAAGACATGCTTAGAGGCTTGGAACTTTCAACCCCATCCTCTGACATCTAGAAAGGGGAAAGGAACTGGAGGTTGAGTAATCAAGGACCAATAATTTAATCAATTGCACCTACATAATGAAATTTCCCTATAAGCCCCAAGTGATGAGGTTCTAAGAGGCTTCTGGGTTGGTGAACATATTGAGGTGCTAGGGGGTAGTTCACCCAGAGAGGATTTGGAAGCTCTATTTCCCCTCCCCTCATACCTTGTCTTTTTCATCATTTCCATAAAGTGTTTCCCTGAGTTGTGTCAGCTATTCTAGCAAATTATTGAACCTGAGGAGGGGTCATGGTAAACCCTGATTTACAGTCAGTGGTCAGATGTACAGGTGGCAAACTGGAACCTGCAACTGGTGTCTAAAGTGGGGGCAGTCTTGTGGGACGGAGCTCTTACCTAACCGGTAGTTTTTGCTAACTCTGGGTACTTAGTGTAGGCCCCACAGGTGGGGCCTGGGGAATCAGAGAACCAGTTGCTAGTGCACCAAAACCCCACATACTAGCAATGAAGAAAGATGAGGCTGGGGTGCTTGGGTGGCTCAGTTGGTTGACTGTCTGACTTCGGTTCAGGTCATGATCTCACGGTTCGTGGGTTCAGGCTCTGTGCTGACAGCTAGCTCAGAGCCTGGAGCCTGCTTCAGATTCTGTATCTCCCTCTCTCTCTGACCCTCCCCTACTCACGCTGTCTCTCTTTCTCTCTCTCAGAAATAAATAAAACGTTAAAAAAAAAAAAAAAGATGAGGCTTTAGCAGGAAGAGAACAGTTTATAAGAAGTGGGTACCCAGAGAAAATTAGATATAAAACCCAGAGATGATATGAGCAGACTTTGCTCACATATTTGCCTAGGACTACAGATTTAGAGGATCAACAGAGAAACCATAATGTGCTATACAAATCACACCTATCTTTCTTTTTAATAGTTTATTGTCAAGTTGGTTTCCATATAATACCCAAGGCTCATCCCCACAAGTGCCTTCCTCCATGCCCATCAACCCCCCTTCCCCCCTCCCCCACACCCGTCACCCCTCAGTTTGTTTTCAGCATTCAAGAGTCTCTCATGGTTTGTCTCCTTCCCTCTCCCCAACTATTTTTCCCCTCTCTCCCCCATGGTCCTCCATTAAGTTCCTCTTAATCCACCTATATGTGCAAACATATGGTATCTGTCCTTCTCTGCCTGACTTATTTCACTCAGCATAACACCCTCAAGTTCCATCCATGTTGCTACACATGGCCAGATTTCATTTTTCTCATTGCCATGTAGTATTCCATTGTATAGATAAACCACATCTTCTTGATCTATTCGTCAGAAATTGGTTGCATTTTTATACACCAACAATGAAGCAACAGAAAGAGAAATCAAGAAACTGGTGCCATTCACAATTGCACCAAAAACCATAAAATACCTAGGAACAAATCACACCTATCTTAAGAGCTTACTACAGAAATCATACCCTCACAACATGAATCACTAGAGCTCAGTAACATAAGAGAAGCGGTTTTCCATTTTCGACAAGGAGAAACAAATAGGTTCACCAAATCTTTTCAGGTTTCAAAGCTTAGGAAGTTGTACTTTTTTAACGAATAATTATTAGTCTGTCAGTCTTTTATTTATCTTTTTAATGGTATGTATGCACAGCTCTCTTTCCAAAGAGTATTCTCCTTTCTTGTAGTACCTTTATGGAGCAGATCATTATAGTGCTAGAATTCCTGGTACCTCAATCTTCAATTCACATTAAAAGACAAGATGTCATTAGAAACTGTTTGATTAATGATGCAGAAAAACAAAATCCTAACATAAAAGAAACCTAATCCAGGTTTAAATGCTACAGCTAAAATCATGGGAAATAAAGATATACTTACCCAGCAAGGACTCTGTGACAAAAGAAAATAGTTGGGGGTGGGGTGGGGGGGAGATGGAAATGCATCCTTAACATAAATTGGGAAGATATTGTATCATTAGGTGAAGAAAAAGCAGAATGTCATGAACAATCAAGAGCTAAAGTGTCCATTTATCACTTGGAAACAACATAAAGAATGGACGGTCAGAGCAAAGGAGCAATCACCCAAACAGGATTATTCGCGAACTCTAAATGCTTGTCACTAATTACAAATTATCCACTAATACTGTGACATGATCAAATAGGTTAATACAGGATTTGAATTAATCTTCCTGGGTTTAAGATTTTACTCTAATCCACGAACCTTGGAATCAGTGAAGTGCAACTCTGTATAAGATGAGAAAGAACACTGAGAACATTAACATAATCCAATCTTTTGCCAGGCCAGTCTCAGATACATCTCTTTTGCTCAGGCAAAAACTTAATGTTTCGTGTTCTGACCTTTACTAGGATACACCTGTTAAAGAAGGGCCCATTTGAAGTCAGACAGCATTTTTGAACCTCTGGAGGGCAGTGACTGTGCTCAATGCATCTTTGAATTTTCAGTGCTTAATAAATTGGTTGATATATGAATGACACAAGTTAACATCAAAAACCTTTCTTCAAAGATTCTGTTTTTCTTGTATAGCTAATTAAAGCCCCAAATATAAAATCATACTCTAACCAACTAAGAAACACAAAGCGCATCTACTTATATCTATCATTTCTTAATTAATTTACATCCAATATCATATCTACATTTCACATTCCAATTCTCCACCCTGGATGATTTTCTTCCTGATGTCCCTATCACTCCCTTTTTAATGACATTTCTTTGGTTAAATGGCTGCTATTCTCTTTACAAAGAATAGTGGTAAAGACTGTCTTGCACAGTTATTCTTGTACCAGTAAAGATTATGAGCCTCTAGCAGTGAAGAAACAACTCTTATAGGGGATGGGAAGTAAAATAGGAGAACTGCAAGCTATTACTTGTCCTGGGTGGTAGTTTTCCAAGTGTTTGCTTAGTGATAAATTATACATCTTGTTTTGTATACTTTTGTGCTTGTAAATTACACTTTGACAAAAAGAAAATAAGTGTATCCTAAAATATATAAACAGGGAAACTGTAAGCACAAAATAAGAACAGTTTACTTTAAAACAAAAACAACACCAATATAACATTTTAGAGTATCAAAAAGAAATCTTGGAAATTAAATATATAGTAAAAATTAAGGATGCACTTGGAAGACAGGAAGATAAAACTAAGGAAGGGAAAGGATTTGAAATCAAGACAGAAAAGACAGGGGGAAAAATTCGAAGATCAATCCAGAATGGCCAACATCTGCATAACAAATATTCTAGCAAAAGGCAGTAAGGAAAAACACAAGGAGAAAATCATCAAAGAAATGATTCAAGAAAATTCCAAAGGCAGTGAGCATAGCAGAAAATATAAACTTGTCAGAACACTATGTTGTACACCTGAAACTAACATAACATGGCATGTCAACTATAATTTTAAAAAGGAAAATTCCCAAGGATATTAATTCCAGATTGAAAAAGCCCACTAAGTGCCCATATCAAAACAATGAATAAGGCATCATTTCGAGTAATTTCAGAACATTGAAAATCTTATGAGCTTCTAGATAAAGGAAGGTATTAAAGTATCATGAAGAAAGTATTTGGATTCAGAATGGCTTTAGACTTCTCAACAGCATTACTCTATTTAATCTTTGGGTCAGTTTCTAATCCTTGCAAAAGAATAGCAAAAAGAGCCTTAGTTCAATACTACCAATTTCATTGTATTTGAAGACAGCATAACTCAAAAAATAAAAAGTGACCTATAGGGGTGCCTGGGTGGCTTAGTCGGTTAAGCGTCCGACTTTCGCTTAGGTCATGATCTCGCGGTTCGTGGGTTCGAGCCCCGCGTCGGGCTCTGTGCTGACTGCCAGCTCAGAGCCTGGAGCCTGTTTCAGTCTGTGACTCCGTCTCTCTCTGACCCTCCCCTGCTCACACTGTCTCTCTCTCTCTCTCTCCTGGAAATAAATAAAACATTAAAAAAAAAGTGACCTATAATTGACCCTATAAACAGAAAAGATTTCTTTACACTATAATGAAATGAAAATAAAAATGTATATGGCTGAAAATAATAAAATCAATTCATTTAATACACATCAAAAATATTCTTGTCATGGGCTGAATTCATAAGTTGAATCTCCAACCCCTAGTATCTCAGAATGTGACTGTATTTGGAGACAGGATATTTAAGGGTAATTAAGGTAAAATGAGGTCATATGGATGGGCCTTGATCCAATATGCCAGTGTTCTTTTAAGAACAGATTAGAACACAGATACACACAGAGGAAATACCTGTGAAGATAGAAGGACAAGGCAGCCATCTACAAGCCAAAGACAGACATCTCAGAAGAAATCAACCCTGCTGACACCATGACCTCAGACTTCCAGACTCTAGAACCATGAGAAAATAAATTTCCGTTGTTTATGCCATGCAGTCTGTGGTACTTTGTTCTGGCACCCCTGGCAACTTAATACAATTTTGTTAATACCTTGTTAAAATAATTGCTAGCGGCTGAACATGGTGAATTAAACACATGCATTTAGGTCTCTTCTCTTCCAAAATTCCACCAAAATGACAATAAAAGGTTTTTATAAATGGCATAAACTCACGATGGAAAAAATATCAGGAGAAGCAACAAAACCAGCAAAGTTTTAAAAGCTAGAAAGCAGATGGACACATGGTAACTGCAAAACTTAAGCCAGTGAGGAAAACTGTGAAGCAATCCGATTTATACTGCAGAGCCCTCATTAGGATCAGGAGTGGCAGCACCCCGTACCTCTGGAAGCTGAGATGATGACAGGCTAGCAACAGGAAGATGGGTTGAAAATCTGTTTAAGGAGCAGTTACACTTTCAGATAACTGCTCCTCCCTCTTCTGGCAGAAGCCTGAAGAAAGGAAAAAAAGAGTCTCTGGGCTGACAGGGAATAGGCATGGTTGCAGGGTTCCAGAGTGAAAACAGGTAGATGAATTAAAGACTGACATGTTTGGCTCTCAGAACACTGACAGGCAGCCAAACATAAATCTTCAGGCAGGAAAATGGAAGAATTGGTGCTGGAGAATCTCTCTATACCAAAAAGGGGTTAAAAAAGACCCAAAGGAATTCTATAGCTTGGCCAGATCACTACATTATGAAAAGCACAAAAAATAAGTCTCACCCTTTGCTTAGAAAGTCCATTAAGTTTTCCTGTACCTCACCTTAAATCTAAGCAGAAAAATAGGATGGTAGACATATTCTAGAAAACATCTAATATAAAAAGCAGACAGAAACAGACAGAAAAAAATAAGGTGGAAAAAACAGAGAATATGTATGCAGGTAAAAATTTCAAAAATTTATCAATACCCTCAAAAACAGTAAAAGAAAATACTGCCTGGATGAAACAAGAACAGAGTGTACTAAAAAAGAACAATTGGAGGGGAAAAGGGATATACATATTACAACACATATTGACCTGGAAAGCACTATGCTAAGTGAAGCCAGAAATAAAAGGCAACATGTTATATGGTCCCATTTATATGAAATGTCCAGATAGGCAAATCCATAGAAGCAGAAAGTAGATTAGTTTTTCTAGGGGAGAAAATAAAAAAGAGAATAATTAATAAGTAGAGGTTCTAGAAGAATAAAAATGTTTTGGAATTATACTATGGTGATGGTAGCACAACCTCATGAGTAAACTCAAAACCACTGCATTGGACATTTTTTTTAATGGAATTTATGGTATGTGGATTTTATCTCAAATTTTTAACATTTTATTTATTATTGAGAGACAGAGCATGAGCATGGAAGGGGCAGAGAGAGGAGAAGACACAGAATCTTAAGGGGGCTCCAGGCTCTGAGCTGTCAGCACAGAGCCCAACATGGGGTTTGAACTCACAAACCGTGAGATCATGGCCTAAGCCAAAGTCGGACGGTTAACCAACTGAGTCACCCAAGCACCCTGGATTATATCTCAAATTTTTAAAGGAATTTTAAAAACATTTTTGAGACAGAGAGAAAAAGAGTATGAGTAAGGGAGGAAAAGAGAGAGGAGGGGACAGAGGATCCGAATTAGGCTCTCTGCTGTCAGCTGATGCGGGCTCAAACTCACAAACCATGAGACCATGACCTGAGCTGAAGTTGGATAATTATCTGACTGAGACCCCAAGATATCCCTAAAAAGGGATTTTTAACATATTTTTAAAAAATTTTTAAGTAGGCTCCACACCCAACATGGAACTTGAACTCATAACTCTAAGATCAAGAGTCACATGCTCTACCAACTGAGCCAGCCAGGTGCCCCTATAATGGCACTTCTAAAAATCTATTAAGAGAATATAGTATTTCACTTGGTCTTAATTTGCATTTTCTTGATTATTAATGAGGTGGTACAATTTTAAAAAGCAATTTCAATAAAATTGAAATACACAAAACTGTATGTTTCAACAATTCCACTCTTAAGTATTTGCTTAAGAAAAATGGAAAAAATTTACAAAAGACTTATTTACATAAAAATATTTATAGAAACTTTATTCATAATGGTCAAGAAACTGGAAATCACTCAAATGTCCATCAGCAGATGAATAAAGAAATTTTAGTATAACCAAACCATTATATATTACCTAGCAATAAAAATGAATGAATTGCTAATGCCGGAGACAATAAGGGTGAATGTTACAGACATTATGTTGAGTGAAAGGAGCCAGATACAAAATAATATATCAGAATACCTCCACTGATAGGAAATTCTATAACAGGTACAATCTGTGACTTCTTAATGTAGACGTTAGATGTTCAATATCTTGATTGGTATAGTGGGTACATGAGTATATACATTTGTCAAAACTCATCATCAGATTTTAAATGTACCTTGGATAGGGTGCCTGAGTGGCTCAGTCAGTTGAGCTTCTGACTTTGGCTCAAGTCATGATCTTGTAGTCCATGGGTTTGAGCCCTAGGTCAGGCTCTGTGCTGACAGCTCAGAGCCTGGACTCTGCTTCAGATTCTGCCCCTCTCTCTCTGCCTCTCCACTCTCCCTCCCTTCTTCCCCATTCAAAAATAAACATTAAAAACTTTTAAATGTACCTTGGACATTAAACAAAACATAAATCATGGGGCGCCTGGGTGGCTTAGTCGGTTAAGCGTCTGACTTTCGCTTAGGTCATGATCTTGCGGTTTGTGGGTTTGAGTCCCGCGTCAGGCTCTGTGCTGACTGCCAGCTCAGAGCCTTCAGCCTATTTCAGAATCTGTGTCTCCCTCTCTCTCTGACCCTCCCCTGCTCACGCTGTCTCTCTCTCTCTCCTAGAAATAAATAAAAATATTTAAAAAAAAAGAAAAAAGAAAAAAAAGAAACAAAACATAAATCAGATGATGTCATCCCCCAGCTCCAAACCCAGCATAGTTTCCCAACTGTTCTTAGACTAAAACTCAAGCTCCTTCCCACAATCCACAAGGCAATGAATGAATTAGCCTATTTCCTCTAAAACCTTGCCTATTTTTCTATCCCTCATTACTACATTCCAATAATATTGGTCTTCTCAATGTTTATTAAAAATTCCAAATATTCTTTTAAAAAAGAATATACAAGGTGAAAAAGAGAAAGGAGAAGAACCAGGAAAGAGCAGTAATCACAATGTGTGGACTTTACTTGGATTCTGACTCATACAAAATGCAAAAGAAAATCATTTACAGCATTTGTGCTACACTTATTGCACTGATAAACTCAGTGAATGGCTTTCCTGAATTCACCCCCTCTGTCTTGAATCCTTCTAGTTCCCTCCCATTCCAACTTGCTTTTTGCTTGGTGGGGCAAAGGTGAGGCAAGCAGGGGCTTGAAAAGCACTCATTCATTAGTACCTTCTCTCTTGAACATCCGAGCTTTGCTCTTGCTCCTGTGTTTTCATCATGAAAACACACCCAACATTGCCAAATGGAGGAAAAGATATGTGGGGCAGAATCAAGTTGCCCAGACAAGGCCCTAAATATGTGAAAATCCAAACCAAGATCAACAAAATCACCTAGTTAAGTATTTCCAACCAGCTTAGAGCAACAGAATCACCCAGCTGATCCACAGGCTGTTGACTCTCTAATACACCTCTGTGGTTCTGTGGTTGTTATATTACATAACTGGTAAAGCACTGATGAGACAAATGCAAGTTAAATACTGGCTAGATATTTGATAATATTTTTTAAAACACTGTTAAAATTAATTAATAAAAAACATTTTTCTAGTTATAATAATATTCTGCTCATTTTTTTTTAAAAAAAGAGCCCTTATCTTTTAGATGCACACTGAAATATTCTTAGAAAGAACAATATGAGGTCTGGAAAATAATGTAATGTCAAAATAATAAGGAGGTGGGCTGAGAAGATTCATCATTGAAACTGATGATGAGTACGTAAGAGTTCGTTACACTGACTCTGTACTTTTCTGTATGTTTGAATCTTCCCATTATAAAAAGTGGCTTTTTTTTTTTTTTTTTAAATCTAAGCAAACCAATCTCAGGGCCTTTGCCCTTGCTACTACTACCTCTGCCATGGTTCACTGAGGTCTCAGTTAAAATGATACTTACCCAGAGAGGGTTTCTTTAACTACCCTGTCTAAAGTAGACCCTATCCCAGTCACTCTGTAGCACATCACCTTGATGACAGTCTTCTCTGGACTTATGACCATCTTAAATCATCTTGTTCATTTATTTATTTTCTGTTTCACCACCTCCATACTACCAAAATGTAAACTCTATGAGGAAGGCCTTGTTAACTTTTGATTTCCCAGCATCTAGCACATGTTTAACTCATAGGTGCTCAAATAATAGAAAGAAAAAAAGAAAAAAAAGAAATCAAACCATAGCTGCCTGAACTGAGTTTCAAATACTTAAATCAAGGCACTGTACATGGGCTAAGTACAAGACAGAAGAAACACTTCTGAGATGTCTTTATAGAACTACCACCAAACAGGGTAGTAAATGCAGACTAGCAAGCTGATTCAATCAAATCGTCTCTCTTGATAATATACAAGCAGTAGATGGAATGAGGAGAGTCATATTAGCTTAGGTTATGAACTACAAGCAGGATGGTTTTTCCATAATAACCACTGGATTTCCAGTGTTTGCATCAGGGATTAGTACAACCCCATTAGTGTGACTTTCAGTGCTAATGCACATACATCATCACCATAAACTCCCATGCTAAAGGTAGTATATATTATTTGCTTCGGGACTATAATGACCTATCTAATCACAGGAAGATGACAAATCTGACTTTAATATGATTTTATACCAGTCACTGCTTGTTGAATTGAAGAGAATTTCTATTCTAGTAGGCTGCTCTGATTTCCCCTTTTGGAATGAAACCTCTAATGAATTAAGTATTAAAGTCAGTGAATAGGGGCACCTGGGTGGCTTAGTCGGTTAAGCGTCCGACTTTCGCTTAGGTCATGATCTCGCGGTTCGTGGGTTCGAGCCCCGCGTCGGGCTCTGTGCTGACTGCCAGCTCAGAGCCTGGAGCCTGTTTCAGTCTGTGACTCCCTCTCTCCCTGACCCTCCCCTGCTCACGCTGTCTCTCTGTCTCTCTCTCCTAGAAATTAATAAAAAAAAAAAAACATTTAAAAAAAATAAATAAAGTCAGTGAATCAAAATTACTTAATAAACTTTTTCAAAGGACAGTAGGTAACAGGCGATAATCCTAAATCTCAAAGCTTAAAATGACAAGTGTGTAAATTCTGACAGTAACCTCAAAATAATCATCTCCCCCACTCGGATATCCAGTGCCCCCAACCTCTTCATCCTTACCATTCTGCCATCCATTCTTAACTTATTTCTTCCCTTTCTCTTCTTCCTCTGTTTCCATTCCAGTCCCTCATCTTATCCTTTCTTCCCTTCCCCTCCAGGTTTTCGTTAAAATGAACTCTTTCATTTTTTAAAATATTTACTGAAAATATAAGAAATGAAAAACTATAAAAAGATATCGTTTTTACCTATCAGATTGAGCATCTCCTTCCTGAGGGAGAGAAAAAGACAAACAGCAAGCTCATATTACAGAAGATGAGGCAAAGCCAAATGGGGGTTATCAATATGCAGATTTTACAAGTCTCCAGATGTGAACTGTCAGTCACAATGATTACCACAGCAATCTCACAAAGGCTATATATAAGAAACAAGAGTGCTGCTACAAGCATTCATTCTAAAAGCATTTGTTTAATGAGTTGGGAAAATTCTTGCAAACATATCCAACAATTTTCTTTCTCTTGTTTTTCAGACACTTGTTTCTCATGTAACTAAGCTCTGCATAGAGCCTAAGGTTTATGCCAACTATCTTGCTATAAAATTAAAATCTTACACTTGTGACCTCACCATCAACTTTCTGGCAATAATATCAGGTCACAGATTCTACAGAAAGACTTAGGAATATAAGCTCAGTAGGAATCTTGAAATGTTCAGAAAATTAATTAGTATTTGGCATGTCATTTAAAAAGCCTTTCATTCTGGTTCTGTCAAAAGCAGTCTGGCACATTCTCCAGCATACTAACAATCTGATGACTGGTAAACCAATGTTTTATTTAGGTCCTTTCTACAGTTCTTCAGTGTTTCATCTGCATACATACATAAGAACCAAGTCAAAATCTGAGATTCTGGAGGAGGAAGGGGCATTGCATTTGTCACGTAGCCTACCTTTAATGTTTTTCAATGCTTTTAAGACTGTTTCCTATCATATCAAACAACGGCAAGAATAGTTAGGGAAGAAAGCAAACCGAGAAAAGAGAAAATACATTTCACAGCTACAAAAAAAAGAAGTTACCTTGCAGATTTTCTTATTGTATTTTCAAATTCATTTAATTTAAAAGAATAATCACCCCTGATTACATGGCAGACCTCATTTTTTTAAAGGGCTTTACACACCAGATAGGTTGGTCATCCTCATTCTGTAAATGGATCCACTGAGGATTACTGAGGCTCCATAGTTTCTCCAAGGTCACATAGCAAGCAGATAACAGAGAAGGGATGCAAATTCAGGTCTGCTTGCAAAAGCCTATGCCCTTAACCACTATGCAACTCTGTTATTCTATCCTTTACATCTATAAAATTTACCTGACATAAGAATCTATTTCAAGACAGGTACTTTTAAAAGAATGAAATGTTTCTTTTTAACTTCTATTTCTGTCATTTATATGACAGTTGACATATCACAGAAATTCTAGTTGCTCATTATTAATTTCCATAGAAAAGCAGTAACAATCTACATTTTAGAATAACCCTGGGATTACTGTTTAGATATTCCCCCATTTTGAGAGATGCCTATATTAGGAGAACCACTGCCAATAATTAAACACATGGGAATATAAACAGGAAAGGAAACATGGGTAAAGTGAGGTGAAACAGTACTTTGTGACTAAAGAACATACATACAAGGCTGTACTTTAGTTCAGAAAACACCAAGTCTGGACATCTGGTTATAACTTACAAGAATCCAAATTTACCCAATTTCTGATTAGCAAAATGCAGAAAGTTTGCATGTGACAGACAATCACCGTGGAGCCCAACAAAGCTACAGAATGCAACTTAGGGAAAAGATGGGTATAAGGTATTTGTTCTATTTTGAAGAAGGGCAAGCTTCTCTAGCTGCTGAGGTAAAATGACTGGATTCAAACATCGAGACAGAATTTGTATTAATTTCTCCTTCATTCCCCTCGGAAGAAAGATCATGTCACTCAACAGTGATACTTCTAGCCAATTAAAGGATGGTTTTGGGCTGCAACGCTTCCTTCCACTTCACCTCCAAGCTGGAAAGATTTCAGCTATAATGTAAGATCCACAACAAGGATAAAGTAAGGAAGGGTGGGTAACATGATCTCTGTCACACAGGCAGGCAGTCTCTTGGGAAGGAAAGAGCCAAAGAATGAGCATCTCTGAACTTGACAAGTGAATGGCACAGTCACAGAGACTCTATATGCACCAGCAATCTGACTTATGCTGCTCTGTCCCTCATTTACAGAGGGTTTTAGGAACTATTTCTATATGTGCTCCATGTCAATCAAGCCTTTTCCTTCCATATGCATCAAAACTTCTATAGAATTTTGGTTTCATCATTGCTTGTTCCCATTCTCCCATTTTGCTCAGATCCCAGAGCTAGTAATTGGAGATTTTACACAGTATCCAATACACAGCAAACATTCAAAACAGACCACATTCATTATTCAGCAAGCAAGCATTTTTAAAAAATAATTTATTGAAGTAAAATTCATATAACATAAAATTAACCATTTTATTTTCTGTTTACTTATTTATTTTGAGAGAGAGAGAGTGTGCATGTGCAGGGAAAGTGCAGAGAGAGAGAGAGAGACATAGAGAGAGAAAATCTCAAGCAGGCTCCCTATGTAGCACAGAGCCTGACTCAGGGCTCGAACTCATGAACCATGAGATCATGACTTGAGCCAAAACCAATAGTTGCCCACTTAACCAACTGAGTCACACAGGGGCCCCAAAATTAACCATTTTAAAGTGAACAATTCAGTGGCATCTAGTACATTTAAAATGCTATACAACCACCACCTCTGTCTGGGTCCAAAACACTTCCATCACTCCAAAATAAAACCCCAAACCCATTAAGCAGTTTCTTCCCAATTCACCCCTGTCTGTCAGCCCCTGAAAACCATCATTCTGTATTCTGTTTCCATGATTTATCTATTCTGGACATTTCATATAAATATCATATAATATGTGACTTTCTGTGTCTAGCTTCTCTCACTTAGCAGAATGCTGTTAAGGTGTATTCATGTTGTAGTATGTGCCAGATTGTCATTTCTTTTTATGGACAAATAATATTTCACTGTATGCATATGCCACAAGCTGTTTACCCATGTATCCATCGATAGATGTACTGGATACTGTAATAGTGCTGTTATAAACATGGATGTATATACATCTTTTTGAGTACTTGTTTTCAATTCTTCTGGGTGTATACCTAGGAGTGAAATTGCAGGGTTACATGGTAATTCTATATTTAATCTTTGAGAAACTGTCAAATTGCTTTCCACAGCCCAATAAGCATTTTTTTTTTAATGTTTATTTATTTTGATGTGTGAGCCCTCATGCAACCGGGGGAGGGACAGGGAGAGAGGGAATCTCAAGCAGGCTCTATGCCATCAGCACAGAGCCCAACGTGGGGCTCAATCTCACCAACCATGAGATCATGACTTGAGCCGACACCAAGAGTTAGACACTCAACCAACTGTGCCACTCAGGAGCCCCGTAACAAGCACCAACCATATACTAAAGTCTGTGTTCTCATGATGTTTACATTCTAGTGTGAAAAAAAAAAATAAACTAGTTAATTACTAATTATATATGTAAATTTATGCATATATATAATAGTATCAGATGGTGCTAAGTGATACAAAAAAATTAAGCAGAGTAGGATACAGAGAGTTATGGGAGGGTACTATTTCATACAGAGTGATCAAGAAAGACCTACAAAGATACACAAACAATATGAAACAAGATCATTAAATACTTTTAGACACCTCAATAGTCAGTGAAACATCATTCTTTATGAAATACAATTGCTTATATGACATTTTTTCAAAGTACTTTCATCTTTTTGGCGAGAATAATATTCCCTTTGTGACTTTTTTCTGAATGTTAATTCAGACTGGTAACTTTATATAAAGGTTCTTACTATTTATTTTGTTCAACACAAAATAAAACCCACCTGGTAAATTCTGTATGCCCTGTGGCAACAAACTTACATTTCCGATATGATTACAGTTTGGAGGTAATCACCAAATAAAATGTTATGTAATGTCAAGACTCTATAATCTCAACCATCCATTTTCCAGTAGAATGTAACTAGCAAATTATGAACTCAAATAAAGTATTAAGCCCCAAATCTGGGGCAAATATACTTGGCTAAAGGGTTAGAAACCCCAATTCTACTTCCTGCTCCACTGCCTTGGGCAAGTCAGTTACCTCTTCTGGATCTCAATTTTCAGAAAGTGTGGTGGGAAGGGGAGAGAGACAATGTCCAAGCTCCCTTCTGGTCTAAAGTTTAAGAGACGGGTTTGGAATAGCACATCTAGAAGTCTCTAATAGATAGCTAAAGAAACACAAAAATAATACTACAATAACAGTACCTTGGCTATCTTTAAGTCAATTTAGTTGAGTGAAAAATGGCTATCCATAATCCTACTTTCCAAATAGCTGCACTTTATAGAGATGAACTGAGAAATCAGGTTATACTCCAAATCAGGATCACCATCTATATTGCCAAGGAATTCTAGGATCAACATAATGTATATTGTAGGGTAGAAATGCACAGAAAGAATTTTAGCTCAGCACAGAATATCATAAAGCTGTCCTTTGAGTGCCTACTACATGTCTGGTATAGTTAGGCAAATATATATAATATGTATCATATACATGTATATGAATAGAGAGAGAGAGAAATCCCATTTTACACATGAGAAACTAAGACTGATAAAGTATATGTTATAGATATACAGAGTAAAAGTGGGAGTCTAACTCAGATAGGATTGAATGATTCGAAGTCCACTACTATAGTGAAAGATCTTAAAAAGATAGATACCATTCTTCACTTAAATTCATAATATTTTGTTTATATAAATGAACCCAGGGTGTAAACAAAATCCAATATCCTGGCTAATATCAATTTTCATAGGTTTTTCATTTAAAATTTGCCTCTGATATTTCTTCAATCTAAACTCCCTTATTAACTACTTATTTGACTTTCCTTTTTTCACAGACAACATATCTTTTAGAATAAAATTCTCCATTGTAGAATACTAGTTCTAAACATATTTTCTACCTACACTCTGTCCCTGGGTGATTTTACTGATTACTACCATCAGTGTGCTTATGACTCCCACATGACAGCTGCAGCCTTAACCTCCATACTAAGGTACGGACTCCTATATCCAAATGCCTCTCAAACACTTCCAAGTTACATATTTCAGAGCATCTCAATTTTAACAAGGACAAGACATAATTTTCTATTTTCCTTGCCATATCTGTGCCTCTTCCAGTCTTCCTATTACTATAAATAGTACCTCTATCCAATTGATCACTCAAGGTTAAAACTTATAATTCACCCTTGATTCTTACCTCTCTCTCCTCCCTATATCCAACCTATCACCTAGTCCTGTCAGCAATACCACCAGAATCCTGGTCCCTCCTTCTCTACTGTTCCTTCCCTAGTCCAAGTCATCACTATCACACACTCAAACTACTGCGGTAAGACTTCCCTCCTAACGGATCGCCTTTCCTGATCTCCCATAATCTGCACAGCGACCACAGTGATCTTTTTAAATCACTGATCAGATGATAGCACTTTGAGGCTTAAAACGCTTCAGTGGCTTACCACTGCACTGAAATGAAATCCATACACCTAGCCTACTGCAAAGCTTTATGACCTGGTCTCTACCAAACTCCCTGACACCACTGCCTATCACAACTCTTCACTCTCCTTGTTCCTGCACATTGATCTTCCAAGTTCATTTCTCTCTCAGAGTCTTTGCATCTGTTGTCTTCTCTATCAGGAAACTTTGTCCCCAAATCTGTATGTAGCTAGCTCCATCTTGTCATTCAGGTCTCAGTTAAAAATGTTATCTCCTCACTAAGACCACATCACTCTCTATCTCATCAAACACTTTATATTCTTAAAGCATTATCATTATGTGGAATGATTTTCCTAGCGTATTTATCACTAGCTTCCTCTCACAAACATGTAAGTTATTTGACAGCAGAAATCTGGTTTTTGTTTATTGTTGTATCCCAAATACAAAAGAAAAAAAAAACCCTATTACATGGCAGACACTTGATAAATATTAAATAAATGAGTAAATGAACAAATAAACCCACAAAGTATTTTGAAAGTTAAAATTATTATATTTTTAACATTTATTTATTTTTGAGAGAGATAGCACACAAGCAAGCAGGAGAGGGACAGAGAAGATCTGAAGCGGGCTTCATGCTGACAGCAGAGGCCAATGCGGGGCTCAAACCCACAAACTGCAAGATCACAACCTGAGTTGAAGTCAGACGTTTAACCAACTGAGCCACTGAGATGCTCCAATATAATTTAAAATTATTAAACCATCCTCTACCAACTAATGCAGAATGTATGTCTAACTCACCTTTCCATCTCCAGAGAACTTCTACAGTCAGAAGAAGTACAGAACTTGTACAGTGTAGGTGCTTAAAAAATGACTGAAACAATGAAGGAAATTATGCTCTAAATTGTTTAAAATATCCTTAATTATATATTTACAATGTACTTAAGTATATATATTAACATTTACTGAGTAGTATATACCAGTCTCTGATCTAAATGCCTTCCATATTATCTCATTTGATACTCCTAACAACTCTATGAGGTAAGAAATACCATTATACACATTTTCCAGACATAGGATCTAAACAAAAAAGATCCTGCAAAAAAGGTGGGGGCCCCTTGGGTGGCCCAGTTGGTTAAGCGTCCAACTTCAGCTCAGGGTATGATCTCGCATTTCGGGAGTTCGAGTCCCAGTGTCACCTGTGCTTGTCAGCTCAGAGCCTGGAGCCTGCTTTGGATTCTGTGTCTCCCCCTCTCTGCTCCTACCCCACTCATGCCCTGTCTCTCTCTCAAAAATAAATAAATATTTAAAAATAATAAAAATAAGATAAAAACAAATAACATTTTTTAAATTAAAAAAAATTAAAATAAAGAGCTGAAATAACTTGCCCAACATAATACAACCAGTAAGTAGCAGAGTGGAAATCTGAACCTAGACATTTCTCCTCACAAGTACTGGCATTAGCTAAATGAATATTCTAAGAAAGGATTTGCCATTTTACACATTTGAACTGAAGTCTCTTCAGAACTTGTGGTTCTTCCAAACTTAGGTCAAAAGTTTATTTAGGTCACAGTTTTGAGATAATCTTACCTAATTATTACTTTATGTTAGAACAGGTAACCTTCTAGAATAGTTTTCTCTGCTATGAGGTCCAGGGCAATACCAGAAGAATCTGTGAGCAATGAAAGAACTGTGTAGCATAAACTTAACTCATAATTACTGGAGGGAGAAATTGGGTTTATAGCTTACTATTAAGCATATGATCCAATATGAAATTTAACAGGGTACTGAAGAAGTGGAAAAAATTCTGAAATGTTTGGCTACACATATGAAAAGTGATATGAAATTTACCACTTCACAACAGGGTTGGTGGAAAGTTAATATGAGGTTATATTTTTTCATAATATATAATTCAAATCTATAAAGACTGATAAGCAATAGCCTTTTGTCTTTGCTCTTCAAAAGCTCTGGTACAGTCATTACCCAAAAGTTTTAAAAGCTTTAAGATTCCACACTTCAGAATGTCAAACTTATTTGTAAAAACAGACAAACCCCATGGTGTGTCATGTTTAATATTTGGAGCTCCTCTGATCCCTCCCTGGAAGCCTCAGCAGTAGACAACCTCAAAAATGTTCCCTACACTCATGCTTGGAGTTTCAGTCTATAATTATTCTCTTCCTCTGCCTCTCCAGGTCCTCTACCAAAGATCACTACACTGCATGGATCCTAACTCATGATAGCCTAGACCAGAAAGGAAAACCCTCCAAAACTCCAACCCCAAAAGAACCTTAAATGACAAAACTATGTAGATCTGCACTGAAATAATCCAATGAAAGTATATACAACAAGAGGAGTAAGTAAGCAAAAGGTTAAGAGAAAAGAACAGCAGACCAACCTTTCAACTATTCTCTGAAATCTACACTCTTCTGGGTTATCTTAGAATCCTCAAGCATGATTTATGTGTCTGATCTGTCTCCTCAGCTTGACACTAAGTATACTGAATAGCATAGCATCTGTAAATCTCCCTAATAAAAACATCTGTAAATTGCTCCCCCTAGAATACCACTCAAAGTCCAGTATATTTTTACTATCCTGTCAGTTTTCTGCCGTGATATTATGACAGGGTTATTTCATTTTAAAGGTTACCATTCCTTCAACTGCCAGATATCAGCAATCACAGAGGCAAATAATGGAACAGCATTTCTGTAATCTACATAGAGTCAACATTTTTAAAAAGGTTGTGGGTGAATGAGATAATTCAATAATTTTAAAACCTAGTCTGATGAGAAAATTAGAAAGACTTCCAAATCTTAGGAAAAATAAAATCCTTCCACTGTTAAATAGTTATCATCATAACTGAATCAAGGCATTCCATTACATTTCATTTTTAGTTATATATAAGTCAATATCCTATATATATTATAAAATAATCTGAAAACCAGAAAAACCTGTAATAGTGGCTTTTATACCATCTTCATTTAATTTTAATATAAAAATACAAACTGCTATCTTAACATGAGGTCCTTGCTTAATTTCTAATTGACTTCACTTCCATCCTTTCTTTCCTATATCTTGTCTCATTCGGTCGACTTTAAATATATTCATGCCAATTCTCCATGTTCTCACCAGCATGATTAAAAATTTCTTATACAACACTGGTATGAGAGATGATTGATAACAATCTGATTTTTTTTTCAAATTGATTCCTTGCTGGGTCTGTGGGGTAAAAAAAAAATGTTAAAAGTGATTTAAATGCTAGATTTTCTGAAATCTGTTTTTCAGACGAGTATCAAAAGAGAAAGAAAATGAGCATATAGTAATTCTACCTTTAAAATGAGAAGTCCACTGTGAAAATAGAGAACAGATACATTCAAAGAAACTGAGTAATAAACTGCTCAAGCCATTTTCTGAAAAGAAATTGCATTCCTGGTTGTTACTGTTAAAATTATAGAAAACAACTCCCTGTTCTTCAAAAACCACTAAAGTATGTCCTCCAAATCATAGGAATTATTATTTTGAAAATGTAAAGGTACTAAGAGCAAAATTACATTGTTAATAAATGTGAGTAATGAGCTGTTGTACTGGAAGACAATCGTGGTAAAATATATACAATACTAACCCATCTTGCCCAAAAAAAAGACAAAGAGTAATAAAGACTATTCTAAAATTGATTAAATCACTTTAAAAGAGAGGTTGACACTTTTGAAATTCTTTAGCATGGGATTCTCCTCCTATGGATATTGCACAAATGTCTTTGTCTTGTCTAAAGTGTACTAAAATTACAAATACACACTCATACTGAGGAAAATTGCTTTTACTTATCAGGTGGAAAGAAACAAAAAAGCCCTGAAAAACAGGTATTTTCAGCGAAGAAAAGTAAAGCAGGAAAGTGAAGGTATAATAAAAAGGACTATAATCAGAGATATGGGAGGAAGACAAACTGCATTAATTAATTTTCTTTAAGAAATGAGACTAGCTGCACACTGAGATGAATTGTCTCATTTGCCAAGTGTCCCAAGTGGCAAAGTCAAACAAATAACTCTGTAATTCTTCATTAGTATTTCATCAAGTTTAACCATTTGCAGACTGCCAAAAAGAGGGGGGGAAATGATCTCTCAAGTCTTATGAGAATTACAACTAATCAACTTTTATGTATATTTTCCAATATCTTCCTTTGTTGAAACAATCCAGTGCTAAATGAAAATGGCAGAAATACAGAGCAAAACCAAATAAGATAAACAGCAGAAAGAGCCCACTCATGGTGGGAGGCCACAGTGGACAGAGCAAAGTCAAATCCTTCAGAGGTGGGTTTAAATTCTGAGTCTTCCACTCCCCAGTTAAATGGTTTTCCCCATTTATTTAGTCTCTCAAGTTTCAATTTTCACAAATACACAAGATGAAGGACACACCAGCACGGCAGGGCCACTGTGAGAAGATCGTGACAATATCACATACATATATATTATCTGACTTTTACCTTAGTAAATGTCAATCCCCCTAATAAAGTACACAAGTCAGGCAAGTATTTACTTTCATGTTTCATATTTACTGTTAAATGTTCAAAAATTTGAGTTTACTATGTGATCTTCCAAAGCCAAATGACTCTTACTCAACATTTAGTTGACAAATTTAGTCTTCAATTTTTATGTACTTTCACCACAGAGGTAAGACTTAAGGAAAGATTTGTTATAAATTTCTTTTTCCTCTGGACATAAACTTTTTTCCTCGGCCCCAGTAACAAATAAAATTTTAAAGCAAATCCTAGCTTTTATAGCACATAAGACATTTTTTCAAAATGAAAATGCCTTTATCATTTTTATAATTATAAAATTAATAAATTATCTTTATATTTTAAAAATAGATATTATAAAAATATCATAAAGAAGCATTTTTTAAAATCACTTAAAAATCCTACCACCCAGAGACAATCATGGTTAAGGCTTTGATCTATAAATAAACATAAACACACACGCCTCCATCTTAGACTTCTTACTCTGTCCAAATGTATATATAGATTTTAATAAAAACTAGGAGATTAACACCCTTCAAAGAGGCTTTGAATGTCTTTTATTAACTGTATAAAATCCTAAGAACAACACTAGAATAAAATGAATAAAATTTCCACAATCCCAACAACTTCAATCAAGGAGTTTTATTTTTGCAACATCCATTTCTTTTTTTTTTTTTTTTTTATTTATTTCTAGGAGAGAGAGAGAGACAGCGTGAACAGGGGAGGGTCAGAGAGAAAGGGAGTCACAGACTGAAACAGGCTCCAGGCTCTGAGCTGGCAGTCAGCACAGAGCCCGCCGCGGGGCTCGAACCCATGAACCGCGAGGTCATGACCTAAGCGAAAGTCGGACGCTTAACCGACTACGCCACCCAGGCGCCCCATCCATTTCTAATGCTTATGTAATTGTAATATGAATTATAACTGACATAATTATAATCATAAAAGATACAGTTTTATATTCTTTCTTTATCCATTGTAAGAATGTTCTATGTTGCTACATGAAATAGTTAATACAACAAATGAAATATTTTGTTATAAGTAGCAATATCAATCCATCCTGGATGATGATTTATAAAGCCAATTGCTCAGGGCGCCTGGATGGCTCAGTCAGTTAAGTGTCCAACTTCAACTCAGGTCATGACCTCGGGGTTTGTGAGTCTAAGCCCCACATCAAGCTCTGTGCTGTTAGCACAGAGACTGCTTGAGATTCTCTCTCTCTCTCTCTCCCTCTCTCTACATATATACATATATGTATATATATATGTATATCTTTGCCCTTCCCCTGCTCTCTCTCTCTCTTAAAATAAACTTTAAAAATTTTTAATAAAAAATTAAAAGTAAATAAGAAAAAGACAATTGCTCATTTTTGGAAATGACTAGTTTTAATAACAAACATGCCTACTTGTGCTTTTAAGGTGAAACCTCTACTTTTGTTGCTATGGAAAATAAACAAGACATGTGAAAACCCTTGGTAAACCTGCATGATATGAATAAAATGTATCATTATCATCAGTGGAACATATAATTTTATGAATGTCCATCACAAGTATATGTGATATTGCTCAATATTCTTAAGAATGACTTTTCTAGGACTTTTGCTCCTGGCAGATAAAATAAGACCCCTCCTCTATCATACAACTAGATCCAGGATAAGCTATAAAAATATTTTTTAACATATTCCTGAGATTGAAAGTGAGTAAGTAAGGAAAAGCTCTAAGAGGGAAAAAAGAAGCACGAGCTGAAATAGAGAGAGGGAGTGGAGGAAATAAACCTGGAAGAACTGAATAAGAGTCTCCCACCCGAATTTTTTTTTAAGTTTATTTATTTCTGAGAGACAGAAAGAGAGGGATGGAGAGGGAGGTCTGGGGGGAGGGGGCAGAGAGAGAGAGAGAGGAAGAGAGAATCCCAAGCAGGTACCACACTGACAGCACAGAGCCCGACATAAGGCTCAACCCCGCAAACCGTAAGATTGTGACCTGAGCCGAAATCAAGAGTCAAATGCTTAACCAACCGAGCCCCCCAGGCTCCTCTCTTGCCCTCAAATTAAGCAAAGACTCTTGGATGGCACTAAAGTCGTCCAGGTCTATAAAACCCACGGTCTGACAGAAAGAAATGCAAATCCTCCCTGAGATAAACGATCTCAGTTTAGGCCCTTTAGGAATTTCAAAGATTACATTCAAATAAATATGTACTAATGAATTTTTAAAATTACTAAGCCATTTAAGAAATTAAGATACCACAAGTGAAAGATAGCAAAAACAGCACAATTTAAACTCCCAAGCATGTTGCTTTTTACTTCTACATTAAAAGATATTTATACTTCCACAAAATCAGAATTCAAAGCTTTATTTCTATGATATGACCAGATCTATCAAAGATGTAAATAACATGACAGAAGTATGTGACAACACTTCTGAGGTGGTCTTGTCCCTCTACACATGTGTATACACGCATGTACTCACACACACACACACACACACAACTGCAACAGTGAGTCTAACAAAGCATCTAAATCCAACTATTAGGTTGTAGTTTTCAGGAAACAGAAGAGACCCATAACATGTTAAAGCTAACACAAGGATATAATCAGCAAAGTCCAGACTAGAAAACAACTGGACAATTGACTCTGTTTCTTCAACAAGTAATTTGCAAGAGGACAGAGAAAGCAAGAGAGCCAGTGAGTGAGACAGATCAAGAACATTTGAGGGCGGGGGTGGGGGGGTGGGGGGGGCTGGAGATTAAGAAATTTATAAGACATAGCAAGCAATATGTAGATCTTAATTTAGATCATGAGTCAAACATGCTATGGGGTGGAAATGGGAGCCATTAATGAAACAATGAGGGAAATCTGAACACTGATTCATCTGACAATAATGAGAAATTACTGTAAATTATATTTACGTGCAATGACAGTGTGTGGTTATGTTCCTTGTTCTTTAAAAATATCTTTTGCCTTTATAAATACTTATTGAAATATTTGTAAATGAAATAATAATGTCCATGAATCCTTCAAAATAACAGATAAAAAAGGACTGGCCGGGAGTTAGTAATTGTATATAGGAACTGCCCTCTCTCTACTTGTATATACCTAAAGTTTTCATGATAAAAAGTTTATAAAACAGTTAGACCTCTCCAGCCACCCAGATATCTATTTTCAAACTATGTAAGAGCTGTTTCCCCATCCCAGCAGAAGATGGCAAGGTTTATCCTCTGGAGAGGTTAAAACACTGGGTCTCTGATACAAGGGGCACCAGGAACAATCAAGTGTAGGAATCTGCATGAAATGGGAATTCAAGTGAGGCACCTGGCTGGCTCAGTTGGAAATGCCACTCTTGATCTCAGGGTTGTGAGGTCAAGCCCTACATTGGGCGTAGAGATTATTGAAAAATAAACTTTAAAAAATGAGAATTTAAAGTTTATTTGATGAATGTTGAGATTCTCCTCACTGGTAGTCAGAGGAGTGCACTTCAGGTCAGAAACGGAAATATTCCTCATGACAGAATCTCACAGTCCTCAGAGAAAAGATGTAAAAAGACTGACATCAGGAGTTCCTCCCAAAGAAACAGCCCAGCCAGTCAACCAATACCAGCATGTACTCTTAAATAGTACACAAAGTTCAAAGACCATCTGACATTTGAGAAAAGTATCCGAATATGAAAGACAGAGATTTAAAGTGCTGAAGGAAGTGAGGGAGGGAGGGGAAACGTGGAAGAAATAGACTAAAGAAAATTTCAAAACAGCTATTATACCCTTTGAGAAATGAGTAAATATTGCATATATAAAACAAGAATGGGGAACTAGAAAAAAGGAAAAAATCAGAGAACCAAGGTCTTAGAAATAAAAAAATAAGAGAAATTTTAAAACTAAACAGAAGAGTTAAGATTATAGAGCTGAAGAAATACTGCAAAAAACAGATGAAGGAATAAGAGATGGAAAACAAGAGGGAAACATTATTGGATTAGCTAAGAGATTAGATATCAGAATAAAAGCAGTCTAAGAAAAGAGACAGAGAAAACTCTGAAAATGAAACCATCAAAGAAATTTCCCAGAATTAAAGTACATGGGGTTTTAAAGTACTAGGAGCTGGCCATTAAGTGTCGTGCATAACTGAAGAAAACAAACTGCTTAGAACACATTAAAGACAGGTTGCCTGGGTGGCTCAGTCGGTTAAGCATCTGACTCTTGATTTCAGCTTAGGGTCATGATCTCACAGTTTGGGAGTTCAAGCCCCAAGTCGGGCTCTGCCCTGAACAGTTCAGAGCCTGCTTAGGATTCTCATTCTCTCTCTCTCTCTCTCCCCCTCTCTCTCTTTCTCTCTCTCAAAACAAATAAACTTAAAAAAAATACACTAAACACAAAGAAGATTCTATAAGCTTCTAGAACTAAAAAAATTTTCATATAAAAAATTAAGATTTTATTTTATTTATTTTTTATTTCTAGGAGAGAAAGAGACAGCGTGAGCAGGGGAGGGTCAGAGAGAGAGGAAGTCACAGACTGAAACAGGCTCCAGGCTCTGAGCTGGCAGTCAGCACAGAGCCCGACGCGGGGCTTGAACCCACGAACGCGAGATCATGACCTAAGTGAAAGTCGGACGCTTAACCGACTAAGCCACCCAGGCACCCCAAAAAATTAAGATTTTAAACTGCATCAGAATTTTCAACAGCAAAAAGAGGGCAATGACTGCATAATCAATTACTTCAAAACTCAGAGGGGAAATAATTCCTAACCTACATTATTATAACTAGCCAAACTATTCATCTCTTGTGAGAGTAAAATAAAGACGTTGCTAGCAACACATGCAAGGTTTCAAGATTTGTCTTTACATGTTTCATTTCTCACAAAACAGCTAGAGAATGTATACCTCTAAAACAATAAAGATGGGAAGATCACACGGGATCCAAAAAATAATGAATCAAACATAAGAGAGGGATAAGAGGTATCCCTTAGTTATAGTACACGGTTAGTGTAACAACAGCAGCTGTAGAGGAACCAGTACAAACCAAAGCAGATCAGAAGGCTCCAGAGAGATTTCTTCAAGAACAGAAAATTATTAGAATGTTTCATGTGTCTGAACATGTTAATATAAATTTCACACACCCAGAAAGATTTAGGGGACTTAATTCATAATATATATTAACCATCCCCAATTTTCTTTTCCCATTTCCTAAAGCCATGGCAAACCGGCTTTCACCCCTACCACTCCACTGAATCTGCTCATGTCACAGCCATCAGTTAGTTCCATGCTGCCAAATCCAACAGTCAAAAATTTTTGAAAGAAAAAATGGAAATACAACGTATAAACACCTATAGTATGCTGCGAAAACAGTTCTAGGAGAAAAGCTTAATAAATACTTACGTTAAGGAAAAAGATCTCAAATGAATAACTTAATCTTACACACCAGTGAACTTAAAAAAGAAAAACAAAGTCCAAAGTTAGCAGAAGGAAACAAATAAATGTCAGGGCACGAATAAATGAAACAGAAACAACAGAAAAGCAATAGAAAGACAAAGCTAAGAGTTGTTTTTTTAAAAAAAATCAACAAAATTGACAAAACCTTAGCTAGACTAAGAAAAACTCAAGAGACAAAACTCCGAGAAAAACTCAGAGAAGACTCAAATGAATAAGATAATACATAGATGTGATGTAATGTGATGTGATGTGTCCGTGTATAAACAGAGAGAAAGAGAATATGATATAAAAAGAAATTGCTAGGCCCTAGAAATAAAGAAAGCACAAATTCATGGCTGTCTTGAAAAAACTTAAGCTACATGGAGACAGCATACATGGATAAGATAATGTAAGATTTAAATTTTAAATTAGCCTATCAGGTAAACTGATTTTTTAATAGAAAAATTTTTCCCTTTATTTTATTTTTTTTAAACTTTTCATCCCAGTTAGTTGGCATATAGTGCAATAATGATTCAGGAGTAGAATCCAGTGATTCATCCCCTACATCTAACACCCAGTGCTCATCCCAACAAGGGTCCTCCTTAATGCTCCTTGGTCATTTAGCCCATCCCACCACCCACAATCCCTCCAGCAAACCTCTGTTTGTTCTCTGTATTTAAGAGGCTCTTATGGTTTGTCCCTCTCCCTGCTTTTATATTATTTTTGCTTCCCTTCCCTTATGTTCATCTCATTTGTATCTTAAACTCCACGAGTGAAGTCATATGATATTTGTCTTTTTCTGACAATTTCGCTTAGCATAATACCCTCTAGTTCCATCCATGTAGTTGCAAATGGCAAGATTTCATTCATTTTGATTTCTAAGTAATACTCTATTATATATACATGTATCATAATTTTTTAAATAACAACTTTATTGAGATATAATTCACACACCATAAATTCATTATTTAAACTATACAATTCAGTGGTTTCAGTATAATCTATCACCATGATCAATTTTAGCACATTTTCATCATTCCAAAAAGTAACTCCATATCCATTAGCAGTCACTCTCATTTCTGCCTCCTCCTAGCTCCTGGACACCAGTAATTTACTGCCTGTCTCTATTGATTTGCCTATTGTGGTAATTTCATATAAGTGAAATTATACAATATATGATCTGGTTTCTTTCACTTACAATAGTGTTTTCAAGTTCATTCATGTTGTAGCATGTATCAATACTTATTCCATTTTATGGCTGAATAATATTCTATTGCATGGCTATAACACATTTTTTCTACCCAATCATCATCTGATGTACATTTGGGTTGTTTCTAATTTTTGAATATGCTGCTACAAACATTCTTGTAAAAGTTTTTGTATGAACATGTTTTCAATTCCCTTGATATATCACTAGGAATAGAATCACTGAGTCATATGGTAACTCTCTAATGTTTTAAGCTGCCAAACTATTTTCAAAGAGTACCATTTTTGGTACCCCCCCAGCAGTGTATGAGGGTTCTAGTTTTTCCATATTTTCCTGAATATTTGTCGCTGCCTTTTGTTTTTCATTTTAGCCATCCCAATGGGCCCAGCACTATAATTTTTGAAAATATATCTTCTCATTTCACAATATATGTATATATCAAATCATCACATGTGCACTTTAAACTTACACAATGTTATATGTATAAAGCTGGAAAAAATGAGGTACACTTATTGTTGGAAGTGGAAAATACAGACACACACACACACACACACACACACACACACCCCTTAGAGACTGTATCAAACTCAAAAGCTTCTTCAAAGCAAAGGAAACCATCAACAAAACGAGAAGGCAGCCTACTGAATAGGAAAATTTCTTTGCAAATCAAAGGTTAACATCCAAAATACATAAAGAACTCCTACAACTCAAAGAACAAGCAAAGAACAATCCAGTTTAAATCTAGAGTAACTAAATAGACATTTTTCCAAAAATGACATACAGATGGCCGATAGGTACATGAAAAGGTGCTGAACGTGGATAATCAGGAAAATGCAAATCTAAACCATGAGACATCACTGCATACCTGTTCGAATGATTATCAGAAAGACAACAGATAACATCTAGTATTAATGAGGATGTGGAAAAGGGAACCCTTGTGTGCTACTGGTGGAAATGTAAGTTGGTATAGTCACTATGGAAAACAGCATGGAGGGGCCTCAAAAAATTAAAAATTCGACTACCATATGACCCAGAAATCCCTTTTCTGGGTAGATATCCAAAGATAATGAACACAAGATATTGAAGAGACACCTCCATTCCTATGTTCACTAGAGCATTATTCACAATAGTCAAAATATGAAAAAAAACTAAGTTTCTGTCAAGGGATAAATGGATAAAAAATGATACGGTATATATATATGATAATGGAATATCATTCAGGCACTAGAAAGAAGGAAATCCTGCCATTTTGACAATGTGGATTAACCCTGAGGGCATCATGCTAAATGAAATAAGCCAGCCAAAGAAAAACAAATACTGCATAGTATCACGTATATAAAACTGGGGGGGTGGGGGGGGGTCACACTCAAAGAAACAGAGTAAAAAAGTGGTTGCCAAGGCTAGGGAATGGTAAAATAAGGAAAGATGGTAAAAGGGTACAAACTCTCAGCTAGAAGATGACAAAGACCTGAGGATCTAATGTAAAACATAGTGACTATGGTTGATAACACTGTATTATCTGACTAAAATTAGTTGAGAATTTCTCACCTAATGTTCTCACCAAAAATAAATAAATACATGAATGATGAACATATTAACTAAATGGGGGAACCCATTCACAATGTATACATATCAAATCAGTATGATGTACACTTCAAATATCTTACAATTGTGTTAATTATATCTCAATGAAGCTAGTAAAAATAATAATATACTTTAATTCTAGCATCCTTTCAAACAATATAAATATTATGTACTGAATAAATATTTGTCCAATTGATGTGCTAATGTTAAATCCTTTGTAGAGTGTGCAAAAGTGAGAGAAGCCTCCAAGAAGGAATCATCACCGCCTTAACCTACAAGACTACCACGAGCTCTCTGACAGCTCCAGCATCTGTCTGGTATCATCCATTTACCTGTTTTGCTGTTAGAATTCCACTGGCAGCGTGGCTAAGATCATTTACTTTAATCATTATGTCCATATGACTTTCTTGAGCTCGCTCATAAAGTAGGAAGTTAAGAATTCTGAGGGAATGTCAGAGAAAGTACTAATCTCTCAAAAATATTTTTCTTATAGAAGGATCTATCATTACAAGCAGAAGATGATTACAAAATGATGATGTAGAAATACTCTAATATAGGTCCAATTGGCCCTTAATATTCAGATTAGTTTTATCTTTTGATTAATATATAATCTTGCGAGGACACAGTTAATTACATTAAGGTCTACAATATGCAGAAACCTCAACATTTATAATAGACAATTTCTTATCACAAGAATCCCATAATTTTCATTAGCAGCAATAATTTCTATTTGTTAACAGTAACAATCTTCTACGTGATTCCTGACAACTTGAGTTTCATAAAGCTGTACAAAGAATAAAATAAAAATTTAGACAACAATTTCACAAAATGAGACAAGAGGAAGAAAAACTAGTAACAGATCACTTGAGGTACTGCACTCTGTGGCTGGAATAAAAATCACATCCATCACTCCACTATACTTGTATTTTGATTACAAACTTGAAAAACACAGTGCCTTTTTTTATTAAAGTATAATTAACATAGTGTCACATTAGTTTCTGATGTACAATATATGATTCAACAATTCTATATATTACATCACAATAAGTATACTATTAATCCCTTTTATCTATTTCACCGACCTCCTCTCTGGCAACCACTAAGTTTGTTCTCTGTATTGCCTCTTGTTTTTTGTTTGTTCATTTCTTCTGTTTCTTAAATTCCACATATGAGTGAAATCAAATGGTATTTGTCTTTCTCTGACTGACCTGTTTCACTTAGCATTAAACCCTCTTAGATTTCCATGTTGTTGCAAATAGCAAGACTTCATTCTTTTTATGGCTAAGTAATATTCCATTACATATATATATCATATCTTCCTTATCCATTGATGGACGCTAGGGTGACTTCCATATCTTAGCTACTGTAAATAATGCTACAAATAACATAGGGATGCATATATCTTTTTATTGGTGTTTTTGTGTTCTTTGGTTAGATACCTAGTAGTGGAATCACTGCATTATATGGCAATGCTATTTTTAATTTTTTGAGGTAACTCCACATGGTTTTTCACCATGGCTGCACCAGTTCACATTCCCACAAAAGCTGGACCAAGGTTCCTTTTCATCTACATCCTCACCAACACTTGTTATTTCTTATCTTTTTATTTCTAGACATTCTGACAGGTGTAATGTGCTATCTCATTGTGGTTTTAATTTGCATTTTCCTGACATTTAGTGATGTGGAGCATCTTTTCATATGTTTGTTGGCCCTATTTTCTGTATCTTCTTTCAAAAAATGTCTATTAGGGTCCTCTGCTCATTTTTAATTGGATTATTTGGGGGGTTTTATGTTGAGTTTTATAAGTTGTTTACAAATTTTAGGTATTTATCCCTTATCAAATCTATTATTTGCAAATATCTTCTCTCATTCAGTAGGTTGCCTTGTCATTTTGTTGATGATTTCTTCCACTGTGCAAAAGCTTTTTATTTTTGTGTATCCCAATAGTTTAATTTTGCCTTTGTTTCACTTGCCTGAGAAGACATATCTAGAAAACAGTTTCTATGGCCAATATAAAAGAAATTACTTCCTAAGTTTCTTTCTAGGAGTTTCATGGTTTCAAATCTCACATTTAGATCTTTAATCCTTAGTGAGCCTAATTTTTGTGTATGATATAAGAAAGTGGTCCAGTTTCATTCTTTCGCATGTAGCTGTCCAATTTTCCCAGAACCATTTGTTGAAAAGTCTTTCCTCCATCTCATATTCTCGCCTCCTCTGTCATAGATTAATCGACCATATAAGCACAGCTTTATTTCTGGGCTCTCTGTTCTATTGCATTGATCTATGTGTCTGTTTTAGTGCCAGTACCATACTGAGAAACAGGGTGTCTTATTTGATAAAATTTCAGAGGCCAGAGGATTATTTCTTCCTGGTGTGAAATTTGAACATTTCAGAAAATATTTCTGTGTCTATTTCCAGACTTCTGCAAAAACTGGTAAAAATAAACATTTATAGAATACTATGTGCCAAGCATTGTGTTAGGCACCAGATGTACCAATAAAGAAATAAAAATGGCCATTGTTCTCAAGGAGTTCACAATCTAGTGAATGTATGAAATATAACCATCATAAAAGCTAGCATTTACTGAGCAACTCACATGAGATAGTAATTATATTAAAATCTTTACATAGATTCAAACCCAGGCTCTGTGCCTGTTGTTAATCATATGAAAATGTGATATGTAAGATGTTTTAGGAAAGGAAATCATCTGAATCTCAAAGCAGAAAATGACACACTGTGTTAAGAGTACATGGAAAAACAAGTTAGGGACAAGAAGTGCAAGAATTGGGGCTGAAAATTTTAGTAGCAGTCAGATCATGGAGGGTCTGGAATGCCATGCTGATGAAAAATTAAGGAAGTCCTATATCATGTTAATGGGTTGGAAGATTCACTATTATTAAGATGTCAGTCCTCACCAAATTTATCTATAGAGTCAATGCAATACAATTAAAATGGTAGCTAGTTTTGGTAGAACCTGATAAGCTGATTCAAAAACTTGCATAGAAATCCAAAAGACCCAGAATAGCCAAATAGTTTTTGAAAAGAAGAACAATGTTGTAAGACTCACTATCTGACTTCCAGACTTACTATAAAGTGACAGTAACCAAGACAGCATGATGATGATGTCATGATACATGTATAAATCAAAGGAACAAAATAAAGAATCCTGAAACAGATTCAAGTATATATAAAGCCAACATATTTTCAACAAAATAAGCAAGTTAATTCAATTGTAAAAAAAGATGGTTTTTCAGTTAATGGTATCTTAACAACTTGGTATCAATACAAAAAAAATTGCACCTAAAACCTTAACTCACACCATACACAAAAATTAGGGGTGCTTGGGTGGCTCAGTTGGTTAGGTGTCCGACTTCGGCTCAGGTCATAATCTCATGGTTCGTGGGTTCCAGCCCCGCATCAGGCTCTGTGCTGACAGCTAGCTCAGAGCCTGGAGCCTGTTTCTGATTCTGTGTCTCCCTCTCTGACCCTCCCCTGCTCGCATTCTCTCTCTCTCTCTCTCACTCACTCTCTCTCTCTCTCAGAAATAAAAAAAAAAAAACATACACAAAAATTAACTCAAAGTTGACCACAGACCAGCTCTAAGAGCTAAAACTATAAAACACTAGAATATATTCACAGTCTTTGAGTAACAAAGATTTCCTAGACATAACACAAAAAGCATGAATCATTTAAAACAAGGGATAAATTAGACTTTACCAAAATTTTAAACTTCTGATCTTTAAAAGATGCCATTAAGAAAACCAAAGCAAACTACAAAATAGGAGAAAATATTCTCAATGTATATGACTAAAGATGGATTTGATCCAGAATATATATTTAACTCAATAGCAAGAAGAAACCAACCCAATTAAAGGTTGGGCAAAAAATCTGAACAGATACTTTACAAGAGCAGATATACTGGGCTGCCTGGGTGGCTTAGTTGGTTAAGCATCCAACTTCGGCTCAGGTCATGATCTCACCGCTTGTAGGTTTGAGCCCTGTATCAGGCTCCGTGCTGACAGCTCAGAGTCTGGAGCCTGATTCATATTCTGTATCTCTCCACTTCTCTGCCCCTCTCCCACTTGTGCGCTCGCTCTCTCTCTTTCTCTCTCTCTCTCTCCCAAAAGAGAATAAACATTAAAAAAATAACAAAAGATATACTAATAGCCAATAAGCAGAGAAAAAGATGCATAATTCATCAGAAAAATGAAAATTTAAAACCAAAATAAAACACTATTACACATCCAAAAGAATGGTTAAAATTAAAAAGAATAGTAATACGTCAAAAGAGAAATCATCAGGAAAATTAGAAAGTATCTTTTGTGTATGTGTGAGAGAGGGAGGTCAGAGAGAGAGAGACAGAGAATTCCAGGAAGGGCAGAGGGAGAGAGAGAGGGGAAGAGGGAGAGAGGGAGAGAAGCAGGGCTCACTAGATGCAGAGCTCATGCTCACCCAATGTGGGACTCCAACTCACAAACCATGAGATCATGACCTGAGCCAAAGTCAGATGTTTAATGACTGAGCCACCCAGGTACTCAAATTAGAAAAATGAAAGTGAAAATATAACCTACCAAAACTTACAGGATGTAGTGAAAGTAGTACTAAGAGGGAGGTTTACTACCATAAACATTTAAATTTAAAAATAAGAAAGGTCTCTTCGGTGCCTGGGTGGTTCAGTCAGTAAAGCGTCCAACTCTTCTTGACTCAGCTCACCACCTCACGGTTAGTGGGATCGAGCCCACGTTGGACTGTGCACTGATATCATGGAGCTTGCTTGGGATTCTCTCTCTCCCTCTCCTTCTGGCTCTCCCTGATGTTCTCTCTCTAATAAATAAATACATATTAAAAAATAAATAAAAGAAAGATCTCAAATAACCTAACTTTACACCTCATGGAACTAGAGGGGAAAAAAAGGATAAACTAAATCCAATGTTAGCAGAAGGAAGGAAATAATAAAGATTACAGTGAAAAGAAGTGAAATAAAGGGAAAAACAATAGCAAAATTTAACAAGAGTCAATTTTTTAAAAGATCAACAAAATTGACAAACCCTTTTTCTTAGATAAGAAAAAAAGAAGAGAAGATTCAAATAACTATAATCAGAAATGAAAAAGAAGACCTTACAATGGATGCTGCAAATAAAAGGATTATAATAAACTACTATAAACAGTATCATGCTAACAAACTGGATCACTAAAAAAATGGATAAATTCCTAGAAACATGCAATGTATCAAGACTGAATTACAAAGAAATAAAAAATATGAACAAAACTATAACTAGTAAAGAGACTGAATTAGCAATCAAAAACTTCCCAATAAGGGCACTTGGGTAGCTCAGGCGGTTAAGCGTCCAACTTGGCTCAGGTCATGATCTTGCCATTCCCGACTTGGAGCCCAACATGGGGCTCTGTGCTGACAGCTCAGAGCCTGGGGCCTGTTTTAGATTCCATGTCTCCCCCCTCCCCTCTCTCTCTCTGCCCCGCCTCTGCTCGCTCTCTCTCTCTCTCTCTCTCAGAAATAAATTAAAACATTAAAAAAATAAACAATCATTAAAAAGAAAAAAATTTTTTTAATTCCCAATAAACAAAAGCTTCAATGAAGAAATCTAAAAACATTTGACGAAGAACAGCAATCCTCTTCTATTTTTCCAAAAAATTGAAGAGAACACTTCCAAATTCAGTTAATGAGGCCAGCATTATCCTGATACAAAAGCCAGATAAAGATACAAGAAAACTACAGACCAGTGGATGCAAAAATACTCAACAAAGTACTAGCAAACTGAATTCAACAACACATTGAAACACAACCAGGTAAGATTTCTCCCTGGAATACAAGAGTGGGTCAACATACAAAAATCAATCAGTGTAGTAAAACATAGTAACAAAATAAAGGATAAAAACCACATGATCATTGCACTGATGAAGAAAAAACATTTGAAGGGTGCCTAGGTGGCTCAGTCAGTTAAGTGTCCAACTTTAGCTCCAGTTATGATCTAGCAGTTCATGGGTTTGAGTCCCACATCAGGCTCTTTGCTGTAGCTCAGAGCCTGGAGCCTGCTTCAGATTCTGTGTCTCCCTCTCTCTCTGTCCCTCTCCAGCTCACATTCTGTCTCTCCCTCCATCTCTCAAAAATAAACAGTTCAAAAAAATTTTTAAAAAGAAAAAACATTGACAAAATTCAATATCCTTCCATGAGAAAAAACATTCAACAAATTAGAAGGAAACTACCTCAACAATATAAAACCTATATGTGAAAAGCCCACAACTAATATCACACTCAAAGATAAAAATTGAAAAGTTTACCCTTTAAGTTCAGGAACAAGGCAAAATTGCCCACTCTTGCCACCTCTACTCAACATGGTCCTTGAAGTCCTTGCCAGAGCAATAAGGCAAGAAAAAGGAATCAAATGGATTCAAATTGGGAAGGAAGATATAAAATTATCTGTTTACAAATGACAAATATTTCTTATATTTAAATAAAGACATAAAAACATTGCCATAAAGAAAAAGAATGGTACACTGGACATCAAAATTAAGAACTTTTATTACAAGATAACATCAAAATTAAGAACTTTTATTACAAGATAGCATTAGAAAAATAGAATGGCAAATCACAGAGTAGAAGGAAATATGTGCAATGCATATCTTAACCAAGAGTTTGTATTCAGATTATATAAAGAGCTTTTTGTACAAATCAGTAAGAAAAAGAAAAATCAACAGGATATCCAGTGGCCAATAAATAAAAGATGCTCAACTTCACTAATCATGAAAGAAACATAAATGAAAGCCATAAGGAGATATCACTACACAATCACAAGAATTGCTAAAATTAAATGAACTGAAAATACCAAATGTCAGCAAGGATGTAGAAAATCTTGAAGTCTCAAAAACTGCTGTGGGAGTTCAAACTGGCACAAGTGTTTGGCATTACCTATGAAGTTGAACACACACTTACCATATGATCCACTAATTACATTCCCAGGTATAGCCAACAGAAACGTGTATTCAAATGTACATTCAAAGATATACCCAAAAATGATCACAACATCATTATTCATAATAACCAAAACCTAGAAACAATCCATATATCCAACAACTGAAAAGTATATTTTTGTATATACAGCAATAAAAGTGAACAAATTGACTTATGTAATATGAGTCAATCTCATAAATATACTGTGGAGCTAAAGGAGCCAAACACACAGAAGCCATTAAAGATTCCATTGTTGGATTCCATTTAAAGGAGGGCTAGGGTACCTGGCAGACTTAATCTATGGACTTAGTGACTCTTGATTCTGGGATTGTGAGTTTGAGCCCCACACTAGGAAGAGAAATTACTTAAAAAAAATAAAACCTTGGGGCACCTGGGTGGTTCAGTCGGTTAAACGTCCACCTTCAGCTCAGGTCATGATCTCATGGTTTTGGGTTCAAGCCCTACGTCGGACTCTGTGCTGACAGCTTAGAGCCTGGAGCCTGTCTTTGGATTCTGTGTCTCCCTCTCTCTCTGACCCTCCCCTGCTTATGCTGTCTCTATCTCTCTCTCAAAAAATAAATAAAACATTAAAAAAATTTTAATAAAAAATAAAAAAATAAAACCTTAAAAAATAATAATGAAGGTCTAAATCTATGATGTAGGATATTAGAACAGTGGTTATCTTTAGAGTTGTGTGAGGAAGTAATGATTGGGAGGGGGCAAAATGAGGTGCTTCTATGACATTGATAATACTCCATTTCTTCAATTTCAGTGGTGATTATATGGGTATGTTCACTCTTGTACATTCATGATTTTGCACTTTTCTCTGTCTATATTATATATAAACAAAATGAAGTTTTAGGTTAATGTGGTTCATAACTATATCCATGGCAGTGGGAATAGAGAGAAGATGGAATTTTTAATTGCAGGATGCTCTATCTGATGTAATAACGGATACAAAATAAACATGATTAGGACATTACTTGAAAACACATATAGTTTATGTTGTACACTCCTATATAGACACTTCACATTTTTTTAACATTTATTTATTTTTTAGGGAAAGAGACAGACAGAGCACAAGCAGAGGAGGGGCAGAGAGATAGGGAGACACAAATTCTGAAGCAGGCTCTAGACTCTAAGCTGTCAGCACAAAGCCCAAAGTGGGGCTCAAACTCGCAAGTCATGAGATCATGACCTGAGCAGAAGTCGGATGCTTACCCAACTAAGCCACCCAGGTGGCCGACACTTCACATTTTGAATCTCAGAATAGCTATACTACAGATCTGATAAAGTCAGTTTAAAATATATGATATTTATTTCTATTCTACTTTTTTTTTAAATAGGTTTCACGGCCAATGTGGGGCTCGAACTCACAACCCTGAGGTTAAGAGTCACATGCTCTGGCTTGACTAACTCAGAGAAGCGCCCCTTCTATTCTGCTTAACGAGATCTCCTTCAAGAACAGCTTTTAAATAAGTTTGAATAAATCTATGTATTGATCCAGAATTTTAAAAATGAATTATAGGGGTGCCTGAGTGGCTCAGGAAGTTAAGCATCCAACTCTGGATACCAGCTCAGGTCTTGATCTCAGGGTCATAAATTTAAGCCCCCTTTTGGGGTCCATGCTGGGTGTGAAGCCTACAATCAAATAATCAATCAATAAACAAAGAATCAGAATCTTACTGAGTTCTTTCCCAAGTAAATTTGAAAACTTATTTTCATGATAATGCAAACAGGTGAGTTAAGAGTCTCTTCATTATGCTCTCTTTTCGCTTTTTTACATAATCTATGTGATGTTGAAAAATATATATTTTTAAAATCATCACTTACCTCTGTGCTTTTTTATATCTATTCTCTTTCTATGCAATGAATTTTTTAAATGCCATGAAGTTTTGGAATTCATAGTATGTTCTGATGTTTTAAGTTAAAGGGCTGATGTTACTAAAAGCTTTCTTTAGTATCTATAAAAGCATTATGCTTTTTCACCAAATCTTTTTAAGACTTACATAGTTAATATAGTACTCTCATACATATTTCCCAAATGGAACAGAATAGAATTACTATTTTTGGCGATGGTCTATAGCAATCAGTCAGAGAGTAACTGCTGTTTCTGCAATGGAGCGCCAGTATCTGCCGAGTGTAGCCTAACCCCCATTATTCTTGCACCTGAGAGAGTTGAGGCTCAGAAAATGCTCATCACCTGATTTCAGTATCCTTAAGCATCACTCACTTACTGGCACCACAAGAGGAATCATGCAGACTCCCTTCTGAAGAAATTACAAAGGAAAATGTAAAGGCAGCACCCAAAAGTCCTTCTAAAGAGCTTCCTACAAGACTGTGACACTAAGGCTGCCACTGTGGAAATCTTGAGTAATACAGGTCATCTTCAATTCCTACAAAAGCCAAAGGAAAGGGAGTAACCCTTTAAACCAAAGATAAAAGCAAATATATCCTAGTTTGGGTTATATATGTTATTAATAAAAACTGACCATATAATGCCATATGATAATACCATAAACGTACCTATAAAAGTCCATGGCTGGCTTCTGGCAGCATTTTTTTTTTTTTTGCATTTTTAAATTTAGACCGCAAGTTTGTATTCCTTCATACTGCATCACATGTTGCCTCATGGATCACAGGCACAAAGCTGTGTTGAATTTTTTTGCCAAAAAGCAGTAGATTTGGACTCTAACCCCAGCTACCTTATTAGACATCTTTTCCTCCATTCTTTGTGCTCCAAACACACTTGTCTAATTTTCAGTCTCTTAATATAACAACATTCTTTCTCCCTCAGAACCCCTGCCCATGCTGCCCCCTCTACCTGGAACATTCCCCCCACCTCCTCCATTTTCTTCCGAATTCAGATGAAGTATTTCTCCAGGGAATTCCAGACTAGTCAGGTCTTCCAGGTCGTATGCTTTCATTCTGCATTGTACACTCTCATTTTGTGTTGTACTCCTTCACAACATTAATCACAATTGTAATTAAATAATTAATTCCATGATTGATTGCTTTAATATCTGGCTCTCCCTTAGGATGTAAGTGCCATGAGTTTTCACAACTTTATTCCCAGCGCCTTTTACACGCAGACTCAAAATGAGTCTCTGTTGATAAATAAATGAGTTTGAACCTTAGCTTTACAACTTACTAAGTAAATTTGAAAAGGCCACTTAATATCACTGGGCTTCAGTTTCCATGTCTATGAAATGATGATAATGAAAAGGCTATCTTCCTGAGTTGTTGGGAGTTATGGAAAACTAAACCTTAAAATGTTGTGTCAGAATGTTAATCTATTATTATTCTCAGCAACAATACTTCATATTACATTATAGCTAATGTTGTCTTTGGCTATATCTTAACAGTATTAGCTAAAGTCTTTTTTAAAAATCTTATAGATTATCAAGATGCTAACAAAAAATGGAACTACTTGACAAAAATTAATAAGCAGTCATTAGTTCCAGTCAGTAGCCTGTGACAGATTCCAAGCACTGATGTAACGATTGCCAGTTTCATAATAATTGTCCATCTCATACGAAAGCCTGGCAGGCCCAATGTAATTCATGCTTCAGAAAGAAGAATTTTCTATGGAGCCAGCCTCATGAACAAATACACCAGTTAAAGTGTGGATCAATAGTGGAAAGATGAGCTTCTCCAATTCACTCACAACTATACTTGAGTCAATAGACTCATGTAAATCAATAACTTGTTATATTTGTTACATTTATGGACTTTGATCTTTAATATAAACCTGGCATTAAAACAATATACATTTCTTTTCCTGTGTTCTACAGTAATCTGATCATGAATATGGCAAAGGAAAAAAACTATTTTTCCTCTCATCTGTGTAATAAATAAAAATCAATTGTTCATTAACCCCTTTTAGGTATCTTTTTCTGGTAACTGTCTTCATGAAAGTACTTAAAAAAGTGTACATAAACAACTAAAAGCTAGGTGCACAAAGGGTAATCGTTAATCATATGTAATTTTACATCTTTGGTTACATACTTCTCCTAGATACTCCTATAGTATCCTATATACATATATACACACACACACACACACACACACACACACACACACATATATGAATGTGTATGTATGCCTGTATGTATATACACATGTATATATGTGTATGCACATGTGTCTCACACACATATATACATACACACATATACAGGATACTATACATACCTATGTGTGTGTGTGTGTATGTGTGTGTGTGTTTATAAACTCAACACTTGCTACACTGTATTATAATTATGTGATGCTTATCTGTATCTTCTCCTAGAAAGTGAGCTCTTTGAAGTCATAGTCAGTGTCTTTGAACTCTGTATCTTCAGGAGTGCCTGGCTGGCTCAGTTGGTAGAGCATGCAACTCTTAATCTCAGGGTCATGAGTTCAAACCCCATACTGGATATAGAGCTTACTTTAAAAAAGAAAAAAAATCTGTATCCTCAGCACCTAGAGCAGTGTTTCAGTATTGTAAGCATTCAGTGAATGTTTGTTAATGGATTTTATAGTTTCTATCATAACATTGTTTCTGACACTTGATTCATACTTTCTAACAAACAGTCAACCTCTGGGGTTGTTCACTCCCAGCTCTGAAGGGAGACATGCTCTTAATAAAAAATGCTTTCCTAGTATACAGACAGACAGACATTACATACAAATAATGTCTGTTATTTTCTTCAAGAAAATCCAGTGGGGGTGTGCCTGGGTGGCACAGTTAAGATCAAATTCTGGGAGCTGAAATGGAAGGATGCATCGACTTTGTCTAGTTTAAAAGGCAACATATCCTTTTTATTTTTATTTTTTTATTTTTTTAATTTATTTCTAGGAGACAGAGAGAGAGACAGCGTGAGCAGGGGAGGGTCAGAGAGAGAGGAGTCACAAACTCTGAAACAGGCTCCAGGCTCTGAGCTGGCAGTCAGCACAGAGCCCGACGCGGGGCCCGAACCCACGAACCGCGAGATCATGACCTAAGCGAAAGTCAGACGCTTAACCAACTAAGGCACCCAGGCGCCCCAACATTTCCTTTTTAAAACAAAAACTAATTTCTTTCTAAAAACGAGATTTCTAAAAACATCTTTATGACATAAAATCTCATGATATACTATTAAGCAAAAATAGGCAAGAAAATGTTTGTTTCAAAGGGTTTCTGAATTTTATAAAAATTAAAATATACACTTTGTGTGTATACACACATATGTGTTCATGCATACATGCATTTGTACATATACAGAAAAAATATAGAAGGAAAATATCAAAATGTAAAATTCTGTTATATGTTTTATTTTATTGTTTATATTTTCTATATTTACTATATGATCTAATGCCTTATAATGTGCAAATATGGTTTTTGTTTTTATAAAATTAAAATCAAACTGCTTGTTACATGAAGCGGTCTTTATGTATAAAGCAAAATAGTTGAAGATTTTAAGATGGCATATATTCAGGCTTAAGAAAAATCACATTGGGCTTTTACTAAGGACACTGACTTGCTAATAAAAAATTAAGAATAAAAAAAACTGGGTATTCACATTTTTGCATCTCCATGTATTCTTCGATCTTATAGGCTATAAATTCCTAACAGGAATCAATTGCTTTATTTATTTGACATACCCATTATGTACCATTAGCACATAACGTATTAAATAATAGTAATGAGAATAATTAAAACACAACAGTTATATCCTTTCTGATATATTAATGAGTGGAACCATGATTAGCACCACGAATCTCTCAGACAACCCAGCTCTACTGGGAAAAGGAGAACAATTTGGCAAGTTAGCTGAATCAATTAATCATTTCCATCTGCTACAGACCACGCACACTAAAATACTCTCCCAGCTTTACTTTAATGGAGAAAATGGAACTTTCATTTGGTGTTCATATCATATCAATAGAAAGAACATGCTGAATAAGGCCTTCAGAATGGACTACTTTGAGAGCCAACAAAAGGCCGGAAGCTGGAGAATTAAATAGAGAAAACCTTACATGGAGTATTCGTACTTGGCAGCTACTGGTGATTTGATCAGGCTCAGGACAGAACATTCTTGTTTTACTTCTCCGTATTTTCATAAAAATGATTTTTCCATTCCAACACTTACATATGCCTGTGCACGGCAGTGAGAATAGCATTCACTGACTCTCAATACATATGGTATGCATTCAATGACATCATTCACCAGTACACTTGCCAAGTCGAACCTCTCCTATAGACCACCAAAGCACAGTTTCACAGTCCCTGTGGGGCTAAAAGAGTAGTTCCCAAGCAAGACCAGGTCAGTCCGGCAGAATGAAGAGGTTATTAATGTTTTATCCCATATACTCCATACCTTCCCTGTCCCCTAATAAATAAAAACCCTTGTAATCTTGTAATGTATTCAGCTTTTATTAACTCTTTCGCTGTTGTTTTGCATGGTGAAGTGAATGCAGGCTTGATGGCTCTTAGTGCTACAGTGCTCTGGCAGGTGCTGTTTACTGCCTTTTTATGCAAGAGATTACAGAGTGAATTTTTATTATGAAGACAGATGAAAATTACTAGGCGGGTTGTAAATCATAATTCGTGTAACTGATATTTTTAATTAATGATGATGAAATAAAAATCAAAGCAGCTTTTCTATCAGAAAAAAGCTTTCAATAATATTCTGATTTTCTAATTTAAACATCCCACTTAAAAGATTTTTAAATGATTGTATAATGGATTCTATGATGTTTCAAGATAGTTAAAAACCTTGGTAATTATTTTCAAAGAGGTATTAAAGGCCCTTAATTATTCTGAAACCAGTGAAAGAACTAACTGGAGGAAAAAGCAACATTACTCACATAAAATTATTGTTTTTTTCCATTGGTCTGTAATAATCAACCACACATGTAAGTATAGGAAAAGTAAAGCAGAAAGATATTGCTGAAAGATTTCAGGTGGGGTCTTCCTTCAGAGCATGCTGGTTACTGAGGTAGTTTAGCAAATACAGAGCCCTTAGCACAAACAGTTCAGGCCTTTAGAGCAAATATCAAGAAACCTAAGCTTTGAGGGGCGCCTGGGTGGCTTAGTCAGTTAAGCGTCCGACTTTCACTTAGGTCATAATCTCGCAGTTCACAGGTTCGAGCCCCACGTCGGGCTCTGTGCTGACTGCCAGCTCAGAGCCTGGAGCCTATTTCAGAGTCTGTATCTCCCTCTCTCTCTGACCCTCCCCTGTTCACGCTGTCTCTCTCTCTCCTAGAAATAAAAAAAAAAGAAAGAAAGAAAGAAAGAAAGAAACCTAAGCTTTGAGCAACACAGTAGAGTTTAGAGTAGAGCGCCCTTGGGGCGCCTGGGTGGCTTAGTCGGTTAAGCGGCCGACTTTCGCTTAGGTCATGATCTCGCGGTTCGTGGGTTTGGGCCCCGCGTCGGGCTCTGTGCTGACTGCCAGCTCAGGGCCTGGAGCCTGTTTCAGTCTGTGACTTCCTCTCTCTGACTCTCCCCTGCTCACGCTGTGTGTGTGTCTCTCTCTCCTAGGGAAAAAAAAAAAAAAATAGAGTAGAGCGCCCTTTGAAAGGCCTCAGCATCTCTTCATTTAGGCCTCATCACATGAGGCTGGGACACAGGTTAGCCACTATCCACAGTGTATATGCAGTGGGGCCTGAAATCTTGCAAATTACAAAATATGTCCCGTATTTTTTTAATGTTTACTTATTTATTTTGAGGGGCAAAGAGAGAGAAAGAGAGAGAGAGAGAACAGGTTAAAGGCAGATAGAGATGAAGAGAAAGAATCCCAAGCAAGCTCCATGATATCAGTGCACAGTCCAACGCGGGTTTGATCACACTAACTGTTAGATGGTGACCTGAGCTGAAATCAAGAGTCAGATGCTTAACCAACTGGGCTACTCAGGCACCTCAAGTCGGGTATTATGTAACAAACTTATTATATCTTTGTTATAAAAATGGATGGTAACATATTTCTATTTACAAAAAAATGTTCAGTGAATTCATGTGACTTGGAAAAGAGATTATTTTTTATCCATATTTTAACATAAATAGTAAGTGAATATGACAATGCTATGAATTATCTGAGGCATGCTTATGTCTACTAGACATCATGATGCTTCTTAAGAATTATTTAAGCATTTCAAAACCAAAATCTATTTAAAAATGTAAGACACAACAGGTGGTTCTGAAAAATCAATGATTAAAATGTAAAATACATGCCACGCTCCAGGATATCAGAATAGTTTTCATACGTCATCAATAATATTCAGTACAACTCACTGCTCTGTCGCAAGTAGGTAATACCCACTTACAACCCATTTTATAGCTGAGGAACTTGAGTTCAGAGACAATAAACATCTTGCCCAGGGTTACACTTAGTAAGTGATAGAGCTAGGTTTTCAAACCAAGTGGTTCTGACTCTAAAGCTTTCCTCTACACCAAACTGACCAAATTTAAAGAGACTGACTATAAAAGTATAAAGTTCCAATTCTCTAAAGACTAGTTAGTAGAAAAGATTGAGACAAGAACTACGGTTTCTATAATACGTAAGTAAAAAAATAAAAGCAGAGGAGCACCTGAGTGGCTCAGTCAGTTAAGTGTCCAACTTCAGCTCAGGTCATGATCTTGTGGTTCATGAGTTCATTGGGCTTGGTGCTGACAGCTCAGAGCCTGGAGCCTGCCTGACATTCTGTGTCTCACTCTCTCTCTGCCCCTCCCCTGCTTATGCTCCGTCTCTCATGCTCTCAAAAATAAATTTTTAAAAAAAATTTTAAATGTGTTTAAATAAATCAAAGCAGAAATCTTCCAGAATTCTTTGACAGCCAAGTAGAGATAAATCAATTAACTAAGATCAAAGATAAATAATAACTGTTCAGTCAAAATGTATGTAACTCAAATTACTCCCCAACTGTCAGTATTTACTGGATAACCAGATATAGTTCATTTCTAAAGTTCTGTTGTTCTACTTGTTGTCCAGTGTTGGAGACAATAGTCCCCTGAAACCAAAATTGCCTTCCCAAAGGTAAAAATTAATGGGCCCTAAATACTAAAACAATCAAGTGTAAATAAGTGACGAAAGAATGTCTTCCAATCAGCTTCTGCCCAAAGCAGAGCTTTACTAAAGACATGGCATACCCAACAAAATTACCAATCTAAAAAGAGAAAGAAAAATTTCCACCAAAGATAGTCAAGTAACCACCCTCTCACCTCCCCTCCACCCCAAAAAAGGAATACAGGCAGAGAACTCTAGGCAGAGCCTAGTGAAGACAGAATCATAGCTAGTGAACTTTTAGTTCCTGACTTCTAGTTGGGTCCAGTATACAAGCCAATGGCAAGGCTATCTTTGTGGAAGAACACTCTTGTATACCCCTAAGCTACACAATGTCTCAACCATCAGACTTCAAGAATTCAAGATCTTCCTTTCCCAATAGCCAGGTTAACCTAGAGTCCCACAGTTCATCCAACTGAAAAAAACTTCATAAGGTCACTTAATTTTTTTTTTAATTTTTTAAATGTTTTATTTATTTCTGAGAGAGAAAGAGAGAAAGAGCAGGGGAGGGTCAGAAAGAAAGGGAGATACAGAATCTGAAATAAGCTCCAGGTTCTGAGCTAGCTGTCAGCACAGAGCCCAACATGGGGCTTGAACCCACGAACCATGAGATCATGCCATGAGCCCAAGCCGGCTGCTTAACCCACTGAGCCACCCAGGTGCCCCGTGAGGTCATTTAAATTTCTTAAAACACTTGTGAAATGCTTAATAAAGCAACAGTCTGACTCTTCTTTTTTTTTTTTATTTTTAATGTTTTTTATTTATTTCTGAGAGAGAGAGAGACAGTGTGAACAGGGGAGGGTCGGAGAGAGAGGGAGACACAGAATCTGAAACAGGCTCCAGGCTCTGAGCTGGCTGTCAGCACAGAGCCCAACGCAGGGCTCGAACCCACGAGCAGTGAGATCATGGCCTGAGCTGAAGCTGGACACTTAACCAACTGAGCCACCCAGGCGCCCCAACAGTCTGACTCTTCTAATTAAAACTGGGAAGAAAATTCTTTCAATTATTTACTTCACCAACACTGCTTCAGTACTTCACAGTATATCACATGTGAACTCATTCAAAATGACTACTGAAAATTTTCCGAAGTTTTTAGACAGAGGATTTTCAAACACTTATTAAACATCTATAATCTACTATAAATAACAGATATCCTGCTGCCTCTCTTTCCCTGGAGGCATTACTAATACTGGGCAAAGATCAAGAAGTTGAGAATAAATAGTAGATATATTATGCTCAGCAATTTTTAGCAGAAATCTTCAAATATTCCAGTCATTGGCTTTTTCCGGCTTCAGCATAGAGATTTCCAATTCATGAAAATGAAGACTGCTATAGAGCTTCAGCACGGATTTCAGTAACTTGAGATGTTAAGTGGTTGGTTTATATTAACAGATAACTGTTCTAAGATCACAGATGACAGACATAAGTTTTTGAGAATTAGTATGTAAGATTAAACAAGTGTAAACACTTAAACACAAACAAACCAAACTAATGTTGAAGTAAAATGTCTGGCAGACTTCAGCTAGCAATTAGGAAAGAAGTAAACGGTCTCTAAACATTTGTGAATTATGTGATTTACTCATTAGAGGCTACTAGCCTCAAGGCCTAAAAAATAAACATGATGGAAAAATTAAAGACCAGGCTATAGTCTGTAGAAAAGAAGATTCAGTTCTTCCTGTCCTGTTAACTAACTGGCTATGTTAGGCAAAGCACTGAATTTCCCTGGACGTCAACTTCCATTATCCATAAAATTTTTTATTTAAAAGCTACCCCAGCTACCTACCCTCTAATGTCCTAAAATAGTATTCTTATTTTTTGGGAGAATTTGAACACCATTGGTAATCTAGTCTCCTGAGAAATAGAAAATCCAAGATAGTTAACCAGAGAGGGAAGAGGAAAATGCAACAAGAAGCAAACCATTGGTAATGGCATTAAGTAGAAGATGACCAAAATATTTCAACAATCAGGGATCTTCACAGGAATGTGGGTCTGTTAGGAATAGAAGAAAACAACTCTTTTCTCTATGGAGTATTTAATAGGCCTTATTTCTCCTCTGGCATTTCAATTTTGCTTTGGTCATTTTACTGAACTAAAGGATGAAGAAAAACAGACAAAACAGAAGTAAAATTCATCACTTTCAACTACTGATAGTCAAAGCAAAACATTTGTGAGCGTATGTTCTACTAAGACAAATTAAAGAGAAAAAGAGGAAGTGTATCCTTTGAGTATGTCTGTATGTTATACATTACTTTATAGTTATAATGCTTTATAATACTTTATTAGGCAATAAGACAAATTGATTTACACAAGAACCAATTTCTAGAGTTCCAAATGGGGGAAGGTAGGAAAAAAATACTGGATTGGGGGTCATATGATCTGGGTCTGAGATCTAATTCTACTCAAAAGCAACAAATGAAAGACAGAAGGCAAGTCATAGTCTTCTCAAGCTCAGCTCTTAATTGGAAAATTAAAGATTATAACATTTATCCTCACAAAGTTGAAAGGACCAAATGAATGTAAATCTTTCAAAGTGTTTTGTAATTATATAAAAGCTTTTCACAAACTAGTGTCTCATATGCACATTTTATAAATCTCTAACTCCATGGTTGAAGTAATTCATATAAAAATTTTACCTCCTTACAGTGAATAACTGGTATAGATTTACATAGATAAGAATAAACTATAAAAGTTAGTACGTTTCTCTAACCAACACTGCTCAACGCACTCATTAACAAAAGCAGAGGGATCACTCAGGTCAAAACATTGATTTCAGGTACAATGGAGTAGTTTGTTACAGACCAATTCTCCCATCAAAAATATTCCCAAAAATCCAAATATTTTTTATATTTTTCAGTTTATTTAATTATTTTGAGAGAGAAAAGGCATAAACAGAGGAGGGGGAGAGAGAGAGAGGGAGAGAGAAAAAAATTCCCAAGCAGGCTCCATACTGTCAGCATAGAGCCCAATGAGGGGCTTGAACTCACAAACCAGGAGATCATGACCTTAGCTGAAACCAATAGTCAGACACTTCACGACAGAGCTATCCAGGCGCCCTTCAAATATTTTTGATTTTTTTCATGTTTGCTTATTTTTGAGAGAGAGAGAGTAAGAGAGCGAGAGAGCACAAATGGGAGAGGGGCAGAGAGAAGGAGACAGAATCCAAAGCAGGATCCAGGCTCTGAGCTGTCAGAACAGAGTCTAATGTGGGGCTCGAAATCATAAACCACGAGATCATGACCTGAGCAGAAGTCGGACACTTAGCCGACAGCCACTCAGGTGCCCCTCAAATATTTTTTAAGTTTATTTATTTATTTAAGTAACCTCTACATCCAACATGAGGTTCAAGCTCAAGACCCTGAGATCAAGAGTCACATGCTCCTCCAACTGAATCAGCCAGCGGTCCCCAAATAATATATATTTTTAAAACTGTTTAAAGACATCAGAGTGAGCTGATAAAGCAACTAGAACTAGAGAGTCAAAGATTCCAGAGAGGAGAAAAGAATAGAAAGGTGAGCAGATATTCTGCTGCCCCTCTTTCCCTAGAGGCATTGCTAATTCTGGGCAAAGGTCAAGAGACTGAGAATCCATTCAGGCTTCCCTCCAGACAGAAGGTTGCTTCTGAAAAACAGAAACAAGCAGAGCGGTTGCTTGTCTCCCAGGACTAGTAAAACAAAATTAGAAACCTGAAGGGCCATGATCCCAGAGGAGAGCGAGGTAGAGAACTCTGAACCTGACATACAGCCAGCTTTCTCCTTTTTTTTAAGCTTTTATTTTTTTAATTTTTTTGTTATATTTTATTTTTATTTTTTTCCTCTTACAATTGTTTTTATTTATGTATTTTTTACAAATAGTTTATTGTTCAAGTTGGTTTCCATATAACACCCAGTGCTCATCCCCACAAGTGCCCTCCTCCACCCATCAGCCCTCAGTTTGTTCTCAGTATTCAAGAGTTTCTCATGATTTGCCTCTCTCCCTCTCCCCCACTACTTCCCCCTTTCTTCCTCCCACGGTCCTCCGTTAAGTTCCTCCTAATCCTCCTAGATGTGCAAACATATGGTATCTGTCCTCTGCCTGACTTATTTCGCTCAGCATAACATCCTCAAGGTCCATCCATGTTGCTAGACATGGCCAGATTTCATTCTTTCTCATTGCCATGTAGTATTCCGTCGTATAGATAAACCACATCTTCTTGATCTATTCGTCCATTGATGGACACTTAGGCTCTTTCCATGTTTTGGCTATTGTTGAGAGTGCTGCTATGAACATTGGGGTACATGTGCTCCTATGCAACAGCACTCCTGTATCTCTTGGGTAAATTCCTAGCAGTGCTATTGGCCAGCTTTCTCCTTAAGACGTTAGACAAAGAGTGCAGGACTAACAGCTAAGAAGAAAGCCTTCAAAAAGCAGGAAAAAGAGAAAAGAATTAGAGTTCAGAACCTATCAGTGCAATAAACCCTGGTGAACACACAGTGCTCTCAGTTGGAAGTTCTGGAAGACTAGTCTTAGCTCAATTTGATTGGATTAATATGAACAGTCCCACTCTATCTGCATAGCAGAGGCAACAGAACTTCTCCAGAAGAAAACATCATCTCTATACACAATGTCCACCTTTCTATCAAAATTCACCACATATGCCAGGAAAGACAAGGCAGACAACCAAGATGAAAAACAAGAAAATCACAGGTGATTCAGAAAACAGGGGCACCTGGGTAGCTCATTTGATTAAGCAACCAACTCTTAATTTCAGTTCAGGTCATGATCTCATGGTCACATCAGGCTCTGTGTGCTAAGCACAGGGCCTGCTTTCTCCCCCTGCCCTCTACAACTTGGACTCTCTCTCAAAAATTAAAAATTAAAAAAAAGTAAAAATTAAGAGAAAAATTCACAGATAATTCAGAAAATAGTAATTTAAAATGTTTAAAGTACCATGACTAATACATTTGAGAAAATGGAGAAACAAATGGAAAATACTGAACAAATATTGTGAATTTCAGCTGAGAATTAAAATACACTAAAAATATAAAAATAATCAAACAGAAAACATCTGAAATTTGGATTCACTAGATGAATTTAACAGATTACTGATAAACTAGAAGAAGGCCAATAGAAAATAATGAATTAAGGATGAGCAAGAGAAAAATATTTTAAAAAGAATAAAGTACTAATACATACTATCACATACATGAGCCTAATAAACTATCTAGATGAATGAAGCCAGGCACAAAAGACCAGATATTGTATGATCTATTTTTTTTAAGATTTTATTTTTGGGGTGTCTGGGTGACTCAGTCAATTAAGCCTCTGACTCTTCATGTCAGATCGTGATCTCATGATCATGGAATCAAGTCCCTGTTGGGCTCTGTACTGAGCATAGAGCCTGCTTGGGATTCTCTGTCTCCCTCTTTCTCTGCCCCTCGCCCCTTCAAAATAAACATTTTTTTAAAAAGATTTTATTTTTAATTAATCTCTACACCCAACATGGGGCTCAAACTCGTAACCCCAAGATCAAGAGTCACATGCTCTACCAACTGAGCCAACTAACACTCCTGTATGACTCTATTTATAGGAAATATCCAGAATAGGAAAATCCATGGAGAAAGAAAGACTGCCAGGGGCTGGGAGGTTGGGGGGATAGGGAAAGTGGGTAGTGATTTCTAACGGGTATAAGATTTCTTTTTGCAATGCTAAAAATGTTCTTGGAACTAGACAGTAGTGATGCATGCATAACTATGTGAATATATTAAAAGCTACTGAATTATATACTTTAAAAAGATATATAACGGTATGTGGATATCTCAATAAACCTGTTATTGGAAATAAATGGAACAAAACCCAATATGTGACCTACAAGAGACACACTTTAAAGATACAGAAAGATCAAAAGCATAAGAACAGAAAAAGATATTACATGTAAACACATATCAAAAGAAGGCTGATATAGCAAAAGTAAGGATCAGACTTTAATAAAAGTAGCATAACCAGAGATGGAGACATCTGGTAGCAATAATTTTAAAAGTTAATCCAGCAATATGATATCAAAATTTTAAATCTATATACTTTTGGGGCACTTGGGTGGCTCAGTAGGTGGGGCATCCAACTTCAGCTCAGGTGATGATCTCACAGTTCGTGTGTTCGAGCCCCACACTGGGCTCTGTGCTAATAGCTCAAAGACTGAAGCCCGCTTCAGATTCTGTCTCTCCTTCTCTGCCCCTCCCTTCCTTTTCCCCCTCTCTCTCTCTCAAAAATAAATAAACATTTTAAAGAACTAAAAACTTCTATACCCTTTCATATGATAAACTGGGTTATTATTCAAAAACATACACTTCTTTCTGCATCTCACTAAACATATTCTCCCCTATTTTTAATGTTGGGCTTGGCCATTTTACTTCCATCAGCCAATGGATTCTCAGTGAGCATGATACAAGAGGTCTTAAATGTGCTACACAATTTAGATTGAATCTTGTGCTCATTGATCTACCCTAAGAAGAGAATGTCCCAAATAGTCTCACCCCATCAACAGTGATACAAAACAATGACACATGAAAGTAGAACTAAACTCAACCTGCAGTCTGAAGCAGAACTACAAAGTCAATCCCGGACCCACAAGCAAAAAAAAAAAAAAAAAAAAAAATGCTTATCATTATACGCCACACAGATTTCTAAGGTTACTTTTCATGCTGAAAAAGCTGGCTAATACAATCCAATAATATATCAAAATACATAATGCAAAAATTGACAAAGCTAACAGAGGAAAGTCAGACAAATCCACATTTACTGTAGGAAACTTCAAATACTTCTTTTAATAGCTGATAGAGAAAGCAGACAGAAAATCTACAAGAGCACTGAGGAACAGAATATCCAATTGGGTTTGAAATAGCAAATCATTATATCTCCTTGGTTAATAATAAAATCTGAATAATGTGAATAGACAAGATTGCAGTAGAAGGTATTATTTGTCAGGTTCTGACAAACGAGGGTAAAACTCGAGTTCAAGTCCTAAATATAGTTGACTCTTAGCTTTAGGTGTAGCTTTAGAAAATGTGCTCTTCAATGCCTCCTTCAGAGGTCTGGGATAAAGTCAGGTACAATACTTAGGCATGTAACTACTAAATATCACCCCATTTCTCTGCTTCCATTCACAGCTATGCTTCCTCCAAGATACTGTCCCCCAACTTGGCTAACCCCTAACTTTCTCAAAACCCCCTTCACTCTTCCCCTCATATAAATATAGTGTCTGGCAGCACCATTTCACGGACCCCACTGACCAAAGCCAACAATATCTTCATGTTGGTAAATGCAATGGTCACCTCTCTGAAATCATCTTACTCAAGCTCTCACCTGCCTTTGGCACCTCTGACTGTGACCCTTTATTGAAACAGCAGCCTTTCTCAGCTTTGATGACACTGTGCTCTTGCCCTGGCAGCTCCCTTTCAGTCTCCTTTGCTGACTCTTCAGCTCAAGATCTAAATGCAGGAGATTCACAGGATTCAGTACAAAGCCCTCTTCTCTTAAACTACACATGATCCATAGTGATCTCATACTATTCCAAGGCTTTAAATGCCATTTACATGCTGATGATTCCTAATTTTTTATCTGTAGCCCTGACCTCCTCTCTGAACTGCAGATTCAAATATCCAACTGCCTATTTGATATCTCCCCTTGAGTTTACCCAAGGTGTCTCAAATTTGACATGTCCTACACAGAATTCCTGATTTCATTCCTCTTCTGCACTAGTCTGTTCCTCCCTACAGTTGCAAAAAAACAGATACCTCAAAGTCATCTTTGCCTTCCTTTTTTTATTATTGCCATGTGGTATTGACTACTTTTACTTCAACCTGTAAAGTTCTTTCAGCATATATGTATTTTTTAATATTATTACATTTTTGTATTTTATTTTAACTCCAGCATAGTTAACATACAGTGTTAGTTTCAGGTGTACAATACAGTGATTCAACAGTTCCATACATTACTCAGTGCTAAACATGGTAAGTGCCCTCCTTAATTCCCATCACCTAATTTCACCCATCCCCCACCCACCTCCCCTCTGCCAACCATCAGTTTGTTGTCTATAGTTAAGAGTCTGTTTCTTGGAGGCGCCTGGGAGGCTTAGTTGGTTAAGCGTCCGACTTTAGCTTAGGTCATTATCTCACGGTTCATGGGTTCGAGCCCCGCGTCGGGCTCTGTGCTGACTGCCAGCTCAGAGCCTGGAGCCTGTTTCAGTCTGTGACTCCCTCTCTCTCTGACCCTCCCCTGCTCACGCTGTCTCTCTCTCTCTCCTAGAAATAAATTTTAAAAAAATATATTTTAAAAAAATTTAAAAAAAAAGAGTCTGTTTCTTGATTTGTCTCTCTTTTTTTCCTTTGTTCATTTGTTTTTCTTTCTTAAACTCTACATATGAGTGAAATCATATGGTATTTGTCTTTCTCTGACCAGTTTATTTCACTTAGCATTATAGTCTCTAGCTCTATCCATGTTGTTAAGAATGGCAAGATTTCATTCTGTTTTATGGCTGAATGATATTCCAATTACACACACACACACACACACACCACACAAATGCGGTGCTTCCATATTTGGCTATTATAAATAACGCTGCTATAAACATAGGGATGCACGTATCCCTTTGAAATTAGTGTTTTCACATTCTTTGGGTAAATACCCAATAGTGCAACTGCTAGCCAGGTAATTCTATTTTTAATTTTTTGAGGAACCTCTATACTGTTTTCCACAGTGGCTACACCAGTTTGCATTCTAAGTGCACAAGGGTTCTTTTTCTCCACATACTCGCCAACACTTGCTGTTTCTTGTGTTTCTGGTTTTAGCCATTCTGACAGATGTCATCTTTGACTCTTTCTTTGCCCCTGTACCACATTTCATTAGCACGTCCCATCAGTGCGATCTCCAAAATTTATCTCCTACATGTCCACTTCTTTCCAAATGCTACTACCAAAGTCCAAGGTATCACCATATTTCACTTAGACACCGGAGTAGATTCCTATCTCCCCATTTTCACTTGTGTCGCCCCTATCATCTCTTCTCCTCCCAGCTTCCAGAGTGACCTTTTTAAAATGCAATTCAGGTCATACCACTTCTCTAATTAAACCCATCAAATGGCTCCCTGCTGTCTTAAAATAAAGCTTCTACATGGCCTGGCCTGTGCTCACCTGCCCAGACTCATCTCCTACCACTCTGCACCTCAAGCACTACCCTGCAACCTGGAGCTGCTTGTCAGTAGACACACAGAACAACAAAAACTTCTCTTACCTCAAAGAACTCATGCTCCAGACTCCTCACAAAGCTAAATGCTTCTTAGCTTACAGGTCTCATATTAAAAGTCATCTTCTCAGGAATGCTTCCCTAACCACCCTATCTAAATCAGGTCTCTCCTATTATTCCCTAATACTATATATCTACTTCTTAGCATTTATCACAATATATATTATTTTACTTATTGTCTGGCTTCTCAACTAGTATATAAATATGAAAATTCTGTAATTACAGATTCTAAGTCTATTTTTTCACTGCCATATGACCAATGCCTAAAAGAATGTCAAAAGCAAAGCAGGTACAATATGAAGCTGGTAGGTGTCATTAAAAGGAGCCCAAAGGTCCTTATCCTAAGGTATTTAGGATGTTAACTTTAAAATAAATAATTAAGCTAACCTCGTGAAAGATTTACACTATAACCCTAATGAGGATTGGCAATTCTAAAATCCAAAGAGGAGACAATCTGGAAACACGGAAGTCTTCCCACTGTTTACCAAGAGACCTCATAGATGAATCTTGGTGTGGTTTTTTCCACCCTTTGATTGGCTCCATGCTATCGGAAGCCAGGTTATCTGAGTGTTTGCTATTACTAACAAATTTTTCAGTAAAAAGGGTGTGAGCCCATTCCAAAAGAAAAACTCCACAACCTGAATGAGTCATCACTGCCACCATCACCAGGATGGCGCTAGCCTGATCCCTAAGATGCTCTTCCAGATAGCACAGATCAACAACACTCGGCCTGGGCAGCCACAGAGATCCACCCTTCAGGCACTTCGGTGAGCTCTGCTCTCTCAAGGCTTTCAAAGGCAAGGCAGGGCAGTGGGGACAAGGAGAGAAAGGCGGGATCTGCCAGTCTTCTGTGTGCTCGGCACTTCCCATGTGCTACCTCAGGAAGCCTCAAAAGCCCAATGAGTCAGCTGCATCATTGCTCCCATTTTACAAGCAAGGTCACAGACCCTCAGAAAGATTAGATGATTTACTCATAGTCACTCAGCTAGCAAAGAAAATAGAAGAGCCACAGTTCAATGCCAAGCCTATTGCTGAAATGACTGTTTTCTTTTCAGAAACCTAAGGGAGACATAAATATGATCTAAGTCGAATTCTAGTTGAAGCCCTTGCAAAGTATCCTCTATAACCTTCCAGTAGGCCCTCCATCTAATTTACGTTTTACCCAAAAGACAGAAACAACACTCTGTACTTCCCAAACTAATATGAAAACTACTTGGCAAAGAGGCAGTGGTGGAGAAGAAAACCAAACCACAGAAAAACATGGTGCATCTTCTTGCAGTATCAATTTTGCTCACTGGAAAGTAACCTGAATCATCTATTATTAAATACAACATATTATGAAGTAAAATCCAAAATTCATATGAATCACTAAGTTTAAAAAAGAGTTCACCCACTCACAATAGCCAGCTCTGGAAAAACTTCACAAGAAGCAGTAATAAACTCTGTTTTTAGGAATACACTTATAGAAAAATTTAAGAAGCGCTTAAGCAACTTATCCTAGGTTAATTTAGGTAATGTGAGGGAAAAAGAATAATGGTTTTAAAATTTTTATAATTTTCTCATCAGAAAAGTAGAGAATTAAAAAGGCTGGTGATGAATATAAGCAAATCAGAAATCTAATGAACAAGATAAAACTGTTTTTTTTTTATTTTTTTTAATGTTTTTTATTTATTTCTAGGAGAGAGAGAGAGAGACAGCGTGAGCAGGGGTGAGTCAGAGAGAGACGGAGACACAGAATCTGAAGCAGGCTCCAGGCTCTGAGCTGGCAGTCAGCACAGAGCCCGACGCGGGGCTCGAACCCACGAACCGCGAGATCATGACCTAAGCGAAAGCCGGACGCTTAACCGACTAAGCCATCCAGGCGCCCCAAGATAAAACTGTTTTTAAGCCAAACAAAAATCACAAAGAATTGGATAAGTTGCCTTTAACTGAAAACCATAAAATGCAAATTATTCAGAAGACCATATTAATAATTATTTAACAAGGAATGAGATAATGATTTTGTGCCTCCATTTTTCATTTGTTTCCATTTCTTATAAGTTACCAAAGTTTGAAGTCTGTTGAGTCTCAAGAGGAGAATTAACCAGCCAAGTATCATTTATACGGCAGTCTCCCTATGCCTTTTGGAAACCTCTATCAGTAAAAACTTTCAAGCCCGCAATACTATGTGGCAGGGAACTATGGAGACTAATCATAACCTATTGTATCAGAACCTAGATTAAGATAAATCAACCATTCTAGCTTCATTATTAAGTCACTTCTCTAAAGGACCTGCTTTAGGAAAATAAAAAGCTAATGATGCTATTATTTAATAGTTTTTTGTCCTTTCCTATCAATCTATGCAGTCATTGCTGAGTACTTGTTTGCGCCTTCAAAATACATCACAACAGGGGCGCCTGGGTGGCTTAGTCGGTTAAGCGTCCGACTTTCGCTTGGGTCATGATCTCGCGGTTCGTGGGTTCGAGCCCCGCATCGGGCTCTGTGCTGACTGCCAGCTCGGAGCCTGGAGCCTGTTTCAGTCTGTGACTCCCTCTCTCTCTGACCCTCCTCTGCTCACGCTGTCTCTCTCTCTCTCCTAGAAATAAATAAAAACAAACAAACAAAAAAAAGAACAAAAACAAAATACATCACAACAGGGCAGCTATGAAGGTGAGAGATCTAAGCTTGAGAACACCTGATCGTACATACAAAATTTTTCTTTGTATTAGTGAGTTTTTTCTCCTTTTCAGAAATCTAATTACTTCCCTTAGGTTTCCTCAATCTCACCAAAAGATGCTCCTTACTCAAAAAGCTTTCCCCTACTCAGCCATGCTGTCTGAAATCCCCTCTACTGAAGTTACTTCTTTGGTGGAAGTATAATTTTCAGAAAGATCCTTTTAATAAGAAAATATATAATTGGTGGGACACCTGTGTGGCTCAGTCGGTTGAGCGTCTGACTTCAGCTCAGGTCATGATCTCACAGCTTGAGAATTCGAGCCCCACGTCAGGCTCTGTGCTGACAGCTCAGAGACTGAAGCCTGCTTCGGATTCTGTGTTTCCCTCTCTTTCTGCCCCTCCCCTGCTCATGCTCTGTCTCTACTCAAAAATAAATATTTTTTTAACTTTTTATTAAAAAAATTTTTTTAAAGAAAATATATCATTGGTGAGATTTAAGCTGTTAAGTCAAGGGTATCTTTTCAGAGGCGCCTGCGTGGCTCAGTCAGTTAAGTAACCCATTCTTGATCTCAGCTCAGGACATAATCTCAGTTTTTTGAGATGAAGCCCAATGTCTAGCCCCACATCAGGCTCAGCAGAGCCTGCTTGGGATTCTCTCTCCGCCTCTCTCCCACTCAGCACAGGTACCCCCCTCCCTCAAATCAATAAACTTTAAAAAAAAAAAAAAAAAAGAATATCCTTTTCAAATACAAGCATTATTTATCACTTACTATGTGCTAGCAGTGAGCTAAACATTACATTCATTTCCACATGTAACCCTCACAGGAAATCTATCAGATAAATTTTATTATTTCCACTTTAGAGAGGTAGAAACTGAGGCTCAGATAGATTAACTTGTTCAGAGTCACATTGATAAGTAGTAAAGCAATGAACTGAAGTCTCACATGCCAGAACCCAAATAGCTAACATCTTAAAAAGTAGGAACCTAAATAAATACAACAGAAAATAAGTATATTTTAATGGTACTAACAATAATAGCAGTGGCAACACTAAGGATTTTTATGAGGTGCTTAGTAAATGCCAAGAACTTCACTTAGATTATCTCATATGTTCCCTCCTTCTTTTACCTTTCCCCTCACAGTTCCTTTGTGGTCTTCAAATCCACATGAAGGCAAAAGAGTACTTAGTAGGAAGACCTGGAGGAGGAACAGTGTGGATTCTGAATATTCAGTTTTATCAAAATTCGCCCTTATTAAAAACTATTTTTAATACAGTCCGTTTGAAATTTTAAGAAGTCATTTTTGAGGGGTGATGAATGAACATGAATAAGTAATTTACCCTCAAAAAATTAATAGTAGGGGAGAGAGGGCAAGATGGCGGCGAAATAAGGCGCTCCGTACTTGCACTCGCGGCCATACATCACACAGAAAAGATCTGAAGCCATTGGAAACCTTAAAAAACCTGAGAGACTGGGAGAAAAAGGACACAGAATCCACTGAGAGAGCCTTCTAATGTGAGTGTGAACCGGGAAAGATAAAATCAGGCTGGGATCGGAGACTCCAGGGTGGGAGGCGATCCCCCTCTACCCTCTACGGGGAGTGAGAGGGGAAAAGGAGACAGTCCGAAACAGAAAAACCTACACTCGTGGGGAAAAAACCTCCGCTCGGTGCATAGAAAGACCGTACTTGCCAAATACCTGCACACCAGGTCCCCTTGCACCAAATGGTCCTGGGGGGAGCTGAGCACACAAACTGCTTCTTTGTGCTGACTCTTGGAGGCTGGACTTCAGAGAGGTGGCGCGCCTGCCGCCATTGTAGCTCCCGGGCGGCTGAGGCCCCTGAAAGAGCCGTGCGGACACCAGGCATCCAAGCTCCTGGCTGGCTGGGACTCGAGAGGGAAGGCAAAGAACTAAAAACTGGGAAACTAGCCTGTGAGTTCGTGTTTCGGGTGACGAGCCATAGAGGGACCCGGTTTTCCTCACTCCAGCGGACTCGGACTCAGAGCACCCGGCAGGCAAGGCCCAGCCCATGCTCGCCAGCCTGACCTAGAGAAGGAAGCAGCGATTCTGACTCCACCCCCAGAGCTCCACAGGGGGCCTGGAATTGCCCCGAGGGGGTTGCCTGGGAAGCTGTGTCTAAGGCAATTTCAGCGGGGCATGTCGAATGGGATTTGGAGATTGGGACTGGCCTGGGTTGAAGAGTGCAACCAACTTCGGCTGCGCACCCGGCACGGGGAGTTTACATGCCCAAAAAAGCGAGGTGCAGCGCTTGGTTCAAGAAGGGACTGGAGCACCATCACTCTCCTCCCCACAACCGCCAAGGCAGAGCTCCCACCTGAGGCACTGGATCACGCCACGCCCATCCCTGACTGAGAGGTGCCCTACTCCCTTTTTTTTCCTTTTTTTGTTTTTTTCCCTTTTTTTTCTTTTTTTCCCCTTTTTTTCTCTTTCTTTTTTTCTTCTTCTTTCTCTTTTCTCTCTTTTTTCCCCAGAACACTGACCTGATTAACTCTGGTCGCCAGCTTGCTTAAACAATCACAACGAGTCCATTCTGTAAATGTAAATTCTACACCTACCGACTTTTTCAGCTCTTTCTTTCAGGAGTAATTAGACTACATAGTTTCTCTGGATAATTCCAGCATCTTTCTCTCACCTATCCAACCATATTCTATCCTTTACCTCTTTGAAAAAAGCTTCTTATCCCTTCTGCCTGTTCATTCTATTTCCAATTTTGCCTCATCCCGCCCTGCCTTCTCTCTCTTTCTCTATGCTCTTCAACCAGCACTGCATACACATGGCTGTTTAACTGTAGCTGGGAAATCCAGGTACATGCTTTAAACCGTTCTTTGTCCATCGGTTTTCTTCTTTTTTCCTTTTCTTTTCCCCTTTTTGACACTTTTATGTATTTTATACTCCATATTATTCGCCCTCCCTCCTCCACCTTTTCTCTTAACTTTTTCGTTTTCCCTCTCGCTTTGCATGTTAGTTGAATTAGCCTGTGCGTTTGTGTGCTCCTGCTCCCTGTGTCTTTGTCTGTCTGTTTTCTTTTCCAGGGCTACCTCAAGAAACAAGCTAGAGTACACAAGGTGGAGAGTCCCAAATATCACTACAGATAGGAAAATAAAATAACCAAGGTCCCAACAAGAGAGACCAAGGGATACCATTCAAAAAACACTCTCTGAAAGGACAGGCCCTGGAAAGTCAAAGAGTCTTCTTGGACATAGCAGTGCTCATAGAAACAGAGAGCATAACAGGTCTTTAAAACCGACAAGAGCCGGAAAGCTAACTAAAATGACGAAACGAAAGAGCTCTCCTCCAAAGAAACTCCAAGAAGAAATGACAGCTAATGGACTGCTCAAAACAGATATCAGCAGGATAACTGAACAAGATTTTAGAATAATAATGGTAAAATTAATAGCTGGGCTTGAAAAAACATAGGGGACATCAAAGAAACTATGGCTACAGACAGAATGGAAAATAAAAATAGTCATGAAGAATTTAAAAATGCGATAAATGAGATCCATAATAAATTGGAGGCCTCCAATGCACGGATTGAAGAGGCAGAAAGGAGAATAAGTGATTTAGAAGACACCATTATAGAAAAACAAGAAGCTGACAAAAAAAGAGACAAACTGATCCAGGAACAGGAAAGAAGAATTCAAGAGCTCAGCGATACGGTCAAACACAACAATATCCATATGATAGGAATCCCAGAAGAGGAAGAGAGAGGGAAAGGTGCTGAAGGAGTCCTGGAACAAATTATAGCAGAGAACTTCCCCGACCTAGGGAAGGAAGTCAATGTGGAAATACAAGAGGCTCAGAGGACTCCCCTCAGACGTAACTTGAATCAATCTTCTGCATGACATATCATAGTAAAAATGGCAAAATACAAGGACAAAGAGAGAATTTTGAAAGCAGCTAGGGAGAAAAGGGCCCTAACATACGAAGGTAAACCTATCAGAGTGGTGACAGACCTATCTACTGAAACTTGGCAGGCCAGAAATGAATGGCAGGAGATCTTCAATGTGATGAAGAGTAAAAATATGCAGCGAAGAATCCTCTATCCAGCTAGCCTGTCATTCAAAATAGAAGGAGAGATAAAAACCTTTCCAAACAAACAGAAATTGAAAGAATTTGTCACCATGAAGCCAGCCCTACAAGAAATCCTGAGGGGGATGCTCTGAAGGAAAGGTTGCAAGGAACAAAGATTCCAGAGACACTACCACAAACATGAACCCTACAAAAGATACAAAGACTCTAAACCCACATATTTCAATAACAACATTGAATGTAAATGGGCTGAATGCTCCAATCAAAAGACATAGGGTAGCAGAATGGATTAAAAAACAAAATCCATCTATATGCTGTCTACAAGAAACTCATTTTAGACGGGAAGATACCTTCAGATTAAAAGTAAGGGGATGGAGAAATATATATCATGCTACAGGAAATCAAAAGAAAGCCGGAGTAGCGATACTTATATCAGACAAACTGGACTTTAAATTAAAGACAATCACAAGAGATGAAGAAGGGCACTACGTAATAATTACAGGGTCCATCCATCAGGAAGAACTAACAATCATAAATGTCTACGCACCAAATATGGGAGCACCTAAATATCTAAAACAATCACAAACAGAAACAAGCTTATAGATAAGAATGTGCTAATAGCAGGGGACTTTAATACTCTGCCTACAGCAATGGATAGGTCAACCAGACAGAAAATCACTAAAGAAATAATGGACTTGAAAGACACATTGGACCAGATGGACCTGACGGATATATTTAGAACTTTACATCCTGAGGCCAGGGAATTTACTTTCTTCTCAAGTGCGCATGGCACATTCTCCAAGATAGATCACATACTGGGACATAAAGCAGCCCTCAATAAATATAAAAGAATAGAGATCATACCATGCACACTGTCAGATCACAGTGCTTTGAAACTTGAAATCAATTACAGGAAGAAGTCTGGAAAACTTCCAAAAACATGGAGGTTAAAGAACACCCTTCGAAAGAATGAATGGGCCAATCAGGCAATTAGAGATGAAATTAAAAAATATATGGAAACAAATGAAAATGAAAACACAACAATTCAAAATCTATGGGATGCGGCAAAGGCAGTCCTAAGAGGAAAGTACATTGTTCTCCAGGCCTATCTCAAGAGATTAGAAAAAGCGCAAGCCCAAAATGTAACAGCTTACCTAAAGGAACTCGAGGCAGAGCAACAAGAACACCCTAAAGCCAGTAGAAGAAGAGAAATAGTAAAAATTAGAGCAGAAATAAACAACATAGAGACCAAAGAAACAACTGAACAGATCAATGAAACCAAGAGTTGGTTTTTTGAAAAAGGAAACAAAATTGACAAACCTCTAGCCAGACTTATCAAAAAGAAAAGAGAGAGCACTCAAATAGACAAAATTATGAATGAAAATGGACTTATTACAACCAACCCCTCAGAAATATAAGCAATTATCAGGGAATACTATGAAAAATTATATGCCAACAAATTGGACAACACAGAATAAATGGACAAATTCCTAAACATACACTCACTACCAAAATTCACACGAGAAGAAATAGAAAACCTGAACAGACCCATAACGAGTGAAGAAATTGAATCAGTGATCAAAAATCCCCAACAAATAAGAGCCCTGGACCTGATGGATTCCCTGGGGAATCCTACCAGACATTTAAAACAGAATTAATCCCAATTCTTCTCAAGCTATTCCAAAAAATAGAAAGCGAAGGAAAACTCCCGGACTCATTTTATGAAGCCAGCATCACTTTGATTCCCAAGCCAGACAGAGATCCAGCAAAAAAAGAGAACTACAGGCCAATATCCTTGATGAATACGGATGCAAAAATTCTCAACAAGATCCTTGCAAATCGAATCCAGAGCATATCAAAAGAATCATCCACCAAGATCAAGTGGGATTCATTCCTGGGTTACAGGGTTGGTTCAACATTCGATCATATCAATAAAAGAAAAGACAAAAACTATATGATCCTGTCAATAGATGCAGAAAAAGCATTTGACAAAATACAGCATCCCTTCTTAATAAAGACTCTAGAGAAAGTTGGGATAGAAGGAACCTACTTAAACATCATCAAAGCCATCTATGAGAAGCCTTCAGCTAACATCATCCTCAACGGGGAAAAACTCAGAGCTTTCCCCCTGAGATCAGGAACACGACAGGGATGCCCACTCTCACCACTGTTGTTTAACATAGTGCTGGAAGTCCTAGCATCAGCCATCAGACACCAAAGGAAATCAAAGGCATCAGAATTGGCAAAGAGGAAGTCAAACTTTCACTCTTCGCAGATGACATGATACTCTACATTGAAAACCCGACAGACTCCACCAGAAGCCTACTAGAACTGATCCAAGAATTCTGCCAAGTTTCAGGGTACAAAATCAACGTACAGAAATCGGTTGCATTTTTATACACCAACAATGAAGCAACAGAAAGAGAAATCAAGAAACTGCTCCTATTCACAATTGCACACAAAACCATTAAATACCTCGGAATAAACCTAACCAAGGATACAACAGATCTGTATGATGAAAACTATAGAAAACTTATGAAGGAAATTGAAGAAGACACAAAGAAATGGAAAAACATTCCATGCTCATGGATAGGAAGAATAAATATAGTTAAGATGTCATTACTACCTAAGGCACTCTACACATTCAATGCAATTCCAATCAAAATTGCACCAGCATACTTCTCAAAACTAGAACAAACTATCCTAAAATTTGTATGGAACAACAAAAGACCCCAAATAGCCAAAGTAATACTGAAAAATAAAACCAAAATGGGAGGTATCACCATTCCAGACTTTAGCCTCTACTACAAAGCTGTCATCATCAAGACAGTATGGTATTGGCACAAAAACAGACACATAGACCAATGGAACAGAATTGAGAACTCAGAAGAGGACCCAAAAGTATACAGCCAACTGATCTTTGACAAAGCAGGAAAGAATATCCAATGGAAAAAAGACAGCCTTTTTAACAGATGGTGTTGGCAGAACTGGACAGCAACATGAGGAAAAATGAAACTAGATCATTTTCTCACACCATGCACAAAAATAAACTCAAAATGGATAAAGGACCTGAACGTGAGACAGGAAACTATCAACACCCTAGAGGAGAAAGCAGGAAACAACCTCCTTGACCTCCACCACAGCAACTTCTTACTTGACACATCCCCAAAAGCAAGGGAATCAAGAGCAAAAATAAACAGTTGGGACCTCATCAAGATTAAAAGCTTCTGCACAGCCAAGGAAACAACCCAGAAAACTAATAGGCAACCAACGGAATGGGAAAAGATAGTTGCAAATGACATATCAGATAAAGGGTTAATATCCAAAATCTATAAGGAACTCACCAAACTCCACACCCGAAAAACAAACAACCCAGTGAAGAAATGGGCAGAAGATATGAACAGACACTTCTCCAAAGAGGACATCCAGATGGCCAACAGACACACGAAACGATGCTCACCATCCCTCCTCATCAGGGAAATAGAAATCAAAACCACACTGAGATACCACCTCACGCCAGTCAGAGTGGCTAAAATGAGCCAATCAGAGAACTCTAGATGCTGGCGAGGATGTGGAGAAACGGGCACCCTCCTACACTGTTGGTGGGAATGTAAACTGGTACAGCCCCTCTGGAAAACAGTGTGGAGGTTCCTAAGGAAACTAACAATAGAACTCCCCTATGACCCAGCAATAGCACTGCTAGGAATATACCCAAGGGATACAGAAATGCTGATGCACAGGAGCACATGTACCCCAATGTTCATAGCAGCACTCTCCACAATAGCTAAAACCTGGAAAGAGCCTAAGTGTCCATCAACAGATGAATGGATCAAGAAGATGTGGTTTATCTATACCATGGAATACTACATGGCAATGAGAAACCATGAAATCTGGCCATGTGTAGCAACATGGATGGACCTTGAGGGTGTTATGCTGAGCGAAATAAGTCAGGCAGAGAAGGACAAATATCATATGTTTGCACGTATAGGAGGATTAGGAGGAACTTAACGGAGGACCAAGGGGGAGAAGAAGGGCAGAAATGGTGGGGAAAGGGAGAGAGGCAAACCATGAGAGACTCTTGAATGCTGACAAAAACTGAGGACTGATGGATGTGGGGGGGAGGAGGGATGGGCATGGAGGAGGACACTTGTGAGGATGAGCACTGAGTGTTATGTGGAAACTAATTTGACAATAAACTATTTGAAAAAAAAAAAAAAGAAAAAAAATTAATAGTAGCCAGTAAATATATGCAAAATGTTACCCTCCCTAGGAATCAAAGGAATGCAAATTGACAAAGAAACCATTCTTTACCTACAAAAAATACAAAGTTTTTTTAAATTATAACTTGCAGCATTGGCAAAGGCACAGTGAAAATAAGCACTCTCATATACACTGGATGAAAATATAAATTAATAAAACCTTTTTGGAGGGCAATTTAGAATTACATATCATTGGCCACAAAAATCATAACATTTTTTAATTATAATTATAATTGTGGAAATTTATACTAAGGAATAATCATGGGCATGTATTATTTCAATGTTGAATACTAGAAGCTATCTGCAGGATCCCAAATAGAAAAATAGTTAAATAAATAAATCACAATAAAATTATAATATATGCATATAATAAAATAGTATTTAGTTATTCCAAGTCACATTTTTTTAAAACTTTCTAACACAATGAAAAGTTGTTTAGGATGTATTAGATGGAAAAACTGTTTACTGGACTTTAGGCGGGGGCTTAAATTACTTGTAACTTTTCTTTATATTTAATGTATCTTTAAAATGGTCATAACTAAAACATTCTCTAAAAAAATCTTTTCATCCAAAATTTTGTTTTTTTAATTTTTTTTATAGTTTACTTACTTTTGAAACCAAGAGAGACAGAGCATGAGCAGGGGAGGGGCAGAGAGAGCGGAAGACACAGAATCTGAAACAGGCTCCAGGCTCTGAGCTGCCAGCACAGAACCTGATGCGGGGCTTGAACCCATGAACCGTGAGATCATGACCTGAGCCAAAGTCAGATGCTTAACCAACTGAGCCACCCAGGTGCCCCAAAGTTTTGTTTTTATTAATTGCTCTCTAGCACATATCTTTCAGGTAGAAATTCATTCACATATTTTTTAGATGAACTTAGATTAAAAGTAGGATCACTCTGGGGAAAGGGAATATTTTTTTTAACTCAGACAACATTTCTTCTTTTATAAATAATTTTATTTAACTTCTAATTATCTATATTCTATGAGGTTTCCAAAAAAAAGGACATAAATACTACAAAGGAAGTCTGTGCAGATGTCATGAATATAACAAAGAATTCATTCTTACTTATAACCAAAATATTAATTAAAACACATGGGAACATGAAAATCTGAAAATGAACAAAATACATTTTTAAGGAGAATTAACTGACCTATTATAAACCTAACAGTATTTTTTACTTAATAACTACATAGTACAATACTTACAAATATTTGCCTGGCTTTCTAGATTGAAATAAATCCAATTTAGAAAACACCTACTGGGAATCTACTATTCTCCCTGTAACGTAAGAATTCATCACAACAAAAAGAGATGGCACACCATTTTTGCATTAAGAGGCTGACATTTTTTTTTTTTTTACTTCTTATACCAACAGTATGAACACATTTGTGCTTATTCATACATCTGTAAGTACGGGACATGCACTGTGGAATATCTGCATTCAAATACTAGCATGTGCACCAGTTGTGCCTCTTAGCAAAATAAGGACTTCTCTGAGCTTCAATATCCTTGATCTGAAAACTACTGGAGGGGTGCCTGGATGGATCAGTCCAACTTCAAACTGACTGGGTGGAAATATCCGACCTCGGCTCAGGTCATGATCACAGTTTGTGGGTTCAAGCCCCACAGCGGGCTCTGGCTGACAGCTCAGAGCCTGGAGCCTGCTTCAGATTCTGTGTCTTCCTCTCTCTCTGCCCCTCCCCCACTCTGCCCTGTGTCTCTCTCTCAAAAATAAAACATTAAAAAAAAATTTTTTTAACTACTAGAGATACCAACTACCAATACTGAGGTTGAAATGAAATAACATATTTCATTTCATTTATGGTAAATATTCAACATATGCTGAATATAATTACCAAATATCTTTCACAGCTTTAAATTTCTTTCTGTAAAAAAAAAAAATGCAGGTTCTACCTCCAATAACGGCAGAGGGGCTTATATAGGCCCTCCCAAAATAAATGTCATAAATGATGAACTATAAAAAATAACTTTTAAAGGAAAATAACAACCAAAATCAGGCAGAAGGTGGAAAGGAGGCAACCCCTAAAGAAAAGAACTGCAATTGGCAAGAACTGTACATGTGTGTCTATATATATGGCTTTTTGTCTGAGACCACTCCTAATCCACACAGTGCGGGGCAGCTCAGACTCAAACACAAAGCATCTTACTGACCTGAGAATTAGACGATTGATTTGTCCACTATTAACTTATTGTCTCTCAGCCTCAAATTCACCCTTCAATACCTGCTCTGCAAAAATGGATGGAAGTCTCCCTTACAGTCAATCTGATACTGAGCTTTCTTGGTAGAAGGCACTAGAGGACCAGTGTAGGAAGGAGGAGTTCCCTTGATTGATTTTTTTTTCTGGCTGCTGCATCAGGGATCAGTGGTTTCAGAACATCTGGTGGCGCTCTGAGAACATACAGTGTCGAGAACATACAGTCCCTTAGCAAACTCATATCTCCTAACTCATCCTGGTTATTACCTTTCTGTAGCCCTCTCAACACAGATGCTGCACACTGTAGGCCCACAATGATGCCTCAATTTCTGCTTGCTCCTTCCCCTGGAGATTCCTACAACCACCCCAATGCCATATCCCTACCAACGTGGACACCATGTACTCCAGGCTTCTTTCTTGACTGGTGGAGTTTGTCTGACACCAAACTGTCTGTCACCAAACTGAGGTGACCAGTGTAAGGCTTGCCTGTGCCCAAGACTTGCTTGGTGTTTGTTTATAAACTGCAGACCAGCTCTGGCCCAGGCAAACCAGAAACCCTACCATCTAATAGGCTACAACTACACCTTGTCCAGCAAGGTCCCCAGTCTTGAGGAAGGGACACCCTTTCAGGTTTGTCCTTTCCTGAGTACTCTCCCTGAACATTAGGGTACTCTTGAGAATCCTCTTAACTCTTACAGATGCACTTTTATCACAGCTTAATAATTCTTTACACTAAACTTCCCATGTTGAAATCACTATCTCCTGATCGGACCCAGAATGACACAGGATTATTACAGGATGTGGTCCCAGGAAAGAGATTTCTAAATATGGGATTCTGGGATTGCTGTTTGGGTCCTTGGGTTTAAAAGAAGAATGTGCTCCTTGCCAATGGGAAATGGGATGCTAATGACCCATGCATGGCATGCAGTAACATCACAGTTAATCAAAATATTACCTGTAGTTGTTTATAATAAAGTAACAACTGAAGCAAATGCCTTGGTGTATTCCACAATTTTGATGTGGGACTGTAATGTGGGACGAATTCTTATAAGTGCACTTCAGTGTCCACAGAGAGAAAAATGACAAACTCCAAGTCTGTTGACTCTCAGCTTAAGTCATGGTCTGAGCTTCCATGAGAGCCCTAAAAAAATATTTTATTTCTTATAGACACATGGCAGATCTTGCTAAAAATTAAACACACTTTGGGTTGCTGAATTACAACAGTTAAATTCATAGTCTCACCAAAAGTGTTTCATCTGAAATTTATGACATTGATTGGGAAAGAATGGGACATTGAAACTTGAAATAGGAAGATTTCATATAAGAAGTAAGGCTATAGTCAAATCACTGTTTTATACCTGAAGTTAATGTAATATTCCATGTCAACTATTCTTCAATTAAAAAAAAACTATTTAAAGAAATGAGACCAAGGGCACCTGAGTGGCTCCATCAGTTGGGCATCCAATTTTTGATTTAGACTGACAGCATAGGGCCTGTTTGGGATTCTCTCTCTCCTCTCTGCCCTCCCCTGTTCATGAGTGCACATGCTCGTGCACAAGTGCTCTCTCTCTCTCAAAACAAATAAACATTTTTTAAAAAATAAAGAAATGAGACCAGAAGACAATATAATATATTTAATGTTCAAAGAAAAACTGTCTGTTTAAAATTCTGTATCCAGAAAAAATATTCCTCAAAAATTAAGGCAAAATAATTTCTGGAAAAATAATAAAACTGAGATCTCTATGAAAATTCTAAAGAAAATTTTTCAGGCTGAATTGATAACCACGAGAAAACTCAGATCTTTGGAAATAATGAAAAGCAGAAAATATGGTAAATTTGTGAGTCAATATGAAAAACATACCTTTTTGGGCACTTGGGTGGCTCAGCTGGTTAAGCATCTGACTTCGACTCAGGTCGTGATCTCATGGTTCATAAGCTCAAGCCCCAGTTTGGGTGAGCTCAAGCTCCACTTCTGGTGAGCTCGAGACCGGTTCAAGTAAGCATGAGACCTGCTTTGGATGAACACGAGCCCAGAACCCCGCACTGGGAGAGCTCAAGCCCCACTTTGGATGGACATGAGCCCTGCTTGAGTGAGCCCGGCTTCTCTTTCTCTCTCTTTCTCTCTCTCTCCCCACCCTTCCTCCCTCCCTCCCCCCTCCCTTCTACCTTTCTTCCTCCCTCTGCCAGTTGTGGGATTCTCTCTCGCACTCTCGCTCTCGCTCTCGCTCTTTCTCTCCCTCTTTCTCTGTCCCTTGCTCTTAGACCCTCTCTCTCTCTCTCAAAAAAATAAACATAAAACATACCTTTTCTTCTCTTAATTTCTAAAGAACACATGACCGTTTAAAGAGAAAGTCAAAACACTATATTGTAGGGTTTATACTGTATGGTGCAAGATCACAAATATCACAAAGGTTAGAGACATAGTAAACGGAATTAAACTGTGATAAAGTTCTCACTTTTTACATGAATTGGTACCATATTACCTCTGAGATTATTAAGGATAAATATTATAATCCCTAGAGTAGCATATTAAACATTTAAAGAAATTAGCTTAAAAAGTCAATATAGGTGAGGCGATTGGGTGGCTCAGTTGGTTAGTCTTCCAACTCAATTTCGGCTCAGGTCATGATCTCACAGTTGTGAGATCGAGCCCCATATTGGGCTCTGCGCTGGGAATAAAGCCTACTTAAGATTTTCTCTCTCCCTCTGCCCCGCCCCAGTGAGCCTGTACTCACTCATACTCTCTTTCTTTCTCAAAAAAAAAAAAAAAAAAAAAGTCAACATAAGAATGAAATGGAATATTTTTTTAAATGTTTTATTTATTTCTAGGAAAGAGAGAGAGAGAGACAGTGTGAGCAGGGGAGGGTCAGAGAGAGAGGGAGTCACAGACTGAAATAGGCTCTAGGTTCTGAGCTGGCAGTCAGCACAGAGCCCGACGCAGGGCTCAAACCCATGAACCGCGAATCATGACCTAAGCGATAGTCGGACGCCTAACCGACTAAGCCATCCAGGTGCCCCTGAAATGGAATATTTTAACATGCAAAAATATTTTGATTTATACTTTACTGGTATACATAAATTTTATTTGCTTTTTATAGCACTGCTAGGAATTTACCCAAGGGATATAGGAATGCTGACGCATAGGAGCACATGTACCCCAATGTTCATAGCAGCAATCTCCACAATACCCAAAACATGGAAAGAGCCAAAGTGTCCACAAACAGACAAATGGATCAAGAAGATGTGGTTTAGAGGGGCGCCTGGGTGGCTTAATCGGTTAAGCGACCGACTTTCGCTTAGGTCATGATCTCGCGGTTCGTGGGTTCAAGCCCTGTGTCGGGCTCTGTGCTGACTGCCAGCTCAGAGCCTGGAGCCTGTTTCAGTCTGTGACTCCCTCTCTCTCTGACCCTCCCCTGCTCACGCTGTCTCTCTCTCCTAGAAATAAAATATAACATTAAAAAAAAAAAAAAGATGTGGTTTATCTATACGATGGAATACTACATGGCAATGAGAAAAGAATGAAATCTGGCCATGTATAGCAACATGGATGGACCTTGAGGGTGTTATGCTGAGCGAAATAAGTCAGGCAGAGAAGGACAAATACTATGTTTGCACATATAGGAGGATTAGGAGGAACTTAACGGAGGACCGTGGGGGAGAAGAAGGGGGGAAATGGTGGGGGAGAGGGAGAGAGGCAAACTATGAGAGACTCTTGAGGCAAACTATGAGAGACCCTTGAATGATGAGAACTGAGGACTGACGGGTGTGGAGGCGAGGGGGGAGACGGGCATGGAGGAGGGCACTTGTGGGGATGAGCACTGGGTGTTATACGGAAACCAACTTGACAATACACTATTTGTAAAAAAAAATTTTTTTATTTGCTTTTTAATCTCTGAAATACCCTTTATACTTTGATTTTTTGGTTTCATTTTCAAACACACTACTTTAAAGAGAATAGTTTGACTACAACTGAAGTATCCATAGAAATAAAAGTGAAACACATAAATAAGCAGAGACACATAAGTTTAAAAATACCAACAATATGTAATTAATTTAAAAAGATGGAAACTTACATTTTTTAATTTCAATAAAATAAAAGGACAAAGCTACTTCCTTACCATCATAGAGATATATGTATGTATAGATATCTCAACCTAAAAACCAGCATCTTATTTAATGAGGAAACTTCAGAACTCCAAAGTCAACCTTGTTCTAAAAGTAACAGTTCATACATTTAGGTAAGAGAGTAAAAGTTTAAAAATTGGGAAGAAGAAAATAAAGTTATATTGTAAATAATAAGGTTGAATTTCTGGAAAATGCAAAGAAATTAATGAGAAAAACTATTTTTAAAAAACTAATAAAATTAACATAAAAAATTAATGGTTTTCGAATATATAAGCAGTATCTAAATTAAAACATATAAAGAGTGAAATTATTCCATTTATAGAAGTAACAAAGAAAGATGAATGACCTAAGAATCAAATTAACAAGAAAAGTACAAGATTTAGATGATAAAAATTTTTTAAACTACTAAGGATGAAATAACTGTGATGATCTATCCTCTCATGGGCAGAAAGACTCAATGACATAAAGGTGTCAATTTTATTGTTTTATAAATGTAATGCAATCTCAAAAAAATACTAATGGAATTTTTTAATTAGGCAACTTGATTCTAAAGTGAACAGAAAAACTGTGAGTAAAACTGGAAAGATATTCAAAAACGTAAGTAATGAGGAATACTAGTCCAACTCAGATAATAAACTTTAGTTTTAAATTTTATGTTATAATGCTACAATAATTATAAGCATGGTGATATGAATATACAGACACATCATTGAAAAAGAAGAGAGAGTCCAGAGACAAGTCAAATATACATAAAAATTTAGAACATGATAATGATGAAATTGTGTATCAGTGTGAAAAAGACAGATGGGTAGCCACTTTGAAAAAAAAATCCTCTACTACCAAAATGAATTTCAGATTAATTAAAAATTTAAAGATAAAAATGAGCATTTTAGAAATCTTAGAGTAGGGAAGATCTTTTAAGGAATGGTTAAAAGACTCAAACATAAAATATTGAAAGATCAAAAAACATGAAAACTAAAATTTTATATATTGCAAAATAAATAACAAAAGTCAAAAGACAAATCATAATCTAAGATAAATATAAAAGCTACAAGTAAATTATCCATTATAACCCTGTATATGCCAAGAAGAGCTTGAAAATAATCCATTAATGGAGGACTGTTAAATTATGACACATCCCAATATTCAATATAAAGCTGCTGAGGGGAGCCTGGGTGGCTTCAGGTTAAACATCAACTCCTGATTTCAACTCACGGCATGATCTCATGGTCTATGAGTTTGAGTCCTGCCTCAGGCTCTGTGCTGACAGTGAAGAACCTGCTTAGGATTCTGACTCTCTTTCTCTCTGCCCTTCCGAGTTTATGCATGCTCTGTCTCTCTTGTTCTCTCTCTCTCTCTCTCTCTCTCTCTCTCACACACAAATAAACATTAAAAAAAGTAGATGATAGGTAGTTCTCTATAAACAAATATGGAAAAAATTTTAAATACATAAAAAATGAAAACGTGGGATATTAACGATGTAGATAATAGACAGTATGTGCATATGCACATAATTTTCACACAGAGGTATATTTTTATATGCATAGTCTATTTGTGTTAGTACAAACAAGAAACTGGTAAGGAGTATTACTTCTAGGAAGGGGCTCTGGAAACAAATTGGGTGTAATCAATTTGAGTAATCAAATTGGGGTGAGGTAATAAGGTGACAGACTTATATTTCTATAAATTCCTTTTATCTCTTTTCATATTTAGAACTATGTCCATGTTTTACATAATTAAAACAGCTAATACTTTAAAGGATTTGGGTGATAATCTTTAACAGAAATTAAAAACGAATATCCATTTATGCAGTTGTGCCTCTCTGTGCAGGAGGCTGTTTTTAAATGAGATATTATGCAAACTCACAGATATCAAAATAGCGTTTTACCAAACAGTTGGGATGTGCAATATTTATGAATGAATGCCCTTTGTACTGTAACATCAAATACTCTAAAACTGTATTCATCCTTGATTTATTATTTAACTAGATCACATAAGGAATAAACTTTGCCAGAGCCAGAAGCCAGAGCCTTCATTTTTAAACAATGTTTAACTGGCTTCAAAACTTGGAATTCAACCTGCAGTGACATTTATAGATATAATATAAAATGACAGAATTTTGCAACTGAAAAACTTAAGATCTTAGGTCAGTCTAATATGCTTCTTTCATTTTATACAGGAAGAAATGGAAATTTTACTAGTTTCAATATGTCTAAAGACATACAACAAATCAATGGCAAAATGAGACTGGATCTTTCCAAATTCAATCTCTATTCCACATGTCATGCTGTATCATTTCACTCCCTTAACATTACCATAAAACCAGGGGAGACTAGTTAAAAGGCAATAAGAAAAGATCAGACTACCTTCACAGACTTTTATTCAAAATGAACCTATGACAGACTTGTATGTTTTTTTACACATCCTCAAAAGTGTTATGAACTACATTAAAATCAGTGGTGACTTCCAGCCACGATGAAGTAATAGAGACCACATTTATGCTCTGCTGCAACTAGAAAACTGAACAAAATGTGTGAACCAACTGTTTTCAGGCACTGACCAGGCAACACAAAACTGTGATGCCTCAAAGACAGGGAACAGCTGAGACGAGCCTAATGATGGAACCCACTTTCCGCCTTTTAGGACCTTCTGCCTCTTAGGAATATTCTGGACATAGAGCACAGAGGGAAATCCAAAACAAGCACAAAGGTCTTGCTGAGTAGAAGTCAGAGGTCAAGGTTCAAGACTAAGGCAGCTGAAGGTGAAAAGCAGACTCCCAAAAAGGAGGAAGCTACACAGATCTATAAATAACTACTGGCTAGAACATAATCAAACACTTTTTTAAGGAAGGCAACAAAATCCAAACAAACATTAACAATGCTCATAATTCAATAAAAAATGCCAGAAATGTAAAAAAGTAAAGAGAATGTGAAACATACTCAGGAAAAAACCCATAAACGTATCAATAAACATAACCCAAAATGGCAGAAATTATGGAATTAGCAAAGAAATTTAAAACACTGTCATAACTATGTTCAAGTGTTTAAAAATACAGTTTTAAATATTATATATGTAAGAAGAATATACATTCCAGAATGGGGAGTTAGTGCTTAATGTATACAAAGTTTCTATTTTGCAAGATGGAAAAAAGTTGTGGAGTTAAGGGTGGTGATGGTTCCACAGAACTGTGAAGGTACTAAATGCCTCAAATTAAATGCTCAAAAATGTCTAAAACAATAAATACTATATGTTTTACATATTTTACCACACATAAAAATAAATAAGCGTATTTATTTTTAAATATTTATTTATTTCTGAAAGAGAGAGAGAGAGCACAAGGGGGAGAGGGGCAGAGAGAGAGAGGGAGACAGAGAAACGAAGCAGGCTCCTGACCAAGCTGTCAGTTCAGAGCCGGATGCAGACTCGAAACCACAAACCATGAATTCATGACCTGAGCTAAAGTCAGATGCCCAACCTACCAAGCCACCCAGGCTTCCCATAAAAATAAATACATTTATTAAAAATATTACATCAGACATCAACAACAAAGAGCTATCAGAGAAACCTGCAATATTTTAATTAAAACACTATCCAGGCTCAAGGGACAGAAATATTTTTGAAGTGGTTGAAAATAATAAACAACATTTAAAAATTTGTAGAATGCACCTAAAGCAGTGCTTGGAGGGAAACCTATATCTTCAAGTGGTTATAGTAGAGAAGTCAAGTCCAAAATCAGTGAAAGAATAAGAGCAAAGTAAACTCAAAATAAGTAGTGAAGGAGTAATAAAAATAAGAACAAATATCATGGTGCCCGGGTGGCTCAGTCAGTTAAGCATCCAACTCTTAAAAAAAAAAAAAAAAAGCATCCAACCCTTGATTTCAACTCAAGTCACGATCTCACAATCGTGAGTTGGAGCTGTACACTGGTGAGATCGAGTCCCATGTAGGGCTCTGTGCTGATGGTGCAGAGTCTGCTTAGGATTCTCTCTCTCCCTCCTCTATTTGTGCTCATTCTCTCTCTCTCTCTCTCTCTCAAAATAAATAAATAAACTTTAAAAAAGAACAAATATCGGGGCGCCTGGGTGGCTTAGTCGGTTAAGCGTCTGACTTTCGCTCAGGTCATGATCTCACGGTTCGTGGGTTCCAGCCCCGCGTCGGGCTCTGTGCTGACTGTCAGCTCAGAGTCTGGAGCCTGTTTCAGTCTGTGACTCCCTCTCTCTCTGACCCTCCCCTGCTCACGCTGTCTCTCTCTGTCTCCTAGAAATAAATAAAACGTTAAAAAAAATTTAAAAAATAAATAAATAAATAAATGAATAAATAAAAAAGAACAAATATCAATAAATACTTTTAAATATATAAAGAAATTCAACTGAGCCAAAAGTTGGTTCTCAAAAAATAAATAAAAGTGTTAAAATGTTAGAGTAATAAAGAACAAAAGAGAGAAGGCATAAACTACCAGTATCAGGAATGGCAAAGGAGATATTACTATAGATTTTATAGACATTAAAAGGTTATTAAAGGAACACGATAAACGATTTTATGCCAGTATGTTGAAAATCTTAAAGGAAATGGACAAATTCCATTTTGAGAAACATGATTACCAAAACTGATTCAAAAAAACAGAAAATCTGAAAAGCCCTGTATCTATTAAAACAGTTGAATTTGTAATCTAAAAACCTTCCCATGAAGAAAGTTCCAGGCCCAGAAAACTTTACTGGTTAATTCTATCAAATACATAAAGAAGAAATGCTAACTCTGTGCAAACATTTTCAGGAAAGATAGAAAAAACACTTCCTGATAAAGCCAATATTACACTGATACTGGAAGCAGACAAAAATATTACAAGAAACCTATAAACCAGTATTTCTCATAGACAAAGATGAAATAGTCTGAATAAAATTTTACCAAATTTAATAGTATCTAAAAAGGGGAGGCTGGGCAGCTCAGTCGGTTAAGCATCCGACTTCGGCTCAGGTCATGATCTCACGGTTCATGGGTTCGAGCCCCATGCCGGGCTCTGTGCTGACAGCTAGCTCAGAGCCTGGAGCCTGTTTCAGATTCTGTGTCTCCCTCTCTCTCTGATCCTCTCCTGCTCATGCTGTCTCTGTCTCTGTGTCTCTCTTTCAGAAATAAAACATTAAAAAAAAAATTTTAAATAGTATCTAAAAAACAATACACCATGACCAAGTGAGATTTATTTTCAAATGTTAAGCAAATCTTGCATTCCTAAAACACATCCCACCTGATTGGTTTAATATCTGAAAATGAATCAGTGTAATCTACCGTAGTAGATTAAAAAAGAAAACCATGTGATCAATTCAATAGATGTAAAAGAGCAATTGATAGCATTCAAGATCCATTCATAATTTTGTTTAAAAACTTTCAACAAATGATAATTAGAAGGGAATTTTCTCAACATGATATGAGCATCTATAAGAAAATCTATAGCTGGGGTGCCTGGGTAGCTCAGTTGGTTAAGCATCTGATTCTTGGTTTCAGCTCAGGTCATGATCTCATGGTTTGTGAGTTCGAGCACTCAGTGGGCTTCTGTACTGACAAACCAGAGCCTGCTTGGGATTCTCTCTCTCTTTCTCTTTGCCCCTCCTATGTGCTTGCTCGCTCACTCGCTCTCTCTTGCTCTCTCTCGCTCTCTCTCTCATAATAAATAAATAAACTTTTTTTAAAAAAAGAAAATCTACAGCCAACATCATACTGAAAATGAATGACTGTGTATTTTCTCCCGAAGATGGGATATACATTATCACCACCTCTTTTAAACAATGAACTACAGATTCTGGCCAGTGCAATAAGGCAACAAAAAATACAAATAAACAAAAACCTTTAATAAGTGAATTTAGAAAGGTCAAAGGATAGAAGGGCAATAAATAAAAGTCAACTGTATTTCCTATGCTAGCAATAGATAATTGTTATTTGAAATTTCAACTCCTAATACTTCTAAACAATATCATTTAAAATGTCATCCAATGATTACTGGGTGTTATATGAAAACCAATTTGACAATAAACTATGAAAGAAAAAAACTGTATAAAAAATTAAATAAATAAAATGTCATCCAAAAAAATTGAACAGTTAAAGATAAATTTAACAAAACGTATGTAAAACATGTATAAGAAAAATTACAAAATGCTCCTGAGAGAAATTAAATAAAATGGAAATAAATAGAGAGGTAAACCAAATTTCTAGACTGAAAGACTCAATATTTTTAAGAGGTCACTTGGTACCCACAGTATAGATTCAATGCAATTACAATAAAAACTGCAATAAACTTTTTTGTAAAAGTGGTAAGCTGATTTTAAATTTTATGCAAAGACCTTAGGCTAGCTAGAGCAATTGTGGAAAAGAACAAAGTTGGAGGGCTTATTCTACCTGATTTCAAGACTGATTATAAACCTACAGTAATCCAAATAGTGTAGTAGTTGCACAAGGATCGATATAATATAGGGGCACTTGGGTGACTCTATTGGTTAAGTGTCAGACTCTTGATTTCAACTCACAATCTTAGCTTGGGATTCTCTCTCTCCTCTCTCTCTCTCTCTCTCTCTCTCTCTCTCTCTCTCTGTCCCTCCTCCAACTTGTGTGCTCTTTCTCTCTCTCTCTCAAAAATAAATATTTTTTAAAAAGGATAGATATATCAGCAGAACATACTAGAAAATTCAGATATAGACCTTACGTATATGTTCGGCCAACTGCTGACAAAGGTATCAGAGGGTCCATGGGGGATTAAATGAATGTCAATATTACCTTGTACCAATCACAAAAATTAACCTGAGGTAGGCATAAACTTAAATGTAAAACCATGACACTTATAGAAGAAAACATACGACAAAATCTTTGGGGTGGGAAAAGGTTTTACGGACAGTACACATAAAGCATACTCCAAAAAAGAAAATACTGATAAATTAGATTTGCCAAAATGATAATTTTTTTCTTCCACGAACTGTTAAGAAAATTAAAAGGTAACACTAAAGATAACACAAGTAAATGGAAAGATATTCCATATTCGTGGGTTGGAAGAATATTGTTAAAGCAATCTACAGATTCGGTGCAATTCCTATCAAAATTCCAATGACATTTTCCACAGGAACAGAACAATCCTAAAATTGATATGGAACCACCAAAGACCCCAAATAACCAAAGGAATCTTGAGAAAGAAGAACAAAGCTAAAGATATCATGCTTCCTGATTTAAAAGTATATTGCAGAGTTAGTAATCAGCATGGTATTGGTATAAAAACAGACACACAGGTCAATGGAACAGAATAAAGAGCCTAGAAATAAACTGACACATACATGGTCACATTCACATACAACTTACAACAAAGGAGTCAAGAACATACAATAGGGAAAGAACAGTTTCTTCAATAAATGATGTTGGGGCAGTCACATGCAAAAGAATGAAACACAAAAATCAACTCAAAATGAAATAAATGCTTGAAAATAAGACCTGAGGGTCACTTGAGTGGCTCACTTGCTTGAGTTTCTGACTCTTGATTTAGGCTCAGGTCATGACCTCACACTTCATGGGTTTGAGCCCCTCATCAGGCTCTGTGCTGACAGTGCAGAGCCTCCTTGGGATTCTCTCTCTCCCTCTCTCTCTGCCCATTCTGTGCTCTCTCTCTCTCTCATTCTCTCTCAAAAATAAACATATTTTTTAAAAAGAAGAAGAAAAGAAGACCTGAAACCATAAAGCCCCTCAAAGAAAACATAGGCAATAAGCTTCCTGACACCAGTCTTGGTACAGATTTTTTGGATTTGACAACAAAAGCAAAAACTAAACAAGTGGGATTGTATCAAACCAAAAAGCTTCTGCACAGCAAAAGAAACAATCAACAAAATGAAAAGGCAACCTACCAAATGGGAGAAAATATTTGCAAATCATGGATCTGACAAGAGGTTAATATCTAAAATATATTTTAAAATCCAATTACGGGGCACCTGGGTGGCTCAGTCAGTTAAGCGTCCGACTTCAGCTCAGGTCATGATCTCATGGTTCGCAGGTTCAAGCCCCGCATCAGGCTCTGTGCTGACCGCTAGCTCAGAGCCTGGAGCCTGCTTCAGATTCTGTATCTCCCTCCCTCTCTGACCCTCCCCTGCTCATGCTGTTTCTCTCTCTCTCTCTCAGAAATAAATAAAACATTTAAAAAATTTCTAATCCAATTAAAAAACTGACAGAGGTATCTGAATAGACATTTTTCCATACAGATGACCAACAGGTACATGAAAAGGCTGTCAACATCCCTAATCATCAGAGAATTCAAGTCAAAATCACAATTAAATATCACCTCACACCTGTTAGAATGTATATTATCAAAAAGACAGGAGAGGGGCACCTGGGTGGCTCTGAAGTTGGCTAAGTGTCTGACTTCCACTCAAGTCATGATCTCATGGTTCATGAGTTCAAGCCCTGCATCGGACTCTGTGATGACAGCTCAGAGCCTGGAGCATGCTTCGGATTCTGTGTCTCCCTCTCTCTGTGCCCCTCCCCTGCTTGTGCTTTGTCTCTCTCTGTCTCTCAAAAATAAATAAATGTTAAAATTAAAAAAAAAAGAGAAAACTAGTTTTGGCAAGGATGTGGAAAAAAAGGAACCCTTGTACACAGATGATGGAAACGTAAAATGGTGTATGGAAAACAGCATGAAGGTTCCTCAGTGAAGGAAATGAAAACATTAACTTGAAAGATACATGTACACCCATGTTAACTACAGGATTATACAATAGCCAAGACATGGAAGCAACCAAAGTATCCATCAATGGACAAATGTGTGTACACACACACACACACACACACACATATGTATGTATGTATGTATGTATGTATATATATAAACCTATATGTGGTGATGGATGTTAACTAGACTTATTGTGGTGATCATTTTGCAATCTATACAAATGTCAGATCATTGTGCTGTACATCTAACACTAATATAATTAGTGTTATGTATGTCAATTATACCTCAATTAAAATATGAAAAAGTAAGCTTCAGACCAGGAATAAATATTCACAATACACATCCAAGAAAAGATTCCAGAAAATACTGAGAATTCCTACTAACTAATAGTAAAACTATAAACAACCCATTATAAACACACAAACTAGGGCACCTGGGTAGCTCAGTCTGTTGACAGTCCAACTCTTGATTTCAGTTCAGGTCATAATCCCAGGGTCATGGGATCAAGCCCCACACTGGGCTCTGTGCTAAGCATGGAGCCTGCTTAGTATCCACTCTCTCTCTCCCTCTGCCCTCTCCCCCTCAACAAACACACATACTCTCTTCCTCTCGCTCTCTTTCTAAAATGAAAAATTTAAGAAACACACAAAATGAAAAGACACTTTATAAAGATATATGAATGGTCAGTAAGCACATGAAAAAACGCCCAACATTAGGAATCCGGGTAAAACCGGGACAACCACAGTGAAGTATCATAACACACCCATCCAAATAGCCAAAATTAAAAAGACTGAGCACAGCATGTGTTGACAAGTATATCAAGCAACTGGAACTCTACACTGATAGTGGGAATATAAAATGGTACAAATACTTTGGCACTTGTTTGGGTGGGGACATTTTCTCCCTCTCTCTCTTTCCCTGAGTGTGTGTGTGTGTGTGTGTGTGTGTGTGTGTGTGTGTGTTCCAGTTATGCTACAACCTTCTACAGCTGTGCTGTCCAGTGACTGGGACTGCCAAATAAGGTTTTCCCTGTACAAATGCAGACAAAGATTCATTTAATCACCATCATCCTCCTATATATGAGCTGAATAAATGAAGGAGAAACAGTAAAAGCCTCTACACTTAATTCATATCAACTAAGTGGTTCTACCATTAATAAATGATGCAAAACTCCACTCAGGATTCTCATCTGTCTTATAAAGTATGCAAAAATACTTCCTGCCTCTCATACTAAGTGTCCTGTCTGTTGTCTTTCCACCTCTAAGCTATGAATCTAGTATTCTAAGTCACAACGTTATACTGCAATCAAATCCAAGAAGCTATCATTTTTTATTTAACATCTATGGGCTATAGTCATGAAAAATTTACTCACTGCAATATGGCTGGATTCCTTCCACAATCAGACTCTTATGATACAACGCAATATTCTTAAGGTCATTTTAATGCTGAGGCATGTTAAAGAAAAGTAGCATAGGGGACATCTAGATGTCTCAGTCAGAAGAGCATGTGACTTTTGATCTTAGTCTTGAATTTGAGCCCCATGTTGGTGTAGAGATTACTTTTTTTAAAAAGTATAATATGATAATTCTAGGGATATGTATCACTTAATTCTCACTAGCCAAAAAAAAAAGATTAAACTGTGCAAAACCAGAGTTTATGTTCTTTCTACCCATCTCTCTATTAAATCCTGGTATTAGGGAAAGATTAAGAAAAATCATAGTGAGCTTAACAAGCTAATTCTCTAAAGATACATATTTTAACAAAAGGATAGTTAAAATTACTTAATCTTTAGCTAGTGTTTAAGTGAGGACATCTTTAATTATAGTTTTTTATCCACTACAATCACTCCATCAAGAATACTATGTATGAAAATTGCAGGTTTCTAATTTCTTTCTAATCACCCAATACTGCTGCTCTCTTTTAAATTATTTTAATGTCCCATAATTCTTATGAACCAGTTTTTTTATTATTATTACTTAAATGTTGTCTAACAAAAGATAAAAGCTCTATCAAGTGACATTTGATTTTCTTCCCCAACCTCAACAACTGCATCCTTGACACTGATTTATACCAGGGAAAGGAGTACAAATTATGGTCCCCATAAGGGATCTAGCCTTGTCCCCAGTCATCTTAGAAGGATGACGCAGCCCCTAAAGCAAGCCTGAGGACTGAACTCTGTTCTGGGGAAGGGCACAGGCTGACCCCAATGTAGAGAATTCATAAACTTGGTTTGTGCCTTTAGTTATCAACCTCCAACCAAAATATCCTCCTAGAGATTCGATCAGGGGCATCTAAAGCTAGACTGGGCATCCCATACCTATTCTACCATTCTAACATTCTGGAGGCTCTACCAAACTAGAGTAATCTTATCAGTAGGTACCTGTTAGAAAGTATAGTTAGTATTAAATTATTACTTTATCTTAATGTTCAGCATTTGCAAACTAATGCTTTTTGTACTAAATCAATAAAAATTGGGAGGCTAAAATCAATCAACAATGCTTACACTTGGACAGCTCATATAAATTATATTGCTTTTAAATATAATGTATAGGGGCGCCTGGGTGGCTTAGTCGGTTAAGCGTCCGACTTTCGCTTGGGTCATGATCTCGCAGTTCGTGGGTTCGAGCCCCGCGTCGGGCTCTGTGCTGACTGCCAGCTCAGACCCTGAAGCCTGTTTCAGCCTGTGACTCCCTCTCTCTCTGACCCTCCCCTGCTCACGCTGTCTCGCTCTCTCTCCTAAAAATAAATAAAACATTAAAAAAAAATTAAATATAATGTATAATAAAATATAAGTAAAGCTAACCAAAAACTGAGCAGTACAGAAAAAAGATACTTCCGGCTCATAAAAGAGAAAGTATATACCTTGTGAACAACTGTTAGCTTCATTCTGTTAGAAACATAAACATACCCTCCAATTGAGTATTTTTATCCATACTGCAACTGTTAGGTGTTCATTCCCAGCTATACTGTTCTATTGCCCACAGAAATTCATAAATTTTAGGACTGAAAGAAAACTCAAAGATTACTTCACTCAGTTCTCATAATCTGGTTTCTGCAATAAGGAAAATTAACAATTTTATTCAAAAAGCATATAGCTAATTAACAGGCAAGAGGAGAATGAGAGCTCAGTTCTTCTCATTACCAGTCCATATTGTACAGTTCCATCCAGTAACTAAATTCAGTCTTGACGGTTACACTACAAAGACCCATAATAACATTATACCAATCTATAATTCTCTCCAGGTGAAGCTTTGAGCAAAACTGCAATGTGGCAGGTGACTAGGTGGCTCAGTCAGTTAAGCGATCAACTCTTGCTTTCAGTTCAGGTCAAGATCTTACAGCTTGTGATATTGAGCCATGCATTGGGCTCTGCACTGTGCTTGGGATTCTCTCTCTGCCCCTCTCCCACTCACCTGTGCACACCTATGTACGCACTCCCTCTCTCTCAAAATAAATAAACATTTTTTTAACAGTAATGTGAGGGTACCTGTTAAGCATCAGTAGATTAAGCGTCTGACTTCAGCTCAGTCATGATCTCGCAGTTCATGCATTGGAGCCCCAGGTTGGGCTCTGTGCTGACAGCTCAGAGCCTGGAGCCTGCTTTGGATTCTATGTCTTCCTCTCTCTCTGCCCATTCCCCGCTCGCATGCTGTCTCTCTTCTCTCAAAAATATACATACATACATAATAAATTTCAAAATGTATGGGGCACCTGGATGGTTCAGTTGGGTAAGTGTCCAACTCTTGGTTTCAGCTCAGACCATGATCTTGTGATTCATGAGTCTGAGCCATGAGCACTGTCAGCGTGGAGCTTGCCTAGGATTTTCTCTTTTCTCCCTCTACCTTTCCCTGCTCACGTGCTCTGTCTCTCTCCTTCCCAAAAATAAAAAACCTTTAAAAATATAAAATAAAATAAAAAACTGCAATGGGGATAAAATTTGTCATTGGTTCTTCAAGCCTCTTTTCTGCCATTTGTCCTTTATCTTGTGGTGCTCCTTTACTATTTTTCATACTTGCCAGCATTCTACCCACCTTTCTATTAAATACTAATCTTAGGAAAAGACTGAAAAATGTATTCATTGTAAGCTGAGCATGGTCCCTTCGCTAAAGATATGCATTTTATTGGTGGACAAAGAAATAATCAATTGATTCTGGCTTCTCAAGGTGTTGAGGAAACAGGGTGTGTGATGAGCAAAGAGACCTACAGTCTGATACCATACTGCAGTGGTAACCTCTGAATAATCAGGCACACTCAGCCTGTCCCACACCATTTAAACTTATACTTTTAACATTTATTTATTTTTGTGAGAAAGAGCATGAGGAGGGGAGGCAGAGAGAGTGAGAGAAACACAGAATCTGAAGCAGGCTCTGGGCTCTGACTGTCACACAGAGCCTGACGCAGGGACTGAACTCACAAACCGTGACATCATGACCTGAGCTGAAGTCGGACACTTAATCGACAGAGCCATCCAGGTGCCCCTATATTCTTTTATTTAAGATCACAATAAATGTTTGTCATAAAGCTTGAAGTCATGCTGGTTTGCCAGCTTCCACAGTGGATGCTTTACTGATACTAGCAGTATCATTTCTTGCCACCTATGCATCTATCAAACCATCTGAGCAACTAGCTGAGAGGCTGTGTGCCAGGCAGGCTACTGGCCAATGGATATAGCTAAAAGTAGATCAGTTTTAATGTTAATGGCAAAACTACAATTTGGAATCTAAACTCTTCTCTCAAAACACCACTTACCAATACCACCTTATTACAGTTTAGTGTTTTCTAATAGGTTATTTTTTAATAGGCCCGTAAGCGTGCATTCTCATTTCCATATCAGCCTTGATGTTCTCCTCACCTATCATGCCACCCGTATTCACACCCAATTCCTAACAATCCTTTAAGGTTTGTTTAAGTCCCACTTTCTTCAAGAAGACTTTGCCTGACCTTTCAACTATAAATTCTGGTAATGAGCCTTCCAAATATTATGCTTGAAATTTGCTTTAATGTCTCCTCCAAATGGTAATGCCTATAAACTCTAATTATTTAGCACATAATTATTGATTATTGTCGATTGTTCAGTCTAGTTTTCTGTATATTCATCTTATGATATCTGAAGGCTCTAAATTTCCTGAGGGCAACCATCAAGTCTTTCCCATTCATTCAACTACCTTTCAGTAAATGCTTACTGTTGCTGGGACCTCTGCTAGGTACCAGGAATACAAAAATAAAAACAAACAGCCCTATTATCCAAGGATTTAGAGTCTACCCTTTTTATATTCAAGTGTATCCTAATTATTTTGCCTTTATCACAAAGCCTGGAATGTTAATAAGTAATCAAATATTTGCCAGTGAACAAAAACATCACTAAATCTAAAAATACACAATTTTGTCTTATAGTTCTGATACCTGTTCAAATGAAGAGCTATGCTATAGGCTTATTACAGCTGACACATTTACAAAACAAAAACTGTGCTTGATTTGCTAACAGGAAGAGAAAAAATAACTGTAGAAATCATGGCCTTTAACCCTTCTCTTCAATCTAAAGATCAGAAACCACCAATTTTATAAAACACGACACAAATAATATACACCAAATCTCCACGTTCTACATCTCATAAGCCAAAGTTAGATTTTCTCACAGATAAGATCTGTACTTTAATTTCCCAAATATTTTAGGTGTAGAGAATTGTGTGATAAATTCTTAAGACCAAGGATAACCATCTTCTCTATTGTTGCTTAGTGAAAAGATATTTTCTAGTGATGAGATATAACAATTTAACAGATAACATTTTTCCATTTATAAAGAGCAACTCTTCACTATATTCCTGAAAAAAAGAGGTAAATGATATTACTGACATTTTACAGGAGTAGACAGTAAATTCTTTTAAAGGATTTCTTAGGACCAGAGAGTCACAATGCCAGAATTATGACTACAATTCCTTTTGAAATTTAGTCAAAGCAGTTTAAGACCTCATTTCCCCTCAAAAGTATAAAAAGTCAGTAAGGTTTATCTATATTAGTATGGTTTCGTTATTCTTTTTTTTTTTTAATTTTTTAATGTTTTATTTATTTCTAGGAGAGAGAGAGAGACAGCATGAGCAGGGGAGGGTCAGAGAGAGAGGGAGTCACAGACTCTGAAACAGTCTCCAGGCTCTGAGCTGGCAGTCAGCACATAGCCCAACGTGGGGCTCGAACCCACAGACTGCAAGATCATGACCTAAGCGAAAGTCGGATGCTTAACTGACTAAGCCACCCAGGCGCCCCTGGTTTCTTTATTCTTTATTCAAACTATAATTTTTTAAAGACAAGATGGTTTTGGTCATTTCATCAATCACATGATTTCTACACACCTATTCAAATAACTTAGTGTCCCGGAATCAACTGTAAGTGCAATGTATTTTCCCTGTAACCAACATCACTAATGATTGATTAATCAAGCTTCCATGCCCTGCTTCTAATAGGAGTGCACCTTTCCCATTTTCATGGTGGCAAAGCTAACATAAAAAAAGGTCTCTAAAATTATTTTGCTCTATAAAATATTATAAAAAGAGAATGAAACATTAAAAGGTACTCATGTTCCATAAGTTCTATTTTATTATATAATGACATCAATGGAATGATGTAATGGATTTGCACTTCAGCAAAGCATTTGATGTCTTGACAGTAGTTCACCTACCATTCCCATCACTAAAAAAAATAAAAGACTAACAGAACAATCCCAATGGAGCTATTTTGAGTTATTTCAAAGGACAACCCTGGGGTGTATCCAGTAGTCATTCACTTAAACTAGATCAGATATTCTACCTTTTTATTGGACAATTAGAACCATATTCTGCTAATATAGAATGTAATGGCTGCCTGAGCCACTGGTGAAATGTAGGGAGATCTGGATATTTATGCTACGTAAGTGGAAGGAAATGGTAAAACTGTTCACTCTAACATTTCACAACCTGCCTTTCACTGATGTAAATCTGATACAATATACAGTAATCTTAGAAATTTCCAGTTAAAAAACAATCATCAGAAGGCTTGACAGGGCTGGAAGATCCACTGCCAAAGAAGCTCACTTGTATGCCTCACAAATTGATTAATTATTGGCAGGAGGCCTCAACTCTTCCCCATTTGAGCCTTTCCATGGGCTGTTTGGGTATCTTCATGATATGGTGGCTGGCTTCATGCAGAATGAGTGATCCAAGAATGGGCAAGGTAGAAGCCACAATTTCTTTCATGATCTAGCCTTTAGAAGTCATACTTCTTCATTTGCACAATATCCTATTTATTTTGAAGGTCAGCCCTACTAAGTGTGGGAGAGAACTACATAAGAGTGTGACTGATACCAAAAGGAAAGAATTATTGTGGACCATCTCGGAAGCTGCCTACGAGATACAGTTTTTACCTACTGTGTATTTGGTATGAATTTATTTTTATTTATTCTGCTTTTATATATTGTGTTTCCTATAACTATATTTTCAAGTCAACAATTCTTGAAAATTCTCACCCATTAACTCTTCAAATATTATCTCTCTTGTGTTTTCTAGTCTCCCCTTCTGGAATTCTGATTAGACCTATATTAGACTTTTTTATTCCATTTCTCTTAAGCTATCATATATTCCATTTTTCTGCCTCTGTGCTGCATTCTGTGATTTCTTCAAATCCATCTTCCAGTTCACTAGTTCTCTCTTTAGCTGTGTCTAAGTTGCTGTTTAACCAACCCACTGAAGTTTTTAATCCAAAAACATTTTTCATTTCTAGATATTCCAACTGATTTTTTCCCTGCCCACATTTGATAATCTCTTTTCTTTACATATTTTATGTATAGCTATTTAATATTCTATACCTGCCCCTTCCAATATGTGAAGCCCTCAGGGGTCTAAATCTGTTGTATTTTCAGCAAACTCCTGAACAATAATGTTTTCCTTTCATGGTTGGTGATCTTTAATTGTGACCTTCATATGTACTTGATCTTAATCTGAGAGAATCCTAGGGGGGCAACTCAAGAATGTTTTCTTTCATAGAGAATTTGTATTTGCTTCTGTAAGGAACCATGAGGCTCTATCAATCTCACATTAGCTCCCTTCTATGGTCCTTGGCTTAAAGCTGGACTCTCACATTCAGCTTTCTTACTTTGTTATTAGCCCAAAGCTTGGACTGATATGGGGATTTACTTGCAGGGTAACATTTCATGTATGTTTATCCTTTACTGTTCTTGTTTCAGTTCACAGTTTTTAGTTGGGGTGTTGTTTTTGTTGTTTTGTTTCGCTTTGCATTTGAAAGATATCAGATTTCCCTTAATTTCTATAAGGCCAGCAATGCATTATCCAATGGCTTGTAGTGAAAGATCCCTCTAACCCAACTTGTATTCTTTCAGAAGTGAAAGTTCTCAAGTCCTTTTCTTATCCATTCATCTTTTACCAGATAAATAATTCCAGAGAAACTACCATGGACTCATTTTAATATTGATCATAAGCAATTCATCATTTAAGTTCATCTGTATAGTAAGATGTAGATTATCACCAAAACCCAAAAATATTGCAGTAGTTTAATCATATAGCACCTCTTTCATTAATGTAGACATTAACATGTAATGAGGACACAGCATGTCAGAAATACTGTCAAGTCTGAATAACAGAATTCTCCGAAGAATTTCAGTTTCTTTATTTCCAATTGCATAGTGAACCTAAAAAGAGTTGTTATGTAGAGGGCCTAATCAAAACTGACTGCTTAAAAAATGGTTTACATGAGCTGATAATGCCAATAGCAATCTTTACCTAATCCACATGCTTAGGAATACTTTTGCTGCAAAGATTAATTGATATGCCCTAATCCAAAATATTGGTTCAACTGTCATTAAATACAGTTGCCCTTGAACACATGTTTCAACCACATGGGTCCACTTATACATAAATTTTTTCAATACCGTACAGCACTATAAATGTATTTTCTCTACCTTATAATTTTCTTAATAATCATTTTCTCTAACTTACCTTATCATAAGAATATAGTATATAATACATATAACATACAAAATATGTGTTAGTCAACTGTTTATGTTATCAGTAAGACTTCCAGTCAACAGAAGACTATTAGAGTTAAGTGTTGGGGGGGGAGTCAAAAATTATACATGAATTTTATATGAATTTTCAACTGCGCAGGGTTGCAGGGAGAGGTCAGTGCCCCAACACCCATGTTGCTCAAGGGCCAACTGTAGTTTGATTCAGTAAAACGTGTGTAATCTTCACCAGCTCAAATAATACTAAAACTTCAGCCTCTAATGTATCAAAAAATACTCCAGCTGCAGTAACTTTAGTTTTTTGTTTGCTTGTTTAAATAATTGTGTTTTTAAGTTTTTAATTTTTTTAATGTTTATTTATCTTTGAGAGAGAGCACGCACACAAGTGGGGGAGGGACAGAGAGAAGGGAAGACACAGAATCTGAAGCAGGCTCCAGGCTCGGAGATGTCAGTGCAGAGCCTGATGTGGTGTTCGAATTCAGGAACTGTGAAATCATGACCTGAGCCAAAGTCCGACCCTTAACTGACTGAGCCACCCAGGTGCCCCAAGTTTTTTTTTAAGTAATCTCTACACCCAACATGGGGCTCAAATCACAACCTATAAGATCAAAGGTCACAAGCTCTACCAACTAAGTCAGCCAGGTGCCCCTAAATACTTAGGTTTTTAAAGTTCAATCCCAATTGCCAATGCCCTAGAATAAGGAGCTATTTGTCAATTCTCTTCTGTGTAGCTGCAACAACATTCTATTTCCCTAATTCTAATCTTGCCTTTCTGTAGTCCATCATCCATACTGTATCAAAGTGGCCTTTCTTCAGAACATGGCTTAATAACTGACATAATAGATCAGACCCTCTTTCACTTAACTTCCAGGATATCATATTCTCCAGTTTTTTCTCTTACTACATTGGCTGCTCTTCCTCAGGCTCCTTTGCTCATCTGCCCACCTATTCCCAAATCTTAAATGTCAAAGTGCCATAGGGGTCTTCTCTCTTCTGTAGATATTTTTTTTTCCTAAGGATCTCAAGTTTTATCATAACTTCAATTACCATCTTGTGCTAATGACTGACAAATTTATAGCCTAAGCACTGATTCTCTTCCATGGGCCAAAATGCCTACTTGTCATTGCCACTTGGATACCTAAGAGGAATCTCAAATTTAAACAGAATTTTTAAAAATTAAACAAATTTTTAAACAGAACAGAAGAGAACTCTGGGTTTTGTACCACTCCCTTCCAAAAAATATCTACTTTTCCTTCAATCTTTCCCATCTCAGAAGTGGCATCAGCACTCACCCAGTTCACAGGTCAGGAACCTATCAGTCATCCTCTCTTTCTCCTATAATCTGCATTCAAATTCGTATTGATTCTAGCAATAGTATATCTTATTGACTATCTGCCGAATATATCCTAAATCCAACTATTCTCACCACTTCAACAGCTAACACCCTGGTCCAAATCATCATTATTTTCTTCCTAGATTGTGGCAACAAGTCTCCTAACTGGCCTTCTAGCCTCATCCCTTTATACTCTATCCTCTATGAGAAGCAAAAGTGATCTTTCCAAAACTTAAATCACATTGCTCCCCTCAAAACTTTCCAATTGTTCTCATTCATATTTAAAATATAATCCAACTTATTACGGTTTACAGGGTCTTATTAAGCAAGGACTTGGGCTGCACCTATCTCTCTCACCTCATTCCATACCTGTCTTCTCACTCATAAGCTTCTTGTAATTCCTCCAACATATGAAGCTCATTCCCACCCAGATACTTTTTACTATCTGTTTTCTCTTCCTGTAAGTCTTTCCACAGATCTTCATAGGACTCACTTCCTTACTTCATTCAGGTGTCTGCTCAAATGTCTACTCAGAGAAATCTTCTTGGATGACCTCCTCAGGGTGAACTTCCCTGATCACTCTACCTAAAATTACTTCCTCTCCTTCATTTTCTATCTCCTTACCCTACTTGGTTTCTTCTATAGCATTAAGATGATTCTGAAATTATACTGTATATTTGTCCATCTGTTGCCTGCAAAAGAATGCAAATTCCAGGAGGCATGAACCTTGCCATGTTTCCTCTGTATTCCCAGGCTTAGAATAGCATCTGATATGCTCTGTGTAACTAATGAATATAACGTCAGTCCTATGCTAGAAAAAAACCCTCAAAAGTTTCCATTGGTTTTTAGAGAAACTCTGATCTATGTAACATAAATTATGAAAACCCTGTGATATGGCTCCTGTCTCATCTGGAACCACTCTCTCAATGCTGAGCCTGGAATGCTCTTCCATATCCTCTCTCTCTCACATTCAGCTAATCTCTAATCATTGTTAGAGTCTCATCTTAAATATCGCTGAAGAGATGCTGTCCCTGAAATCACCCAGCTAAGTGACCCATGCTTAATCCTGCCATGTGCTCTAATACTATCCTGTTTTTTCCCTATCAGGAAGTATTAGCTCTGTAATTACTCAATAGTTATATGCCCTGTCAAAATAAGTATTCCTTGAAATCATGTCTGAATTATGTATCATTATATCTCTAATACCAAACACAGTATCTGGCACATGTGGGGTACTCAAATATTTATGGAATATCAGAATGAATCATTAAAATGTACACTGACACAAAAGGGTGAAATACTTAGACCACCTTTAAAACACTGACTAAGCATAGTAATTAAGTACTTTTAGTAAAAATAAATAATGAGGCAGGGCACTTGGGTAGCTTAGTCGGTTGAGTGTTTAACTCTTGATTTCAGCTCAGGTCGTGATCCCAAAGTTGTGGGATCAAGACCCCCATCAGGTTCTGTGCTGAGCATACAGTCTGCTTAAGATTCTCTCTCTCTCCCTTTGCCCTCGCCCCTGTTCATGCACACGTGCGCTCTCTCTCGCTCTCGCTCTCTCTCTCTCTCTCTTTCTCTAAGGCAAAAAACTTATAATGGAAAATTGAATCATATAATATGTGCAGAAGAGAATAAGAAATATAGCCACCTTTATTCAAATTAATTAAAAATGACTTCATAGAAGACAGCTATAGGAACAACTACTTTTTATTTGTATCTTCATTATAGATATAGAAGTATACATGTTTGAGTAAAATAAGTTATTTTACATTTATGACATGTAAAGATGAGTTTGAGGGACACTGTAATGAAGATTTAATGATGGTAGTATCTCTGAAAGATCAAGATAAAGTTGGTTTCAAGGATGGTGTAAAAACCAGAGGCTCAAACCAATTGCCACTGCCAAGGTAAATCACTGTTAGAGTGACATTGAAAAATGCAAGCAAACAAGAATGAGCATATAAATTCTCCTACTTCCTAACTTCCACTCTCCTTTTAGCACCTTGCACTGGAAGAAGGGAACAGCTGGCAAAAAAGAAAAAAAGTAGTTTGCTGAGTCCCAATCCCAAGATCACAGTATATAAAAAGAGTAGGTTTGGAGCTTAAGAAACAATAGTTTGGGCTCAGATGGATAAGCGTCTGACTTCAGTTCAGGTCACAATCTCACAGTTCGTGGGTTCGAGTCCCGCATCGGGCTCTGTGCTGACAGCTAACTCAGAGCCTAGAGCCTGTCTTCAGATTCTGTGACTCCCTCATTCTCTGACCCTTCCCTGTTCATGCTGTCTCTATCTCTCTCTCAAAACTAAATAAAAACATTTTTAAAAAAAAAAAGAAGAAAGAAACAACAGCTGACCAACCAGCATAGCAAGCTTAGTGTCAAAGATTGCCAAAAGCCCAAAAGAAGTCTTCTGACATTAAAGCCAGTCACTCCATCAGAGGAAGGCTGTTAAAGTGTTTCAAGAAAAGAAACTAATATAACATTATATGTCAACTAGACTTTAATAATAAAAATAAAATGAATACCTACTGGGTCACCTGGGTGGCTCAGTTGGTTGAGTGTCTAACTCTGGATTTCGTCTCAGGTTATGATCCCAGGGCATGGGATTGAAACCTGTATCAGGCTCCGCATTGAGCATGGAGCTTGCTTAAAGATTCTCTCTCTCTGTCTCTCTCTGTCCTCTCTCTTGCCTGCTGCCCCTCTCCCCCACTTGCTCACTCTAATTTTTTTTAAAAAATAAACACCTATTAATGACAAAAAAAGTCAATAAAAAATTATAGAAACCTATAGAAATATTTTTAAAGAATTCTTTTGCTCAAAGACTTAAATGGGAAATGTATATTTGTTATCCATTTCTTACTAATGACAATGTCAGTGATGCTGTGACCCTGCTACAGGGCAGAGCAAACAATATACATATAAATCAAGTCTTGAAAATTTCTGGGATTCCGTGATATGAGGCCAAGTACTTCCTGTCAAAGCAAGTATGAGTTGAAATGATTTGCTTTGCTACTACTATATACACCTTGTAAATCAAGGTGCTTAACAATTCTTACCATCAAAACCAAACATTGATGCAAAGAAGATATGCAAACAACTAATAAGCACATGAAAAGATGCTCAACATCATTAATCATTAGAGAAATCCAAATGAGAACCACAGGGACATACCAATTCAAGTTCACTAGGATAGCTATAATTTAAAAAAAAATGGAAATAACAAGTGCTAGTGAGGCTGTAAGGAAATTGGAACCCTTATAAACTGCTAGTAGGAATGTAAAATAGTCCAACTGCTGTGGAAAACAGTTTTGCAGTTTCTCTAAAAGTTACACATAGAATTACTACATGACCCATGTGATGTTGTGATAGAAATACATATTTGGTCTTCATCCTCAGTGTCTGGCACAGAGCTCCCAGAACTCTTGGAATTTCCTGCATGACAGGAGTGAGAGCAGGGTCTTTTGTTATCCGTAATAAGCCCCTTTCATCTATACCTGAATTTGTGCTAATGAGGTGACTCGGAGGATGGGGATCGCTTGCCACAAAACCAACCAAGTGATTCGAAGATTGGAACTTTCAGCTCCACCCCCAACCCTGGGACTAGAAGCGCTGAAGACTGACTTCAATCACTAATGAATGGCCAATGTCTTTTTTTTTTTTTTTTTTACAAATAGTTTATTGTCAAATTAGTTTCCACATAACACCCAGTGCTCATCCCCGCAAGTGTCCTCCTCCATGCCCATCCCCCTCCCCCCCACATCCATCAGTCCTCAGTTTTTGTCAGCATTCAAGAGTCTCTCATGGTTTGCCTCTCCCTTTCCCCCACCATTTCCGCCCTTCTTCTCCCCCTTGGTCCTCTGTTAAGTTCCTCCTAATCCTCCTATACGTGCACACATATGATATTTGTCCTTCTCTGCCTGACTTATTTCGCTCAGCATAACACCCTCAAGGTCCATCCATGTTGCCACACATGTGAATGGCCAATGTCTTAATCAATCATGTCTACATAATTCAGCCTCCATAAAAAACCTTAACTGAAGGAGTTCAGAGAGCTTCAGGGTTGGTGAACACACTGAGGTACTGGGAGAGGGGCAAGCTCAGGCCATGGAAGTTCCACGCCCCTTCCCATTGACTTTGCCCTATGTTGTTCCAATGGCTGTTCCTTTATAATAAAGGAGTAGTAGTAAGTAAAGCACTTTCCTGAGTTCTGTGAACTGTTCCAGCAAATTACCAAACCCAAGGAGGGGTTTATGAGAATCCCCAATTTATAGCCATTTGGTCAAAAGTTCAAGTGAAAACCTAGAACTTGCAATTAATATCTGAAGTGGGGGAGCAGTCTTATGGGACTGAACCCTTAACTTGTGGAATCTATGTCAACACCAGGTAGTTAGAGTCAGAACTCAACTAAACTGTAGGAGATTCAGTTGGTGTCCACAAGGAATAGGAAAACTGCTTGCTGTGAAGAATTCATACATTTGGTGTCAGAGGTAGTATAAAAGTATAAGTGTAAAAAGAAATGATAGTTTTCTTCTTCTACCCAGCAATTCCATGTCTAGATACATACTTTAAAAAAAAAATGAAAACAGGGACACCTGGCTGGCTCAGTTGGTAGAACATGTGAGTTCAAGCCCTACATTGGGCACAGACTCTACTTTAAAAAAAAAAAAAAAAAAAGTGAAAACAGTATCCAAACAAATGCATGTACACACAAGTTCATAGCAGCAATACTCACAATAAGGTGTAACTAGCTCAAAAGTCTGTCAATGGAAAAATAAACAAATTATAAGGTATACATACAATGAAACCATATCCAGGAACAAAAAGGAATGTGGTACTGATAAATGCAACAAAGTAGGTGAATCTCAAAAACATTATGCTAAGTGAAAGAAACCACACACAAAAGATCCCATATTGTATGATTCTATCTATGTGAAATTTCCATTAATAGGTAAATCCACTGTCAGGATGCAGATTGATGGCTGACAGGGGTCCAAGGAAGGAGATATAGGGAACAGTTAACTGTGTAGGTATGGTGTTTCCTATTGGGGTGATGAAAATGTTTTGGAAAAACTAAAGAGAGCTGGTAGATGCACAATATTTCAAACGTACTAAATCCCACTGAATGAATTACTTTAAAATGATTACTTCTATTAATGTCAATTTCACCTCCTTTAAGTGTAAAATTTTTGAAATAATTTTTTAAACTCTAAGGTTGAAATCAGATGCAGTGTTTTTATTTTTATTCATTAATTAATTCATTCATTCATTCAGTAAGCCCCATGCCCCAATGTGGGGCTTGAACTCACAGCCCCGTGATCAAGAGTCACATACCCTACCAACTGAGCCAGCCAAGGTGCTGTCAGCCTCTAAGGCTGAAGCCAAATTAATGTCAAAGAACTTACAAGAGGCCACTTCAGGGGGTACTCCACAAAATAGACTTAATGGTCTATTCAGACTTAATTCTTTTATTTGCCAAATTTGGTTTTACTTTAATTTTTTAAGGAAGTAACCTCTAAGTTTTTAGTTTTTACATTAAAATGATATGGCCATAATGCTTTATAGACAATTGTTTACTTTTTGTCTGAGATAGTCTTTCCATACGGTTTCCACCCCAGTGCTCTAAGCATCTGAACACTACACAAAGCATAAAGAAAGTGGCTCACTCTAGCAGTGAATTTTCAAAGAGCTAGTCATACTTCAAGGAATATAAGAATACTTCAAAGAAAATAAGAGAATGTATATAAATTTCAAAATATTTCAAATCATTCTGATCCCTCTCTCCTCATGCTCATCTCACCTTGCCCCACCTCTGCCATCAATCTTGAGAACTACTCACTGGTCTACAAATTATATTTATTCCAATGTAAAACAGTAAAGTGGAAACAAATGTGTTTATGTACTATTCTGGGGTGAAAGTACAGGAAGGGAAGTGATCAATAGCCTTCATTAGACACTCAAAGAGAAATATGACCCACCCCCACCAAAGGTGAAAATCCCTGCTACACTCAGCGAGGCTCATCCATATATAGTACAGTTCTGGAGGCTGACAACTTAACAATCCACAGCAGAGAGCAACTATCACTCACTTCAGCTGGGAAGACAAGAGAAACAATATACCTGGGTAATACAGGCCTGTGCTCTGTCTCTAGAAAAAGAAAATTAAGAATGATTTTAATTTACCAAAATATCGACAAAAACTTAAATTGCTCCAAACGTACCAAAAAGGACATTTTATGATACCTGGTAGAATTTAATAAGATAATGGTGCTTGGAGTCACTGGTAACACTATCAAAAGGGATTCCTTGATTATACATCTTGATATACTCTTAAAACACATATATTCATATAATCCATCTTTCAAATAACTGGATCTGATCCAAGAGTTCCCAAATGAAAAGCAGCTAAAATGGAATCTGCACATCCCAGCCAACTTCTGGAAATGCCATAAAAATATAAAAATAGCTCTTACTAACTGCTTACTAATTTCAAATTCAGTTTTGAGAATACATCTCACAAATCATGACTGAGAATGACTGATTCAGAGTTGGAAAAGTATATTTACTATTACAGATAAAAAAATTCAGAAGTGCTGAAATCATGTTACAAGGAGATGACAAAATTTTTCCTGCTACATAATGAAATGATTAATTAATACAATTGGGATAATATTTTTGGATTCTCCCTTATGGGCAAATTTCTCTCCCTAAACCCCATCTGCCATTGTAGCTCCAGTCAAGGGAGTAGGACAAATACTACACTTCAGAAAAGAAAGAGCAATGAAAAAAAGGACCTTCCAAACATTAGAAGGAAAGGGAAAGCCCACTCCTTCTATGCCTAGTATGTAAACAAGGGAAAAATCGAACATAGCAGAAGGCTTTTGCCTACCTCCCCACATGAAACCATCATGCCGATGATCCTGGGGCAATATGGTCTGGAAGAGGGAACAAGAGAACCTTAGCAGAGGAAAGAAGTAAGTAAGTGAGGTTAAGGCAATACTCCTGGCTCCTATGACCTACATATATAAGGAGGACCCAGAAGTTCCATAAGCTCTGGACATACCAATACCAAAGGATCTAAGCAGTGAAGTAAGTCCAAGACAAGATTAGAGAAGCTACCCACAATGGATACCAATGAAGACCAATGACCAGTACAGACTTTTAAGGTACTCTTCTACCACCTTCACAAAATCACCTGAACCACCGCACAGCACTTAAACAGCATCTTGAAGTACAGCAGGGGCAAAAAGTGGGAATAATCTGAAAGACTGAGCATATACCTAAGAGAAGCTGAATTAGCTAATGAAAGTGACATTAATGAGCAAGTTCAAATACTCTGTCCCCCTGCCTAATATTACGCAACTGCATGAGAGGCTGTAAGGATGATTAGAGTCATTACAAAAAATAAAGAAGCTATATTTTCTTTGAGGAATTGAGTTAAATGCAAAATTTTCAAACTTGCTAACAACGTTTAGTAATTTTTATTTCATTTTCCTTTTTATTTCCTTTTGTTTCCATTTCACAAAAACAAATCAAGATTCAAATTACTATCATAAATATCCTCAGGTAAGACACTACTCCATGAAACAAGACAAGGTGGTTTAAAAAAAAAAAAGGAAAAGGAAAAGTTCTTAGAATATCCTACGAAGCAGAACAAAAAGACAAAAATCATGGAAATAGAAAAGACAGTAAAACTAGAGTCTAAGAAGTACAATATCTGTAAAAGAAAAGTGCCAGAAAGAAAATGTAAAAAAAAAATTTTTTTAAGGTGTAAATCAATAATAAAAAAAAAAAAAAACAGGTGGCTCAGTTGGTTAGGCAGCTGACTCTTGATTTTGGCTCAGGTCATGATCCCAGGGTTGTGGGATCAAGTCCCATGTCAGGGTCTACACTGGGTGTGGAGCCTGCTTAAGATTCTTTCTCTGTGTCTCTCTGCTCCTCTCCCGCATTCACATGCTCTTGCTCTCTCTCCAAAATTAAAAACGAAATTCATAATACTATAAATAAAAAGAAAACACTTTAAAACTCCTGTATGGAATAAACAGGTTTCAAAGATAAGGATTCAGAAGGTCTTCAGATTGAAAAAGTTTAAAGAACAGCAACTGAGGCAGAAGACAAGCAAAACCTGAGGGGAAATAACTTCTAACCTAGAATTCTATAAGCAGTCAAAATACTAAGTGTAAGGCAAAAGAAACAGATAATTCTTCAAACCTGCAGTGTCTCAGCCAATTTACCTCCCATCCACTCATTCTCAGGAAACTACTGAATAAAGTACACCATCAAAAGGAGGGAATGAATGACAAATGAAGAAGATATGGAATCGATGTCATATTTAACACAAGTTACAAGCAAAGGGAATTTTCAGAGGGATGAAGAAGGGAGATCCGAAAGTGACAACTGCACATTCAGGGAAAGAGCAACTGGTCCTAACCAAAACCAGTCAGCAAAGCCATCCCCCAGAAGATGAAGTTGACGGAACACACAGTGTGTCTGAAATGCAGTGAGAGGAGATTTAGACAATTAGAGGATAGTTTGGTAATGGATTAGTAATACAGACATAGAAAAAACTGAGGGACAATTATCATCAACTCGAGAAAGTTCTATAAGAAAGGAAAAGTAATCACAGCATCCCAAATGATTCAGCTATGAATTACCTGTTCAGAGTAATACCAATACAAATAATCAATTCTAATCCCTACAAAATTTGGACATAATTACATTGGGAGAATGGGAGTATAGGAAGTGGGCACATATGAGACAGAGGAAGAAAAGAGTTGAATCCTCATCTTTCATGTGGGACAATAGATAACATTTTAAGAATTCACAACAAAAGTGGTGATGGCTGTGTGGCAATGTGAATGTACTTAAGGTCACTGAATTGTAAACTTAAAAATGGTTAGAAGAGTAAATTTCATTATAGATATTAACTGCAACCAAAACGGAAAGAAAATGTAGGGGCCCTGGGTGGCTCAGTCATTTAAACATCAGACTCTTGGAGCCCCATGTAGGGCTCCACAGTGGGTGCAGAGCCTGCTTCGGATTTTCTCTCTCTCCCTCTTCCTCTGCCTCTCCCTTACAGGTACACTCTCTTTCTCTTTAAAAAAGAAAAGGTAAAAGCAAAAGCATATGGGAGGTAAAGTATGAAACAAACTGCTAAGAGTGGAACTTTGTTGCCTTAAAAAAATTTTTTTAATGTTTTATTTATTTCTAGGAGAGAGAGAGAGAGAGACAGTGTGAGCTGGGGAGGGTCAGAGAGAGAGGGAGTCACAGTCTCTGAAACAGGCTCCAGGCTCTGAGCTGGCAGTCAGCACAGAGCCCGACGTGGGGCTCAAACCCATGAACCGCGAGATCATGACCTAAGCGAAAGTCAGACGCTTAACTGACTAAGCCACCCAGGCGCCCTGGAACTTTGTTGCCTTTAAAGAGCAGGAAGCTAGATGGTCCGGGGAGGGTAAGGAGAGGCAGGACACTGCAGGGAAGTGCAGAGTTCCTCAGGCCTTTGAAAGAGTTATATGGGGGCATCTGGATGGCTCAGTCGGCTAAGCATCCGACTCTATATATCAGCTCAGCTCATGACCTCATGGTTCGTGAATTTGAGCCCCACATGGGGTTCTGTGCTGACAGCATGGAGCCTGCTTAGGATTTTCTCTCTCTCTCTCTCTCTCTCTCTCTCTCTCTCTCTCTTTGCACACTCTTTTGCTCTGTCTCAAAAATAAACTTTAAAAAATAAATAACAGGGGCACCTGGGTGGCTTAGTCGGTTAAGCGTCCGACTTTCCCTTAGGTCATGATCTCGCGGTTCGTGGGTTCGAGCCCCGCGTCGGGCTCTGTGCTGACTGCCAGTTCAGAGACTGGAGCCTGCTTCAGTCTGTGACTCCCTCTCTCTCTGACCCTCCCCTGCTCACGCTGTCTCTCTCTCTCTCTCTCCTAGAAATAAATAAAACATTAAAAATTTTTAAATAAATAAATAAATAACAAAGATAATGTAACTTTGATAAGAACAAAAATTAAATTTAAAAAACTCATCAGGAAATTATAAAGCTGGAACTTTTTTTCTGTCTATATAGGTAAGATTTAGACTACTCTTAATTTGATCTTTAAAGTACAACATACATGGGACACCTGGGTGGTATCCACTGTCAGCACAGAGCCTGTTTAGGATTCTCTCAACTTCTCTCTCTGCCCCTTGCCTGCTCGTGCTCACTCACTCTCTCTCTCTCGCTTTCTCAAAATAAATAAACTTTAAAATAAAGTACAACATACATAATTATGATATGCATGAACATTTGAGGAAAGCATATGTCCTGAATAGGTCTATGCTCATAAAAATATGTTTATGTCTATTACCCAAAGCAAAGTATATGAGGCTACACACAATTTTGGACATTAGCTAGATTAAGCAAAATAAAACTATGCAGAGTAAACCTTTGGCACCACCTCTTCTACCTAACTCAAATTTCTGCATCATAACTAGAGCCCTGGATATCTATTCTAATTCAGGGAAATAATTTGGATAAATGAATTTAACATGAAATTATGCAAATTCTCTATTATGGTCCCTTAGCGATTTAGATACCACAAATTCAGAATTTATAATAATTCAGAAAAGATATATTCTTTTTGAGAATATGTTTAGAAATTAGAGATTAATTTGCTATGCTTTCAAATCAAGAATCAGCCATAAGTTTTAGTTATTTAAGTAGTCAAAATTGCATTGCAACTTATCCAATTGGCAAATAATTTAAACTGTGTTAGCCAAGTATTGGCAAGAATATGGCGCAATAACAATGCTCAAATTTATCCTACTGGTGGCAGGGTACATTAGAACAAAACTTTGAAAACCAATTTTGCATTATGTATTCAAGGTGAAAATGTGTGTGTTCTGCAAACCAGCAATTTAACTGTAATTCTCTCATAAAGAATTGTTCATAGCAATATTCAGAATGTTCATAATAGGGAAAACTTGGAAACAGTACAAATAGTGAAATATATAAACTGTAGTATGTTTATGCCAACGGAAAATAAAGAGGTAAAAATGAACAAGCACTGGTTATATTCATCAAGATGGATGAATATGAAAACATGGCAATGGCCTAAAGAAACAGGTCACAGAAGAATACTTAAAAGATCATTCCATTTATAAAAAATTTCAAGAACAAACAACACTAGATATTGTATTAAGAGGATTATTTTTTACAAAAACCAGAACAGTGTTTACCCTATTGGGAGAGTGAAACACACAGGGAGCAGCTTATGAGTAGTATGTTAGTTACTGTTAATGTTCTATTTCTTTTTGGAGATGGTCATAGAACTGTTCACTTTATAATTATTTCTAAAGGTACACGTACCACATTTTATGTATAGTTACATAATGTTTCATAAAAAAAAATAAAGAACAATTAATCCTATAAAAAAGAGCAACAATAAAAATAGAGAAAAATGCATTGCAATTAATGTAAGCCTAGTATGAATAACTTTTTCATTAATTATTTCACATATTAGCATTTAAATACAATGTGGTTCATAATGTGAAATGTACCTAAAAGTAATAAAATTTTACTTTATTGCTTGTTTCTTTTTAACTTTAATTAAATACTTGATTCAGTTCAGCAACTACTGAGAACCTATTATGCACCAGGCATGGATTAAGCACTGGGAATACCATGACAAAGAAGTCACAGCCCACTGCCCTACCCTGAATGGCCCAGGGACAAAGATATACAAACAGATAAATATTTTAATTAATATCTATTTTATCCTGATGATTAAGGCAATGTTTTTTCAGTTATTTAAACCTTATAAACTCTAAGAATGCATCCATTATTCCCACTACAAAAATATAGGCACTTCGAACATTCTATAGCAGTAATTGTCACTGAATCCTCATCACCTTAAATCCAATCACCCTTGCCAATGCCTGGACTTGAAGCCCAACTCTAGGCTATGAGAAATAAGGGGAAGTCATCTGGGAACTTCCAGGAAAGATGTGCACACTCCTAAAGGAGAAACAGGAAGACGGAGTTCTTCACCCTCAGGAGGTTCTTGCATCTGGAACTGTTGTGACCAACTTGCCACCAGCCTGAAGACAGGCCAACATAGCACATTCCCTCAAACACTAGATACTGTATCGAGAGAATTATTTTTTACAAAAACCAGAACAATGTTTACCCTATTGGGAGAGTGAGACGCACAGGAAGCAGCTTATGAGCAATTTATACGACCATCTACCCAACATAAGGCTTTTGGGTTGTTTTCAGTTTTTCATTATTTTTTTTTAATTACTTTGTCTGTATTTTATGTTTAAAATATATATCTAGGCAAACAGTTAATTTCAATGTACTGTATGACAAAAAGCAATAAGGATACATATTGGGTAATAAGGAAACACAGGGAACAGATACTCTGTCCAGCCTGTAAGTAGTTTTTGACTTAATATTCCTTCTCCACCAAATAATAGGTAATTACATAGGTTGGAAGGGTAAGTGTACCTTCCTAATTTTCTCATTACAGTGCTACATCTTACAATGTGATTCTTCTCCAAATCTTGTTAAAGAACAATGCCATCTTTTTATTTTTTTTCCTCAGTTAAATGTTTTTACTTTTTTCCTCAGCTTTACTGAGATACAGTTGACATATAATATTATATAGATTTAAGGTATACAACATTTGAGATATGTATGTCATATTACAAAATTATTACCGCAATAAGTTTAGCTAATACCCATCACCTCACAGTTACATTTTTTTCCTCATAAACAGAACTGTGAAGATCTACTTTCTCAGCAACCTTCAAATATACCATACAGTATTGTCAACTACAGTCACTATGTTGTGCATTAAAGTTCCAGAACTTTGTTCATATAAATGGAAGTTTGTACCTTTTGGCCACCTTCAGTTCTTTCCCTACCCCTCACCCCCACCTAATTCTGTTCTTTGTTTAAGGAACTGTGGCCATCTTGCACCACAAACCCTTTCAGCGGTTTCACTTTCCACTACTTCAGTTATCCACAGTCAACTGTGGTCCAGGAGCAAATAATATTCCTTCCAACACATCATCATCAGGTCCGTAGTAGCCTAATAAGTCACAATGCCTACATCATTCACCTCGCTTCATCTTATCACATAGGCATTTATCATCTCTTATCATCACAAAAAGAAGAGTACAGTAAGATATTTTGAGAGACCACATTCATAGGAATTTTACTGCAGTACGTTATAATTATTCTATTTTATTATTAGTTATTGGTAATCTCTTACTATACCAATTTTGTACAGGAGAAAAAAGTATATATAGAATTTGTTACTATCCACAGTTTTAGGCAACCACCGGGGGTCTTGGAATGTATCCCTGTGGATAATGGAAGACTATTATACCTATGTACCTCTCTACAGAGATTCCCTTTATGACATATTCAATTTGTACAAGAGTCTCTTGAATTCATCCATCTCCTTAGAACGAATGTCATTTTTACACAAATTTCAAATATCACTATGTTTAATTAAGCATTTACTAAAGACATTATAAAAATCTTTTCCAAACATCAGTAATACTGAACACTATACAAGATGCATAATAAAATATTCTTCACACTGAATATTGAACTGAAATTATTTTTACCTGCTTTTCTTTGCTAAATCTGGTATTAATTCCTAAAGTAATCTATAAAATATGATATTTTAGGGGAAAACAACTGGCTCGTTGGGTTTCACCTCATCTGAAAAGCATAGCAAAGGCTGTCTCGGGAAGCCAAAATCCCAGGGGTTTCCAACTACAGTCGACTCCAGGACAACATGGTTTTGAACTGCGTGAGTCCACTTATATGCAAATTTTTCCCAGTACTGTAAATACTTATGTTTTCTTAGTAACATTTTCTTTTCTCTAGCTTACTTTATTGTAAGAATATACTATATACTACAAACAGCAAACAAACTATATGTTAATTAATTGTTTATGTTATCAGTATAGCTTCCAATCAGCAGTAAGTTATTAGGAGTTAAGTTTTTGAGGAGTGAAAAGTTATATGGAATTTCCAACTGCACCGGGCTGAGGTGGGTGGTGTCAGTGCCCCTAAACTCTGTGTTGCTCAAGGGTCAACTGTGCATCTTCTAGGACTAATGAAAATTAGCATTTGTTTATATCAAGTATTCTCATACTAACATTGTTTGATTTTGCAATAGCGCTCTTACTCAAAAATAATTTTTAAAAATATATTTATATAAAATAAATAAATTTTACTTTAACAGTTTTATGTCATCCCTTGAGATAACCAATATACCCTAGAATGTCACAAAATAGCAATCTGGTAGCAAATTAAGTAATATCAGGAAATTCCAAAGAATAAATATGTACTTTGTTGTGATTTAGTGGAGAAAGGTCTAGATAACTATTGGAAGTATTTAAAGAAACTAATAATCATGAGTAATTATCAAACACATGCATCCAATCTGAAATTTCAACAAGAACAAGATACCACTAACAAACAGAATTCAGTGATTTTATCTATAGATATGACCGCAAGAACATTTCTTCCTTTCTCCACATAGTTATTTTCCTATGTACCCATGTCACCTGGCATTATCATATTAGTAGATCATGTATCATCAGCAACACACTGATGTATGTGACATCTCAAGTACCTGAGATAAGGCGTAAAAGAGAGTTAAGGATTTGTAAACTTTGGGAAGAGTGTATTCTTTAGAATGTTTTGGCAAACACAATGTTCTTATCTCAAAATAATATTTGGTTCATTTTTTAAAACAAAGCATTATTATAATAATAATAAGCAAATATTCATGCCTATAATCACCACCTATTTTTCTCAGCTAAGAATGCATTATTAACTGACCAAGCATCTAGTACTGAGACTCAGACTGTCTTAAAAATATTTGCTATAACATTAAGGTATGATGGGGAGAAGATCCCAAAAAACAAAGGGAAAAATGCTTCTTAGTGCCACCAAGAAGATATAAAAAGAAAGTTCCATGGTTAAACATGAAGCAGCTTCAAAAATACACACAGATTATGTCTCACCGAGGATAAGTAAAATGAACCAAATGATCCAAGATGTTGAAATGCTCCATATGTCTTTTAGGGAATACCTGGTTGGTAACAATATTCTATAAAAACAGTCTAACAGCTGCAACTATGTATTATTTAAGGGGGACTAAGTGAAATGACATCTAATTATTTTTTAATATCAAAGTAGTAAATGTGCAAATGAGAAAAGGAGATTGAAATCCACGAAATGGTATATGTTGAATTTCAGGATAACCCATCGTGACTGGAGAACTACCAAATCCAAAAAAGTCCATTAAAGTTTTATGTCTAAAAAATTGGAATGCATCTTTTTTACAAATTAAAGACAGATTGTAAAGAGAGGGTTGGAGTTGGAAAGTTCCCTGCTCATCAAATTAAAAACAAGAGCTCTATTCATAAAAAAAAAAAAAAAAAAAAAAAATTTAAGAGAATACTTATGTGGTCAAGTCACATTCTTTGTTCTGAAGTTTTTACATGCAACTTGGGGTGAGCATTTTACTTGTGATTCATAAAGAATCAGTGTAAGTAAAGAAAATTTTAACAGGGGCTCCTAGAGCACATGAGTACATTCCAGGTGATATGTAATTAGCCATGTAAGATACCATAAGCAAGGAGAAAACGCACGGTAAATACCCAAAGGAAGGAGTGTGGTCACATGACCAACAGCTGGACTTGATTAAAAAGAAATACCAGGTTAGGCGCTATGGTGGTTCTTCCATAGTTACATGACAACACAAATGAGAAATGCTACATTTCTCACAGCCTGTTGCCTAGTGATCTCAATGCCTGCCCCTTTATCCACCCTCACAGTACAACCACTTCTCCCTTTCTTCCTCTACAGCACTGCAGTATTCTCATCTTACAACATCATTTTTAAAAGCACTTTATGAGAAAATATAGCAAGTGTAAATAAAAAGTCAGCTTCACTTACAATCTGTGATCCATTTTCACTTTCACAAGCACAACAAAATACAAATTGAAGTTTCCTCGTCAATAACTGAGTAAAAGATATAAATGTGAACAGAATTACTTTAAGTAGATTACATTGTGCTGGGATAGTAGAATGCCTGCCTTCTGAGGATCGAACGTTAAAATGCAGGATAGGAAGTGGATGACAAATGTAACACATCTTTCTTCCTTAAAACTGGCTATGCAGTACAGCAGAAGGTTAATACAGAATGTAGTACTATAGAAACAACACGGTTTTATTGAACTGTGAACTAAAGAGTTACATTAAATACCCACAATTCCTTGTGAAAATCTCTTTGTTTTTCTGCTTGTCAGCATCTGTATTTTACAGCTGCCTCCTTTAGTATGGACTCTGTCTTGTGGAAGTTTGGGAACTTAAAACATTAATATCCAGGAGCTTTAAAAGAATCATAGTGCCAATAACTTACAGAGATGAGAGTAAAAGTCATAGGATTCTTAACTATAAGCTGAACAGAAAATAAATCTAAACACTAGTGATGACTATTTACACAATATAAGAGCAAAAATATCTCCTTCAGCTTGGCAAAAGCATTTATACTTGCAAAATTTTTCTATAAGTCAAAAAAGCAGACAGATTAATATCAGGTCTGAGGTAACATTTACCAAAAGGTTAAAATCCCAAGAAACTGTCTCTCAATTTATTATTTTCTCATAATAATAAAAGTAAATACTTTTTTCTTCTGAGATATATGCTCACTCTGATGCAAAAAAGCATTTAATCAACGAGATTCCTTTTATTCCTTGTAGTTCAATACAATGACAGAAGTAGCTCCTGTCCCTTCCGACACCACCATCACTCCTGCTGATCTTTTAAATTCATCCTCAGGAGCGCCTGGGTGGTTCAGTCAGTCGAGCATTTGACTCCTGATTCTACCTCAGGACATGATTATCACCATTTGTAGGTTGGAGCCTTGCGTTGGGCTCGATGCTGGTGGTGCAGAGCTTTCTTGGGATTCTCTCTGCCCTTCTCACCTCCTCAAGTCATGTGCATGCTCTTGCTCTCTCCCTCAAAATAAATAAAAACATTCTTAAAAAAATAAAGTATTCCTCACTTCAAGGCAACTCCAGCTTCTCCCCAAGAATCCTGACGCTGCAGGTTAACCACATGAGTGCTCAAGCATCATCACCTCTTGCCCAACCTTGCTAGTTCTGGTATAATGCCAATCTGTCTCCCTTTTTCAAAAAATATCCTGAATTTAGATGGGTACTGAACACTTGAAATGTGGCTAGTGTGACTGAGGAACTGACTTATTATGTTTTATTCAACTGCAACTGAATTTAAATTTAAATAGCTGCATAGGACTAGTCACCTACCAGAGACAGCACAAATCTAGAGCAAGTATACTTCTTTTCCTACCGGAAACCATTTATTTTATCCTGCAGATGATGGGAGAGTTACTAAAAGGTTGGGCTTAACATTTTAGAAACTTTTCTGGCTGCTTTTTAGGAATATGATTTCAGAGGTTGGGAAGGGAAAGAAAATGCTGAAGGTCTGAAAAGTATCACTGGATTTGGCAATTACATGGTCTCTGGTAATCTCAGAATGAGAATTTAGAGTGAAAAAGTGGGGTTATAAACTTCACTGGAAATAGAGACTGCAAATTCAGACCACTCTTTCATGAAGTCTGGCTCCAAAGGAAGAGAGAGAGGAAGTAGGGAACAAACATCATGAAGAACCTATCGTGTGCCAGAATTTTAAAGGTGCTTCACATTGATTACTCCATTTACCTTTGTTTAATCCTCAAAACAAACCTGTAATAAGCCTCATCTTACAGAAATTAAGAAATGAAGCCTCAGAAGGGCTGACTTGCCCAGAGGCACTCTGGTAGGACTGGGATTATAAAACTAGAGTCTTTTTCAGGCCAAACTTCATTCTCTAAGGTCAAGTAGAAATGGTGGAAAAATACAGGACTGAAGCAGCAATGAATCTGTGGAAAGATTAAAGATAGAAGATAGTGATAGAGTAATTGATGGGCAAGGCTCTGAAGAAGATAGGGAAAAATAGAGTCTAGGCAAGAGATACTAACCTCGAATGAGAACACGAAAATCACTTCCTCTGAGATGGAAAGATAGAAATCCAGTAACTGTGAATGTGTACATGTTTATACTAAGGGGTTTAGGGATGACAGGAAATGAATGAAATTAAAACCTGATGATCTTTATTTTCCCTGTAAAGCAGAAGGCAAGACCCTGCGTTGAGAAGATGAGAGCAAAAGTTTAAAGAGGATGTCTGACCTAGCCACAAGGTTAGAAAGGAAGGAATGGGCCTGAGACCCAAAAAATAATTTTTTGTTTTAATGTTTATTTTTGAGAGACAGACAGAGAGAGAGAGAGAGAGATGTGAGTGAAGGAGGGGCAGAGAGAGGGAGACAGAATTGGAAGCAGGCTTCACACTATCAGCACAGAACCCAACATGGGGCTCAAACCTACAAACTGTGAGATCATGACTTGAGCCGAAGTCAACTTAAGCAACTGGGCCACCCAGGCACCCCATGGGTACTTCTTTTTTATCATCAGTCCTTGGAGCTTAACATTTAGCTAATAATGCTGAGTACCTGACACATTAAAAGCATATACAGTAAGGGCTTAAACCAATGTTTTCCTATGTCAGATCAAAATTCTTTTGATACATAATATGCAGCTATATTTTTTCCAACTTTTTTGTTGTAATAAAATACATTTAACATAAAATTTACCATAGCTGTATTTTTCATAAATAATACAAATGAAGCATCACCTTTCATTCAACTTATTACAAATTAGAAGAAACTAAATGTTTTTAACTGATACTTTTACAATTAATAATGCTAAACATGCATGCATTTGTACGAAAATTTGAATTTTTTATAAAGACCTTTCAGATCTATTCAAATCTTGTGTTTTTTATATTTATTTATTTTGAGAGAGAGCAAGAGCGCATACACATGGAACAGTAGCAGAAAGAGAAAGATGGGAGGGAATCCTAAGTAGGCTCTATGCTGACTTGGGGCTCAATCTCATGAACTTGAGCCAAAATCAGAGTCAGACACTTAACCAACTGAGCCACCCAGATGCTCCCAGATCCATTTAGATCTTGAATTGTGAACTGTAAAATGGTCCTCCTAAATTAATTTTTTTAATTTCTAAAGTATCAATGATTTTACTTAAAGTAAAAAATACTACTTATAAAAACATGATGTTACTAAGAGCATAATATAATTTAAAATATGAATAAAGCTATGAAATTCAGTAACGAAGCACTATACTTTCTGGCATTAATAACTACAACCAATTTATCTTTAAATATCATTTAAGCTTGGCTAGGATAGAAACAAAGTTAAAAATTTTTAAACATAAATAATTCCTGGCTTCCATTTAGGATGTAAAATGCTCGAAATAGAGTTGTCCCCACTCTTCCAATAAGAAAAAAGTGGAAAATATTAACAAATATAATTTTTCCAGAGACTATAACTTAGCAAGCTAAGGCTGTAGGACAACCAAGTACCCTGAACTCTAAGGAAAGACAGACGACTCCAAAGAGAAATAGGAGGCAAACACTTGCTTACCGGGAGCACATACCAAGGTGCTATACACCTACAGAAAAATTCAGCTGAATTTTTTAACCGCTAAAAGCCAAATGTGGGCCAGCATGAGAACAGAAAACCGCTGGGAGCCACAGAATGAGGGAAGCCTCATCGACACAGCTTCTTCTCTAGGGACCCTACCGGATGCTGGGGAGAAAGTGTGGGGGCAACATAAGAAACCAAGGAAAGCCTCCTTTGAGGTGCAGGCCCAGGAGAGGGGAGCAGCAGCTATTCCAAGGAATGCCTGAAGCCCCATGTGAATCCTTCTACCTCTCAGAACAAAAGCCAAAACCTGACTGGGAGAAGGGATCAAAAAAACATGTAAGGCAGGGGAAGAGACAGGGAAATGTTCTAGCACCAGACCATCTCCACCTCTGAGAGATCTGGAGTCAGGAACACTAAGAGGACCCCAACTCAGCACCTGCCTAAGGCTGAGGCTGAACCAGGACAACAGAAAACACTGGTCCCCCAGCCCCCAGTACCAGGTTAGGAGGCACTGAGTAATAAATAATAGCAGACCCACTGCTGGGGGAAAGGCAGGAATGTGGAAAAAGGCCCTCTCTGAGGTGCACATACAAAGGGAAGCTGAGGGTGGATCAAACTTTGAGAAAAAGTCTCTGGTAAAGGTAAACACTAGATGAATCTGAAACACATGGTAGACTGAGGGTACGGATAACAACAACAAAACCCAAACTCAACTCAGCTTCTGTGCAACCTAACACAATTCATACAACAAAGGCCAAGCAAAAGACGAATGACCATTTCCAGGCATAAATAACAGTGACTTCAGTGCCAACTGTTCTACACAAAGATGTTTGCTTTCAACCAAAACATGAAACACACAAAGAAGCAAGAAAACATAACACACTGTCAAGAGGCAATGCAATCAACAGAATCAGCCCAGATACTGGAACCAACATATAGGGAATTTAAAATCACTAATTTAAGTCAATTTAAATTAACATGGTAAAATAGTGGGAAAAGCCTTTTTTCTTTCTTTTTTTTTTTTTTAACAAATAGTTTATTGTCAGGTTGGTTTCCATATAACACCCAGTGCTCATCCCCACAAGTGTCCTCCTCCATGCCCATCCCCCTCCCCCCCACATCCATCAGTCCTCAGTTTTTGTCAGCATTCAAGAGTCTCTCATGGTTTGCCTCTCTCCCTTTCCCCCACCATTTCCCCCCTTCTTCTCCCCCACAGTCCTCCGTTAAGTTCCTCCTGATCCTCCTATACGTGCACACATATATTTGTCCTTCTCTGCCTGACTTATTTCGCTCAGCATAACACTCTCAAGGTCCATCCATGTTGCTACACATGGCCAGATCTCATTCTTTCTCATTGCCATGTAGTATTCCATGGTATAGATAAACCACATCTTCTTGATCCTTTCGTCTGTTGATGGACACTTAGGAAAAGCCTTTTTTCTTAAAGCATCCTCTTTTTTTTTTTTTTTTAAGAGAAAGAGTGTGCACGACGAGGAGAGGGAGCAGAGGGAGACAAAGGGGGAGAGAGAGAGACTGAGAGAGCAAGAGAGAGAGAGAGGGAGGGAGGGAGAGAATCCCAAGCAGGATCCATGCTGAGTACAGAGTCCAGTGCAGAGCTCAGTCTCACAATCCTGGGATCATGACCTGAGCCAAAATCAAGAATTGGGCACTCAACTGACTGAGCCAACAAGGCATCCCCAGAAAAGCCTTTTTAAAATTATAATAGTTGAGATGGAAAAGGCATAGGTTTAGGTCTGTCACCCCAACTTGGTTTTAGTTCCTTCAAAGCAGGATCTAAGTTCATTTCTCTTTGCTTCCCTAGCATCTAACACAGCCAGCAGATCTGACATTAGCACAGCAGTACAAAAATGAAATACATTTTTGAACTTGAAGACCCTCAACCACCAGTAGCAGACAAAGTAGTAAGCCAAACTTCAATCACAGAACCATAGAAAGAGCTTCAATTTGGATGGACTTTTGCACTATTACTCCTAACTTTCCAAATTGACTAGGAATAATTAAATCCAGGGTCTGCGTGCTGCTCCCAGAGCTCTTGAAAACTTGTTCATTCACATTATGAAACTGCCTTTTGATTAGTTATTCTGTTCCAAACACTAGAATCCAAGGAGTGCCTGGGTAGCTCAGTCGGTTAAAGAGTCCAGCTTCGACTCAGGTCATAATCTCATGGTTTTGTGAGTTCAAGTCCTGTGTTGGGCTCTGTGCTGACAGCTCAGAGCCTGGAGCTTGCTTCGGATTCTGTGTCTTCCTCTCTCTCTGCCCCTCCCCTGCTCATGAAAATAAATAAATGTTTAAAACTTTTTTTAAAAAACTAGAATCCTTAAGTAAATTACCCTTAATGTAAAAACTTATGAGGTATATTTATAAAATGATCTTACATTTTCAGATCCTAGAGAAAAAAAAACACATCTTTCATTGAGCATCATCCTTCACTTAGTACATATCATGCTCAAGCCCTCTTAGCTCTCATTTCTTTACCACTTAAGAAAAATAAAGTAGCATTGAGATATTCTTAACTGAGACCTTCCAATTCTTACCTCAAGCATTCCTAACTCCTAAAAGATAAAACTACCAGCCCCCTATCTTCCAAACTCCAATATCTAAATAATTTTGTATATCCCTCACAACACTTTCCCTAAAGGGACTGTTCAATATAAGTCCAGTTTTATAGAGCCTGAGGGCGGTTTGGCTACTTCCTGTAATTATCACTAGCTGAATTATAAAAATAACAATAAACTTGAAAAATGTTCCTATAACTTCCTATTTGACTCCACGGGCATATTCTAATTTCTCAATCTTACATGGGGTCTCAGTAATCTTCCCCATGAAAAATTTAGAATAAATCTACAAGAACTTTCAAAATTTCCAGCAATGATGCAAAATATTTGCTTATGCAATGAATTAGCAAGATCAATGAACTTTTGCAAAACAACTACAGAAATTGCAATTTTTTCAAAAAAATTCCTAGAATGTTTTCTATATACTATCATAAACTTCCACATCCACTTAAATTAAACCAAATCACGCAGTATCTTTTGATATCATACACATTTTCATATAACTGGATCATGCCTGTGTTCAATGATAACCAGCCTAATGATGCTTCCAAGATGCCACTTTCTCTCATTTCTTTCTGCATCACTCATCACTCTCTTTTGCTTGTTGGCTGTCTTCTCCCTGACCTCTGAATGGAAGAGCACCTCCATACTCAGTCCTTAGACCACTTCTCTTTTCCACTTAATTCTCCTCAGTAATTCCATCTGGGATCATGGTTTTAAATACAAATATGTATCTCCAGCTCACACTTTTGTCAAACTCCAGACTGACAAATTTAACTGCCCTCTCAACATTTCACTTGGATATCTCTTAGGTATCTGAAACTCTCAGTATGTCCAAAACTAAACTCCTGATCTTTTTCCCAATCTGATTCCAACCACAAACTTCTCCATCTGAGGTGATGGCAAATCTAATCCTTCTAGTTGCTCAGGCAAAACACCCTGGAATCATCTTTGACTTCCTCTAAACTGTCACAAAATATGCTTGTCACTATTTCAAAATATATCCAGAACCTGAGCACTTCTTACTACCTCTATTCTATCACCATCATCTCTCACATGGATTACTCCAGTGGCCTTGCAGCAGGCATCTGTACTCTTATTCTGAACCCCCACAACCCATTCTTAATACAGGAGCCAGAGTAATCCTCTTAAAAGGTAAGTTAGATTATCACTTCTCTGCTTAAAACCCTCTAATGGCTCCACATATCCCCAGTAAAAGCCCAAGTTCTTACAATGGCTTACAATGACCTACATGATCTGGTCCCCCTAACGTCCTGTTAATTTCCCCTTTGCTCATTCACTCCACCCTTACGAAATTCTTTTCTCAGATGTGCCAAGTACCCTTCTGACTAAGCTTTTGTGTTAGCTGACTCCCTCTACTGACCCTTCCTCCAGATACCTTCACAGTTAACTTCCTCACTTCCTTTAACTCTCTGTTAAAATATTACCTTTTGCATAAAACCTATCATCACTCCCACCCTTTACATTGTTTTCTTCCCCACTGTACTTAACCATTTTCTAATGTACCATATAGTTATTTTGATTACTGTTTATTTCTCTCTTGTCCCATTAGAAAGCGACATCCCAGTTGATGGCAACTTTTTCCTTTGGTTCACAGATGTGTCCCAAGTGCCTACGTTATCCAGCATATAATAGATACCCAAATAACATTTGCAGAATAAAAATCCCAAAATTCATAAGTCAATGGCCTGCTGGTAGCTAAGGAATGATAACAGACCACAACTGCTAAGAGCCATGAGCCATGATTCTTTTGTTCATTCTACCCTCACATTATTTGTAGAACCGGTATTGTGGCCCTGCAAATAATGGGAGGCCTTACACGTGACCATTTCAAGCTGTTGTTCGTAATAAAAATGTGATTTTAATCCAAAAGTGACCATACCTGACTGCAAAATTTTGCATGCACACAGCACTGAGAGTATACTCATTATTTGCAGGTAAAACCAAGTTTAAAATAATTATAATTTTAGAAGATACCTAGGTGGCTCAGTTGGTTAAGTGTCTGACTCTTGATTTTGGCTCAGATCATGATCTCATGGTTCACGAGTTTGAGCCTTGTGTCAGACTCTATGCTGACAGTGTGGGATTCTCTCCCTCTCTCTCTGCCTCACTCTCTCTAAACCTCAATAATTTTTTAAAGAATTATAATTTTAGAAAGTAGAATTAAAATTTAAAGCTTCAAAGTGATTTTAATGAATCTGTGAAATGGTCTATCAAAAAAAAAAAGATGACCCCTAATAAGTAAAAATATTCTTAATTGCAAAAATTATACAATTTTAAGTCAGATTCACATAGAGCTCTGCTATCTACAAACCGTTTTCAGAAAAACTCTTATTTGATCTGATATAGGTGTATTATCATCAACCCCATTTTGTAGATGTGGTAACTGAGGCTAACAGAAGTTAGGTGAGCTTTCCAAGGTGATTCAGCTAGTAAGAAGAGATTCTTAGATTCAATTCCAAGTCCACATGCTTTTTTAAATTTTTGAAACAATCATAGATCCAGAAAAGTTGCAAAAATAATTCAAAGGACTCATGTAGCCTTTACTGTGTTCCCTCCAATGGTTACATCTTATTTAAATATAGTATGATATCAAAACCATAATTGCTATTGGTCTATATACTTTTTTTTAATGTTTGTTTATTTTTGAAGGAGAGAGAGAGAGACACACAGAATCTGAAGCAGGCTCCAGTCTCTGAGCTGTCAGCACAGAGCCTGATGCAGGGCTCGAATCCACGAGCTATGGGATCATGACCTGAGCCAAAGTTGACACTTGATCGACTGAGCCACCCAGGAGCCCTGGTCTATGTACTTTTTATTATGGTGCCTGGGAATGATAATGGATCACAAGCAATATGACTCAAAGATTTTTCTTAACTCCAGTGAAGATACCTTATGTAAATGAGCTAATGGGTAATTGCTAGGTATATACTTTTTTACCCTGACAACTATAGGAGTATTATATTCCATTTGGGTATTTATGTTTAATAATATAAATAATATAGCAGAAAAGGAAGATATGATTAGAATATATGAAGTTATGATTAGAAGATGATAAAGTAGGCAAAGTTGATATGATAAACTTTTCTTCACTTATGTGGTTGGTTATGATGATGCAATCATCTCTGCTCTGGATAATTCACAAAAACTATTCTTGAATCTCACTAATGACCATTTGTCAATTTCAAACTCATATTTCTTTTTCTTCCTCCCTTTAGCCTCATGACAGTCTTGTTTACAATCTGCATGATTGTTATGGAAAGTTTCTCCATCATTTGCTTTCAGGATACTGCACTCCCGATTTTTTTTTTTTTTTTTTTTGTGGTCTTTTCTGTTGTGTTGTGTATAACCTGTTACCCTTTATCAAAAATCTGAGCCATTTCTTAAAGTACAGGTAAGAATCACAATCCCATTTGGAACACAGCAGTTCTTCCAGGTCGAAATCTATTGACCGCTGTCTGGATTATTTAGCACAAACCTCCACTCTTTTAAGACACCTCTATGTTTCCCAGATACCCTTTCCCCATATAGATCTGTGTCAGATTTTGCCAGTGAAAGGAATGCATGTGACACCTGGAAAGAGGAGAGACCATTACTCACTGTGGGTGGCAGGAGGCAGATGTTAGATTCATAGTAGCTTTGGAGCACAGCAGCTTTCACTTGAGAGTCAGTTGTTTTATTGTTGCAGCCCAGGACACATGAGAGAATCATCCTCAAAGATGCTTGATAACTGCAGCAGTTTCCCAATCAACTTTTGAGAACTCTGAGGTCTTCAGTGTCTGCTTTCCTGACCTTCCAGCAGAAGCCTTCCTGACCTTCCAGCAGAAGCCTTCCTGACCCAAGGTGATTCCCCTGACATTCACTCCACCAACTCTTCCAAGATCCATGTAAGCCTTAATTCCCAGATCATTCCTAAGATTTTCCTTACCAATTGCAAACTGTTAACAACCACATAGATATAGACTAGATATACAGACAGACAGATAGATACATAGATCTAACTTATGTGGATGTAAAAAAAGATTATTATATATGGAGAGATGTATACATTTGTCAAATACCCTGCTAAGGATAGAAACAACTTCATAAGACATGAACAGACACTTCTCCAAAGAGGACATCCAGATGGTCAACAGATGCATAAAACGATGCTCAGCGTCACTTATCATCAGGGAAATACAAATCAAAACCACACTGAAATACCGCCTCTTGCCAGTCAGAGTGGCTAAAATGAACAAATCAGGAGACTATAGATGCTGGTGAGGATGTGGAGAAACGGGCACCTTCCTACACTGTTGGTGGGAATGTAAACTGGTGCAGCCCCTCTGGAAAACAGTGTGGAGGTTCCTCAAAAAATTAACAACAGAACTCCCCAATGGCCCAGCAATAACACTGCTAGAAATTTATCCAAGGGATACAGAAGTGCTGATGCACAGGAGCACATGTACCCCAATGTTCATAGCAGCACTCTCAACAATAGCCAAATCATGGTAAGAGCCTAAGTGTCCATCAACTGACGATGGATTAAGAAGATGTGGTTTATCTATACAATGGAATCCTACATGGCAATGAGAAAGAATGAAATCTGGCCATGTGTAGCAACATGGATGGAACTTGAGGATGTTATACTGAGTGAAATAATTCAGGCAGAGAAGGGCAGATACCATATGTTTGCACATATAGGTGGATTAGGAGGAACTTAACAGAGGACCACGGGGGAGAAGAAGGAGAAAAATAGTTGGGGAGAGGGAGGGAGGCAAACCATGAAAGACTCTTGAATGCTGAAAATAAACTGAGGGCTGAGAGGGGTGGCAGAGAGGGGAAGGGGTGATGGGCATAGCAGAGGGCATTTGCTTGGATGAGCACTGGGTATTATATGGAAACCAACTTGACAATAAAGTATTTAAAATAAATAAATAAATAAATAAGCACATGGGGAACTTGAGAAAAAATAAAAAATAAAATCCATATTAATTTAAAAAAAGATGTGGTTTATCTATACAATGGAATCCTACATGGCAATGAGAAAGAATGAAATCTGGCCATTTGTAGCAACATGGATGGAACTTGAGGATGTTATGCTGAGCGAAATAAGTCAGACAGAGAAAGACAGATACCATATGCTGCCACTTATAGGAGGATTAGGAAAAACTTAATAGAGGACCATGGGGGAGGAGAAGGGGAAAAATAGTTGGGGGAGGGAGGGAGGCAAACCATGAAAGACTCCTGAATACTGAGAACAAACTGAGGGTTGAGGGGGGTGGGGAAGAGGGGAAGGGGGGGTGATGGGCATGGAGGAGGACACTTGTGGGGATGAGCACTGGCTGTTATATGGAATCCAACTTGACAATAAACTATGAAAGAAAAAAAAGTAAAAACTTTTTAAAAAGGTAAAAAAAGAAACAACTTCATAAATAGCAGTTACCTTTGGGGAGGGAAACTTAATGGCTAGAGGACAGAAATGGAAGGAAAACATTTTTTACTATATACCCTTTTGAACCTTCTTGAATTTCATACTATAAGCATATATACCTATTCAAATATGAAGTATTTAAAAGGTATATGCCCACATAATTATTGTTTTATGCTCCTATGGACCCCATGGACCCAGAAGTTTTTTCTGTCTATCGTTCCTGTTCAAACCTCTGAGCTATAAGAAGTGGTGTACAAGGGGAAGAATGACTTCTCAGGATTGAGATTTTGTACTCCGAAGGGAAAAGATATTTTGGCCAAGCCTTCTCTAGTTTGGAAGAATTTTTCTCATTCATTCTTTGCTATATTTAACAACTACTTTAAATGATACAAAGACAAGGGGCATCTGGGTGGCTCAGTCAGTTAAGCGTCTAACTCCAGCTCAGGTCATCATCTCATGGTTTGTGGGTTCGAGCCCTGCATCAGGCTCTGTGCTGACAGCTCAAGAGCCTTGAGCCTGCTTCAGATTCTGTGTCTCCCTCTCTCTCTGCCCCTTCCCTACTCACACTCTTCTCTCTCTGTCTCTCAAAAATGAATAAATGTTAAAAAAAATTAAAACTGAATAGTTTTGGGGGACCTGGGTGGCTCAGTCAGTTGAATCTCCAACTCTTGATTTCAGCTCAGGCACTGAGCACGAAGCCTGCTTGGGATTCTCTCACTCTCATTGTCTCTGCCCCTCCCCCCTTCGTGTTCTCTATCTCTCTCTCTCTCTCAAAATAAATAAGTAAACGTTTCCAAAAAAGAATATTGTGCTTTCTCAATTCTTAGAAATTACAATAAAGGAAAATATATTCCTTGCACTAACCTGTTAGCGAGCCCCAAACAATTAAATTAATAATTGTAATGGGTAGTCTTATGCTGGAGCTCAAATATTTTTAAAAGCATTTCCTAGAGTTACAGATGACAGAAGACAAAGAGTACAAAAAACAGCCTATGTAACATAAAGCTGTGCAGATTTTAGTACAGATGACAGTAATGAAGATTAACAGGCAAGTGATCAAGCTTTAGCCAAAGACTCTTATCTCTAGGGGTGCCTGGGTGGCTTAGTCGGTTAAGCATCCGACTTTCGCTTAGGTCATGATCTCGCGGTTCGTGGGTTCGGGCCCCGTGTCGGGCTCTGTGTTGACTGCCAGCTCAGAGCCTGGAGCCTGTTTCAGTCTGTGACTCCCTCTCTGACCCTCCCCTGCTCACGCTGTCTCTCTCTCTCTCTCTCTCTCTCTCCTAGAAATAAATAAAACATTAAAAAGAAAACAAAAACAAAAACACAAAGACTCTATCTCTAGAACTGAACAACAGAAAAATGGTACCTTATGTTGCCAATCTGTTTAAGCTACCCAGGTTGACAGTATGGCCTAAACCATATATGGGCTGACTCTAAAATTACTATCAAGAAAATACTCATGTAGGTATAAGGATAGTATACCACAGGAGGAAGATGAGGAATTTCATACCTTCACATCTCCATAGAGTATATAATACCACAGAAGTATTTGGAAAAAGAAAAAAAAAGTTAATACAAAAATTAAAATCAAGCCTCAACACCTATTATGAAATTAGTTAAAATGCTACTTCTCATCAACAACACATAATTTCCAAAAATTAGTAATTAATTAAACAATATGGGGTCCTGGGTGACTCAGTTAAGTGTCTGACTTCTAGATTTTGGCTCAGGTCATGATCTCACTGTTTGTGAGTTTGAGCCCCACGTGGGGCTCCACACTGACAGTGTGGACCCTCTTGGGATTCTCTCTCTCCCTCTTTCTCTGTCCCTCCCCACTTGTACTCTCACAGTGGTGGGAGAGAAGGAAAGAAACAAATAACATGTCAAATCCTTCTATAAACATTAGAAGTATCCATATCTTTGTCACACAGGAATAAAACCAGTTTTTAACTGTCCAGGAAGCTCTGAAACCAGTAATCCCAGTAAGAATTTCCTAAAATTTTACTGATACACTACGTTGTATAAAAACAACTCCCAAATACCCTCTACAACAGAAAACCTTAGTAAATGGCATCTTTCTGTTTCTGTGCTAATTATCTTTATTTAACATATCTCGAGTCTAACAAATTCAGTATTCCTTTACAATAGTTGTTGAACACTTTACTATGTGTCAGACACCAAAGTGTCCCTGGAGGACATAGTGAAGATGACAATGTCCCAGCCCTCAAGAAGCTCACCATCTAGGAATACAGAGAAGACTAACAGCTATAATACAGTGTGGTAAGTCAGTACTTAGGATAGGGATAAGGGTAGGAGATTATGAGAGTACACAGACGGGCAACCAAGAAGAACCTATAAATGCCCAACTGCTTCACTAAATAGTGATCTTTAAAAGATCTTTAAAATGTTTACGATTTAGAAAACACTGTTATTGGTATGTTAATATAAAAAAATCCTTGAGGATAAGTAGGATGCAAGGATAAAATATTAAAAATAATAACTTTATTTTATTTTTAAGTTATCTCTACACCAAGTGTGGAGGGGGCTCAAACCTACAGCCCTGAGATAAGAGTCGATAAGAGTCGGCTCTACCGACTAAGCCAGCCAGGTGCCCCTAAGAATAATATTCTTTTTGATAGCCACTATCTCTAATTTGTGAAGATGGCTAAACCTAACTCTCTGAAGTAGGACTCTTTAAAGAGATAATAAAACATTAAGGCATCTAATGATGTGGGGAAAGAAAATGCCCTAAGTTGAAAATCACTCAAGCTGTTAGCCACTGTTAACTATGAGTATTAAGTGTACCTATTCCCTTAGTACTTTATGGCAGAAACAAAAGTTGAAACTCAACGCCAAAAAAAATTTAAAGAAAGATTCAACATATTAGGGGCACCTGGGCAGCTCAGTCAGTTAAGCGTCCAACTTCGGCTCACGTCATTATCTTGTGGTTTGTGAGTTTGAGTCCTGCATTGGGCTCTGTGCTGACAGCTCAGAGCCTGAAGCCTGCTTAGGATTCTGTATCACCCCTCTCTCTACCCCTCCCATGCTCATGCTCTGTCTCTCTCTCTCAAAAATAAATAAACGTTAAAAAAATTTTTTTAAAGATTCAGCATATTAGGGGAGCCTAAGGGCTCAGTCGGTTGGGCGTCTGACTTCAGCTCAGGTCATGATCTCACAATTCATGAGTTCAAGCCCCGCGTCGGGCTCTGTGCTCACAGCTCGGAGTCTGGAGCCTGATTCAGATTCTGTGTCTCCCTCTGTGTGATGAAAACTATAGAAAACTTATGAAGGAAACTGAAGAAGATACAAAGAAATGGAAAAACATTCCATGCTCAAGGGTCGGAAAAATAAATATTGTTAAAATTTTTACTACCCAAAGCAATCTACACATTCAATGCAATCCCAATCAAAATTGCACCAGCATTCTTCTCAAAAGTAAAACAAATTATCCTAAAATTTGTATGGAACCACAAAAGACCCTGAATAGCCAAAGTAATATTGAAGAAGAAAACCAAAACGGGAGGCATCACCATCCCGGACTTTAGCCTCTACTACAAAGCCGTCATCATCAAGACAGTATGGTATTGGCACAAAAACAGACACATAGACCAATGGAATAGAATTGAGAACTCAGAATTGGACCCACAAATGTATGGCCAACTAATTTTTGACAAAGGGGGAAGAGCATCCAATGGAAAAAAGACAGCCTCTTTCACAGATGGTACTGAGAGAACTGGACAGCAACATGCAGAAGAATGAAACTAGATCATTTTCTCACACTATACACAAAAATAAGCTCAAAATGGATAAAGGACCTGAATGTGAGACAGGAAACCATCAAAACCCTAGAAAAGAAAGCAGGAAACAATCTCCTTGACCTCAACCCCAGCAATTTCTTACTTGACGCATCCCCAAAGGCAAGGGAATCAAGAGCAAAAATGAACTACTGGGACCTCATCATGATAAAAAGCTTCTGCACAGCAAAGGAAACAATCAATAAAGCTAATAGGCAACTGACAGAATGGGAAAAGATTGTTGCAAATGACATATCAGATAGAGGGCTAGTATCCAATATCTATAAGGAACTCATCAAACTCTGCACCCTAAAAACAAATAATCCAGTGAAGAAATGGGCATAAGACATCAACAGACACTTCTCCAAAGAGGACACCCAGATGGTCAACAGACACATGAAACGATGCTCAGCATCCCTCCTCATCAGGGAAATACAAATCAAAACCACACTGAAATACCACCTCATTCTGGTCAGAGTGGCCAAAATGAACAAATCAGGAGACTCTCGATGCTGGCGAGGATGTGGAGAAATGGGCACCTTCCTACACTGTTGGTGGGAAAGTAAACTAGTGCAACCCCTCTGGAAAACGGTATGGAGTTTCCTCAAAAAAATAACAATAGTACTCCCCTATGACCCAGCAGTAGCACTGCTAGGAATGTACCCAAGGGATACAGGAGTGCTGATGCATAGGAGCACATGTACCCCAATGTTCATAGCAACACTCTCAACAATAGCCAAAACATGTGAAGAACCTAAATGTCCATCAACTGATGAATGGATCAAGAAGATGTGGTTTATCTATACAATGGAATCCTACATGGCAATGAGAAAGAATGAAATCTGACCATGTGTAGCAACATGGATGGAACTAGAGGGTGTTATGCTGAGTGAAATAAGTCAGGTAGAGAAAGACAGATACCGTATGTTTGCACATATAGGTGGATTAGGAGGAAGTTAACAGAGGATGATGTGGGAGAAGAAGAGGAAAAATAGTTGGAGAGAGGAAGGGAGGCAAACCATGAGAGACTCTTGAATGCTAAGAACAAACTGAGGGCTGAAGGGAGTGGCAGAGAAGGGAAGGGGGATGATGGGCATGGGGGAGGGCACTTGTTGGGATGAGCACTGGGTGTTATACGGAAATCAACTTGACAATAAACTATTTATTGAAGAAAAAAAACAGATTCTGTGTCTTCCTTTCTCTGTGCCCCTCCCCCATTTGCACTCTTTCTCAAAAATAAACATTAAAAAAAAATTTCTAAAAAGATTCTACGTATTAAAATTTCAATCTATTCATAACTTTTAGAAAAGAGTCTATTAACACAGTTGAACCTTGACAAATGTGGTTTTGAACTACAGGGATTTTTAAAAGTATTTTCTCTTCCTGATGATTTTCTTAATAACATTTTCTTTTCTCTAACTTCCATTATTGTAAGAATATAGTATATACTACGTATGATATAAAAATGTGTCAGTCAACTGTTTATGTTATTGGTAAGGCTTCCAGTCAACAGTAGGCTATTAGTTAAGTTCTAGGAGAGTCCAAAGTTACGCATCAATTTTCAACTGTGCAGTGGTCAGCAACTTTAACCCCTGCGTTGTTCAAGACTCAACTAGGACAGCATGATATAGAATAAAGTGAGGTACCCCTATGAACATAACAATCCTATATATCTTTACACTCCAAGTACTGAAATAAACAGGATCCTCTCTCTGAAGAAGGAAAAACTCTTAAACACAACATAATACTATGGGGAAAAGAACACTAAAATATCTGTTGAAACCTTCACTATCTGACCAATAAGAAGGGGAGTCTGCATGTTAAATCAAGTCAGTAATCACTAACAGCTCACACTGCTCTTTACCTTGTCTAAGCACAAAATCTTCTTAGTATAGTACTGCCTCCTGGGGGCTATAGCACGTTACCACACTTCTGAGAAACCATTGGTGTAAACAGAAAATACAGTATTATTTTCTACTAAAAATGCAATGCAAAAATATGTCAAATAACAAAGAGGCCTGTCCTAAATAATCTCTTTTTTTTAACAGGGTATCATATTTATTTCTATCTGATTAAGTGGGAATAAAGTACACAATAAAACTTAATTACAGAAAGTGGTTGTTAATATGATTAAGAACATCAAGGCTTATACAGCATTTTGCATTTTCAAAGCACTTAGCCAACATTAAACAATTAATCTTTATAAGATTCTTGAGGTCAATATCATCACTATCTTTTTTTACAGAAAAGTAAATAGCAAGGTTAAGTGAAGTATTAGAAATTTAAGAACTAATCAGTAAGTAATCAGCAAAGTGCCACAGAACAGTCTAATGTGAAATATGAAGCACGAATACATTAACTCGTCTTTAATACCCCATGACCTACCTCTAGGAGAAATTAGTTACTCTTGTATCAGTGGCCCCTTAGCATTTTATAGATCCCTCTATTACAAAGCTTAATACGTTTGCATTATAGATATTGAATTGCCAGTCTTTGTGACTGAACTCTGTACGTCCACAAGCCTGCACAGTGTCTATCACACAGCAAGGCTCAACAATGAATCATTCAGCCATCTGTCCAACTACTAAGCACTAACTACAAGTCAGATCCTGTTCTGCACATGAGGATACGGTGGTAAAGAAAGAGGGCCAACCCTTACATACAGAGAACAAACTAGGGTTGCTGGTGGGATGCTGGGTGGGAGGATGGGCATTCAGGAGGGCACTAGTTGAGATGAGCTCTGGGTGTTATATGTTAGTGATGAATCACTAAAGTCTATTCCTGAAATCATTATTACACTATGTTAACTAACTTGGATTTAAATTTAAAAATAAATAAATATTTTTTTAAAAAGAGAGAGAGAGCCAAGTGTCCTACCCTCATGGTAGGAGGCAAAGGTAGGTGACCAAAAAAAAACTATCAGGTAGTAAGAAGAACTATAGAGAAAATTAAAGAGGCCAATGTAACTACAGATGGATAAGCAGTTACATTAGATTAGGCAGTAATATTCAAGCTGATATCTGAATGTAAAAAATCAATCAGAGGCAACTGGGTGGCTCAGTCAATTAAGCATCCAACTCTTGATTTCAGCTCGGCTCATGGTCTCATGGTTGGTAGGATTAAGCCCCCCATTGGGCTTTGCATTCAGAGTGCAGAACTTGCTTGGGATTCTCTCTCTCCTTCTCTCTGCCTCTGCCATGCTTTTGCACCTACTCACTCTTGAAAGAAAGAAAGAGAAAAGAAAAGAAAGAAAAAACAACCAGCCAGAACTATACAGGGAAAAGACAATTCCAGGTAGCAAATGCAAAAGGGCCAAAAGGGCCAAAAAAAACCCTCAAGGAATGGAACTTTTTTTTATTTTTTATTTTATTTTTTTGAGAGCAAAAGACAGAGACAGTGTGAGCAGGGGAAGGGGAGAAAGAGACACACATAGAATCTGAAGCAGGCTCCAGGCTCTGAGGTATCAGCACAAAGCCCTATGTGGGACTCGAACTCACAAACTGAGACCATGACCTGAGCCCAAGTCGATGCTTAACCAACTGAGCCACCCACGCACTCCAAGGAACAGAAAATTTTTTTAAAAGACTGACTAGAGTCGGCCAATAAGTGAGAGATAAAAGATAAAATCAGAGAGGTGGCAGGAGCCAAATAAAAGTTTTTTGTGGCCAAGACAAGAATTGTATTCTAGGTGAGAAGTTATTTAAGACTCCATAATATGTATTTGCCCATTTGAATTGCTGCATTTGAGTATTCGGTACCACTAAGAGGGAAACTAATACTGAGAAAGGAAAATTACTGTGCTATTGGTTAGGGAGCCTTTCTGTTTTAATAAATTACTTTTTAGTGAAAAGTTATTTTATAAGTAAGTCTTCAGACCAAAGGATAAAACAGCAGTGTCTACTAATATTTTAATAGAAGTTAGAATAATGAGATTTTTGACAGTCATTACTGGAACGAATTGAAGAGCTCCGGCATAAACCACTGTACATTATAGATGACTATAGTAAGACGTTATGCTAATTACTTATTAATTTTGCAAAACCTAAGATAACTCCAAATAGCTCATGATGCATACCAGATAGACATCTGGAGAAGAGGTTCCTGAGTGAAAGTATGGAAGTGTCATTAAACATAATAAACTTCTTCTTCTTACCCAAGAAACAGAATAGAAAATGTAATATACACTTAGAAGTAAGAACACTTCTCACCATATGAACTGAACAAAACACAGAAAAGGTTTAAAAATGAAGGGCTACTTTATATTTCACCTGTAATGAGAAGGGTGCTACAGAAGCCTCAAGGCTAATACCAGGCTATACCACCAATACCCAGTTAAATTGAACTTCATAAATAAGTCCTTGCAGAGAAAATATTATTATTAGTTCATTCTAGTTAGTAGGTTCCTGAACATGTGATATATTAAACTTCATGTATTTTCTACCCTTTTTAATGTGTTTTTTTATTGTAGTTTAAAAAAATCTGCAACACATAAAATTACCATTTTAGCTGTTTTTAAGTGTACAGCTTGGCAGGGTTGAATACGTTCACATTTTTGCAAAATGAATCTCCAGAACTTTTTTCATCTGGCAAAACTAGAATTCCATACCCACTGAACAACTTCCTGTTTTCCCCTCCCTCTAGCCACTGGCAACCACCATTCTGGTGTTTCTATGTAACTAAGATCACATTATAAGAGTACCCAAGCCCCTGTAAAAGAAACTATGTGTAGTGTACAAACTGTTTTTTTTAAGAATTTATTTTTAAGTTATCTCTACACCCAACATGGGGCTTGAACTCATGACCTTGAGATCAAGAGTTGTATGCTCTACCGACTGAGCCAGCCAGGTGCCCCTGTGTACAAGCTTTTGATATTGGTATTTTAGTTTGTTTTTGTTTAAACACAATTTCATCCCTGTTTCCTAAACCAAAATGTAGACAGAAGGGTTAAGAACTGTCTCCATTTGGGGCACCTGGGTGGCTTAGTCGGTTAAGCGTCTGACTTTCGCTTAGGTCATGATCTCGCGGTTCGTGGGTTCGGGCCCCGTGTCGGGCTCTGTACTGACTGCCAGCTCAGAGCCTGGAGCCTGTTTCAGTCTGTGACTCCCTCTCTCTCTGACCCTCCCCTGTTCATGCTGTCTCTCTCTCTCTCCTAGAAATAAATAAAACATAAAAAATTTTTTCAAAAAAAAAAAAAAAAAAAGAACTGTCTCCACTATGTGGACAGGAACACAAAAGAAGACCCTGAAAATTATATTGTAATCCACATGATGCTCTTTCCAATTAACAAAACTATTCTAGAGAAGAAGAATCAATGGCTACCAGCAGTACAGCAACTGGCCAATCCGATGTGACCTATATGGAAAGTACATAGTTTATATATAGGGAGAACAGATATGGAACTTAAAATAAAGAAGACTGAAATTTGAGAATAGCCTAATAGATAATAAAATTCTCTTACATTTTTATCCTTTTATATCTTAGAAGGAAATTCCACATATACCAATTCATGGAGTCAAGTCACAATCTCCGTAAAAGTGGGATTTAAATGCCAGCCATGATGGGGCACCTGGGTGGCTCAGTCAGTTAGACATATCTGACTTCGGCTCAGGTCATGATCTCATGACATGTGAGTTCTAGCCCTGCGTCAGGCTCTGTGCTGACAGCTCAGAGCCTGGAGTCCGCTTTGGATTCTGTGTCTCCTTCTCTCTCTCTGCTCCTGCCCCACTCACACGCTCTCTCTCTTTCTCTCAAAAATGAATAAACATTTTAAAAATATATTAAAAATTTTTTAATAAAAATAATATGCCTGCCATGCTGACCTCAAAGGGTTGAAACAAAGAAAAAGTTGAAATAATAAATGCAATTTCAACACTTTTAAATATATATAAGTTGTCTAAAGATAAATTTTAAAAATTACTGCTTATGGGGCGCCTGGGTGGCTTAGTCGGTTAAGTGTCCGACTTTCGCTTAGGTCATGATCTCGCGGTTCGTGGGTTCGAGCCCCGCGTCGGGCTCTGTGCTGACTGCCAGCTCAGAGCCTGGGGCCTGTTTCAGTCTGTGACTCCCTCTCTCTCTGACCCTCCCCTGCTCACGCTGTCTCTCTCTCTCTCTCTCCTAGAAATAAATAAAAAACATTAAAAAATTAAAAAAAAAATTACTGCTTATAACCAAGAATAGTTGACATGTACTATACATGCAATTACTATTTACTAAAAATTTGTCAAATAAATTTATAGAGTACTCTAAATATTAAGAGAGAGCAAAATTTCCTTTATTTGGTATGTAGAAAATGAGCTCTCTTGGGGCGCCTGCGTGGCTCAGTTGGTTAAGGGGCCAACTTCAGCTCAGGTCATAATCTCACAGTTCGTGGGTTTGAGCCCCGCATCAGGCTCTGTGCTGACAGCTCAGAGCCTGGAGCCTGCTTCAGATTCTGTATCTCCCTCTCTCTCTGCCCCTCCTCTGCTCATGTTCTGTCACTCTGTCTCTCAAAAATAAATTTTTAAAAGCATGTTTAAAAAAATATTTTAGGGGCGCCTGGGTGGCTCAGTTGGTTGAGCATCCAACTTCGGCTCAGGTCATGATCTCACTGTTCGTGGATTCAAGCCCCGCGTCGGTCTCTGTGCTGACAGCTCAGAGCCTGGAGCCTGCTTCAGATTCTGTGTCTCCCTCTCTCTCTGACCCTCCCCTGCTCACGCTGTCTCTCTCTCTCTCTCAGAAATAAATAAAACATTTAAAAAACTTTTTTTTTTAAAAAAAGAAAATGAGTTCTCTTAAATCTGTTAATGGTGACATAAATTTAAAGATCAAAATATCAATCTAAGTACTACATGTAACAAGAACAAAAAGAGGCAGGATTATGAGTGTAGTTATTTGTGACACAGCAGCAAGTCTTTAGAAATATAAACTTTAAGTAAATTTTCCAAAAGTAATTTCTTTTTGATTTAGTAATTTGATAAATTGCAAAACTATCAGTGAATTCCTTGTTGAATGAAAATTTCAAGGGCACAAGCACAGGCAAGATTCTGTACAGGACGAATTAACACTAAAATCAAGAACTAATCTACTTCTCTGTAACACTATACAATTATAAAACTATGTGGGATATACAGGAAGAATCTTATATCTCACTCTTTAAAATTTAATAGTTTATATTAAATTTAAGAATATAATCGAGAAAGCCACACAAAGTACTTTATCTCCATCTCTAAATTGTACCAATTTAACCTATAATGGCCGACACAAATCAAATGTAAGAGGATTTTATTATCTAGTAGGCAGGCTAGGCATTCTCAAATCTGAACCTTTGGTAACAAACTCTTCATAATCACCTTTTTAATTCTACTCCCATTTAAAAGCAATGATGACACTATTTGTTAAGCTTCTATAATCACTTGACACAATGGCTCAGACACTCACACCAAAGTTGATCTGATTCTAAAGGGATCCACAAAATTAAAGCAATTCAGAACATGATGGCTCCAGGTAAAGGGAGCCCTAGCTCCTGTTGATCAGAAGAGGGCTATACATTGAGATTTTGAATTTTTCAATGTTTATTTTTGACAGAGAGAGAGAGAGAGAGAGAGCATGCAGTAGAGGGGTAGGGACAGAGAGAGAGGGAGACAAGATCCCAAGCACACTCCTCACTGACAGCAGAGAGCCCAAGGTGGGGCTTGAACTCAACAACTGTGAAATCATGCCCTCAGCCGAAGCTGAACACTCGACTGAGCCACCCATGCTCAGTCATTCCTATACATTGAGATTTTAATATGATTATAAATACCATGAGGTATAAAGGTCCTACTTCAATTAAATATTGTCCCAAAGATCAAAAGTCACTTGTTTTCCAAGTGTCTTTGTAACCAGAGTAACAAATTAGCCTTTAGAATACAGCAAGTTAGCAATTATCCAACTAATTTCAATTCTCCCACAATAAGAAAGTAGAAGTCATCAGTTACGATACTTTCATTCTTCCTTTCGACAAATATTTATTGAAGGTTTACAATATGCCAAACACACTATTACTAGCTTGACCACCCAACATAGCTGACAAAAGTCACAAAACCTTCATGCAAAAATAATAGTATAACTAAACCTTCTAAGCCTTTTTCAAAATAATTTATGTTCAAGGACATATCCTTCAATAAATATGTTAATTAAATATAATGAAATGTCAAGTATGTAAAAGTTAATGTAAGGCACAGAACCAGGAAACACTTAACAGTCTTCCCTCTTACAATAACAAAATTGGGTAATATGCATTGAATATTTATCATTTTACTTGCAAATCTTTAATCTCTTCCCCAAAAATGCACATATATTAACCCAACTCATCAAACAACTGAAAGCCACAAAATAGAGATAGTGTTAACTGTGAGTTTAAACACAAGAGGGCGCACAAGTCTAGAAGATTCATAAAACGAAAAGCAAGTTGAATTTTACTCAAAACTTTGCACCTTTTTAATACAAGGTCATATGGATTTATAAAAGATTCTTTATGCATGCACAAGAGGCCAATTATACTAAAAATAATTCACTGTGTTATTAGAACCACAATAAACTTACTATAGAAAATAGACCTCTGACTTTTAGAAATTGATGCAAATCTGTATCATAGTAATGTCCACTATTTAATTCTCAAGCACTGAACATTCTGTCTATAATATTTACTCCCAGAGGTCCCGACCAATCCCAAACAGTAGGCTATGATTTCATTAATTCACTCTCTCATGAAACAACAAACTACCTGAGGAGTTTTGTTATTGTTGTTTTGAAAGAGAGTGAGAGAGAGCGCACAAGTCAATAAGGGGCAGAGAGAGAGAGAAAAGAAGTGGGGTTCACGTAAAGCAGGTCTCCTGTTCACCAGAAGCAGGGCTCAAGCTCCCCCAAGCCCAGGGTTCGAGATCACGAGATGTGGGACTTGAACTCCCCAATGGAGAGATCACGACCTGAACTGAAGTCAGATGGAGAATATAGGCAGGAGCATAATCCAAAATAATTCCAGAGCACATTCTGCCTGCCCCAAGATTCACAAGAGAGTATAAAACCCACAGAGTTCTAGGTAGGTAGCTCTATTCGGCTTTATAGAGTCATAATACTGGCTATGACACATGGAATTATTCTAAATGCCAAGAGTTTTATATTGTGCCTCACTCCTACAGAGAAGAAAAGAGGCATCCAGCTGAAGGGCCCAGCATGATATTAAACAGGCACAAAAATATTACTTTTCTTTTTATATAACTATGCTAAGGATACAAAAAAGAGATGAACTAGCTATCTGGATTAAGTCAAACTAGTAGCAGTGAGACTCAGGTTAGGTAAAAGCTGACAGTCTAGCTTTTAAGATTAAAAATATATTATTTTAGTGATCAAAGGTCAGGGCACAAGCCAAGGAAATAACAATCAGGAACCCACTAATGGTCAAAATCCAGTCAATCAAATAAACTACTTATAATGTGAGCAGTTGGTACAGACCTGATACTACAGTCTATCTGAACAAAACTCCTAATACATCTCTTGCCAGGTATATCATCCAGAGCCAGAAAAGAATGGATGTCCATAAAGGATAATCTTGGGCAATCACTGAAACTTGAATAGGGTCTATGGATTGACAGCAGTGTTGCATCACTGATAATGTCTTGATTTTAATGGTTTTATTATAGTTATATATCAGAGTGTTCTCAATATATGCCTAAAGATTTAGAGATAATGGGACAACATGTCTGCAACTTACTCTCAAATGGTTCAGAAAATAACAATAATAATAATAGGTAAGGGAAATTACAAGACAAATATGATCAATGTTAATAACCGGAGGATCCAGATGAGAGATATATACAAAAGTACTTTGAACTAGGGGCACCTGGCGGGCTCAGTCAGTTAAATGTCCATCTCTTGGTTTTGGCTCAGTTCATCTCAAAGCTTGTGGGATCAAACCCCATGTCAGGTTCTTTGCTGACAGCACAGACCCTGCTTAGGATTCTTTTCTCTCTTTCTCTCTCTCCTCTCTCTCTCTCTCTCTCAAAATAAATAAACATTTTTTTAAGAAGTACTCTGAACTCATCTCACAACTTTTCCATATGTTTCACATTATTCCAGAATTTAAAATATAAAAATGTGTAAGTAAATAAAATTTATAGTTGCTCCAATAGTGGAGTGTAGCATATTGAAAAAGAAATATCTGAACTAATAAACACATGACATTTCAAAATTAAAAGTTACAAATTAGGGGCGCCTGGGTGGCTTAGTCGGTTAAGCGGCCGACTTTCGCTTAGGTCATGATCTCGCGGTTCGTGGGTTCGGCCCCGCGTCGGGCTCTGTGCTGACTGCCAGCTCAGAGCCTGGAGCCTGTTTCAGTCTGTGACTCCCTCTCTCTCTGACCCTCCCCTGCTCACGCTGTCTCTCTCTCTCTCTCCTAGAAATAAATAAAAAAAAAAAAAAAAAAAAAAACAAATTAAAATAAGTGTTTTGACAATATAGTACATCTCAAAAACTGAACTAATAAACACATGAGGCAATAATAACTGCAGTTTGTAAGAGCCTCAATGGACTTTAATTAGCAAGAAAAAATTTCCCCTTAAGTTACAAAATACTCCTTCCAGAGACTCCAAATGAAGGTAACAACATAACTATTCTATAATTATCTACACGTATCTTTTAAAATATATTGTAAAAATAATGCTTTTCATAGCCCTCTTCAAAACTGCATCAGTATGGGACACCTGGGTGGCTCAGTTGGTTGAGCATCCAACTCTTGGTTTCAGCTCACGTCATGATCTCATGGTTCTGGGTCGGTGAGTCTGAGCCCTGCATTGGGCTCTGTGTTGGCAGTGCAGAGCCTACTTGGGATTCTCTCTATCTCCCTCTCTCTTCCCTACCCCCACTCATACTATCTCTCTCAAAATGAATAAACTTTTTTAAAAATCCAACTATGTAATTAATCTCCTTAAGAAAAAATTACTAAAGCAGCATGTGGGTGGCTCAGTTGGTGAAGCGTCCGACTTCAGCTCAGGTCACGATCTCATGGTTCACAGGTTCAAGCTCCACATCGGGCTCTGTGCTGACAGCTCAGAGCCTGGAGCCTGCTTCATGAATTCTGTCTCCCTTTTTCTCTGTCCCTTCCCCACTTGCACTCTGTCTCCCTCAAAAATAAATAAAAAGGTTTAAAAATTTTTTTAAAGAAAAAATTACTAAATGTAATCAATAACCAAATTTATTCAATGTCTTTCAGTGTTTCTATAGTAACACAAATATGAAAAACATGTTCTAATTTTGGTAGTAGTCATACTTCAATTTCCAAAACAAGATAAATCTTATTTACTTATATTGGTCATATACCAATCTTACTTTAAAATATTTTGTGGGAGCACCTGGGTGGCTCAGTTAAGCAACCAACTCTTAAATTTTTTTTAATGTTTTATTTATTTCTGAGAGAGATCAAGAGAGATAGCATTAGCAGGGGAGGGTCAGAGAGAGAGGGAGACACAGAATCCAAAACAGGCTCCAGGCTCTGAGCTAGCTGTCAGCACAGAGCCCATGAACCACAAGATCATGACCTGAACCAAAGTCAGACACTTGACTGACTGAGCCATCCAGGCGCCCCAGCAACCAACTCTTAATTTCAGCTCAGGTCATGATCTCAGTTTGTGGGATCAATCCCCATATCAGGCTCTACACGAACAGTGCAGAGCCTGCATGGGATTCTCTCTCCCTCTCTCTGTGCCCCTCCCCTGCTGCACTCATGCATGCACACACACACACACACACACACACACACACACCCTCTTTCTCTCAAAATAAATAAATAAACTTTTTTTAAATATATACATTTTCTGGAAAACTTTCTTTGACATTATTTCTGGAGTTGCTTCTATCTCTTCCAATTGGAATTATTTTTTTTGAAACTTACTGAAACATACTTTTTATGAAATGACTATGAAAACCCCAGGATAGTTTACTCTCTTCATTAACATGAAAAATGCTACCAAGCTTTTATTACAGGAACCAAGACAAACAGAAACCTTTAAAAGGCTGGTGTTCTAATACATTTTAAATAATATCACCCACAAAGTGTTTATCTACAGTTTAATCAGCTGTCAAGTATAAATGACAAGATAACTTTCACCTCATTTAAAACAATGCATTCACATTCCTCAGTGGTAAATACATACCATCTGGGAGCTGGAAGGAAACTGGTTATTTATCATATGTGTATAACTTTGTCACTAAAACATTCTTAAAAATGAATTATGATAAACAAATCTGAGAATTTAAATAATTGAGCTCTTATTTCCTGAATTTCCTTTACAGCAAGACTTCCCTTCTTGTCAGATTTCCTGAATAATTTCCCAAGGACAAAGCATGCATCTTTTTTTTTTTTTTAATTTTTTTTTTAATGTTTTATTTATTTCTAGAGAGAGAGACAGTGTGAGCAGGGGAGGGTCAGAGAGAGAGGGTGTCACAGACTGAAACAGGCTCCAGGCTCTGAGCTGGCAGTCGGCACAGAGCCCGACGCGGGGCCCGAACCCACGAACCGCGAGATCATGACCTAAGCGAAAGTCGGACACTTAACCGACTAAGCCACCCAGGCGCCCCCAAAGCATGCATCTTAAAGTAGGTGGTTCTCTCCCACAAAAGCCTGGTTCCCAAGGAGATTCTGTGGCCTCAGCATTACCTCAGGCTGACATTTATGAGAAAATATGCCTCTCAGTGAAAATCTGATTTTTCATCTCCAATCAACAATAGTAAAATAAAAACTATATGCATAAATAAGTAAACAATGACCAGTGAGCTTAAAAAAGGCTCACTTCAACACCAAGGAGAAAAAGCTATAGTCAAATGGTGGCAACTAGAAAATGTACTTTTCTCTGTAGTCTGTTTGAAAACTTTCTTGAATAACAAAGAAACAAAGACTACTTTTGCCTTCATATACGTACTCAAGTAAAAAACCCTGCAAAACACTTTTGCCTCATCTCTTATTCTATATTACTATTTTCTTCTAAAAGAAAAAATCAAACATATTAAATTGGAATATTACATTGCTGTTCAAAATAATTCAGTATAGGGTACCTGGGTGGCTCAGTCAGTTAAACACCTAACTCTGCTGACAGCGCAGAGCCTGCTTGGGATTCTCACTTCCCTCTCTCTCTTCCCCTCTCCAATTTGCACACACAAGCACTCTCTCAAAATAAATTTAAAAAAAATAATATTAGGTATATAAATTAACAGAGAAAATAAATACACTACAATTCTAACATATAAAAAGTATTCCTTTTCAGGGCACCTGGGTCTGTTAGTCAGTCAAGCATCCAACTCTTGATCTTGGCTCAGGTCATGATCTCACGGTTCATGGGTTTGAGCCCCAAATTGGGCTCCTTGCTCACAGTGCAGAGCCTGCTTGGGATTCTGTCGCTCTCTCTCTCTGCCCGTCCCCTCCTCTTTCTCTCTAAATAAGTAAATAAATAAATAAAGTTTAAAAAACAGGCTAAAGAAAAAAGTTAAAAGAAAAATCTGGGGAATGAGATGCTCATAGAGGGCTTTGAAAAACTCTAGAATATTCTTGCAAATGTAAGAATGTACAGGGTTATACACCTGCCCAAGAAAGTCTCGAGAATACCCTAAACTCTTACCTCTGGCTGAACTTAAGGTTCTACACAACAGGAAGCAAAAGCTCAGACAAGGCTGTAAACTGCCAGAGTACTGAAGATATGACTAACACAGACAGGGAACTCTGTAACAAAGGCTGGGAGATTTATTCGTTCAAGGCATTGATTAAGGGTAGGAAAGGTATTTATTGAGAGGAAGGGGAAGGAATTTATAGAATCTCTGTCCCATCAGGGCACCTGGGTGGCTCAGTCAGTCGAGCATCCAACTTTGGCTCAGGTCATGATCTCACAGTTCATGGGTTCGAGCCCTGCATCAGGCTCTGTGCTGATAGCTCAGAGCCTAGAGCCTGCTTCAGATTCTGTGTCCCCCACTCTTTCTGCCCTGTCCCTGTTCATGCTTTGTCTCTGTCTCAAAAATAAATAAAATGTTAAAAAAAAAAATAGAATCTCTGTCCCATTAAAGCTACTACTAAGTTATCCAAGCACAAATTTCTGTGCATGCACATGACAATGAATATAGACTTTAAAAAATTCATCCTGGGAAGTAACTAACTCAAAAAGGCAACAACAACAAAAGCAACAGAAAACCCAGTGGCAGAATGGGAGGGGGAGAATCTGATTTTCAAAGTTGCCACATCATATTACATGTCCAGTTTTCAACAGAAAATGATGAGACATAGAAAGAAACAGATAAGTATGGCCCAAATACTACAAAAACAGCCAGCAGTAGAAACTGTTCCTGAAGAAATCCTAACACTGAACTTACTAGACAAAGTCTTTAATCAGCCATTATAAACATGTCCCAAGTAGTAAAGAAAACCATGTCTAAACAATTAAAGGACAAATAGAGAATATCAATAAAGAGACAGAACTAGCATGACTTAAAAGACATTGATATTAAGCAATAATTTAATTAAAAGGCTATGCTGATTGTCTTATAATGTAGAAAGATATAATTTGTATGACACAAACAGAACAAAAGATAAGGGAATGGAGCTATACCAGACCAAAGTTTTTGCACACTATTAAAATTAAGTTGAGGAGCATCTGGTGGGCTCAGTCAAAAATATCTGCCACTCTTGCTATCAGGTCAAGAGTTTGAGCCCCACAGTGGGTGTAAAGATTACTTAAATAAATAAAACTTTAATAAAATAATAAAATTAAGTTGAGACATACTTATCTGCTAATTATAATCTCTAGGGCAACCACCAAGAAAATGTATAGTAAAAGAAACAAGGGAATGTAAACAGTACACTAGATGATATGTATTTAACATAAAAGAATAGTATAAAGGTATATAGAAAACAAATTAACAAAGACATATAGAAAAAGACATATAAAAAGTAAGTAACAAAAAGGCAGGTCCAAATTGTACATTATCAACAGTTACATTAAATATAAATGGACTTATAAACTACAATAAAAGGATGCAGACTGGAAAACTACAATAAACTACAATAAAAGGATGCAGACTGGAAAAATGAATTTAAAAAAAAAAATGGGAGCGCCTGGGTAGCTCAGTCAGTCAACCTTCTGACTTCTGGTCAGCTCAGGTCATGATCTCATGATTCGTGGGTTTGAGCCTCGTATTGGGCTCCACACTGACACTGCAGGGCCTGCTTGGGATTCTCTCTCCCTCTCTCTCTTCTCCTTCCCTGTTCATGCTCTCTCAAAATAAATGAACTTTTTAAAAAGTATTTTAAAAATGACATAACTATATGCTGTCTAGAAGACACTCACTTTATGGGGCACCAACTTTGGCTCATGTCATGATCTCACGATCCAAGTATCAGGCTCTGTGCTGACAGATTGGAGCCTGGAGCCTGCTTCGAATTCTATATCTCCCTCTCTCTCTGCCCCTCCTTCACCCACACTCTGTCTCTTTTCTCTCTCTCAAAAATAAACATTTAAAAAAATTTTAGAAGATATTCACTTTAGTTTCAAAGACACAAATAGGTTGAAAGGGAATGTATGGAAAAAGATACATCATGCAAGCAGTAACCATAAGAGAAATGAAGTGGCTATATCAATATTAAACAAAATAGATTTTAAAACAAAAACTGTTACTACAGATAAGGAAGGACATTGTATAATGATAAAAGGATCAATCTCCTAGGAAGATAGAATAATCATAAAAATATAAATACCTGTGGAGAATAAGGTTAAGAATTGTCTGAGCTTGCACCAATGGGTTAAAAAGCCTTAGGGCAAAAAGTCACCACAGGGCAAAAGTGCCCCCAGCATAGAATAAAGCATAGAGCAGAAAGCCACTTCCACAGGAAGAAAGTATCCAAGAACAGGTAGAGTTGGAAAGCTGCTGCAGAAGGGTGAAAATGCCCAGAGCTAATTAGCAAAAATGCCTTGTTAACTCTGAGGTAGCATGTTCTGTCTTAGCCCCTAGAAAAGTTAACAGACACGGAGCCTGATGCCTGCAGTAAACGGCCATCTGTTTGGCACTGGGACTTTAATTTGTATTTACCCCTAACACTGCACACCTTCAAAACCCCCTTTCTCTCACACACAAATTAATGATCACTGTTTTATTGTCTCTTTCTGCATGTCCATTGCATATGTAAGCCTTCTAATCCTAATAAATACAGAGCAAGGACCCTGCCTTGGGGCTCTTGTCTCCTCCTAGACATTAGCCTCTCTCATATTCAGTTCTGAATCCGCTCTCTTGCTGAACAAGAGACAATTCCAGACTCAAAGACTGTGACAAATACCCAACAACAAAGCCCCTAAAATACATGAAGCAAAAACAGATAGAATTAAAGAGAAAAACAGAAAATTCAACCATAATAATTGGACACTTCATATTCCGCTTTCAATAATGAATAAGATCATCCATCATATCAACAAAGAAATAGAAGACTTGAAGAACACTATAAACTAACTAGACCTAATGGACATTTATAGACCACCCTACCCAATAACAGCAGAATACACATTTTCCTCAAGGGCACGTGAAATAGTCTTGAGTACAGATAATACGTAAGGCCATAAACCAATTCTAAATAAATTTAAAAGGATTGGTATGATACAAAGTATGTTCTCCAATCACAACAGTATGAAATTTGGAATCAATAACAAAAGGAAATTTGGAAAGTCACAAATATGCATAAATTAAATATATGCTTAGCCTGTAACTAGAATGACCATAAATTAAGTATGTCATCTGCCTATCTAAGATCTGAGGTGCCTGGGTGGCCCAGTTAAGCCTCTGACTCTTGGTGTCAACTCAGGTCATGATCTCAGTTTGTGAGTTTGAGCCCCACATACAGCTCTGTGCTGACAGTGTGGAACCTGCTTGGGATTCTCTCTCTCCCTTCTCTCTTTGCTCCTCCCCTTCTTGCTCTCTCCCTCTCAAAATAAATAAACTTTCTGTGTTATATAAATACTATATATTTAAAGCGTGTGTGTGTGTGTGTGTGTGTGTGTGTATGTGTGTGTGTATTCTAATAACATCCCATCAAGTATCTGAATAAAATATTACCTCCTTATAATAGCTTAAAGGTCCTGCATGACCTGGCTACTGCCCACCTCAACAACCTTATCTCCTACCACCTCCATTTCACTTACTCACTATGTTCCACTGGCTTTTGTGCTATTTTCATCTATTAGCCAAGTTCACATTAGCTGTTTATTATGCCTACAATGCACTTTGCCCACATCTGGTTCTTTCAGGTCTCATCTGAATCATCTCTTCCCACAAACTCTTCCATATATCAGTCATCCCCTTTTCTCAGTATTCTCAATGCTTTTACACTGTTTGAAATTATCTTCAGAGTGCTAACTGTTCTAAAATCTTTTCTTATATTACTTTATTTTCTGCTTCTCCCCACTGTAATGTTAGTTGTAACTTCATTCTGCCTTATTCTTGGTTTAGAACACGGCCTAGCACACAGAAATGTTCAATAAATAAATTTAATTCTTGCTAAAAAAAAAAAAAAGTTAATTATAAAAAACATATATACTCCTGAAAGTATGTAATGAATGCATACTATTAAGATTATCTAGCTAAGAGGTGCCTAAGTGGCTCAGTCAGTTAAGTGTCTGATTCTTGATCTCAGCTCAGGTCTTGATCTCAGGGTCATGAGTTCAAGCCCTGTATTGGGTTCCATGCTGGATGTGGAGCCCATTTGAAAAAAAAAAAAAAAAGAGTTATAGCTTAAAAGCATTGTTTTATACATTTCTGTTATTAAGCTCCAATACATTTATAAACTTCTTTTTTAAAAACTCAGTGCATTTATGGCACAAAAACAGACACTCAGATCAATGGAACAGAATAGAGAACCCAGAAATGGACCCACAAACATATGGCCAACTAATTTTAACAAAGCAGGAAAGAATATCCAATGGAATAAAGGCAGTCTCTTCAGCAAGTGGTCCTGGGAAAACTGGACAGTGACATGCAGAAAAATGAACCTGGACCACTTTCTTACACCACATACAAAAATAAACTCAAAATGGATTAAAGATCTAAAAGTAAGACAGGAAGCCATCAAAATCCTCGAGGAGAAAGCAGGCAAGAACCTCTTTGACTTTGGCTGCAGCAACTTCTTATTCAACATGTCTCTGGAGGCAAAGGAAACAAGATCAAAAATGAACTATTAAGACCTCATCAAAATAAAATGCTTCTACAAAGCGAAGGAAACAATTAGCAAAACTAAAATGCAGCTGACAGAATGGGAGAAGATATTTGCAAATGACATATCAGATAAAGTGTTGGTATCCAAAATCTATAAAGAACTTATCAAACTCAACACCCAAAAAACAAATGGGCAGTGAAGAAATGGGCAAAGACATCCAAAGAACACATCCAGATGGCCAAGAGACACACACACAAAAAAATGCTCAACATCACTCATCATCAGGGAAATACAAATCAAAACCACAATGAGATACCACCTCACACCTATCAGAATGGCTAACTCAGGCAACAAGAAATGTTGGCGAAGATGCAGACAAAGAGGATCTCTCTTGCACTGCTGGTGGGAATGCAAACTGGTGCAGCCACTCTGGAAAAAAGTATGGAGGTTCCTCAAACAATTAAAAATAGAACTACCCTATGACTCAGCAACTGCACTACTAGGTATTTATCCAAGGGATATGCTGTTTCAATGAGGCACATGCACCCCAATGTTTATAGCAATAGCCAAAGTATGGAAGGCACCCAAATGTCCATAGATGGATGAATGGATAAAGAAGATGTGGCATATATATATATATATGTGTATATATATATACATATACACACACACACACACACACACACACACACACACAAAGGAGTTATTACTCAGCAATCAAAAAGAATGAAATCTTGCCATTTGCAACTATGTGGATGGAACTAGAGGGTATTATGTTAAGCAAAATTAGTCAGTTATGCTAAGCGAAATTAGTCAGAGAAAGACAAATATCATATGACTTCACTTATATGAGGACTTCAAAATACAAAACAGATAAACAGAAGGGAAGGGAAGCAAAAATAATATACAAACAGGGAGAGGGACAAAACATAAGAGACTCTTGAAATGGAGAACAAACAAAGGTTTACTGGAGGTGTTGTGAGGGGGGGATGGGCTAAACGGGTAAGTGGCATCAAGGAGTCTACTCCTGAAATCGTTGCACTACATGCTAACTTAGATTTAAATTTTAAAAATATTTTAAAAAAGAAAAGAAATCACAGAAGATTTAAAACAAAAAAGTCCTTCAAAAAATACATAAATAATGGATAAAGGTTAAGAAAACAAAGAACCACTTGCTACTTAAATTATAGCATGTACCTCTATTTCAGATATTCCACATACCCTATTTTGGCTTGTAACCAAATTTCCTTAATTCCAATAGTAATATGTTAGATAAATTATGCGTGTATATAACCTTTGTAAATGTTAGAAATAGTTTTATTGTTATTACGTGCAAATTGTGGAAATGGCCATTTGAAGCAATTTTATTGCTAAATTGTCTTTGGAAGATATTAAAAAGTACTAGGAAATACATGGGGGAAAAACTCAATTCATTTAAAACACTTTATTTATAATGACAAGTAAAAGGCAAAAAAAAATTACAATGTCAGAGTCTACTTTATATTATAAAAAACTGAAATTGAAAAGTATCCTCAACATCATATGAACATAACAATATTAAAACTTAAAAGAGAATTCTGAACTCTTAAGCTCTCTTAACTGATTAACTCTTTTGTTTAGGGAAGTTGTATAGTATACCAATTAAGGAAAAATTCTTTAGATTCAGATACGACAGACCTAGGTTAAAGTCCAACTCTTCTACTAGTTAGATGTCCTGGACAAGATATTTAATCTCTCACCAACTATAAATGTTCACTCTTATAAAGTTGGGCTAATAATTGTATCTACTTCTAACATTATTGTGAGTACAAAACTGATACACAAATAAAAAGATTCAGACAATCTTTTAGTAGGTAACCATTCAACAAGAGCTATTATATTTTGTTGTCATTATAATATAGGTAAATCAAAAGGAAACATAGGGCCAAGATATTAACTTTTAAAAAAATTTTTTAATGTTTTATTTGTTTCTGAGAGAGAGAGAGAGAGAGAGCGTGAGCAGGGGAGGGTCAGAGAGAGAGGGAGACACAGAATCGGAAACAGCCTCCAGGCTCTGAGCTGGCCGTCAGCAGACACTGCTGAAGTCGGATGCTTAACCAACTGAGCCACCCAGGTGCTCCTAACACTTTTTTTTTTTACATATAGATATCATCGGGTATAATACCTGACTAAGTATAATATTCTGTCATTAAGAATTAAACTTGATAATAGAATTCTGTCATCAAGTATAATGAACGAATGAAAATATGAAAAGAGCTTTATCAGTCATCAAGTAAAATCAATGAATCAATATAAAAAGAGTATAATCAATGAAAGAAAATATAAAAAGACCTTTAAATTCATACAGAAAGAAAAGGTATTTATGGTGTGCTTTACAATTAATGGGAAAGTCCCACTGTGGAACTTTCTGTATATAGTTTTTATATAGTTACACCATATAAAAATCTAGCATTCCTTTGGGTTTCTTTTCCTATGGTACCCTTAAAGAATATAACAATTTTTATAACTCATAATTCACACTGAAATGATATAAACTACTTCACAATAGAGTTGTCTGAAAATATGTGATTCAAGAAAATTCCAGACCAGAAAAATCAAGGGTAAAAGTTAAAACAAGGGGCGCCTGGGTGGCTTAGTCGGTTAAGCATCCAACTTTCGCTTAGGTCATGATCTCGCAGTTCGTGGCATCCAGCCCCGCGTCGGGCTCTGTGCTGACTGCCAGCTCACAGCCTGGAGCCTGTTTCAGTCTGTGACTCCCTCTCTCTCTCTCTCTGACCCTCCCCTGCTCACGCTGTTTCTCTCTCTCCTAGAAAAAAAAAAAAAGTTAAAATACAAAAAACTAAAGAGGGATATGTTCTAGGAAGGAGGTTACATGATATGTACCACACTAGGTGTTATGATCTAACTGACAAAGAATACTGGGGCAAATTACAAGGATGACTGTAGATTCTTCCTTTTCTATATATATGGCCTTGGGTAACTCCATCCTACATGGCTCTGGGCTTGGCCATGTGACTTACTCTGGCCAATAGGATAAAAGCATATTTGGTAGAAACAGGCTCAGAAAATGCTTGTGCATTGCTGCTTCCACTCTCTTGCAGTTGGGGGAATCCTACAGTTGCCATGGGAAGAAGCTCAGAAAAACCTGCAAGATGGTGAGAGGCACATGGTCCAGTTACTGTTATTCTCCTGGCCAATAGCATAGTGATTTTCAGAAATGTGAGTGAGACTGTCTTCAATGATCTGACCATCAGGCAAACCTCTAGTTGAACACACGAGCAAGCCCAGCAGAAATCACCCCAGACTGGAAAAGCCACTCAGCTGGCATACAGAATCCTAAGCTAAATAAATGGTTGTTATTTTAAGTCACTGTTTTTGAGTGATTTGCTACAAAGCAAAAACCAGTGGATACAAGTACAGATCGGCAATGCATTTTTTTAAATCATAGAAAAGAGATAAAATACCAAAAAATGAAAAAAGATTAATATGCTAAATTTAAAAAAGGAGACAATCAACTAAATACCATTATCAGAGATGAAAGCCGAACTATGGTTGCCTATAGTGAATGACTATTAGATATTTATTGAAATCAATGAAATATAGCATACTTAATAAAGAGCATTAGGATCTGATAAGCTATACAAAAGAGCATATGTCCTCTGTATGTGGCAAAAAATAATCCCTCCCTTTCCCTCTGCAACAAATAGATCTTAATGGAATATTTTACCTATTTTGTCATCACACTTTTTTAAAAAATAATCAGTAAAAATTGGAAGGATTCAGAAGACTACTGAGATTATTATAAAGAGATGAAAAACAGTCAAAAAAATAATTGGATAGTTTGACTAAAAATTGTGTGTGTCTAAATACAAATATCACCATGAGAATAATCATTAATAACCATAATATATTTAAAAAATTATATGTGAAAAACGCTCTGCTAAATAAAACCATTATTTTATTTAATCCTCAATACAATCCTTCAAGGTTTGTGATGTTAACCCAACTTACAAATGGGAACACTGAGGCATATGGAGGTGAAGCCACGTGTAAGGAGGGAAAAACTTAGCTCCAAAGACCGAGCAGTTCTTGCTTCACATATGTATTGTTTCAATATACATGAATTTCAGTTACCACAGTTAAATGACACCAATTCCCTATTACCACAATTTAAACCTCAATTGCTATGGCATATTAACTGTGAGTAAATGCATAAAGTACAAATTCCACTACTGGCTCTTCAGTCTACAACTGCTACATATAATTAAGAGATATGTCTCATGATTAGTGACCAATCACATCACTCGTTTCAAAGTGTATGATGACTGGTCACTGCACATCTGTTATTCAGCTTACACAGAAACAGCAAAAAGGTGGTTGTATCACCACTTTATCTCCCAGTGACAAACCCATGGGGACATTTTCTAAAATTGTGTTTTGGAAAAGGAGAATTGAGGAACAAAAATGACTGCAGCAAAGAAATAAAGAGTGATAATGCTGGAGGTAAAATTAAGCTCAAACACAAAGGGAGTTATAGACGAAACAATGGACCATGGGATGTTGACACAGCCACTGTTGAAGAGGTCCAGTTGGAAGAACTTAGTGAGGATGAACTTGTCAACATAAATGAGGAAAGTGGTTGTGACCAAAAGGCTACAAATGTTCCAGAGAATATGATGCTAGCAAAATTACTGTAACTGCAGAAATGCTCAGAGATACTTCACAGTAAAGATTAACGTTTTAGAAGCTGACCCAAACTAGAAAGTAGTATGACAATTCGCCAAGGCACAGATAAGATACTCTGTATTGTAAGTTACAGGACAAGAAGAAAGCAACAAGAACTATTCAAATAACTACAATAATTTTTTTTACAAAAACACAAAACAAATTCTCAGTGTTTCTAACATTTTAAATCAGTGTACTGGGGCGACTGGGTGGCTTAGTCGGTTAAGCGTCCGACTTTGGCTTAGGTCATGATCTGGTGGTTCGTGGGTTCGAGCCCCGCGTTGGGCTCTGTGCTGACTGCCAGCTCAGAGCCTGGAGCCTATTTCAGAGTCTGTATCTCTCTCCCCTGCTAACGCTGTCTCTCTCTCTCTCTCTCCTAGAAATAAATAAAAATATTTTTTTTAAAAATCACAGTGTACTAAATATTTATTTTATAATTTTTCCATTCTTGGGGTGCTTGGGTGGCTCAGTTGGTTAACAGTCTGACTTCGGCTCAGGTCATGATCTTGCCATTCATGAGTTCAAGTCCCACATCGGGCTCTGTGCTGACAGCTCAGAGCCTGAAGCCTGCTTTGGATTCTGTGTCTCCCTCTCTCTCTGCCCCGCCCCCACTTGCACTCCCTAGCTCACTTGCTCGCTCTCTCTCTCTCTCTCTCAAAAATAAACATTAAAAGTTTTTTAAATAAAAATTTTTTTTAATTTTTAAAAAGGTCACAGAACAGTTGAAATTGTTGCAAAGTTCACATTTTTGTAAGACTTTTCAGCTTATACAGTTGTTTCTATGGTACTGTGCTACAATGCAACGTGAAGACTGCCAGTATATCCTATTTAGATTATACTATGCTAACTCACTAAATACATGAAAGGTTTTAATGTGGGAGATCTGAAAGAAATGTTAGATTCCTTCCACAACTGATTAAAAAGTAGACTAAACCTACTGAGGAACTTAGCTAATTAAAAAAAAAAAAAAAAAAAACTTTATAAACTGTCAAAGCTTACGGTCTGTGACATCTGCTTCCTTAGAAGTCTTCAAGAAGAAAATGCACAACAATATCTCTTAATTTTCTCATTGACTTAGACACTAAAGTGAAAAGTAAAATTTAAGGTGGGACAGCTGAGTGGCTCAGTCAGTTAAGCGTCCAACTTCAGCTCAGGTCATGATCTCACAGTTCATGAGTTCAAGCCCTGCACTGGGGTCTCTGCTTTCAACACAGAGTCTGCTTTAGACCTTCTGTCCGCTCTCTCTCTCTCTCTCTGCTCCTCCCTCTCTCTTCTCTCAAAAATAAATAAACAGTTAAAGGCATCCAGCAATGTCTGGGCTATTAAATAAGTAGAAGACAAACTTTCAAGGCACTTTCAAGCTGGTTTAAGACTCAGATACACTCAAGTAACGTGTATATAAAGATATAAATAATTAATGGAAATTAGCAAAATGACTATCATATTCACAGAAGCTCAATTCAGCTTTTAGGAAAGATGAGAATGCAACTAGACAAACTTAGCCCTTGGCATAAACAGGAAGGAAGAAGAAAAAGGAAAAGACTGGACCAATAAGAAGAAGAGGTTTGTCATCACAGTAGAAAGTAATAAAGGGGGAAATATAACCACTTGTACTGAGTCTTGAATATCAGATCACTTGGAAATATGGAATAACAGAAAGTTTTTCATTAGAATATTGTTACAATGAAAAAATTCACAACAAAATAAGAATGAAACTATAATAACCTGGACTAAGATATATACGGAATACATATAAGAAAGAACGCAGAAGGGTTATTGACCGATTTGATGAATAAATGAAAAAGGAAACAAATAAATATTGTAAATGAATAAGACTAGTAACTAGGAACAATGACCCTAAAAAGAGAACTCGAGAACGTCAAGAAAGCCACTTGGCCTAAGGAGGCAAGATGACTTGGTTGGGATCCACTGAACATGAGGAACCTTAGATCACTGTGAGGACATCACTTCTGTTTCCACTAACTACTGAGCAAGATTCTAGTGAAGCCACTCCCACACAGAAAACAACTACAAAATGGAGATAAAATGGAGATAAGAAAAGAACCTATCTGAAAGCACTGGAGAGTGAATAGAGTTCGAGCCCCTTGTCAGACTCTGTGCTGAAAGCTTGGGACCTGGAGCCCGCTTTGGATTCTGTGTCTCCCTCTCTCTCTCTCTGCCCCTCCGCGGCTCACTCCCTAGTTCTCTCTCAAAAATAAATAAAACAACACTTAGCCTTAGGTCATGATCTCACTGTTCTTGGGTTCAAACCCCGCATCAGGCTCTGTGCTGACAGCTCAAAGCATGGAGCCTGCTTCAAATTCTGTGTCTCCTGCTCTCTCTGACCCTCCAACACTCACACTCGGTCTCCCTCTCAAAAATAAATAATACATTTAAAAATAGAAAAAAGGAAGAAAGAGAGCAAATTAAATGTAAGATAATTAGAAGGAAATAATAAAGGGCAGAAATGGATGAAGAGAAAATGTACAATAATATTGATAATCAAATTAATAGCTGATTAGAAAGATGAATAAAATTGATAAATCTCTAAGCAGACTAATGAGATAAAAGAGAGAAATTAATTAATATCAAGTTAATATCCAGAATGAAAGAAAGGACATCACTAAATATCCTACAGAAATTAAAAGAATAGTAAGGGACTGTTATCAATAAATTTATACCAATAAATATGCAACCCAAATTAAATGTAAAAATTAAGTTAGACAAACAAAATACCAAACTAAGAAGAATCCAGAAAACTTGAATGGTCTTTTATCAATCACAGAAACTGAATGCTTAATTAAAACTTTCCCACACAGGCATCTGGGTGGCTCAGTGAGTTGGGTGTCTGACTCCTGATCTCGGGTAAGGTATTGATCTTGAGGTCCAATGGGTCAGGACTAGCATCAGGCTCTGTGCTCGTAGTGTGCAGCCTGCTTGGGATTCTTTCTTTCCCTTTCTCTCCCCCTCCCCACCTCTCAAAATAAATAAACTTTAAATTAAAAATAAATAAAAATAAAACCTTCCCACAAAGAAAACCCCATGCAATTATGGCTTAATTGATAAATTCTACCAAATATTTAAGGAAGAAATAATGACAATCCAACAAAAACTCTTTCAAAAAATACAAGAAGAGAGAACACTACAGGGTGCCTGGGTGGTTCAGTTGGTTGAGCATCCGGCCTCGGCTCAGGTCATGCTCTCATGGTTCGTGGTTCAAGTCCCGCATTGGGCTCTGTGGTGGCAGCTCAGAGCCTGAAGCCTGCTTTGGATTCTGTGTCCCTCTCTCTCTCTCTGACCCTCCTCTGCTCACGCTGTCTCTCTCAATCTCTCTCTCTCAAAAATAAATAAAACATTAAAAAAATGTTTAAATATTAAAAAAAAGAACACTTCACAACTCACTGTATGAAGCCAGTATCACTCTGATACCAAAATCAAAGACATCATCAGAAAAAAAAAACATAGATCAATGTCCTTCATAAAGATGAAAACTCTTAACAAAATTATAGCAAACCAACAATATGTAAAGGGATTAAGACATAATAACTAGGTGGTATTTACCCCATGGAATGCAATCTTGGCTTAATATTTCAAAAACAAAATCAATTTAATTTACCATATTAACAGACTAAATGAGAAAAAATTATAATTTTATAATTTCAATAATTGAAGAAAAAATGACAAAAGCCAACACTCAGACATAAAAGAAATTGAACGGAACATCCTCCACCAGATTAAGGACATCATTCTCAACAAAAAAAGTTCAATGTCTTCCCATTAAGATTAAGAATGACTAAAGGAAGTTTGCTCTCAACATTTCTATTCAGAATTAGACTGGATACCCTAACAGGCACAATGGATCATGAGAAAGAAATAAAAAGCATATGCAAAAAAAAAAAAAAAAAAACTGTCATTACTTACAGGTTATATGATCGTGTGCGGAAAATATCCTAAGACATCTGCAAAAATCCCCACTAGAACTTAATAGTGAATTCAACAGGGTCACATGACACAAAATACAAAAATACATTCCATTTCTATAGACTACCAATGAAAAAATAGAAAATAAAAAATTTTAAATCAATTTACAAGAGCATCAAAAAACAAAATACTTAGGAATAAATTTAATAAAATATGTACAAGAGCTGAACACTAAAAACTACAAAAGACTGCAAAGGAAAAATGAAAGGACTAAAGAAATGGGAACAGACACCATGTTTATGGATTTGAAGACTGAACAAAGTTAAGATGGCAATTCTCTCCAAACTGCTCTAAAAGTTCAATACAATCCAATTAATTTCCCAGGAGGCTTTGTGAAGAAATTGATAATCTGATTTCATAACTTATATAAAAATGCAAAGACAACAAAAAACAAAGACAACAGCAAAAACCACCTAGAAAAAGAAGAAAGATGAAAGACTCAGGGGAGCCCAGATGGCTTAGTTGCTTAAACGTCTGACTTTTGATTTTGGCTCATGTCATGATCTCACAGTTCATGAGATCAAGCCCTGCATGGGGCTACAAGCTGACAGCAAGGAACTTGCTTGGGATTCTTTCTCCCTCTCTCTCTACACCTCCCCAACTCAAACATGCATTCTCTCTCTCTCTCAAATTAAATCAACATAAAAAAAAAAGATGGAAAACTCACAATATCTGATGTCAAGACTTACAATGAAGCTATAGTAATCAAGACAGTGCAGTTAAGGCATAGGATGGATAGATAGGTCAATGGAACAAAAGAGAGAGACCAATAATAGCACCGTATTTTTATGGTCAAATGATTTGTGACAAAGGCATCAAAGTTAATTCAATGAGGAAAGGATAGTCTTTTCAACAAATGTTGCTGGAACATGGTTATCTGTATTGAAAAAGATAATAATAAATCTTGACCCCTACCTCACAACATACCGCAAAATTTACTTGATATGAATCAAAGACCTGAAGGTAAAAACTATAAAAATTCTAGAAGAAAACCTAAGAAAAACTTTATAATCCTGAGTCAGATAAATATTTCTTAAACAGGACACAAAAAGAATGAATATAGGGGCGCCTGGGTGGCTTAGTCGGTTAAGCGTCTGACTTTCGCTTAGGTCATGATCTCGCGGTTCGTGGGTTTGGGCCCTGCGTCGGGCTCTGTGCTGACTGCCAGCTCACAGCCTGGAGCCTGTTTCAGTCGGTGACTCCCTCTCTCTCTCTGACCCTCCCCTGACCACGCTGTCTCTCTCTCTCTCTCTCTCTCTCCTAGAAATAAATAAAACATTTTAAAAAAAAGAATGAATATAAACAGACAACAGCTAAGAGGCAGTTAGGGATAACTATCATTTGGTAATAACACTGGGTTTATTCTTTTTGGGAGGCTTTTATAGTGCTTTGTTTATATCCCTTTTGCACTCCATAACCCACCAAAATCATTTCTCATTCAGACAAAACAAAGATAAATAAAAAGACTACTCAATCTCTGGAGTCCTGGGATGTTTACATAAAAAATTACCATAGAGGGGCGCCAGGGTGCCTCAGTCGGTTAAGTGTACGGCTTCAGCTCAGGTCATGAGCTCACGGTTCATGGGTTCGAGCCCCGTGTCAGGCTCTGAGCTGACAGCTGGGTCAGAGCCTGGAGCCTGTTTTGGTTTCTGTGTCTCCCTCTTTCTCTGACCCTCCCCTGCTCATGCTCTCTCTCTCGCTCTAGCGCTCTCGTACTCGCTCTAAAAAATAAACCAAAAAAAACCTTTTTTTAACTACCATAGAGACAGATAGAAATTGGATGGGGAGACTGGGTGGCTCAGTTGGTTAAGTGTCCAACTTCGGCTCGGGTCATGATCTCACTGTTCATGGGTTCCAGCCCAGCATCAGGCTCTGTGCTGACAGTTCAGAGCTTGGAGCCTGTTTTAGATTCTGTGTCTCACTTTCTCTCTGGTCCTCCCTTGCTCACGCTGTCTCTCTCTCTCTCAGAAATAAATAAAACATTAAAATAAATTTTTTAAAAATAAATAAGAAATTGGAATTTATGTTTTCCCTAATCAAACTAGACAATAATGACATTTCAGAAAAAGACTTTGAAAGTCAAAAAGATTTTAATAAAAAAGTTAGAAAAGTCAAAATAGACCAATAATAGCCTCACTCTTTTATGCTCAAATGATTTATGACAAAGGCACCAAAGATGATTCAATGGAGAAAGGATAGTCTTTTCAACAAAGAAAAACAAATTGATAAAATTTAAATAGATATATCTTCACAACAAAACTACACAACTGAGCCTTCTTTTAAATTTTAAGTATATTCCTAGAAAAAATAAGTATAAAATAAAGTTTTATGAAATGGAAAGTATTTATACAGTAGTGGAAATTTCTTTATAAGTTAATTTTATTATGAATCACATTGTATAAGATTTCAAAAATAAAAACTAATTTACATTTTATATAATTCTAAATATTCCAAAGTTAGTTCTTCTTGAAGCCAAATATGGAGCTGAAATATTAATGCAAATGGTAAAAATACAAGTTCACTTATCATAAAGGGAAAAACATTAGACTAAAACTTTATAAAATTACCTTAAAATGTTGATTTTTTTCTTTTCTATTCATAATAATGCACCTTTTTCAGCTAGTGTGTGTGTGTGTGTACATGCGCACGCTAAATCCAAGAGGTTGACAAAAGAAAGCAGAATGACAGAAAAAGGAAGAAGATAAAAGTTTAAAAATGTTCACAAATATAGGGAAGGATACAAAATAAGTGAATCCAAAAAAGTAAGAATAGAGATACTTAATTTGAATATTAAGCTACTTATCAGGCTCACTGCAATCAACCACAGGTTTAAAAGAAAAAGGGAAAGAGAAAGAGAAGACACATGCCAAGCTTTGCTAGAATAATTTACTTATTTGTATCTTGAATAAAAATGTCACAATCATAGCTATTATCTATCAAACACATACTATGTACAAGTAGCAAATTATCTCTGACTCTTAAATAGCCTCACAAGGTCGGTATTATTATCCCCATTTATCTTTCTTAACCCTAGAGAGGTTAAGAAATTTTTGGAAAGCCATACAAGAGAGAGCCATTAACCAAAGAGAAGGAATTTGAACCTGGGTCTGTCCTTTGAAAACAGCATTCTAACTCCCAAGTGGTGTCATATAACAATTTTAAAAATAGATTTTGTTTAATTAACAGTAATTATAGTTACAAAAGAACTCCTCTAGGGAATTACAAAATACTAAACAATTCATGAGGCAGCAGCAATACTGGAAATTCCACTGAATGAGGCCAAAAGCACCTACCACAGTTAGAGTATAAATTAATATGACTACAGCATTAATAAGACAGTAAGAATATTTTTTAAATCTCTAGCAAATATCCATTAACCTTTGTTAATACAACTGAAAGCCAAGAATGGGATCAAATGGTTTTGTGGGTCAATAAAAAATATCTCATAAACACGTCGGTACATCTTAAGAAATCTTTTCTAAAATGAAATAGGGTTTAGACAGTGAACAGGCACACTGAAAATAAAGTATTTAGAAAACAAGGATCATTCAAACCTTAATGTATTCAAGGGAACATAGATAATTAAAATGATGTATTAGGAAAAAATGTTTTTCTGATTAAATACCATTCTGAAAACAAGCAGTGAATGACAGGAAATAATATTAATTCTTTTAAATTCAAAGAAAAAATCTCCATCTAAAACATCTGTGTAAAAAGGAAATGTGGAAACCTATATAAATGACTAAAATGTATCCTATCAAGAAGCTGAGTGGAAAAAAATTTCAAATTTCAAACATACAGGAAAAGAATTAAACCTGAACATGGAGAGCATTGTTCTAAAGCATAAAAAGGGAAGCCATTCACTAGCATACCAGCTCAATGAGGCCATTCAACATTTTGCTGAAGTACAGAGTATTAAAATATTAATAACTGCAAATTCAATAAAATGTTACATTAAAATAAGAAGTCAGCACAAAAGTGTCTGTAAAAGTAAATGAAATTTCTACCTTTGGCCATTTTGGATTGAGAAGTCGAGCTTTGATTGCATCGTCCAGTGCCTTGTCATACTGCTGGATTTTCATATAGGCTGCAGATCTATTGCTGTATAAGATGCAGTTCTGAGGGTCAACAGCCAGGGCTTCATTGTACAGAACAATAGCTGTATGAAAATCTCCATCATGACAGGCCTGGTTACTCTGACGAACTTTCTCAACAAATTCAGCTTTGCTCAACACTGGTCCATCAGGACTTCTCCGACCAATAGTCTTAGCACCAAAGAGAGGAATCTACAAACAAAGAAACTTTGTCAGATAATCCAGAGGGTTTCTTTGTCTGAACTTCAAGAGAACAGGGACATTCTGGGGTGCCTGGGTGGTTCAGTTGGTTGAGCGTCCAGCTTCGGCTCAGGCCATTTTCATGGTTCATGAGTTCAAGCCCCACACTGGGCTCTCTGCTATTAGCGCACAGCTCGCTTCAGATCTTCTGTCTCCCTCTCTCTCTGCCCCTTCCCCACTTGTGCTCTCTCTTTCAAAAATAAAAATAAATAAATAAAAGAACAGGGACATTCTTCATGGTCTACTTTATACAATAAACTTGTATAGCCTGAAAGACAATAAACTTTCCAAGAAGCAGCCAACAGAGTACTTTAAATGCTTATGTATGTATATGTATATGTTTTTATACAAACATATATATATAACATACATATTTAAGGATACTTGGGTGGCTCCGTTGGTTAAGCATTCTAATCTTGATCTCTGCTCAGGTTCTTGTGTTCTTGTGGTTTATGAGATCGAGCCCTATATCGGGCTCTACCCTCACAGAGGAACCTGCTGCTTGGGATTCTCTCTCTCCCTCTCTCTCTGCCTCTCTCTCTCTCAAAATAAACTTTAAAAACAATACATATTTATATTTATATTTTTTTGATTGAGAGAATGAATGAATGAATGCAAAAGAACACTCAGACTTTTTCTTGGCAATTTACAGTTATATTAAGGGAAGGAGCCTGGCTGGCTAACTCAATAAAGTATGAGACTCTTGATCTCAGGACCTGAGTTTAACCATATGTTGGGTGCAGAGATTACATACATACACACATGCATAAACTTATTTACATTAAGGGAGAAAATACAAATATAAGCCAATACAGAAAGTATGATCTCATCTATATTGAGACAGTTGCACTCAGAAAATGAAAGAAACAATCAAAATATTACCTATGCTAAGTTATCTCTGGAAATAAAATTATGGATTATCTTTATTTTCTTATCCAAACATTATACAAAAGCATATGTTAAGTTCTAAAATTTTTTAAAAATTAAACTTTATAAACATAAATTTTAATGTACCAATGACTCTTTTAGCTGGCAAATTTGGTAATTTGGCTTCTACCGTGGAATTTCAAAGACAAACACCAGTTTTTGGAAATCACCAAAAAGGAAAAGAAAACACCTGCCGTAAATTGTATCTTGGCAATTTAAGACCTGTTTTTTATGTTGATTTCTTCCAAATCATTAAGTTTCCTATGACTTAATAACACTGGCCTTAAAACCAAAGGGAATGAATGAGTCAAATATTACTCATTTTTAAAATAGGAAAATTATGAACTGCCTCAGAGTCCCAAGAGAAGAAACTTAAGACATCAGTATCCAGAGAGACCATTTGCAATTCTAAGCAGACTTACCCTGAGTAAAATTAAAACAAAAAGTGTAAAGTATAATTTTCGTCATGTCTTTCTTTAAGACTAAGTCCAGTCCCTCCATTCAAAAGAGGACAGGGGCACCTGGCTGGCTCAGGTGGTAGAACATATGACTCTTAATCTCAGGGTTATGAGTTTGAGTCCCACACAGGGTACAGAGAGAGATATTACTAAATAAATAAATCTTAAAAGAGAGAAAGAGAGAGAGAGAGAAAGGGCAGATCTGAGATTTAATACACCAATACTTAAAAAGCATCAGACCCCTCACAGAGGACAAAGGACAAATTCCACAGAAAGGAAGAAGAAAGGCAGAGCTAATCTCCCACATAGACAATCACTATTTTTCCTATTTACAGGAATATCATGTCCTAGATTTCCATGACAATTTGAAACATTAAAAATATTCTGGGGGGGCTCGGGTGGCTCAATTAGTTGAGTGTCCAACTCTTGGTTTCCGGCTCAGGTCATGATCTCACAGCTCAAGAATTCAACCCTCTCATGGGGCTCTGTGCTGGCAGTGCAATGCCTGGTTGGGATTCTCTCTCTCTCCCTCTCTCTCTCTCTGCCCCTCCCCTGCTTACACTCACTCTCTCAAAATAAAATAAAACTTGAAAATAAAATATAATATTGTAGAAATGCCAAAATATCAGTGTTAAAATTATATCCCTCAACTTCCTCATACTGGAAATGACAAACCAAGAATGTATTCTGTATTAGTTTTTTATTGATATTTTAAATTATGATCATGAAATATACTGCTTGAAAATTAACAGACTATATAACATTTACCAAACAACAAGGATTTTCCTAAAGAGTCTTGATTTTTTATTTTTTTATCTATATCAATCAAACCAATGTATGAGATATTGACAATGTACAAAATTGATTTCCTTTTGGGAAATAAAGTCATCAGGACTCCAAAATAAGGGGAGTACTAGCCATAAGTTATGAAAACCAATTCTGTATTTGAAAACTCAAGGGTATGACATAAAAATATAAATAACAGCCTTTAACAGTAAAATGATTAGGTTCAAATACAGCTTAAAAGTGAAAAAGACATGATTCTACTATTAGAGCGTTTCCTACTTCTGAGAGTAATAATTTGGTTCATTGTCAAGACAAATAAGAATCAAATTAAGAAAAGAAAGGTTCTGCATTCTACCACCTCCATATACGGTAATATAAAATAACATTTCCCAAATTATACAGCCCTACAAACCCTAGGTCCTCAGGATGTTTGGAGGAACAAAGTAAAATGAGTTTCTGTTTTAGTGGACAACCTCCAAGCTTTTATTCTACACACTGTGAATCTGAGAGGGGAGATACCATACATACAGGATCAAAGGATCTTTTTGGTAGAGTATCTTCCCAGACAGGAAATTGCTAAAAACTCTGATATAAAGTAGAGCACCTAGCTGGCCCAGCTGGTAGAGTATGTGACCCTTGATCTCAGGGTCATGAGTTCAGGCCCCATGTTGGGTGTAGAACCTACTTAAAAACAAAAAGCAAACAAACAAAAACCCTCTGATATAAATTACTAAATAAAGCCTCTGAGAGCAAAGTAAAACCCCATGGAAAAGCGCTAGTGCAGAAAGATCATAAATACTAGAGAATTCCAACATCATCACCACCATATGTCCATAAATTTAAAAGAAAAAGGCACTCTAGTAAGTGTCCACAGAAGCTTCTAATGTGTCAAACTACGTCTGTTTCTAATAAGCTAGTTACAGTGTTGTTCTTAGGAGGCTAATAGCATTTTGTGTACAGTTTCAAAAAAGGAATATAATTTACCTAGTCCCTCTTTATCTTCTCTGCTATCAATAAATATGGCATGACAGAGAGGGGGGAAAAAAGGCCTTTGCATGTATTTTCAGATTATATATACAGTATTTGGAATAACTGGCCATATTAAATTCAGAAACAATTAGAGTGGATTGTACCATGGATATTTTAAAAAATAAAATGAAATTTCAGGGCACCTGGGTGGCTCAGTTGTTAAGCATCTGACTTTGGCTCAGATCATGATCTCACATTCCTGAGTTCAAGCCCCACATCAGGCGAGCTTATGCCCTGCTTCAGGTGAACAAGAGTCCCACTTTGGGTGAGCTCTAGCCCCACTTCAAGTAAAAACATGAGCCCACTTCAGGTGAACCCCGCTCTCTCTCTCTCTCTCTCTCTCTCTCTCTCTCTCTCTACCCCTCTGGGATTCTCTCTCTTTGACCCTCACTCAGTTGTGCTCTCTCTCAAAAAAATAAATTAAATGAAATTAAATTAAATTTTGAATCACTAATTTAATTAGGTTAACTGATTATGATATTCTTTCTTTCCTCATATATTTCCCATATTTACAGTTTATGGATGTCAACAAATATTTTCTCTGACCCTCTGACAAACTCATCTTGAAATGACAGTGGCAATAACACAGATGAAACAGGCTCAGAATATTCAGCCACACACAATTACCACACTGTAGTAGTTCCAGACCAGTTATAAATTTTGACTATTCAAATGAAATAGAAAAATTCTTATCCTTTATATCAAAAAATGATACATGAATCAAAGAATTAAATGTTTAAAATAAAACTATTAAATTATTAAAATGAAACAGAACAATTTTTTTATCATATAAGCTGAGGAAGGCCTTTTTAATTACAACACAACCTAAAGACATAACAGAAAAGATTGACAAATCTGACAACATAAAAGTTTTAAATATCTAAGTGGAAAAAAATAAATTTAAACAAAGTGAAAAGATGAGTAATAAATCAATTTTAAAGCTCTTTGCAACATCTAATAAAAAGCTAATTTTCTGGGGCGCCTGGGTGGCTTAGTCAGTTAGGCGTCCAACTTTCACTTAGGTCATGATCTCGTGGTTCAGAGGTTCGAGCCCCGCGTCGGGCTCTGTGCTGACTGCCAGCTCAGAGCCTGGAGCCTGTTTCGGAGTCTGTGTCTCCCTCTCTCTCTGACCCTCCCCTGCTCATGCTGTCTCTCTCTCTCTCTCTCTCTCCTAGAAATGAATAAAATATTTAAAAAAAATTTTTTAAAAACGCTAATTTTCTTACTATATAAAACTCCACAAATAAAAAAAATCAAATGAACAAAGAATATGCACAAGCAGATCATAAGAAAGGAGATCCACATGGCTTGTAAGCACATTTTTTAATGTGTGACTTTTTTTTTTAAGTAAGCTCTAGGCCCAACATGGAGCTTGAACTCACGACCTTGAGATCAAGAGTCACATGCTCTACCAACAGAACCAGCCAGGTACCCATGACTTCAGTTCTTTAAAAAAAAAAAAAATTAAACCTTAAAATATTATTTTTCTTCTCTCATACTAACGGAAAAAAAAATTATCAGTACGTTTTCATGGTAAGGGGGATAAAGAAAAATTTACATTCATACATTGCTGATAGAAGTGGAAACTGATATGATTTCATTATAGAACTAAGGAATAGCTACAAATGGTACATATCCTTTGAATTCTAGAAATTTTTTCCACTTCTGGTAATTTATCCTGCAGATACATTTACCTATGTAAGCAAAGTCACATATACAAGATATTTGTAACAGCATCATTTGTATTAGCATGAGGTTAGAAGTAATCTAATTGTTAGACAACAGGAAAACAGATAAATTAGTTTTCATTAGATCAATATAATTAGATCAATAATCGATACTACAAATCCAGCCAAAAGAATGAGGCGGCTTTTATATACTGATATGGAAAGACAGAAAAACACAAGATGTAGAAATGAGATTCAGAATATGTTATATTCCATGAAAAAAGGGGGGAAGGAAATAATACATAAACATACACTCTTACATGCTTAAATATATATGGATTAATTATTCCAGAAACTATAGATAAACCAGCAGAGTAACTGCATCAATAGAATATTATTTCAGGACTGGAAACTAGGATTAGGAAAGTATCTAAAGTTTCCATTTTATACTGTCTGATATTTTACTATATGTATATATTAGCTACTTTTTTTCAAAATATGAAAAAAAAAGTCTCAAAACAGAGCATAGCTTACTTTTATATATCAGGGCACACATATATAGTTGTAGAATCTGTTCACTTTCTAAATGTGTCTGCCTGAGAAGACAAAAGAGAGATACAAAACAAGTCTTTGTCACCTGTCCCAGAGCTGCACAGCCTACAGAAGAGGGCTACCACTTTTTGAGTCTTACAAAGTCATTCTCCACTCACCAAGTTATTATTATGCTTAGAGAGTAGGAACTTTTTTGAATTTATACCAAAGTCCCATATGGATAACACATATTAGTCATGTATTTTAAAAAATAAAACAGGTAAGACAAAATCTTACTAGAGAATTGACTTTATAATAAAGAATTCAATGTACATTCCAAAACTAAACTATGTAATACCTCAAATTAACAACTTTGTGGATGGGTTTACAAGATGTGACATAACAAACGGCAGGATTAATAAACTGGAGGAAAAGTCCACAGAAAATACCCAAAATGAAATACACCCAAAAAGAAAGGGGTGGGAGACAAAGTAGGTACATAAGAGACATAATAAGAAACATGCCCAAGAAGTCTAACACACCTATAGTGAAATCCCAGAAGAAAGAGAAGAAAGTAGAAGCAATATTTGAATACCTCATGAACAAGAATTTTCTAAAACTGATGATAGACATCAACACAAAGAATACTGAACCAACTGCTTTAAGAACTTCATCCAACCCCAAGATAATATCACAAAGAAAACTGGACCTATACACATCATGGTCAAACTCCTAAAAACCAAAAACAAAGAGGAAATGTTAAAACAGACAGAGGAAGGGAAAAGGCACATTATCTTCTAACCTAGAAGTCTATACCCAGAGAAAATATTGTTCAAAAATGAAGCTGAAACAGGAGCCATCATACATTGCTGGTAGAACTTTAAATGGTAAAGCTATTGTGGAAAAGTCTGTCACATCCTCAAAAAGTTAAACATGGAGTTATAATATGACCCAGCAATTCCACTCCAAAGCATCTACCCAAATCAATTATTGTGTTCCACACAACACCTGGTACGCAAGTATTTATAGCAGCACCATTTATAAAAGCCAACAACTCAAATGAATGAATACACAAAATGTAGCATAACCAGACAATGGAACAATGAAAAGGAATAAACTACTGATACACATGAGCACATGGATGAATCTTTAAAACACTATGTTAAGAGAAAGAAGCCAGACATGGGCCACACTTTGTGTGATTCCATTTATATTAAATGTCTGTGAAAGGCGTGCCCATTGAGACAGAAAGCAAATCACTGGTTGCCAGGGGGCTAGAGGCAGGGGAAAATGGTTGACTCAATGAGGCTTTTTTTTTGAAGGTGATGGAAATGTTCTGGAATTAGTGGTGATGGTTGTGAATATACTAAAAAACACTGAGTTGCACACTTTTAAATGGTAAATTTTATGGTATGTTAATATATCTCAATTTTTCAAAAGGTAAAATAAGTATTTGTTGTTTTTTTTTTTTTTAAACAAACCAAAACCAAGGGAATCCATCAACAACGGGCCTTCACTAAAAGAAATATTGAAGGAAAACAAGCTAGGAAACAGAAATGTAGTAAGAAAGTAATAATAATATTATAATTATAAATAAATATAATTATTATTTTAACTATAATCATTTGTAAAATTTAAGATAGATAAATAGATAACACAAAATATAGGAGGTAATTAATAAATGGAGATCAATTAGTAAACATGTTTTATGTCAGACTGAGAAAGTCTCTAGAAGAAAGCATGTATTTCTAGAAATTATAAAATGTATAAGCTTGCTGGGGCGCCTGGGTGGCTTAGCCGGTTAAGCGTCTGGCTTTCGCTTAGGTCATGATCTCGCGGTTCGTGGGTTCAAGCCCTGCGTCGGGCACTGTGCTGACTGCCAGCTCAGGGCCTGGACCCTATTTCAGAGTCTGTATCTTCCTCTCTCTCTGACCCTCCCCTGCTCATGCTGTCTCTCTCTCTCTCTCCTAGAAATAAATAAAAATATTTTTTAAAAAATGTATAAGCTTGCCAATCCACAAAATGTTAATGTAAGAGACAATTCATAATTGTTTACTTCTCTATTCTCACTAAAAATTCAGGCATTTTTAAGGTTTTAAATTTCAACATATGCAATTAAAGCCACTAAATTTTGCAGAAAAGGAAAAGAATTCTTTAGAAAAGAATTTTAAGCTGATGACTGGCTATGATTAAAATAAATATAATTAAGTAAGCAAACCTTATTTTTTATACATATATATTTTTTTATTTGAGAGAGAGAGAGCACACAAGAGGGGGAGAGAAGCTGAGGGAGAGAGAGAATCATAAGCAGGATCCACACTCAGCACAGAACCCAACACAGCACTCAATCCCACAACCCTCGGATCATGACCTGAGGAGAAATCAAGAGATGATGTTCAACCAACCCAAGCACCCCAAGCAAATAAGCTTTAAAATCAAAATTAAGTTGGTGCAAAATTAGAATGTGACTCTCTCTCTGCTCTTGCTAAGAAAGTATGAAAGATTTTTCTTCATCTTTTAACATAATCTTCATAGAAAACAAAGATTGTGTGTTTTGGCAAAATAATTTCCTGGGCTGACTTTATCAGGTGTTTAATTACTTAAGAAAACTGAATCTTTTTTTTTTTAACTTTGTTTTAATGTTTATTTTTGAGAGAGAGAGAGGCAGAGCATGAGTCAGGGAGGAGTAGAGAGAGAGGGAGACACACAATCTGAAGCAGGCTCCAGGCTCTGTGCTGACAGCACAGAGCCCGACGCAGGGCTCTAACTGACAAATCATGGGATCATGACTTGAGCTGAAGTCCGGTGCTTAACCAACTGAACCACCCAGACGTCCCTGAATCTTCTCTATTAAAAGAGCTATGGGAGCTATGGTTTTTTAGCTTTTGTTAGTTGGGTTTCTTTACAATGATATAACTTTCTGTATTTGCCTACAAAGTCTTTGACTGCCACAATGGTTAAATGAATGGCTGTTGTTTCACAATAACCTATTTGACCAAGTATTTTAAAACCTTGGATGGGGCGCCTGGGTGGCTTAGTCGGTTGAGCGTCCGACTTTCGCTTAGGTCATGATCTCGCGATTCGTGGGTTTGAGCCCCGCGTCGGGCTCTGTGCTAACTGCCAGCTCAGAGCCTGGAGCCTGCTTCAATCTGTGACTCCCTCTCTCTCTGACCCTCCCCTGCTCACGCTGTCTCTCTCTCTCCTAGAAATAAATAAAAAATATTTAGAAAAAAAAAAAAAAAAAAACCTTGGATATTTTTGACAAACTTCCCCAAATCAAATCCTAAATGGAGTTATTTTAACTTTGGGACGTTTCAGAGTGTCTCTGAAAAATCTCAAAAGATTTATTCTCTCTCACCTTCCAAAAATGGAAATGTTAAAATAATTAGGGCTATTTGATGTTACATTATATTGGAAGAATTATCAAAAAATGATTCTAAGCCTTCTTTATGTTATATTTGTATACGTATACCTTATAAGTATGTTAGAAATTGTATAAAATGCTTAGATATCTGATATGCTCTGGTATCTAATGTTATCAGTCATAATTCCAGTTATTTTTAAATGTTGTGTATCACAGAAATAACCAAATTTCCTTGTTGATTCCATTGTAATGAACTCTCATCAGATCTTTAACAATGGGCATTTTAAATCTTTCGTCATTTACAGAGTTATTGTTTCACTCAAATGTTTTGCAAAACAGTTTCTGCAAAAGTGTTTCATTGTCAAGAAGACTCATGGAGGGGTACCTGAGTGGCTCAGCCAGTTCGGTGTCCAATTCTTGATTTCAGATCATGACCTCATGACTCATACGTTCAAGCCAGGCATCGGGCTCTGCACTGACAGTACAGGACCTGCTTAGGATCTCTCTCCTTTTCTCTCTGCCCCTCCCCTGCTCATGCATGTTCTCTCTCTCCCTCGCTCCTTCTCTCTCGCTCTCTCTCTCTCTCAAAAAAAAAAAAAAAAAAAACTTGAAAAAAAAAAAGAAGATTCATGGAAAGGACTTTGACAAATACAAGGTTCTGACAGCTTTAAAATCGTAAAGTATTCTTGAATACTGAGAACAAACTGAGGGATGATGCGGGTGGGGGAGAAGGGAAAAGGGGTGATGGGCATGGAGGAGGGCACCTGTGGTGATGAGCACTGGGCGTTATATGGAAACCAACTTGACAATAAACTATGAAAGAATAAATAAAAATAAAGTAAACTGGATTCAAGCAAAACAAGTACTATCTACATGGGACTGAATTAACTAAGGAGGAATATTATAAATTTGTATGACTTTTGTTTGAAATGTTGCTGACTTCTTAATGTTTTCAGATTTTTCCCAGCTTTAAATATACTTTTTCTCTTAGGTACCTATGACTTACAATTTGGTAAAGTACGCTGTTGTAAACAAAGATAAAAGATTTACTTGTTCTCCTCATTTGATCCATCCATAATTCAGAAATTCCTGAATATTCTTTTCATAGCACTTTAGGTTTTTTTTAAATTTTTTTAATGTTTATTTTTGAAGGAGATAGGCAAAGAATGAGTGGGGGAAGAGCAGAGAGAGAGGGAAACCAGAATTCAAAGCAGGCTCCAGGCTCTGAGCTGTCAGCACAGAGTCCGACACAGGGCTTGAACTCATAACCCATGAGATCATGACCTAAGCCAAAACCAGACACCCAACTGACTGAGCCACCCAGGTGCCCCCCCCCAGCTTTTTTTAATGTTTAGTAATCAAGCCAAGTTAGATACAAACAAATTAGTTTTATTATGATTATCTTCTGAGGAAGAAAAAAATGGGGGTAACTAGAGAGAAAAATTATGTTTGTGTACCTCTGCCTATATTAGCCTCTAATACTGTCAATTGCCTTTAAGGTTTTAATATATACATATTAATGGACTAGATCCTGAATTCTAGTTTCCTCAAATTTCTGACTACAACTCTCCAAATTAATATTTCCAATTTTCTCCCACCCTTCTAATTTAGTCTCCTTAAGAACAAAGACTCCCCATGAATCTCCCTAAAAAAGACTATACCAGGGCTTCCTCACTACCTAGTCGGCAGGCAAACATCAGTTGGGTCTGTGGGATTATACCCTTGAATCCTGGGTATATATCTCACAGCTGAGTAGGTCTCCACCTGACATCTATATACCAACTGGAGGCCTCAAAATCAAATTAACTAAAAAAGTAGAAGCTGACATCTCCTGATGCAACATCAAGACTTCATACTTTAAACATGAAATCCTCTCTTCTCTTTCTTTCCTTTACTCTAGCATTGGCCTGGAAACATGCCATCATTCATGTCTCCCAGACCACTGATAAGGGTAGCAAACTTTCAACTGCTGGATTTTTCATCAAGAGCTCTGATCTGTCCATGATGTTAGAGACCTCCCCTCCCCTATCTTTCTCTGTCTCTGGTTAACAACCCCAAAGTTGGGGAACTTTATGTACAAACTCTATACAAAGAAAGAGACATAGGCAAGGATAACAAGAATAAAAACAGCCTGTGTGGTCTCTAAACCCTTAAAATTTTACTGGCTTCCGTAGCTGTCACCTTTCCAGTACTGAGCCACGGATTGAAATGGGAATTACCAGGAGGCATTCATGATTCAAGATTTGCTTCCTTTGGCATGGCCCAACTTCCCCGGCCAACACCACCTGCTGCACCTGGATTAACACTCATGGAGAAGTTGAAACTCAGTTACATAAGATCACTGAGCAAGGCACTTGGCTTAAAAAAGTGACACCTTCAAGGTGCCTGGGTGGCTCAGTTGCTTAAGCATCCAACTTCACCTCCGGTCATGATCTTAAGGTTTGTGAGTTCAAGCCCCTCATCAGGCTCTGTGCTGACAGCTGAGAACTGCAGCCTGTTTTGGATTCTGTATCTCCCTCTCTCTTTGCCCCTCTTCCCATGCTCGCTCGCGCGCTCTCTCTCTCAAATAAACATTAAAAAAATTGTTTTTGGGGTGCCTGGGTGGCTCAGTCAGTTAAGCATCTGACTTCAGCTCAGGTCATGATCTCACGGTCCATGAGTTTGAGTCCCACGTCAGGCTCTGCGCTGACACCTCTGTGCTGAGCCTGGAGCCTGCTTCAGATTCCGTGTCTCCCTCTCTCTCTGTCCCTCCTCCCCTGTTTGTGCTCTGTCTCTGTCTCGCAAAAATAAATAAAAAATGTGAAAAAAAAATTGGGTTTAAAAAAGAACTGTTTTTAAGTGACTCCTTGAATGAGGTCTTTCTTTGACTTACCCGATTTTGATTGGTTTGGGTCTTAGGGACCATGGCTCTGAAGTGAACTCCAAATGTTGGGAATTATCCTGCTTATCAGTCATAGCAGTCTCCCTAGTATGCTATATTCTCTCAAAGGCTTTAAATGCATGTTTATTGACACTTACCAACAAGCAAATGATCTTCCTAAGGCTGGAACATCAGAAAAGGAACAAAGAGAATGACTAACTTTAAAAAAAATATTAACCTGAAGTTGTGCCCTGTAAATATAAATGAGATGAAGCAACCAATGTCATGACCTATGAATATCACACAAAGGACCCACAAAAACTTCAAGAACTTCCAAACAATAGGTGGAAGTGACATCAATGATTTAAACTTTTATCCTGTCTTTCAGTTAACCTGAGACTCTGATCAAAAGGGATGAATCAGGGGCGCCTGGGTGGCTCAGCTGGTTAAGCATCCAACTCTTGATTTCAGCTCAGGCCCAACATCAGGCTGAGCTGGCACTGGTGGCACGGAGGCTGCTTGGGATTCCCTCCCTCTCTGACCCTTCCTTGCTTGCATCCTCCTACCTCCAAAATAAATAAATAAGCTTTTTAAAAAAATGAATTGTTATGGTGGCTCAGTCAGTTGAGCGGCCGACTTCAGCTCAGGTCATGATCTCGCGGTTCGGGGGTTTGAGCCCCGCATTGGGCTCTGTATTGACAGCTCAGAGCCTGGAGCCTGTTTCAGATTCTGTGTCTCCCTCTCTCTCTGACCCTCCTCTGCTCTCGCTGTGTGTGTGTCTCTCTCTCAGAAATAAATAAAAAACATTAAAAAAAGTAAAAAAATAAAAATAAAAATAAATGAATTGCTTAAAGAAAAAAAAAGGGAACAACAGGCCCAAAATGGAGTTCATTTGCCCCATGACAGCAAACTGAGACTTATCATCTACCTAACTGTAGTTTCAACCTCTCTCAGGGATTAACCTTTAACAACTCAGTCTGAAATTACCTGATCAGCACTAGTGAGGTAATTTGCAGGACAGACCCTCCCACTCCCCACCCTTCCCCCAAAGGAAGATGACCTTGCCTGAAACAATCCACTCTTTGTTAGAAACTTCCTTTTTCTGCCCCCTTCTGCCTATAAAAGAACTCCATTTCGTGGCTCCCCAGAGCTCTTTTCTACTCGATGGTCAGAATCTGCCTCATTCAAGAATCACTGAATAAAGCCATTAGATCTTCACATCTACTCATATCAATTGTTTCTAAAAAACATAAGTCTGAAATTCATGACTGTGTGCTTTTACACTGTTCTATTAATTTGAGATGATTATAAATAAGTTGATACCATTTTATTAGGTAAACAACCAACCCCCCTCTTTGAAGACTAATGCGGAAAATAGCAGGCCCATCCCATGCCCAGGAGGTCTGTGTTTGCTCTCTCCAGCCCATCATAACAACAGACACTCAAAACACACAGGTCAAAATTAGTTATCAAAAGGGGCGCCTGGGTGGCTCAGTCGGTTGAGCGTCCGACTTCGGCTCAGGTCATGATCTCGCAGTTCATGGGTTCGAGCCCCGTGTCGGGCTCTGTGCTGACAGCCAGCTCAGAGCCTGGAGCCTGTTTCATATTCTGTATCTCCCTCTCTCTCTGACCCTCCCCTGCTCCCGTTGTTTCTCTCTCTCAGAAATAAATAAAACATTAAAAAAAAAATTAGTTATCAAAATGTCAAATTCAACCAAGTTGAATACACACAACTTAAACACATAAGCATAATTTATATGTCACGCCATTAAAATGTTAAAGTACCATTTTTCAGCAATTATGACAAATAATAAAAATTCCTAAGGGTATTACTTATCTCTGAACTTACTAGTACTTTCGTGCTCTTTTTTGAAATGTATTTTATGAGAAGTGAACTAGCGAATAAAAACCACTAAATAACCTTTGTTCCTGTTACAATACCCATTTTTGTAAAACAATGACTCATACAAATATGAAATAAACACACATCAAAGACTAATTAATGAGTGACCCAGTAAAATGTTACAATCAATTCAGAGGAGAATTCCAAGTATCCCACATGTAAAGGCAATCAGAAATGCTGAAATGAGGGGCGCCTGGGTGGCTTAGTTGGTTAAGCGTCCAACTTTCGCTTAGGTCGTGATCTCGCGGTTCGTAGGTTCGAGCCCCGCGTCAGGCTCTGTGCTGACTGCCAGCTCGGAGCCTGGAGCCTGTTTCAGTCTGTGACTCCCTCTCTCTCTGACCCTCCCCTGCTCACGCTGTCTCTCTCTCTCTCCTAGAAATAAATAAGAAAAAAAAATGCTGAAATGAATTTCTAAATAGATGCAAACTGGCCTTTCCAGGGGAGGAAGAAAATGAAATCAATTGCCCCCCACCTAGAAATAGTCATTTGCATATTTATGGACAAGAATAATTTGTACTGCTATCAGTTATCTACAATGAACAGAAGTATAAAGTAGTTCAAAGTCCATGAAAAGTACAAACTTCATAGAATCTGATAACATTCCGGGCAACCTACTTTTCCACTGAAGACACCTAAGTAATCTTTTTCCAAATCCATTTCAAATCTTTCACAATTTTGCCAGGAAGTCCCAAAGTGAAATGCACTGGGATCAAGGAAAAGGAACTATCTTTTACTGAAATAAATATGATTTTAAAAAAGCCTACCATGAGATAATTAGGAGAGGGTGCTGCAAATAAACAGACTCAATCCAGAACCTAGAAATGCATAATTGATGAATATATAATTCTCTGCGTATTCAACATTATTCAGAGGAGAATGAAACCTAGGTCAAAGTATAGAAATATAGGACTCTAAACTTGACAGTTACCAATACTCTTACTAAGTCAATATTTTAATCCAATATAAGGGTCATGGTTGGCAGGAAAGGTCCTTGATCACCCTGATGTGATACAGGCCAGGGGCAAACAGCCAAGAAAGAATTCTTGAGGCATATATGGTACAAAAAGGTGTTTTTATGAAAGCATGGGCACAGGACTCATGGGCAGGAGGAGCTGCACTGTACCCGTGAGGAAAGATGGATTATATACTTTTTTTTTTTTTTAATATTTTTATTTATTTCTAGGAGAGAGAGAGACAGCGTGAGCAGGGGAGGGTCAGAGAGAGAGAGAGTCACAGACTGAAACAAGCTCCAGGCTCTGAGCTGGCAGTCAGCACAGAGCCCGACGCGGGGCTCGAACCCACGAACCGCGAGATCATGACCTAAGCGAAAGTCGGACGCTTAACCGACTAAGCCACCCAGGCGCCCCTGGGTTATATACTTTTAATGGGGGGTACAGATAAGAGATAAAGGAAGTTTCTAAAGGAATTTTCATCTGTTAAAGAAGACTTACAGGATCCTGGAGGTCTGGCTACTGTCAAGATAAGAGTTATTTTTGCCTTTAGCAAAGCATTAACATTAAGGCAGTTGTGAATTCTTTGAGAAATGTCCTACTCTGCCTGTTTCAGGTATTTGTCAATGGGCTGCAAACTGTAAGGAAATTGAACTTTATCGATTTCTTTTGCCTTTGTCCTGATAACCTGACAAGTGTTGTGTAAGGTATAAAACATGATTACAGTCTAACCCCTCCTCCACTTCCATCTTTTTAAAGTTAAGTTTTAGAATTTGAAATCACTTGGGGCGCCTGGGTGGCTCGTCGATTGGGCCTCCAACTTCGGCTCAGGTTATGATCTCACGGTTCATGGGTTCGAGTCCCGCATCAGGCTCTTGGGCCTCAGACTTCGGCTCAGGTCATGATCTCACGGTTCATGGGTTCGAGCCACATGCTGACTGCCAGCTCGGAGCCTGGAGCCTGTTTCAGATTCTGTGTCTCCCTCTCTCTGTGACCTTCCCCGGCTCGCGCTCGCTCGCTCTCGCTCTCTCTCTCTCTCTCAGAAATAAATAAAGCATTTAAAAAAAAAAGAATTTGAAATCACTTTAACAAAATCTAGATCAGGGCTCAGCAAACTTCAACTGCCTCTTCTTAGAAATAAAGTTTTACTGGAACATAACCACATCCATTTATTTATACATTGGTCAAGTGTGCTTCTGTGTTACAATGGCAGATTTTAGTACCACAACAAAGACTGCAGCCCATAAAGCCTAAAGTATTTACTATTAGGCCCTTCATATAAAGTTTGCCACCCTCTGATCTAGATCAATCACTGCCAATACTTTCTCCTCTCTTGACTCTTTTTAGACATCAAAATCTTTTTCCGATTTCTTAATTGTACATTTTAAGACCACTAATTGAGAAAATACAAACAGCAAAGTCTACTCTGAATTCAGTATTGTCTTTTAATAAATGTATATTTTATAAATCAAACAGTATCTATACAAATGGGGGGAAGAAGCATGCATGTAAACAAATTATTTTATTTACTCAGTCTACAGGTAATTCTTGGTATACATGTGAACTGAACCGTGGACCTGCCTTGTATAGCTGGGGTGCTGGGATGAAAGAGCACCTGACTCCACGGGTCCCATGCAGACCAGGTTTCGCCTCTTGCAGCTGACAAAATCCAAAGCCAGAGAGACAACAGTGGTGAAACAAACAAGGAATTTATTTCAGTAAGGCCAACACTGGGAAGACAGGGGACTAGAGTTTCAAAGACTGTCTCCAAAGTGCCAAAAAATACTTCCAGGTTTATATAAGGAACATGTGGGACAAAGGTCGGTGGGTGTGTGCAGGTGGGCAATAAAGATCAAGTCATTGTCAGGGGGTCCATCAAGAGGGGTCTTGCTGGCTGAGAGCAGTCCTTATGGCTTAAGGAGGGTAGTTTTCATTCCCCTCAGTAGATGCATTGCCCTCAGAGTTTCTTGCCTAAGTTAAGAGATGCAGTTACAAAGAAGAAAATTAAAAAGTTTGAGGTCCAAATGGAGATTGTTTAAGTGCTCTTTCACTTGGAGTCCACAAAACAGTTGGAAACAGTGAACTTATAGAAGTGTCCTAGCTACGGAGAATAAAAGGCTTTGATGCCTAATCAACACTGCTATCTGTCACCAGAAATATCTTGATGATGAGTAACATAAGGCAAGCTGAGGACAAAGCACAAGTTTACAACCCACCCCCCTAAACCCCCACACATACACCCCCGTAGGATATGTGGGGTATTCCTCAGGCACTCCTGGCTGCCCGAGAACAAAGGAAAGAAAACAACTGGTTAACTGATAGAGCTCACAGTCATACAGAACATTAGTTTACAAGTATCTTAGTAAGTTGCAAGAAAAAGGCAAACTTATCAATAGCCTCATGTCCAGAAACTTATAGACTCAGTTTCTTGGAGCCCCTAATATCACCCTCCTCTCCATAGTGATGTGGGGAACAAAAGCAAGGAGGAAACGGCAAGTAAAATTAAATTTCTTTACAACCTGCAGCCCATTGACAAATACTTGAGGTAACTACAGAGTATAACATTTCTCCAGGAACCTCTCACTGTCCTAATGTTAATGCCTCATTAGAGGAAAAACATCCTTAGCTTGATGATAGCAAGGCCTCAGGTATCTTAGAAGTCCTCTTTAGCATATTAAATTCCTCTTGGAGACCTTCCTTTTTGCCTTTACTTCCTCAAATCCATTGTGTCTAACAGTCACTCTTCACACCCCTTGTTCAGCTCTTTCTTTTTTTTTTTTTTTTTTTTTAATTATTTATTTATTTTTAGGCGAGAGAGAGAGAGACAGAGAGAGAGAGAGAGAGAGAGAGAGAGAGAGAGAGAGACAGGTGAGCAGGGGAGGGTCAGAGAGAGAGGGAGACATAGACTCTGAAACAGGATCCAGGCTCTGAGCTGGCAGTCAGCACAGAGCCCGACGCGGGGCTCGAACCCACAAACCGTGAGATCATGACCTAAGCGAAAGTTGGACGCTTAACCAAGCCACCCAGGCACCCCTGTTCAGCTCTTTCTGCCCATGGATCTGGTCCCTGTGCTTTAATAAAGTCACCTTTTTGCACCAAAGACGTCTTAAGAATTCTTTGTTGGCTGTTAGCTCCAAACCCCCACCACTGCAAAACCTTATCATTGATACCAACTACACTCTTGTTTTTACCAGACATTTTTCAAAATGTAAAAAAAACTCAGTAATCTTGGTTTATTTAGTTAGTTAAGGGAATATTTTGTAGTAATCTGACCTGGAGAATTCAAAGGGGAGTTATATTACACAGAACTGATAGTTTATAGAAACATTTGTGAGATTTTGTTCTATAGTTTATGTGAATGTCTGCTTAGAAATTTTTCAGATCAAAATCTTCTAAGCCATGATTTAATTGCAGAACTGAGATTATCATTTGTTCCAGGACTGAAACAGACAAATACTTCCTCAGAAAATGCTGTCAGGCAACAGAATGGTCCTTCAATCAGATGAGACACCAGGTTAAGCATCTCAATATTGCAAAAAAGAAACTGACTGCATCTTTACCATTTGCCCATTTGATCCCTAGTGTATACATATGCCCTCAGGGTACACCCTGTCCCAAGCCTTCATCAGAAAATACAACTTCATATTGTTTGCTGTGTAGAAAGGTTTTTTTTTCCCTTTGTTACCAGCTGGATCTTAAGACCTGACCTTCACTGCCCACCTGCTTGTACTCACTAACCTTTGTCTACATTTTTTTCTTGAGCTCTTCCTTCTTTCTTTCCAGCCTACCTCTGAACTAAGAGGAAGGAAACCCAAAACCACCCCTCAGGTGACAGCAACCGTCTTGACAAGACCTCCCACTGGATCAGACCACCCAGACCTAGACTACCTGAGCTAAACCCCCTAACGTTTGTTCACCTACAGAGATGACCATGGAGTAATCCCCAGAAAAGAATGGCAATTACCCTTAGCTCATTATAATACTAAAATCCCCATCCAAGGAGGAGCACAAGCCTCATTTACATAACATACAGTGTCTGTATAGACATGTTTCCTTATGGCGCCATGTGTGACTTTATTCCCACCTCAACACAGGATGACAAGGCTTCCCTATCTAAATATTCATCCTAATCCTAAACAAAAGGGACCCACTCTCTCTCCCTCCTCCCAATCCCTTCTCTTTTCCCTCTCTCTTTCTCTCTCATTCAGGGAGTTGCAGCTTTGGAAGCTATTCCCCATAATCTCCTTATTTGCTACAAATAGACTCTGTCTTTGTGCAACAACTCACCTGGTACAGTTTCTATGACCCACCAAGGAGGAAACCCATGTTGGTTCAGTTACACTTTCATTAGCTTAAATCTGCCTCCTGATCATTTCCACCCATTGGTCTGAGTTTTCTGCCCTAAATGACACATTAAGTGTTCTGCCTTCAGATATTATACCCAACTCTCACCTCTTTGATATGCTTCTTACAGTATGTGTATTTAAGACCATTGTGTGCTGAACTTCTGTCCCTGCAACATTTCCTTTTCACTTGGGAGAAAAAGCAAGGGAGAGGAGATGAGAAGATGAGTACATTATAAAAGGGCTGGCTGGATAAGTTAGGGTGCCTGTTCATTTCTATTTGATAAGCTATAGCTCTCCCACCACTTCCCCATTTAAAAGCCCAAGTGCCCTGAGTAATTTGCAAGGGCTGAAAAGCAGCAATGTTGTAAATCTTTAATTAAGGACTATGTACACCTAAGCCAGTTAATGCCTTCGCAGAACTGAGAGGCTGCTAAAGGTATGGACAGAAACTATACAGGAATAACTGCCCAGTGGCTTTTAAGACTATGACACTATTTTCATTAATGAATACCAAGACTGCATTCATTAACTTAGTGATTGAAGATAGTTCATGCTGAGCTTATATGTAACCCAAAGCTTCTTCCCATATTATGCTTGTAAGTAAGGTTTGTTCATAGCTGTTGTGTTTTAATGTTTATTGAGAGAGTGTGAGCAAGGAAGGGGCAGAGAAAGAGAAGGAGAGAGAGAATCCCAAGAAGGCTCCATGCTGTCAGCTCAGAGCTCAACTCAGGGCTTGATCTCATGAACTGAAATCAAGAGTCAGATGTGGGGCACCTGGATACTTAAGTCAGTTGCGTGTCCAACTTCAGCTCAGGTCATGATTTCACAGTTCGTGAGCCCCATATCTGTCAGCGCAGAGCCCACTTTGGATCCTCTGCCCCCTCTGTGCACACACTCCGCTCTCTCAAAAATAATTTTTTTTTTAAATTTTTAAAGAGTCAGATGCTTAACCAAGTGAAACACCCAGGAATCCCTCATGTGTTTTCTAACCTAAACGGAAAATTCACTTATAATTGATGAGTTTTACCTTGGTTTATCAACATATTCACTTTTGGAGCACATACTCTTGCCAGGCATTTACTAAGGACTGGACATAAAAAAAGAAAAGAAAGCAGACATGGCTCCTGCCCGCAAGATTACAGAATATATACTTTCATTTTATTGTTCTAGTATATCACTATCCTTTTGAATTCTACTTCTTTCAGTGTAGTAGCTACCCATCTAATATCTGTGAAACTCTCATGCCTTCATCCAAAAAATAGTATTACTGCCATGAGACTAGATTTAAAAACTAGAGTCCTGTGTTTTGGTACAGACTTCCTGCAGGGTTTTTTTAATCACCTCTATGATTCTCTAATTCAACAAGTTTATTATCTTTAAATCTACAAGAGTCATGTCCATAAGATTATCACGGGATACTTTATAAGAAAATCAAGATCTTCTAGTCATCTTAGAATCCTTAAAAAAAAAAAAAGGTAATGACAAGTTCTTAAGCAAACCCATGTTGGCTACTAGCCTTTATCCCCTCTATCTGTAATAGCCCGGATCAGTCAGAAGACAGGAATCATACCTGTTATTTAAAAAGACAGAACTTAATATAAGATTTGTTAACGAGTAGGAAGTTTCTAGGTAAATGGCTGAAGGGGCAAAAAGAGAACTCCAAGGAATCAGAGGTAGCAGCTGCAGAATGCAGCTATCATGCTCAGGGCACAGCTAACAAAAGCTTAGAGAGGGGTCCAGGCCACATAAAGTCAGACTTCTCAGCTGGGGCTGGTGTCTCAGAATTCCACAGACAGAACCCACGGGCCTGGGACTCTGAACTCTAAAGAGGAGCACTAGTTGCTGGTGCTAGCGGTCTCTGAAGAAAGCTTGATGAAACCAGTCCTCAAGTGCTGGAAAAACTACAAACAGGATCCGGTCACAGGCCGGTCCTGCTGTTGCCAGGATGAAGAAGTGTTGTTAGGGTGTCACTCACGAGAACAGTGGAGAGGAAGGCCACAGGAAGCAAAGGAGAAAGACCAATTCCCTCCCTGCCTGCCCGTCCAGCCCTTTACTGCCCCCAATCTGCCAGTCACAGGGAGCGGCAGACAGTGCAAAAATGTGGCTTTGGTGTCCCAGGCCCCAGGTTCACAAAGCAGAAAAAACAAGATAGATTTGGAGCTAAGATATAACTTAATTGACAAAATACTTTCTGTCCTAAGGTCACATAATCTGTTTAAAATAATATACAACTTCATGCAGGGCATCAAAATCAATGATATTGATCTGTATCCAACACTTAATGATCTCCTACTCCCAAGGAGTCATAAAATAATGCTAGTAATAATAGCAACAACAAAAACCACATCTAACATTTATTTAGCAGTTACTACAGTCCTGGAACTGTTTTGAATAGCATATATGTATTAGTTCATTTAATCCTAGCAGCAGCCCTGTGAAGTAGGCGATGACAGTAGTCTCACTTTATAGACAGGACAAGGGGGTACAGACTTTATGCTTTTGATCCCTACATACGCTACCGTGCCATACACACAACTTCCTCTAAACTGAAGTCAGCCTTTGAAGTGCAACACTGGTTGAACAAAACTTGCTTACACGCTTTTTAAAGTTTATATATGGATGTGTAGCTAGATAGAATATCATTTTCTCACATGTGGAATATTTTTCAAGACTCTATGCTGAGAACATCCAACCTGGAAACAAACTCCTGGTACCCTGAACAATAAAGGATAAAATGGGCAGAAAATTAAGCAATGAAATGATCTTCCACACTGCAAAATAAAACAACTACCTTCACTATTGTCACACTCAGAACTCAGAAGTTAATTCGTGGTAGATATGTACAATTTACTTTATAAATTGTTATTTTGATAGACTGGGATATTCTCACAAATATCCTGGGATGAGAATATAAAATAATCTCTGATCATTAACACTAAATACATGTCTTATATGCAATCTGTGTAAATGTAAATTTAATAAAATATTTTTTACTTTCTTGCAGTACTGCTAATCATAATTATATGTGTGCTTCGTGTCATGACTGAGGATTCAGCATTACAAAAAGCTGATGTTAAAACACTGCTGCATCTAAAGTTACTATGTACAAAAAGTAATAAAATACTATCCAAGAAACAAAATTTTTTAAAAAAATTTTAGAGGCACCTGAGTGGCTCAGTCAGTTAAGCGACCAACTCTTGATTTCAGCTCAGGTCATAATCTCACAATTTGTGAGATCGAGCCCTGCATGAGGCTCCATGCTGACAGTATGAGGCCTGTTTGGGATTCTCTTTCTCCCTCTCTCTCTCTGCTCCTCCCCTACTTGCACTAGCATGTACTCTCCCTCTTTCAAAATAATCTTTAAACAATTTTTTTTCAGTCAAATCAATACAAATTTCACAACTCCCTCTGTAAAACCAATCAAAATACTATGACAATGGTAGGAAAACAAGCACAGTTTAAAACTTTTTCACTATGTAAACACATGATAATTCCAGCTCTTCCAACCTCAATAAGAAATAAATTATGTACTGCAAAGTATAAGAGTAGTCATATGTCTATACACCTGCTGCCCTGTTTACCCATCTTATAAAGGGCCCTGCATTGGGCTCTGCACTGCTGACAGCACAGAGCCTGCTTGAGATTCTCTCTCTCTCTCTCTTGCTCTCGCTCTCGCTCTCTCTTTCCTTCTCTCAAAATAAACCAAAAAAAGGGGGATCAACTGGGTTGCTCAGTTGGTTGTTTGACTTCAACTCAGGTCATGATCTAATGGTTAGAAAGTTCAAGCCTCACATCTGGCTTTGCACTGACAGCACAGAGCTTTGGATTCTCCGTCCCCCTCTCTCTCTACCCATCCCCCATTTGCACTCTTTCTCTCAAAAATAAACATTAAACCAATTAATTTAAAAAATGTAACTGTGTAAAATGTCTCCAGTCAACTATTTCAACTCTCTTTACTTTAATAAATAAGCTCAAAAATTAATATTCATTAAGTAAATACCCACATTTTAGCCTCACAGGAAATTCAAATAATATACTCCAAAGAAGAATTAATTTCTAGAATCTATTTTTTTTAATGTTTTTATTTATTTTTAGGGGAGAGAGAGAGAAAGAGAGAGAGAGAGACAGCGTGAGCAGGGGAGGGTCAGAGAGAGAGGGAGTCACAGACTGAAACAGGCTCCAGGCTCTGAGATGGCAGTCAGCACAGAGCCCGACACGGGGCTCGAACCCACGAACTGCAAGATCATGACCTAAGCGAAAGTTGGATACTGAACCGACTAAGCCACCCAGGCACCCCATTCTAGAATCTAATTTTTAACAAGAAAAAATTTTATTTCAGGAAATTAGAATTTTCTGTTTTGCAAACCTACCTTGGACTAAAATCCTGAATCAATAAATGATTCACAGTATTAACATGTGATGTCTTTAGTTAACCATTTTTAGTTTGCACTATAAAGACTGATTCCTCCTCAACATTAAAAAAGGAAGATACAGGGGCGCCTGGGTGGCTTAGTCGGTTGAGCGTCCGACTTTCGCTTAGGTCATGATCTCGCGGTTTGTGGGTTCGAGCCCCGCGTCGGGCTCTGTGCTAACTGCCAGCTCAAGCCTGGAGCCTGTTTCAGTCTATGACTCCCTCTCTCTCTGACCCAACCCTACTCACGCTGTCTATCCTTCTCTCCTAGAAATAAATAAAACATTAAAATTTTTAAAAAAAAAAAAAAAAGGAAGATAACAAGCAGTGATTTTCTCCTGGTTCCATAACATACTGTACAGTCTGACCCCGCATTTGGACCCCAGGGCTGGGGGCTGGCGGGCCCCTCCCTGCATGTGGTCATCACTTCTGTCCTCCTGTCCTCTCACACTCAACTACTGTCTGTTCTCTGCCAGCTTGCCTCCTTCAAAGACTGATGACCACTTACCCGTCTGACTTGGCCATGGGAGAGGAGAAGCCAATGCGGACACCTGCCTTTTCCCCAGAGAATGTGTCCAGCAGGTCCTGGTCAAAGCACTACTGCTAAAAGCTATCTCTGGGGTGCTATAGGGTCCCCTTCCTCAGCACACACCTCTGGGGAAAGTGGACACTGTATTAACTCATGAGGATTTTCCTCACCAATAATAAATGAAGACAATCTCAAAAGAAAGTGATTTTATTTTCTAATTCTTTTTATTTCAGAGATACATACAAAATTAGAATCATTCCTTTACTATTTTAAAAATCGTTTTTATTTTTAATTTTTTTAACATTTATTTATTTCTGAGATACAGAGCATAAGCAGGGGAGGGGCAGAGAGAGAGGGAGACACAGAATCTGAAGCAGACTCCAGGCTCTGAGCTGTCAGCACAGAGCCCAATGCGGGGCTTGAACCCATGAGAGCATGGGAGAGCATGACTTGAGCCAAAGTCGGATGCTTAACTGACTGAGCCACCCAGGCTCCCCAAAAATTGTTGTTTTTATTTATAGCTTCATTTCATTTACTGCTTTTCTTCCTTGTCTGGTTTAATTCCCATGCTTTATTCCAGAAGCATTTATTTTAGGTAATACATTATTAGTTTAATAACCATTTTGTAACTTCAACTACTTAAAGAATTAAACCATTTACATTGCAGTACATTTTAACTTTTGACTGATAAAAAGTTACCAGATAATAAAATTCAAGAATAAACTTAGTATTGACTATTCATCCCTTTGCTCTATTATTATAGAAATTAAATTACAGAGAAAAAAAGAAATTAAATTACAGAATACTATGGCAATATAACTTTAAACCTCACAGTAAAAGCTAGTTTTTAACAAGATATTCAGGGAATTGCCTATATTACTGTCTTGCAATAACTCTAACATTCAATAGCAAAAGATAGTTATAATTGATCCTATTTGCTTAATGATCCTTCAAATCAAAGACCGACTAGCACATGTTTAAGAATATAGATTCTAGAGCCAAAGTACTAAATCACAGTCTAGGATAACTCAGCTTCCTCCCTGTGTGATCTTGAGCAAGTTACTTAATAACCTCACTGTACCTCAGTTTCCTGACATGTCAAATAGTAAACAATAGCACCTACCTCAAAAGGTAGGTAGTTAGGAGGACTAAATGAGTTAATATACAAAGAAAACTAAAAACAGTGTCAGACACATAATAAGCACAATACATTAGCTATAATAATCTGAAACCAACAGACTCTAACTTTTTTTCTTTTTTTTTTAAACAAACCCTTGCGTGGAGGGTTGACTTTCAACATATCACAGCAAGAGAGCTGTTCTGCTACCAACGAAACCCCAACCCAGAAGCAGGTCATCCAGGAACAGGCTAGTACCAGGTTCCCCACAAACAAGAACAAGCATTGTTTGAGGGTTGAGGGGGCTGCCCCCTTTCCAGCCACATCCCATTTCTCAGGGACAAAGAGACAGACTCTTAACCTATGAAAGGAACACTGCCTCCATACAACTACTCTGTAATTTACATGGTTCTTCCAAATATGCCTGATGGAAATTTTATTTTTTTAATATACTTGGAATTTATGGACAATTTCCTGAATAATTTTCATAAGTGGTTTTCATAAATCTTTGTGAAGATTAGGATGCTTTTGAATTTAACAAAAGCATTATTTGACAGTGGAACACCTTTCAAAACTCCTGAATCTACATAAGCTAAAACCATAAGGATCCAAGACAGCACTCAGTACAAAAACATTACACACAGAACAAAAGGAATTGTGGCAGTGTTTTTAGTACTTTCTCAGGAAATTGTGCAATCTGCTGTAATACACTTTTCCTAATGATAAGAAACTACACACAAGGCCAAATGCCCAATGAAGGTAACTGAATTACAAAATCATATTACAAACATGCAAATTCCTGAGAGGAGAACATACCCAGATATGTAACCAGTTAACTCAAAAATAAAAAGTACTATGCCAACCCAAGTGCTTAGCTGTATTTAATATACGTACTCTTCAATATCAAATTGCACTAACAAAATATCAGGAACCTTAGCTGCTAGTCTCAGAGAACAGGTCACGGGGAAAGTCGTATGAAGTTGACAGTTTCCTCTGTTCTACAACTTGGCACAGTAATCTTATAAGCACATGAGGGTCAATATGCTAGCATTAAAAATGCTGTCATGGGGTGCCTCAGTGGCTCAGTTGGTTAAATGTCCAACTTGGCTCAGGTCACGATCTCATGGTTCATGGGTCTGAGCCCCGCATCAGGCTCTGTGCTGACAGCTAGCTCAGAGCCTGGAGCCTGCTTCAGATTCTGACCTCTCTCTCTCTGTCTGACGACCCTCTCCCTCTCTCTCTGACGACCCTCTCCCTCTCTCTCTGACTCTCCCCTGCTCACGCTGTCTCTCTCTCTCAGAAATAAATAAAACATTAAAAAAATAGAAATAAAAATGCTGTCACTTACAGACCTGATTATTTCAAAGTTCAGACACACATCTAATATGTCCATGCAACATTTAATCCACAGAAACTCTTTCATTCCTCTTTATTTCGGGTGTTCTCTATATAAATGTTTAGTGAACATTTTATTGTAGATAATGTAAAGACAGATTCTACAAACCTCAACTATTTCTCAAAATATATCTAGTTATTACAAAGTATTAATAACCTAAATCAAAATAATGAAAGAATATAAAGGTTTATTATTAGAATCAATCTACTTTCCCATATGCTTGAAATTACTTATACATATATAGCCTATTTTTAAACTATTACTTTTGGGTTTAGTTTGTCACTCCATAAGGCAGCTTTAGATGACAGGATCATATTAGATGACAGGTATAATCCTGCTCATTTATCATGTACAAGGGAAAACAATAATGAGAGAGGGGCAGCTAAAGTCTGTAGGAGAATATCTTTTTTGTTTCTTTTAGGAGAATACTTTTCATGGCATTTTAAAAGATTAGACATTCCTTTCATTTTCTGGTTGATTTTCTTTATACCTCTAGTAAGATAGATTTCACATATGATAAAAGTCATCCTATTTTCTTAAAGTTTATTTATTTTCAGAGAGAAAAGAGACAGCGCAAGTAGGGGAGGGGCAAAGAGAAGGGGGGAGAGAATCCCAAGCAGGTTCTGCACCGCCCGCAGAGAACCCAACACAGGGCCCAAACTCACCAAACCATGAGATCATGACCTGTGCCAAAACTAAGAGTCAGATAGATGCTTAACCAACTGAGCCACCCAGGTACTCCAAATTTATCCTATTAAACTATGAAGCTCAGTGGTTTTTTATTTATTCACAGAGTTTTGTAACCATTCCACGATTTTAATATTTCTATCACCCACAAAAGAAGTCCCATACCATTAACAGTCATTCCCACTCCTTCTCCCCAAGTATTTGGCAAGTAGTAATCTACTTTCTGTCTCTGTGGATTTGCCTATCCTGAAAGTTTCACATAAACGGAATCATACAATATGTGATCTCTTGTAACTGGCTTCTTTCATTCAGAATATTTTCAAGGTTTTTATCATGTGTTAATACTTCTTCCTTTTGTATGGCTGAATAATATTTCCCTGTATGAACATATCACATTCTGTTTATCCACTCAAGAGTTAATTGATATACTTACAGGTTGTATCAACTAAATGTTCATCTGCCATGAACATTTATGTACAAGATTTGTGTGGACAAATTTTTTCATTTCTCTCCTACATATATAATAGGAGTAGAATTACTGTACCATATAGAAGCTCCATATTTAGCATTCTAAAAAAATGCTAAATGGTTTTCACCATTTTACATTCTCACCAGCAACGTATGAGGGGGCTCCAATTTCTCCACATCCTCACCAACATTTATCACTTTTACTTTTAAGGCATCTTGGTAGGTATGAAGTGGTATTTCACTATGGTTTTGACCTTATTGCCCTGATGACTAATACCTTTTCATGTGTTTATTGGTCATTTGTACATATTCTTTGAGAAATATCTATTTGAATACTTTGTTCATTTTTTAATTGGATTGTCTTTTTATCATGAGTTGTAAGAGTTCTTTATATATTCTTTTTTTTTAATGTTTATTTATTTTGAGAGGGCACATGCAAGCAGGACAGGGACAGAGACAGAGAGAATCCCAAGCAGACCCTGCATAGTCAGCACACAGCTGGACACAGGGCTCAATCCCATGAATGTGAGATCATGACCTGAGCCAAAATCAAGAGTTGGATGCTTAACGGACTGAGGGACCCAGGTGCCCCAGAGTTCTTCATGTATTCTTAACGCAAGTCCGTTATCACGTACTGATTTGCAAATATTTTCTTCGATTATGTAGGATTTTTTCACGTTCCTTTTTTTATTTTTTTTTTAATAAAGAAGCATAAACTTGGTGCATAAACTTAACAGATTAGCAAACAAGGCCTATAGATTTATTTCTTCTTGGACACATCCACAGTGAAGCCTCAGTAGCCTGTGGCCTTAGTGTGCTGGCCTGGGACACCAAGTCCCTAGAAGTGACACAGCCCTTTGTGGGCTCAAGTTTTCTTCATTCTAAGTACTTGTGAAGTTTGCTGCCCAGACCATTGGTCAGGATCTACTTGTATTTTCCATCCTTCACATCCCTTTGTCTGTTCCAGAACCAGTCTGAGATAAGATCTCACTTGTGTGAATTCTGCATAATGGTGATCACACATTCCACCTCATCCTCAAAGAGCTCTCCTGCCCTCTTGGTAAGGTAGATGTCTCTGCTTTCCTCAACACCACATGCGCATATCTTTACACATGCGCATATCTTTACCCCACAACCTTAACTGCAGTGATGGCAAAGTCTATTTTCCACTGCCCATCAATACTGGTGTTGAGTACTTGCAAGATGTGCTGGGACTCTCAGGGATCACTAGACACATAGCGCGGCTCAAAAGGCAGCACGTAGCCTCTGGTGGAAGGCCTCTTTTCACTTTCTAGATGCTGTCCTTTGACACACAAAAGTGTCAAATTTTAATTAACTCCAATTTACCTACTTTTTCTTTCATTACTGGTCTTTTGGGTATTTAAGAAATCACTGCCTATGGTGGACCTGGCTGGCTCAGTCAGTAGAGCATGCAACTATTGCTTATTCTGGGTTGTGAGTTCAAGTCCCATGTTGGGCACAGCTATTTCTCAAGAAAAATAAAATAAAAATCACTGCCTAACTCAACGTCACAAAAATTTATTCCTGTGTTTTCTTTTTTAATTTTTCAATTTTTTAAATGTTTATTTTTGAGACAGAGAGCATGAGCACAAGCGGGAGAGAGGCAGAAAAAGATGGGGAGAGAGGATCCGAAGCAGAATCTGTGCTGACAGCAGAGAGCCCACTGCAGGGCTCAAACTCAGGAACTGTGAGATCATGACCTGAGCTGAAGTCAAATGCTTAAACAACTGAGCCACCGAGGAGCCCCTAACTCCTTTGTTTTCTAATTAAGAGTTTCATTGATTTGCCCTTATGTTTGGGTCTTTGATGCATTTTCAGTTCATTCTAGTGTAGAGTATGAGGCAGGGGTTCAAATTTATTCTTTTGCAGGTGAAAATTTAGTTGTCTATCACCATTTGTTGATGAGACCATTCTTTCCCCCACTGAGTGGTCTTCACACCATTGTTGAGAATCAACTAACCACAAATGTGGGAAATTTACACAATTTCCACAATGGACTCTCAATTACATTGATCAATGTTATTCTAATGTCAGTACCACACTGACTTAATGACTATAGTTTTATAGATTTTATAACAGGGAAATGTGAGTCCTCTAAGTTTGTTCTTTTTCAAGATTGTCCTGACTATTCTGGGTACCCGACACTTCCATCTGGATTTTAGGATCAGCTTGTAGATTTCTGCAAAAAAGGCAGATGAGATTTTGATAGGGAACACACGGACTCTGTACATCACTTGGGGAAATACTGCCATGTTAAATTAGTGATGTTAGGTCTCTGATCCATGAACATGGGATGTCAAGATTAGACATATTTTTATTTTTATCTTTTTTAACATTTATTTATTTTTGAGAGAGAAAGAGAGACAGAGCACGAGCGGGGGAGGGGCAGAGAGAGAGGGAGTCGCAGAATCTGACGCATACTCCAAGCTCTGAGCTGTCAGCACAGATCCCAATGTGGGGCTCAACCTCACGAACCGTGAGATCACGACCTGAGCCAAAGTCAAACGCTTAACCAACTGAGCCACTCAGGCACCCCCAAGGAATGTAGTTTTAAAATAAGAATACATCTGGGGTTCATGATTCCTATGAGGACTAACATTAGAGGACAACAATCTTAGTAATTTTCACCATCATCAAAGTGATATTTTATGCAATTCTACAAGTGCAATGGACATGATAAACTTTTCCTACCCTTTGCTGAACTAAGTTATAGAAAGTTAAAACATTACCATGGCAATTTTTAAAATTCCACTATGGCAAACTTAGCTAATGATAGCATAGAAATGCCAAATGTATAACCATGGAATGAGAAGCCACATACAATTATATGCCTTCCCTTATTTAACAGTGACTATTTTTAAAAAGCTAACCTATTTTTTACTCTTGCAAAATTACAACACAAAGTCAGGTTTGCTGTTACTTAGACCACCTATTTTTTTTTTTTAATTTTTAAAAATGTTTATTTTTGAGAGAGAGAGACAAAGTGACAGAGTGTAAGCAGGGGAGGTACAGAGAGGGAGATACAGAATCCAAACCAGGCTCCAGGCTCTGAGCTGTCAGCACAGAGCTCAATGCGGGGCTCAAATCCACAAGCTGTGAGATCATGACCTGAGCTGAAGTCAAACACATAACCCACTGAGCCACCCAGATGCCCCGAATACCTGCTATTTCTTAGCAATTCTGCACTTTATCCACAAAATAATACCATATCCTTATTATAAATCATCATTTGTCAAACAGAATCTCAACAAGTTACCTGTCGATTGCTACAAGTTATCTTTTCCCTATTAATCATTTAAAATAATGCACGTTACAAACACCTGACTAGCTCATTAGAGCATGTGACTCTTGATCTCAGGGTCGTGAGTTTAACCCCACATACGACATAGAGCTTACTTAATTAAAAAAAAGACCCACTAAAATAATCCATGTTCTTCAGACTGAAATATCCTCCCTTAGAGGTAATATAACCACAAGATGAAAAATAAGGCAATTAGAGCCACACTATCACATCTATTCCCCTCCCCTTTTTCTGATCTACTCTCTAGTTACTATTACTGCCTTATCAATCTCCTAATACCACTTATGGTCTCTAGTAAAAGGGACTAGTTAATGGATAAAAGGACACTACAGTAAAACCTTGGTTTGCAAGCATAATTCATTCCAGAAACATGCTTGTAATCCAAAGCACTTGTAGATCAAAGCAAATTTCCCCATAAGAAAAAATGGAAACGCAGATGATTTCTTCCACAACCCAAAAATATTCATATAAAAATGAATACTGTAATACAATACAAAATACTGTATTACAAATACAAAATATAAAGAAAAATAAATTAACCTGCACTTACCTTTGAAAACCTCCATGGCCAATGTGAGGGAGAGAAGACAGAGGAGGGTTATTGTATAGAATGACTTCCACTATCACTAACAGATGTTAGCTACAGAATAGTATTAATAATCTCTTGTCATATACTGTACTTAATGGAACTGACAATAAGGCAGCAGAGGAAACAGTCTTTTTCTGCAGACAGCCTGAACTAGAATGAAGCAAAGCATTCCTAAGCTTACTCTTGGATGGAAAAGCAAAGGACTGTCCACAGGTGCTTTGAAGTGACAAAAAATACGGTAGTACCCGTTGTGGGCACCTTCCAACATTCTGAAAAATCACAAATTCTGCCAAATACCACAGCCTGAGGCTGAGCATCTGAGCATGGAAGACCATCACCCACAATCCCACAGTGAGACAGAGAAAGAGAGAAGAACCACTGGCTCAGTTGTGATCATGTGACATTCCACATCACATAGTACTCATATTGTAAGACATCCCTTGTTTATGAAGTTACCACTTATTAGAAATGTTTGCTCGTCCTGCGGAACACTTGCAGAACAAGTTACTCACAACCCAAGGTTTTACTGTACTACCACTGCTTTCTCATTCTCAACAGCAAGAAAATACTAGTGGTAAAACAAGCCTTATATTATTAAAACATTAAGCAGACATTACCAATGTATAATCTAGCCAAAGAATTTACTTGTATACATGAAGTCTTTTTATATAGCTCCTAATTTGTAGTAAACAGAAGAACAAGATAAATGACACCACATGTAAGCCACCAGAAAAAAAAAACAAAACAAAAAACAGAAAACAGGATATTCTTTAAGACAACTGTTTTGGTCTCTTTGATGAGTCAGGGTCATGAAAAAAAGGGACTATGTGAGATTAAGAGAGACTTAAGTGACAATAATTAAGACATGATCCTGGAGTAGATACTGATTTTGACACAACATCTTTCAAGAATATTTTGGGACAGATTGGGAAAACAATAATTGAATATTGCAAAAGCACTTAGAGGAAATACTTAAATGGAAAATGGGGGGTGAATCGTTAACTGAAGAAAACACGTTTCAAAACAGTATCTATATAGGTTTATCACAAAAACCAGCAATGCCACTGTTAAATACCTACTATTTATATACATATTAAACACACAAAGACTTGTAAGTGAATGCTCATAGAAGCTCTATTCACAACTACCAAAAACTAGAAACACAAATGTCCATCAATTGGTAAATGGATAACAAATCGCAGGACACATAAAACAGAGTAGTATGCAGTAATAACAAGGAACAATCTTCTATTACTTCTACTGACTGAGGTGGTGACTTCACAACTGTATATATTTGTCAGAATTCACATAACTATAACAGAAAAGTATGGGCAAAGTCTAAGGCCAAATATTGATATATATATTTGTACTCACAATTTCTATATTGCCTTGGACCTCTGAGGACTAGATCTTTAAAAAATGAAAGGGTTTAAAAAAAAAAAAAAAAATGAAAGGGTTTGCTGATTTTAGCTCAGTGGTGTTAAAATTCAACATATCTGGGATATACAAACTCAAGTCATTTGCAAATTGATCATGAATGTCCCTCAATGTCCTCTCAGTGAAGTTTTAACTCCTTCATTATTCTCATTGTTATTGTTTTGAATTAAAAATGAAGAATGATTCTTAGAGAAAAAAACCTCACACAAGTATACACTTATAATTAAATTTTATTGTATGCAAATTATACCTAAATAAAGCCAATTTTTAAGTTTAAATTTTTAAATTTAATTTTTTAATTTATTTAAATTTTTAAGTTTATTTATTTACTTTGAGAGAGAATGTGTATATGTCTGAGCAGGGGAAGGGCAGAGAAAGAGGGAGAAAATCCCAAGCAGGCTCCATGTTGGCAACCTGCAGCCCATGGGAGGGCTCGATCCCATGAATCATGAGATCATGAACTAAGCCAAAATCAAGAGTCAAATGTTTAACTGACTGAGCCACCCAGAGGCCCCATAAAGCTGACATTTATAGATATTTTGTGTATTTTTATCTTGTCTTAGTTCAAATGCCTATATATATTTCTGTATATGTATGTAAATATTGGATAGAAAGATGCACAAAAAAAGTTGAGAAGGATGTATTTAAATATCAATAGTAGTAATCCCCATATTGGTAATGTTATACCCTTTTTTTGGGGCTTATCTTATAAATTGTTTTAAATTGTTTTTTTAATTTTATGCAATGTTTATGTACAACTCTCATAATAATAAAAGGGATTTTTTTAAACAAAGATCAATTTTGATTTAAAATTTTCTCATAGACATGTCTATGAGTTACCAATCTGTGGGTTTGTGGGTTATAAATTTAATTATAGTTGTGAATTTGGAGGTAAGTTTTATTGTGAAAATATTATTTTCAAGGTAAATAATTATTTTCTTTGGATCATAGTGAATACTCATTCAATAAATAGGATATGTTCCAGCATCATATTTGGATTATACTAGGTCTCTGGTTTCTTCCCAAATAGCAATCTATTCTGGCCAATGAAAAAACACCAAAATAAGAGTAATATTAAGTTTAAACATCAGGTTTGGCTCTAACAGAGTTTTGTTTTGTTTTTTCCCAAATGTTTATTTATTTATGAGAGAGAGACAATGCAATGGGGGGAGGGGCATAGACAGCCAGACGTGGGGCTCCAACTCTTGAAACCATGAGATGACAACATGAACCAAAATCACAAGTTGGGACCCTTAACCTACGGAGCCACCCAGATGCCCCAGCTCTAACAGGGTTTTGTTTTTTTTTTAAATAGCAATCACTCAAAATAAACAAGAATTGTAACCATCAAATTCAATGAAAAATATATTGCTTCTGCTTTTAGGAGAAAAAGGTAATAAAAGAACAGCACATTAAAAGAACTGTGGTGTAAAAAGAAACAGCTTTGAGTTACACTTTTATTATTTTTAATAATACTTACCAAAAAAATGCATTCTCAAATACCCTATATAGAGCCTAGATTTAGATAACTGCTTTTACAATACAATTGTGCAAGAGACTTTATCTTTCACTATTCCTCAAGCACTCACAGAGATGTCTTATATCACAGAAAAGTAATGGGTACAGGAAGAGGTCTGAGGTTTTTGCCTGTGGCTTTTCTTTGTGGGTTTTTAGGTCTACGGGGGAGTGTGTGTGTGTGTGTGTGTGTGTGTGTGGTTTTGGGTTTGTTTGGGGACTTTTTTTGGTTTTGGTTGTTTGTTTGGGTTTGGTGTTTTGCTTGTTTTTTTGTTTCTTGGCTTGCTTTTAAATGGAGTTATTTAACAGAAGAAGATAACAAATATCAAATTCCAACCACACGTGAGGTATTGTTCTTAGTATGTCAACATTTTTTTTTACTTAACACTTCTTCCAGATGGATATTACTGTCCCATTATACGAATGAGAACACTGAAATATATAACAGATAAGAATTGTCAAAACAGGGGCGCCTGGGTGGCTTAGTGGGTTAGGCGTCCGACTTTCGCTTAGGTCATGATCTCGCGGTTCGTGGGTTCGAGCCCCGCGTCGGGCTCTGTGCTGACTGCCAGCTCAGAGCCTGAGCCTGTTTCAGTCTGTGACTCCCTCTCTCTCTGACCCTTCCCTGCTCACGCTGTCTCTCTCTCTCTCTCCTAGAAATAAATAAAACATAAAAAAAAAAAAGAATTGTCAAAACACATATAACTGGTAAGTAGCAGAACCAAAACCTAGAAAATGTGAGCAGTCTACTACCAAATGATGAGATTAAAAGATTTATCCAAAGCTCAACTATATTTCTTCTGTACACCAGCAATGAACTAGTGATAAACAATGACAATATGAAATTTTAAAAAACAGTTCCATGTATAAATAAGCATCAAATAAAATAGGAATAAATTTTTGAAAGAAGTTAAAGTCTTGGACCTGAAAATATTTGCAAGCCATTTATCTGATAATGAGTTAATCTTCAAAATATATAGGGAACTCACACACCCTACAGCAAAAAAAAACATAATAATAATAATAATAAAAGCTAACATACAATTAGCTGGGTTTCAATAGGTTACACAGACCATTCAAAGGGCTTAAAAACAATCTTTTCAATATATAGTCCTGGGACAACTGAATCACCAAATGCAAAAGAATGAATTTGGATCACTACCTTATACCACACACAAAAATTAACTCAAAGTGGATCAACACCCTAAGTATAAGGGCTAAAAACATAAAACTCTTAGAAGAAAGCACAGGGGTAAATCTTCATGACCTTGGATTTGGCAATGAATTCTTAGATATGACACCAAAAGTACGAGCAGCAAAAGAAAAAATACATAAGTTGGATTTCATCATAAAACTTTTTTTTTTGCACTAAAGGGCATTATCAAAAAAGTGAAAAGACAACCTACAGAATGGGAGAAAGTATTTGTAAGTCATATATCTGATTAGGATTTAGTATCCAGAATATTTAAATAACTCCTACAACTCAATACAAACAACCCAACTAAAAAAATGCACCAACAATTTGAATAGTCATTTCTCCAAAGATATGCAAATGGCCAATAAGCACACACACAAAATCTTCAACATCAGAAGTCATCAAGGAAATGTAAAGCAAAATGGCAATGAGATTTTTATATCTACTAGGATGGCTAAAGTTAAAAAAATAAAGAGAGAGACAGTAACAAGTATTGGCAAGGATGTAGAGAAATGAACCCTCATACTTTGCGGTGGGAACGTAGAACAATGTAGTGCCTTAGAACAGTTTGTCAGCTCCTCAAAAGGTTAAAATAGAATTACCATATGATCCAGCAATTAGAATATGCCCAAGAGAAAATAAAACATATATCTACACTCAAACTTATAAATGTTCAGAGCATTATTCATAATAACCAAAAAAATGGAAAAAACCCACATGTCTACTGATGGATAAATGGATAAACAAAATGTGGTATATCCATTCAATGGACTATTATCCGGTAATAAAAAGGAGTGAAATATTTATACATGCTACAACATGGATGAACCTCAAAAGGATGATGCTGAGTGCAAGAAGCCAGACTACTATAAGATTACATCCTGTGAGATGTCCAGAATACATCAATGCCAGCAGGTCAAAAGGGGAATATGGAATGCTAATGTGCATGAAATGTCTTTGAATTACGATGAAAATGCTCTAAAAGCAGATAATGGTGATGACAGGCATACAGTGAACATACTATAAACGATGAAATTGTACACTGAAAAGGTTGTTTTAGGGTAGGTGAATTATACCTCAACAAAGTTGAGTTTGGGTTTTTTTTAAGACACTTTAAAAAAAGGCAATGAGGGGGGATGTGATGTACAACATGGTGACTATGGTTAATAATACTGAACTGTATATTTGAAAGTTGCTAAGAGAGTAGATCGTAAAAGTTTTGGGGGCACCTGGGTAGTCAGTTGGTTAAGCGTCCGACTTCAGCTCAGGTCATGATCTTGATGTTTGTTGAGTTTGAGCCCCCGCATCAGCTGCAGTGCTGACGGCTTAGAGCCTGGAGCCTGCTTCAGATTCGGTGTCTCCCTCTTTCTCTGCCCATCCCCTGCTCATGCTCTGTCTCTCTTTCAAAAATAAGTAAAACGTTAAAAAAAATTAAAAGTTCTCATCACAAGAAAAAAAAATGTGACTATGTATGGTGATATATGTTACCTAGACTTATTGTGTTGATCATTTTGCAATACATGGAGAAATTAAATCATTATGTTATACACCCGAAACTAACATTACAAGTCAACTGTATCTCAATAAAAAAAGAATTATAAAAAATCCACATAAACTGCAAAAATGACACAGAATAAAGAATCTAATTTTTCTATTTTTCTTCTTCAGATGCAATCTCAACTCCTAAAGTCCTGTCTTCTTTTATATTCATATTTTTTTCCAGTCAAAAAAAGAGAATGAAATGAAATCAACTACTGAAATTTAAAAAAAAAAAGGGGGGGCCCTGAACTATCAAATCACTTTCAAACAATTCTATTTGAGCATTAACTCTGAACTAAACATAAATCTCAATTTCAAAATATTACATAAAAATTACAAATGCTCAGAAGTTCTAAGCAAACAGCCAACTTCTCTGAATAAACAGTAATTCAGATTTGCTTTGATAAAATGTAAATATTTACCTGCCTCAAAGGAACAAACCCCTTTAAGTCTAGTGTTCCCAAATGATGAAGAGAAAGAAGCATGCATTTTTTATTCAGGTTTTGTTTTGGAATTAATTTTAACTCAGCTAGGATATACAAAGTTGATGGTTTACACTAAGCAATGTATACTCTGATTTTGCCGACAACATAAACAGTCACATAAGCTGGGACCGGAGAAAAATCACATTTTACAATAAATCTGACAGAGATATTAATCTCAAGCTCCTGAAAATGCCTCAAGAACTCCTATTCTGGAAACAGAGAAGTTATGCAGTCTTTCTACAAATACCGAATGACCATCTACCATGTGCCAAGCACTGCGCCGGGTACTGCGCCGGGTACCAGGATACCATGGTGAGCTATAAACACAGCAGGTCCCTGATGGCTGGAAGCTTCCTCTGAAACAGTGCCTGTTGAATCTGCCTGATACTAACAACTTGGGAGTGTGTTAAAAATTCAAAATCTGCTCCTCTGCTTGGAGAGGCTGAGTCCATGGCCCTGTGAAGCGTTGTGACGCCAGGATTTTTACCAAGCTACAGATTTTTCCTATGCCTGGGCGGTTTGGGAAGCCAAGTCCTCAGGGCCATCCCAGCCTCTGAGAGCCACACCTCCAAAGCCCATTTTGCTCAGCATCCTTCGTCCCAACCGATAACCCTAAAAGCACAATGAAGCTGAGAAGGGTGTCAAGCATTCCAAAATCACTCTGTGCTGAGCCACCGACCGACTTGGTTGCTTCCAGGAATGGACCGCTTACTCCCTATGATTCCACCTGGGGCTGTCAGCACCTGAATCTCCCAGGGCTGCACCGACACCTGTCTCCGAGCGGCTGCCATCTACCTCTCCAGTGGGCCCTGGGCCCGGGCAGCCACTGCCCTGCGGGTGCGGAGGCAACAAGGGAGACGTGGTGCGCATTAGGCGCCAACTGTATACCCCCCCCCTCCCCGGGCGCGCGAATACACACTCTCTCTTTCTCTCTCTCTTTAGAAACCGAGCTGGGCAGGCGGCAGACCGAATCCCGCCGCAAAGCGGCGCGAGGCGGGACAACTCGAACCCGCACGGCGGGGCGGGTTCCACCTCGCTGGCGCTCGTCAGTCGCCGAGGCCCGGCCCGGCTCGCACCGACGGAGTTTCACAAAGAAAGTCTCCCGGCCCGCGCCCCTCACGCACTCACCGGCGCCGGCGCCGGCGGCGACTCCGGCTCCCGCCGTCTACGGCTCCGTGCCGGGGTCGGCCCCGGTGTTGGCTCGGGAGCCGGCGGCGGCGACTGCTCCATCCCGGCGGGGCCCGGGCCGCGTCCGCCTCGAGCTAACGGTCCCGCCAGCTAGGCGCGCGCGCCGGCCCCGCGCGCCATGTTCCCGCCGTACCGCGCGCCGCCGCGGCAACCCACACCACCCCCCCACAACCGCGCACGCGCGCACTCGCCGCACAAGCTCCCCGCGCGCCTCCGTGGGTCCCCCCAACCGCGCAAGCGCGCACTCGCCGCGCCCCTTCCCCGCGCGCCCCGCCTTGCGCCCTCCAGAGCCGGCCGCTGTTCCCGGCGTGGAGCCCACCCCCTCCGCACCCGTCCGGCCGGGCTGGAGCGCTCGCCGTTCTGCACTCAGCGCCGCCGCCTGCCGCACTGCAGACGACCCCCGGCCAGGCCCCCGGGCGCCTTCCCTGCACCGCCCCTTCTGCTTCACCCATAACGCCGGGCTTGGGCTAGGGTCTGAGCCAGGAGGGAATTAGCCCTAATATATGCCGGGTGGGGGGGAAGAACACCGCTAAGGTGATGAGATCCCCGTCATGGGAGTGTGCAAGCACGTGCGCGAGAGATAAGTGGCACAGTGAGTGCCCATGTCCCTGGGACAGCCAGACTCAATGGAGCACCTGAGTTCCAGTCCCACATCACCAACCTTTGAGTGATTAGGGTAAGGTCTCTGGAGGCCTGTTTCTCCTTAATCAGTAAGGCCAACAACAAAGGCATGTTGGGAGAACTTCAGGAAACAATCCAGGTGATGCCGGCACCGAGCCTACTACTTACCAACTGATAGTCGGGTGACAAGACCTAAGAAGTTTTATGTACTGGTTAAAGCCTAGGGCTCTAGAGAAAGGAAACCGTAGTTCAAATCTGGCCTTAACCTCTTACAAAGAGAAACCTTTAACAGGTCACTTGATTGAACCAGAAAGCCTGGATTTCTAGATCACCAAACAGGGAGAGTGGCAGTAATACCTCACACGGTTGAGGTGAGCTCTCAGACGATGCAGGTCCCTCCCTGAGCATAACGCCTGGCAGCACCAAGCTTTCCAGGCTTCGCTGGAATGATTCTGGCCCTATCTTTCCAGGACTCCTAAAAGTTTAAATGAAAGGGGCTCTGCTCCCAAACTCTGTGGTATAATTAGCTGGGAGGGGTTCACTCAACCTTGGAGCTGGAGGGACTGTTACTTCCCACGTCTTCGCTTTCCATCCTCTGAAACAAACCTCTCTGAAAACCCTAAAGTTGGCAGAACAACAGCAGCGAATGTTTTCCCTACTAGAATAAAAGTCTCCAAGGGTTTCTTGGAGTTTGTAAATTCTTGAATTTATTAGTCTGACCTTTTCCAGATACAAGTGACAATAATTCAACCTGGAGTAGAACAAAGAGGGAGGCCTACTGCAAAGCCCTGGAGTGGTACCACCCTCCAGGCAAAGCCGGATCCAGGTGCTCAAGCAATGACCTAAATCTTGAATCGTGTTCAGCTCTGCTTTTCCCTTGGATGATTTCTTTCTCCTGCAACTCTCTCCAGGGTCCAGGGCAGCACCAAGCTTACGTGTGATCAGGAAAGCAGGAGCTGTTTGCCAACAACTTCAGCCACTCTCAGGGCTGACTTTCATTGTACTCATTTGGATCGTTCAGGCTTTACCTAAGCCAATCACAGCAAGATTGGCTAAACCTGGCCAGATTGAGCCCCTCTAGGAAGAGGATGGGGTGAGCCCCTCCAGATGGACGTGGGGTGAGGGCGAGTGGGAGGAGAGATACCTCTCCCAGAAAAATAGCAACCCAGTTACCACAAGAGGCATCAGGCACGGACAGGCACAAACAGGAGCTGTCTGTCTCCTGCACCATTACCCAGGCATGCAGCAGGTCCACCACGGGGCAACATTACAAGGGAGTGGCAGTTACTCACACTCTGGGAAATGCCCCTCCGCCTCTGCTCCCACCATCCACCCAGTCCTGACATTTCCCAAATGTTTTGTCAAAGGCATCTCAATCATCTGCCCATCTTGTGGGCCTTCCCCACCCCCAAAAAGCCAAACAGATTGTTACTTTCCTGCTCAAGAACTTTCTATGGCTCCCTCACGGCCACGCATGTGGTCCTTCCATCTTTAATGATGGAAGCCAGCAAGAAAAGATCGCTTAAGACATGCCAGGCACTTCAAGTGGACCTCCCCACTCCACTGAATCCTCACAAACGCCATGAGATTGGTACTGCTCGTGCACCCACCTTATAGATAAGGAAATGAAAGCTCGGCAACTTCAAAGCCAAAGTCAGGAAGTACAGAGCTCAGATTGGCACAATACTGCTCCTACCATTAATGTTGTCACCCCAGGTCCACTTGCTCTTTGTAAAGCCCTGGGCCCACTTCCAGGTGGGAGACCAGTGGGAGCAGATTCACCAGGGAAGGAAATTCTTGATACCCCATCAGCTTCCATAATGGGGAGGCGGGCAAATCCTTAGCTTTACCATCTCCTCCTTTCCTCCCATAACTTCATGGGGAAAGGAAAAAGAATTCCCTCAAAAGAAAACTAGTGTGGCATCAGGAAGAGGAAGTGGATGCCAGGTGGTGGCCCCAAAAAAGCAGCAGAAATCTCCTCATTGATGAATCTATTAGCTTCTGATGGTCTCTGTAGCAAATTACCACAAACTGGGTGCCTTGAAACAACATAAATTGGGGCACCTGGGTGGCTCAGTTGTCCAACTTTGGCTCAGGTCCTGATCTCACAGTTCGTGGGTTTGAGCCCCACTCAGGCTCTGTGCTGACAGCTCAGAGCCTGGAGCCTGCTTCAGATTCTGTCTCCCTCTCTCTGCCTCTCCCCCACTCGCATACACGCGCGTGCTCTCTCAAAAATAAACATTTAAAAACACACACATACACAAGCTTACTCTCATATAGTTTTGTAGTTCAGAAGTCTGATATCATTTCCACCAGCAAAAGTCAAGTAAAGGACTGGTTCCTTCAGGAGAGACTGAGGGGAGAATCCATTTCCTTCCATTTTTTCAGCTTCTAATGGCTGCCTGTATCCCTTGGCTTGTGGCCCCTTCCTCCTCCTTTTAAGGGGCTCACTCATCTCTTCTGACTCCTGTGTCCTCTTTAAAAGGAACATTGTGAGGACATTGTGCCCACCCAGAAACGACAGGATACTCTTCCCATCTGAGGATCCTTAACTCAATCTTATCTGTGAAATCTCTTTTGCCACATAAAGGAACAAAATTCATACATTCTGGGACTTAGGCTCAGAATATGGGAGCCATATTCTGCCTACTCTGGTAGGTGTAATCAGAGGGAGCTAATATAAAGTGCTCTGGAAACACAGAAGGGATGGCTAACTGCCCCAAGAAGGAAAAAAAGGCCCTAAGAAACCACAGCCTTCACATTAAATATTCAAATGAGCTAAAACCCCATCTAACTTGGCAATCTCAGCCTCATTCCTTTAAATATGCAAACCACTTAAATGCCCATTTACCCACCCCCCCCCCACCAACACCCCAGGCCAGCCAAGCCTCAGAATGCCTACACACCTTTCTAATGGAAATTACCAACCACTACCCAAATGCCCAAGGCAACAGCTGTGTGCCCCTGATGCCCTGGCCAGCTTATCACCAGCACCTGAACGAAGGCATTCAACTCTTGACATGGCCAGTGAGCTACAATGTAGCTAGTAAGCCAAAGTTACAAGACAAGCAATTCATGGTGAGGCAGGCTACAATGTGGCCAACCAGCCAGTTAGAAGAGAAGGAAAGATCAGTGGGTCAGAAAGACACAAGAGGAGCCAGGCATTACAAGTGGCTGAGCTCCTGGTGGGTTCCAGGCCCAGCCCTGAATGGGCTTCTGTTCCTTGCCACCAAGGTGCACCAACTTTCACAGGTCATGGGGCTGTACCCACTCATACATTGAATACACTGCCATTCAGGATTTAGATATCAGTCTCTTGTGAGTTTTGCCAGTGTGAGTCAACATCCCTGAGTCTGATTGAATATGGGACTGAGAAGATGAGGAATATTAGTTTGAGAATCAGGAAGATCTGGATTGGGTTCCACCTCTGCCATTTGCTGTGTGACAGTGGACAATTCACTTTACTCCTTCAGCCTGGGTTCTTCACCTACAACATGTGGGCAGTCGGAGGACTTAGCCCAAAGAATCACTGTGAGGACTAGAAAAAGACAGCCAAGGGAGGGGCTTTACACAGGGCCTCCTTGGTCATTGTTGGGTCAACATGACATGCCCACATGCCTTATTTGCATTTCCAAAATCCAAGCCACTTTGAGGTATCTGGGTAGCTCAATCAGTTATGCGTCTGACTCTGGTTTCAGATCATGTCAGGATCTTGCTCTTTGTGGGTTTGAGCCCTACATCGGGCTCCACACAGACAGTGTGGAGCCTGCTTGGGATTCTCTCTCCCTCTCTCTTGGTCCCTCCCCAGCTTGCACAAGCTATCTTTCAAAATAAATTTAAAAAAAAAATCCAAACAGTTCTGAAACCTGAGAGTAATCCATAACTCATTCAACAGAAAAAAATGGACTTGAACTGACATAAGTTTTCTCCAATCCTTTTATTGTGAATATTTGTTGCAAAAATACTTCAATGTTTAGTTTTAGGACTCTGCTGAGCGTTACACATAATAGAGTCAATGAATTCTTCCTAAAATGAGGAAAATTTCAAATTTTGCAACTTTTCTTGTCCCCTTGTTTCAGGGACTATGGACCTGTATCTTCATGCAGTGAGGGTGAGAATTTAAAACTGGTCCATGGGATATGGTAGCAAGATACCTCCCATCTCACAAGGGCTCAAAACCAGCCAGTCTCTACTAACTCAACCCCAACCTTGCTGCGCCACTTTCCCTGCAACTTCCTAAGGGGCTTTACAAATCTGTACGCAGCTCACCCAGGCTGATGCCAGGGATACGTTCTGAGAAACCCAACAGGTTCCAACCAACATAGATCACCAGACAAAAAGCACACAACTTCAGGGCCGTCTGCATGGCTCAGTCAGTTAAACGTCTAACTCTTGATTTTGGCTCTAGTCACGATCTTGGGTTTGAGAGTTCAGGCCCCGCACTGGGCTCTACGCTGACAGTGTGCCTGGAGCCTGTTCGGGATTCTCTCTCTTCCTCTCTCTCTGCCTCTCCCCTGCTTATGCACTTGCTCACTCTCAAAAATGAATAAACATTTCAGAAAGAAAGCACACAACTCTAAATACACAAAAAAGGCAGTGCACCTAAAGAGCTCATCATCAAGCAGAAGCACAAAGCCCAGGTCCCAAAGGGTTTAGAATTGTGTATTGACGATCGTGGAAAAGGTACCATCCCCATAATTACAAAACACAGACTTAAAGAAAATGGCAGCAGAGGTAAAGAAGGCGGGTTGCGTTCATTCAACCAGTGTCACGACACAGCAGCGCACACAGCCAGACGCTTTGTGGTGTCCGCGTCCTCTGCTTCCCCTTCAAGAAGCCGCTTTCGACTGGTGGAAGGCTGGAAATAAAAAGGGAGGAATGTTCAAAGAAAACCATTGGCTTAATATTATCAAAGTACCCCACTAATGCTTCCCGTAAGTTTGAAGCATTTCATGTGAAACTTCTGGTACCAAGAATTATGAGTCGTCCCCTGGACATCTGAGTCCTCACCACGCCTCTCTGGGCTCAGACATGTTTGTCAAATGGACATTTCTCTCTCCTTGTGGCTTCTGACCACTTGATGTAATACTAAAAGTAGGCAGCATAACCGCCCTCCCTCCTCTCCATCATTCTCCTAAATTATGAAGTTTAAAGGGACCACAATACCTCTTGCTGGGAGCCCCAAGTCTTGCTCTTTTGTGGGAAGACCACCTTTTGTGTGTGTCTTTGTTTTACCATTGATAAAATACCCAGGGAAAGTAGGAAGGGGGAATGTTATTCACCAACAGAAGGCAGAATAGGAATGAATAGACATTAAATTATACTAACAAAGAACTTTAGGGGAATAAAACTGTAATCAGTAAAAAACTGCTCACCTAGATTTTAAATTTTCAACAGGTTTAAATTTGAACTCCTAATAGAGTCTTCCAATTCTACCTTGCAGGATACCTCTTGAATGACTATCCCTAGCTGTGCTTCTCTAATGCATTAAACTTACTCTTCATTATTAAATCTTCTAAGGGTGCTAGGGCCAATCAAGTTGAAATAGAATTGCTACCATGTTATTCCAAAAAATATTAAGCAATTGCTACTAAGGAGACTTAGCTCCTTATCCTTTCAAGCTCCTCATCCTTGCTCATTAGCTCTTTAAAACCGAGGCTACAGGGGTGCCTGGGTGGCTCAATTGGGTGTCTGATTCCAGCTCAGGTCATGATCTCATGGTTCGTGGGTTCGAGCCCCGTGTTGGGCTCTGTGCTGACAGCTCAGAGCCTGGAGCCTGTTTCAGATTCTGTATTTCCCTCTCTCCCTGACCCTCCCCTGCTCACGCTGTTGCTGTCTCTCTCAGAAATAAAACAATTAAAAAAAACTTTTTTAAAATAAATAAATAAAACTGAGGCTACAATGGGGCACCTGGGTGGCTCAGTCAGTTAAGCATCCGACTTTGGCTCAGGTCATGATCTCATGGTTTGTGGGTTGGAGCCCCATGGCAGGTTCTGCACTGACAGCACAGAGACAGAAGCCTGTTTCAGATTCTGTGTCTCCTTCTCTCTCTGCCCCTCCCTGCTCACTCTCTGTCTCAAAAATAAATAAATATTAAAAAAAATTTTTTTTTAACTGAGGCTACATTTAATGACCATCATCCAGAATACCTGGGCTGGGACTTGGGATGGAGCTGTCGACTTATTTTCTTCAAAAAGCAAATTCTGAAATTTTCTCTTCATGTCCTCGTCCTGTGAAGAAATGACAAAAACTTAAGTGGGCTGTGTATGAAGAAAAGAAAATTCCTAGAAAGACAGGGCTAGGCTGCCTCTAGAAAGAGGAAGGTGGGGAAGGACACCCAGTCCATCCACCAAAAGGCAAGCTCTCGCTGAGGCTCCAGGAGGGAAAGAACCTCACCTCCTCACCTCTGCCTTCCCTGAGGATTCTAATCAGCAGTCAATGATCAATCAACACTGGCTCCATCAAACCCACATGCCTCAGAGTTGTCATTGGTGCAGAGACAACCACAGACATCAGCGGTCAACAGACCTTCAGGACCAGCATCCCAGAACCTGAGAGATGGCAATGGGGAAGCCAGAGGCTGGGACTGGATCAGTTCCCTGAGGGCTGACTCCCTGCAGCTCTCCAAATCTTTCCAGGAGGTGTCCCCTCCCCATGCCAACAATAAGGTCATTTACTGGGCCCCCCCTGAAAATTCTCCCAGCGAGTGCTACACGACTCACTAGGACTTCACAATATCCTAATGACAAAGGAAGACAGATGAACACGCCATAGCATTTCAGGGGTTCTGTGCTGCTAGAGGGAGAAGCGGGGAGAGGGAGGCATGTGCACACATGGAAATCCTGCCCGGCTGTCGGGGAGGGTAATTCCCACCTCCGGGAATGTTCACTTCTGCAAAGCCCAAGGATTGGCGTCTGGGAACCCTGAAAGGTAACCTGCAGCTCTCCCCCCCTTCAGAAAGGTGAACATCCAGGGTTAGGACGGGGCCAGCCGAACGCCTGGCTCCGCCCCTCACAAGCAGCATGTGCACAATACGGACCCACAGCTGCCTGATTCTGAAGCCCCGTGGTTCCCACTCCCCGCACCGAGCCAAGAGCAACACAGGGTGGAGGTAGTGGGGAGCACAGGACCTAGGGCTGAAGGCCTCCACCATTCAGCAGTTTGATGCGTTTAGAACTGCAGTGTTCAGGGATTAGGTCACCTGTTCTGTATCTAGGAGCTGAATCGCCCGCTTCCATCACACAGTTTGCTGCATCACTCCGTGTAGCGCCCCACTCCCCCTTGTGAGAACACCGTGTTCACCCGGATTCTACAATCTCCCTTAGGATCTCACCTGCTACATAATGCCACTCTCAAAATTCCTTCCCTTATTTCCTCCCATACCTGCTCACAGCCTTCACCAGCAACGCCCTCCCTGCCTTCCTGCCCATCCAGCTCACCCCCTTCTCATTCACCCAGTGAACAAATACTTCCTGAGCAGCCACAGGTGCCAGGCGCCAGAAAAGACACAGGTGTCGCCATGTCAGAGGGACAAAACCAACACTGAAAATGCTGCCCCCCAGTGCTATGGACTAAATTATCTCCACCTCCACCCCCTAAGTTTATGTGCTAAAGCCCTAACCTCCAGTGACTATTTGGAGACAGGACCTTTAAAAAGGTAATTAAATTAAAATGAGGCCGTTAGAGTGGGGTCACAATCCAATATGATTGATGTCCTCATAAGAGAGTGAGGGGCGCCTGGGTGGCTCTGTCAGTTAAAGCACCTGACCTTGGCTCAGATCATGATCTCGCGGTTCATGGGTTCGAGCCCCGCATCGGGCTCTGTGCTGACAACTCAGAGCCTGGAGCTGCTTCTCCAGGGAGAAGAATCTCCTGGGAGATTCTGTGTCTCCCTCTTTCTCTCTGCCCCTCCCCTGCTCGTGCTTGGGTGCGCTCTCGCGCTTTCGGTGTCTCTCTCTCTCAAAAATAAATAAATTTTGGAGGCACCTGGGTGGCTCAGTCAGTTAAGTGTCCGACTTTGGCTCAGGTCATGATCTCACGGTTCATGGTTCAAGCCCTGCCTCGGGCTCTGTGCTGACAGCTAGCTCAGAGTCTTGGAGCCTGCTTCAGAATCTGTCTCTCTCTCTGTCCCTCCCCTGCTCACGCTGTCTCTCTGTCTCTCTGTCTCTCTCTCAGAAATAAAACATTTAAAAATAAATAAATTTTTAAAAAATTTATAAAAAGAGAAAGAGACACCAGGGATTTAAGCACAGAAAAAAGACCATGTGAGGACAGAGAGAAGACAGCCACCCACAAGGCAAGGAGAAAGACCTCAGTAGAAACCAGATCTGCCAACACCTTGAAATTGGGTCTTCTAGCCTCTTGAACAGTGAGGATATGAATTCCTGTCGTGGAAGCCACCCAGTCTATGTTATTTTGTTACAGCAACTTCAGCAAACTGATACACCCATGTCATCCCCAGGCCAGTGGGCCTTTAGATGCTCTTCATATTGTGTGAACCTGTGAGCACCTGAAGCCCCACAGACGGTGGCCCTATTTCATCCTGAGGATCCCCCCACACTCTGCACCTACCCTTGTATCCCACTGCTCTGTTGTGACTGCAGTCGGGGTGGGCCCCCACCCAGACCATCAGCTCCCCAAGTCAAGGACCTAACTTACTCTTCTCTGTATCCCCAGTAAGTGCTGGCACATGAACTCATTAACTGTCCTCTGAAAGAATGCATGCATGAGGAGATGAAGTCACACCCCAATGCCCCAGATGGCAGCTCTTCAGTACAGACAAACAGAACTGACCACAAGCCTATTTTGGCCTGTACTTAAATAAGTCATCAATTAACAATAACATAGAAAAGGAGCTCATTAAAGATGACAGGTAATAATGGGCTATCTGTACTGTAAATACCCTTCCTTTGAGACCTCTACAATCTATTCAAAAATATTAAACTGTAATATGCCTCAAAGACAAGGAGGAAGGAATTCTCTATTTCAAGAAGTAAATAGGAGGCCAAGAAAATGGATGTAAAGGATGTTCCGCAAACTGAACTGTTAGTAACAAGAGAGACTGGAACTCACATTCCAAACACTCGGTCCAGGGCCAGACCCACAAAACCATTTGGCTTCTTCAAAAACACTGGATTTTCCCAAAATAAAACCTACACTATCACTAGCAGATGATTTATGTGGGCAGTATCTGCACTCTCGTCCTCACTCAGTGTTCGTTCTACCTTTTGCAGCAGAAACACAATGTGGACAAGAGAGTATTCAAGTTGAGACCCTGTGGCAAGGCTGAACTTCACCTTATCCTCAGTTGTTAGTAACAGTTTTCTTTCGAGACAAACAAGAAAAATAGGCTATGCTCATTCGTAAATTTCAGGCGGCTACAGACCCTGTTCCCTGGCCTAACTGGCAAGCTCCATTTGCTTCAAGGCAAACACAGCCCCTCGGCCTCCACATCTGGCCCCAAGAGTTTCCCTATTAGGGCACATAAAAAGAGCCAAGAGGCATGTTTTTCTTTTTCATCAAAATTAAATCCCCACATGCAAAGGCACCCTTTGTTTCCAAATTCCTTTTCTCCAGGGTCCTGCTGTTTCAAATCTGTGTGGTCTATTAAGTGCTAAATCATCTGACAGATTTCTTCTGGGGTGGGTGGGGGGAGAGACTGCTGTTTCCAGGGCAATCACCCAAACAAATGTATCTACTTTTTTTTTTCTTTTAAGGATTTGTTGTTCTCAACCTGAGCTAGCCTGAGCAAAATTGTTAAGTGTGGAGGGCTGGAACAGAGCAAGAATAGAGGCAGTCTTCCCGGAGTTCCGGAAGCACAGTACTGAGGATCGATGGTCCCAAGGAACTCCTTGCACCAGGAGATCCCCACAGTACTTGAGCCTCTAGCTCAGGCTAGCTGGTCAAGTTCCCCATCCCCATGGGAAACAGACCAAATGGAAGTTAACAAAACTGGGTATGGCTGCGCTTGAATGGAACGCACTTAACAGAAGGTCTGACATCCGTCAGAAAACCTGCCCCACGCTGGAGCTAACTCTAAAACCAAAGATTAGTCCAGCAAAGCCACAAAGGACTTCCACATCTGGCAGCTAGAATGAGGTTGGGGTATAATCTAACAGCAGTCACAACCCCTTGGAGGGACACATAGGTAATAAAGACTTCAAAGGTGCAGGTGACTTTTCAGTAATGGCACGTTTATTCACCATGACTAAGAAGTGGGACCCTTAGTGGCACCTGGGTGGCTCAGTCTGTCGAGAATCCGACACTTGATTTTAGCTCAGGTCATGACCTCACAGTCATGAGACTGTGAGCCTGCTTAAGATGTTCCTCCTGCCCCTCCCCTACCCCCCCAAAAAAAGTGGGACCCTGTATGCCCAATTACTTAGGCTTAAACAAATAGCCAGATCCTCCCCCAGAGAATTTGCCCTCCTGCTCCTCCCTCCCGTTCCCATGAGGTAAGGCAGCTGGAATGCGGCCAATGCCACCTGTTCAGGGTGGGAGGTTTGAGGAAAGAGGTTGGAAAACCCCAGGGGGGTGGGGGTGGGAGGTTTCCAGCTTTAGAACAATCTCTCAAAGTACCACAGCCAAACTGCACATTCAGGGAACCCGAATTAAGACAGACCCTAAAGTGAGCCTGTCCATCCCAAGAGCCACAAGTTAGGTTGAGAAGGTTGTACCCAAAGACACACCTATACTCACAGCCCATATACACACATAAACATACCCGACACACTTAAAACTCAATCTCAAGCAAGCGCATTAAACAGACTCAACAAAGCAAACCTGTTTCCATCTTCTTCCTCGTCCCTCAGGCACAGCTGAGAGCTGCCTATATAGTTTATGCTAGCAAGCACTGCCCTATACCCACCTGAAGCCACGGGTGTCTTAAAGCTTCTTCCGTCGTAAAACGCACCTTTGGATCCACTATCAACAACTTCTTGACAAGGTCCAGAGCTAAAGCAATAGGATCATTTATCACATCACAGTGAAAAAGGTAGATCCAGTAAATCAGCAAAATTAAAGTATGCCAGAACCACAGGCCAACATTCAGAAAGAGAGAGGGGGGCCAAGGTCATTGTGAGCCAGCAGGTGTGGTGGGCAGGGCCCCCAGGCCACCCCATTCTCTGTATTCAGAGCTCTCAGAGAACACCAGGAATGACCTTGAATGCCCCCCATCTCTCCTTGCTTGCACATCACGACCTCTTCACCCCCTGTTCCCGCAACTCGTTGCTGGATTCCAGTTCAAGCTAATTAAATCTGAACTTCTACCTAGTTCTAAGATGCCCAGGACGTTCGGCCAACTCTCCTGAGACCCATGGACTGACAGTGAGAGTTTCTCAGCCAGCAGCAGGTTCCTTGCAACTGCAGGCTTGGCAAAAACAAAGCCTGACAGCAAGCAACATACCAGGGCTGGCTTTTATATTGCAACAATATTATTCCTTTGACATTCTAAGATTTAATAGAATCACCTGTATTACTTGACATTTAGCTTCAGTTTCCTACTTTTCCTTTTGAGAATTACAAAGTTACACTTTTACATCCTAAAACACAGAGTAATTACTTTAGCTCTTACATGCTCACTCACAGGAGACTTTGAAACTTATGATTTTGTATGTTTAAATAGGTACCAGGCACTTCCTTGTATTCCATTTACCCCCACAAAAACCCTTTAAGAGTTTAATGTACCCGCTTTACATATAAAGGAAAGGGTGACTCAGAGAGGTTATGTATCTTGCCTAAGGTCACATAGCTAGGAAGTAGCCAACCCAAAACATGAGCCTCACTCAGCTTGCTTGTGGAGCCCATGTTCCAATAACTTCCTTTGCCCCTCCAAAGGTGCAAAACAAACAACAGAAGATAAGAAGTAACAGGAGAAACATAATAATTTGAAAAGAAATTCCCACCATGGTACACACATATTTTACCAAATGACAAATCTGTAACCTTTTCATATCCATACCCTTCTCTGAGACCTCTGCCCAGACTTCAGGAATGAAGTTGAATTTTCCACTGGTGATCTGATCCTTCAAGGACACTTGAGTCTTATGCTCCGAGAAAGGTGGATACCCACTAAGGCTTAACATTGGTAGAGAGAGAAGGGAAAAGAAATCAAGTAGCATTCTCAGTGGCAATTTGGACATATAGATTAAATTTTTCTTTAAATCAATGGTCAAAAAAAGTCACCCAAATTAAACACAAGCTATCTACCTGGACATGTTTCTGATTTCACCTAATTACCTCCAACCAGACTCTGAAGCAATGAAACGTTTCTTACCAAATAAAAAGAATAACTCCTAAACTCCAGCAATCCACAGCTCGGTTATATCCGGCAGTCCCAAAGGAATTAAGAACCTCAGGAGCCAGGTAGGTAGGGGTACCACATAATGTTCTCATGAGAGAGGTCTCCCCCAAAATCTTAGACTGCCCAAAATCAGTAATCTAAAATTAAGGACAAAAGGGAATCATTTTTAATGGTGAAATAAATTTAAAGATTAGCATAGTCTGCCAGTCCCAAAAGCCATGCAGGCTAGATCAGTTCCTATCCTAGACAGTCCATGCCTATTGTTAATCCGGAATTTTGTTTAAACTAAAATTTCCAAGCCAAGGATGCTCGAGGCTTTTTCTCCAATTTATCTGTGGTTCTCTGTAATCTTATAAAAAGTTTGTAACCCTTATCACAGACTCTAGGGTCCTAATGAGTTATTCATGATTTTTCTTCAATATTCCAACATTGAATTACCTAAGGAGCTTGGAAAAAATACTTGGTACCTGGATGCCACCTGCAGTGGTTCTGAGATGAAGCCTGGGTGTTGTGACTTTTCTTTATTCTTTCAATCAAAAGGAGATTCTATAGTGAAGCCAGGATTGGGAAGCACACCTTAGAAAGCAGGGGAAGCTCGGAGATATGATTCTCTCATCCATCTAGACCCCTCCTTCCATTTTCTGAACAAAAGTGGCTCATATACAGTGGAGCTCAGCAAATGCCCATTAGAATCTGGATCAGAGCAATACCACCTGATCTCTAAAATAACTGCTAATAATGGAAAGGCCAAATTCTCTACCTTTTTATGTTCCCACTTTTTACTTGATGAATTTTTAAAGTTTATGAACAGATATCTGGGCTGGCCAAAAAGAATTTTCTTACCTTTATAAGACAGTCCTCTTTTTGAGATGAGAGTAAAACATTCTCTGGCTTTAAGTCCCGATGTATAATGCCATTTTCATGAAGATACTGTACAGAAAGGAAGGCATGACCCATGGGTTTATGGAGTAGGTATGTGAGTAAAGACAGACAGACATGGCACCCACCCACCCACCCACCCACACACACACACACACAAACACCCCTTACAGCTGGATTGAAATCGTATAAGCCAGGTTACTCACAACCATATTACGCCAAATCATAGGAAACTACTGAGTAATAGGCTTAGTGTTTATAAATTTGTTTTCAGGAAAATCTTTGGGGGCACCTGGCTGGCTCAGTCAGTAGTAGATCATACCACTCTTGATCTTGGGGTTGTGAGCTTGAGCCCCACATTGGAGACTATTTTTTTAAAAATCTTTAAAAAGTAGGAAAAATGAAAACTGCAGCTTATGACAACAGACCATTTCACTCTTCAAAATAATAAATATCCCTTTGCAAAGGCAGAAATCTAAGGTGTCAATATCAATAATAAAAATGTAAATGGGTGATTAAAGTATTTTGAGAATTTATTAAAGTAAACCATAAAAATTCCACTGAAATAATGTATTTGGTCATTCTCTTCCTGAGAATTTTTTTTAAAAAATTTAATGTTTATTTATTTTTTTAATTTTTTTTTTGTTGTTGTTGTTGTTTTTTATTTCTAGGAGAGGGAGAGACAGTGTGAGCAGGGGAGGGTCAGAGAGAGAGAGGGAGTCACAGACTGAAATAGGCTCCAGGCTCTGAGCCGGCAGTCAGCACAGAGCCCGACGCGGGGCTCGAACCCACGAACCGCGAGATCATGACCTAAGCGAAAGTTGGCGCTTAACCGACTAAGCCACCCAGGCGCCCCTAATGTTTATTTATTTTTAATAAATAAAAATAGAGAGACAGAGACACAGCGTGAGCAGGGAAGGGGCAGAGAAAGAGGGAGACACAGAACCCAAAAGAGGCTCCAGGCTCTGAGCTTTCAGCGCAGAGCCGAACACGGGGCTTAAACTCACCCGCTATGAGATCATGACCTGAGTGAAAGTCGGACGCTCAACCAACTGAGCCACCCAGGCACCCAGATCTCATGTTTTGTGAGACTGAGCCCCATGTCAGGCTCTGTGCTGACAGCATGGAGCCTGCTTAGGATTCCTCCTTCTCTCTCTGTCCCTCCCTGCACATGTGCTTGCTTTCGCTCTCTTTCTCTCAAAATAAATAAACTTAAAAAAAAAAAAAAAGAACTGAGTGAGGGCTTCTCTTACCTGTACAGCCAGGAGCATCTGATAAAAATAGAGCTTGCACGTAGCTTCTTTCAGGCGTTTATTCCCCACCACCCTGTCAAACAGCTCTCCTCCTTCCATCCTGAAACAAACAGGCAAAGCAGGGGGGTGGTTCCTGGATGGAAACTCACTTGGAGGGAAGATAATAACACAAACAAAGCAAACTCATGCAGACAGGCAAAGAGCTGCCTTTTTTATTCACTCATGAGGACAAGCAATGAGGTAGTAATTCTCCTCTCCACAATGAAGATGTCCTCGTTGGAAACTAAGGAGTGGGGAAAGATGGAAGGAAGGGGCAGTGGGCGGTAGGCACTTGGGAGCTTTTAAGAATCTGACTCAGTAGGGGCGCCTGGGTGGCTTAGTCGGTTGGGCGTCCGACTTTCGCTTAGGTCATGATCTCGTGGTTCATGGGTTTGGGCCCCGCGTCGGGCTCTGTGCTGACTGCCAGCTCAGAGCCTGGAGCCTGTTTCAGTCTGTGACTCCCTCTCTCTCTGACCCTCCCCTGCTGGCGCTGTCTGTCTCTCTCCTAGAAATAAATCAAAAAAAAAAAAAGAATCTGACTCAGTAGAGGGGAGGTGGAGCCTAAGAGTCTGCATTTTCATCACACACCCCAGGTGATTCTGAGACTGGGACAGAGCAGCAAACAGGAGCCCACAGACAACAGACCCCAGTCCCCCCCACCCCCCCATTCCTAGCTCTGTAGCTTTGGGCAAGTTACATACCCTCTCAGAGCTTATTTCTGCCTCCTAAAAAAATAGGGACAATCCTTCCCCTACCTTGATGGCTGTGGTAAAAATTAAGAGAATTCAGGTAGGTAAGGCATAAGTGGCTGCTTGGTGGGGTTATCCAATCCCTCTGAATTTCAGTTTCCTTTTCTGTAAAGTGGGGCTAAAGACCCTCACCCATCAGTAACCTGTAAGTAACATGGATGACTGTTATGAAGGGTAAATGGGTCAATCCATGTGAAATGTTTAGAACAGCAATTGGCTCATAGTAAGTAATTAGTAATCAGTGACTATTATTATACTGTTACTCTTTTAACTAGGCCCAGTTAGGGGCACCTGGGTGGCTCAGTTGGTTAAGCGGTCGACTTCAGCTCAGGTCATGATCTCATGGTTCATGAGTTCAAGCCCTATGTCGGGTTCTGAGCTGACAGCTCAGAGCCTTGAGCCTGCTTCAGATTCTGTGTCTTTCTCTCTCTCTGCTCCTCCCCCACTCACAATCTGTCTCTGTCTCTCAAAAATAAACATTAAAAAGTTTAATAAAAAAAAACACTACATCCAGTTAGACAGCAACAAATATTTCCTTAAGCACCACAGGGACCATCCAGTCTTTCCTGAAGCTGTTTACTATAAAATCTTACTGGTCATCCTCTTTAGCCTGGTACCACTCAGGAGCAAAGCCTTGCTGGTCTGCTTCAACAGCCACTATATATTTATGAAGGAATGAACATCAAGACAGGCCCCTTCCAGAAATGAGCCAGGAAATTATTTTGGTCACACCACAAAAGACAGGACTTTGTGGTTACCGAGAAAACTAGCAAGTAAACCAGCAGCGAAAAGATAATCAGGTGTCCCCATGCCGCTAAGCACTGTGATCGAGAGCAGAGATATCCACCCAGGCAGGTATGTCAAAGTATAATATCCACCAGTGATTGAACAACTTTGTGTGCCAGGCACTCTGCTGGGCACTTTCCATCCTTCATAGTATTTAATCCTTATGACTCTGCATATGGGGGTATTACTATTACCATCACCACCACTCCCCTCCCGCCACCAACACTACAAAAATAAGACTGGGGAACATGAAGTAAACTAACTAACTGCGAGTGGGATTCAAACCCAGGCCTCAGACCCAGGGCCTGGAACCTCTACGCCATGTGCCTTAAACACTGGAGGGATTTTAGAATCAGTACTAACCCCACACGCACACTTTGTGGGCGCCACCCCCACATACATATGACGAGGGTCCCCACGATGAGAAATGTGATCCAGCATTAGATTCTTTGGTGGTTTACAACCACTTGAATGGAAACAAATAGAAAAGTTTATTACTTACAATTCCAAAACAATGTAATAATCTTCAGCCTCAAAAAAGTCTTTGATCTTGATGATACAAGGCTAAGAGGGGAAAAAAAGAAGAAAAGTAGCAACAAAGTCCCAAGAGGAAAACCCAGGAGCAGAATGGAGGCATTTGCCCCCTGCCTCAAGGCACTCTGAAGTTCACATAGCAGAAAAGGCAAAACAGCCTGTCTGCACAGAGCCTGATGAAGAGCTCAAACTCATGACCCCTGAGATCATGACCTGAGCCAAAATCAAGAGTTGGACACTTAGCCAAATGAGCCACCCAGGCACCCCTAATATGATTTTATACTTAGAAAGCACACTTATTGTTTTTACAATATGAAGAATAGACAGTAGAGTTGAGTGGTCAAAGATGTGGTAAGTATCTATCAGGGACATACCCCACCCCCAAGCAGAGAGAAGGCTTGTAGTTATTATCAAAATTAAAGGGAAGGGACACCTGGGTGGCTCAGTCGGTTAAGGGCCTAACCTCAGGTCATGATCTCGCGGTTCATGGTTCATGAGTTCGAGCCCTGAGTCAGGATCTGTGCTGACAGCTCAGAGCCTGGAGCCTGCTTTGGATTCTGTGTCTCCCCCTCTCTCTGTCCCTCCCCTGCTCATGCTCTTTCTCTCAAAAATGAATAAACATTTTAAAAAAATTTTTTTTATGTTTTATTTATTTCTGAAAGAGAGAGCGTGAGCAGGAGAGGCTCAGAGAGAGAGGGAGTCACAGAATCCAGAGCAGGCTCCAGGCTCTGAGCTGGCTGTCAGCACAGAGCCCGACATGGGGCTCAAACCCACAAACAATGAGATCGTGACCTGAGCCAGAGTCAGAAGCTTAACCTACTGAGCCACCCAGGAGGAAAAAAAAAATTTTAAGTAAAGGGAAGAGAGTTACACGATTTCTAGATTTTACAGTAAAAAGAGTAGCAAAACTGGCCAGAGTGACTGTCCTACAAAGCAAATTTCATCACATCCACTGCTCTGGTTAAAATCCTCCAAGTAGTATGCGGTACCTGGGTGGCTAAGTCTGTTAAGCATCCAATTGTTGCTTTCAGCTCAGGTCATGATCTCATGGTTCATGCGATTGAGCCCTGCATCCATCTGTTCTGACAACATAAAGTTGCTTAAGATTCTCTCTCTCCCTCTCTCTCTGCCCCTCCCCTGCTCTCTATCTCTTAAAATAAATAAACGTTAAAATCTCCCAAGTAGTAGCTTCCCATAATGAACCATTAAACAACAGTGAACAGATGCCCCGCTGCTTCCTCCAGCACAATGGATCCTGGAAACATAATGCCAAGTGGAAAAGACAAGTCAGGAAAGACTTCAGAGTATAGGAAGTAGCTTCAATTGCATGGTCAAGTTTTCAGTCTTTTAGATTTTTTATTTTATTTTACTTTTTTTTTGAGAGAGAGAGAGAGAGAGAGAGAAAGCATGAGCAGGGGAGGAACAGAGAGAGAGAGAATCCCAAGCAGGCTCAGCAGTGCTAGCTCAGAGCCCAGAGTGGGGCTCAAACCCACTAACAGTGAGATCATGGCCTAAGGCAAAATGAAGAGTTGGACACTTAACCAACTGAGCCACCCAGGTGCCCCTCAAGTTTTCATTCTTAAGTTGAATGGTGAGTTCTAAGGTATTTGTTTCATCATTTTGCTTCATAATTTATTGTTTTACATGTGCCAAATGTTATATAATTTAAACATATTTAAAGGAAGGAAAGGAAACCAATCAGGAGGGGGAGATGGAAGGAAAGATAAGAAAGGCAGAAAGTAAAACAAGAGGAAAGAAAACCTTTGGAAATCTAACTTTCAGGAGGATTAGCAAACCCTGGAGACCCAGCCATGTCCTGCCCCTGCGCCCCACCACGGCCAGATCTCCTGCACCTGGGCCCAGGCATCCTCCTCTCCAGGCCATAAAACACCCCGCCTGCCCCAGACTCCCTGTGTTCTTTCCCAATGTCACACCTGTGGTTGCTGCGCTCCCACCTGCTGATCCAGCCCTTTCGGCACACCTGGCCTCCAGCATCAGGCCCTCACTCAAATGTCACCCTTGGAATGCATCCACAGTGCCCCGCATTGGTTCTCATCTTTGTGGCCTCATGCTGCATCTTCAAGATCTGTCTCCCCATCAGACTGCGAGCTCCAGGAACGCAGAAACGGGAAATTAACTCCCACCATGGGTCTCCTTTCATCAGGTCCTTGGCAGGCTGAGTCAAGTCTTATTTCTCTTTCTAACACCAACATTGAGCGTAGCAGCTGGCACACAGGAGACATTCATGTGCTGCACAGACTAATACGAACAGCAGCACTAATAGAAACATGACCCACTGAGGGCGGACTCTGCCACCACATTTTAGTTGTGGCACACACACCGTGAGAGTGACGCTGAGAGCAAACCAGCAACACCACTCCTTACCTAAGATCATAACATACTTGGCTCTGCACCACTAGCTGTTCCTGTCACAAGAATGAAGACACTGGATATGCACTGTAATATTACATTAAAAGGAATGCAAAGGGGAACTAAAATTTTCATATACTGTCACAAGAAGGCTACAGCCTATCTAACATTGATAGGGGCTCCTGGGATGCTCAGTCGGTTAAGAGTCCAATTTCAGCTCAGGTTATGATCCCATGGTTCGTGAGTTTGAGCCTGCTTGGGATTCTCTCTAGATCATATGCATGTGATACCTTCATATAATAAAGAAGCAGAAAAAAAGGCACACATGGAAAAGGAATAGGAGATCAGAGCAACAGATGAGAGCTGCTTGGTTCTGTCTGGCATCATGAGACAGGGCCGGTGCCCACTTGGGCATGGCCTGGTCTGGGAGCTGGCAGAGCATGAGGAGGTACCCAACAGTCAGAGCCTGCGGGAGCTGCCTCCTCTAAGACGCCACCATCTCTAGGGCCGTTCGTTGGCTGCAGCATTGCAGCTGAAGGGGTCTCTCATGAATGAGAGGCTACTACCCTAAGCCCTCTACTTAGATCATACAGGGAGAAGTTTAGGGAATGACAGTGATCTCTCCAGACCGCAAAACATTCCCCCAAGCATGTTCCCCATGTGCAAGGCTTGGCAAGCACATCTCATCGAATTCCCACACTGACCTTTAAGGTATGTATCTGCATTGTCTCCACTGCACAGATAAGGAAACAGAGACGTTGAAAAGTGAAATGACTTTCTTAGAGCCAGGAGGCCAGCAAGATGGGCATGGGAAACCAGGTCTGTCTCCCCATTAGGCTGAAACTGGAGGAGGGGAGGGATGGCCAAGTCCATTTGTGCTCGCCATTCCCCTTCTCCCCCTCCCCGGGCTAGAAGACAGGCTGGCACGGTACATGTCTAACAACAGACTGAATCAATGCCTGGCTCCAAATGCCAGGCTCTGCTGGGCTACCAGGCTCTACTCATTATCCCTCAAATGCACTCATAAGCCTGTACTTCATTTCCAAGAGCTTTCCACATGCCCTTGTAAACTGCCAAGAAATTAGCTCCAGAGATCTTTTTTGAGGGTTCTCAATTCCTCTCGACTGCACTGGACATTGGATTTGTGTAAATGTTATGTTTGGGGATCCTCTGATATCAGAAAAAAACTCTCTGAGGATTCTAAGTGTTTATCTTAGGAGTATGTTTGAAGCAACCCCACCCCAGAAAATTAGAGGGCTCCTCTTTTTAACAAAAGATTCCAGATCCCTTGGGGAGACAGGAAGGCTAATTCAGGGGGTGCATGGGTGTCTCAGTCAGTGAGCATCCAACTTCAGCTCAGGTCATGATCTCATGGTTCATGGGTTTGAACCCCCCATCTGGCCCTGTGTTGACAGCTCATAGCCTGGAGCTTGCTTTGAATTCTGTGTCTCCTTCTCTCTCTGTCCCTACCGGCCCCACTTATTCTCTCTCTCTTAAAAATAAACATTACCAAAAAAAAAAAAAAAGGCAGACTCACTATCCAGTGAGACAAGGTCATCATTGCACAAAAAAGATAGGAACTATTTACACCCACTGAGGTAAACAGAAATCAGCACAACCAAAAGGTATCTAGAGGTACTGAAACTTCCAGTATAATTAAACCAAATTTACCAAATTGACACTGTCTTCCCATAAACAATATGAGATAAAATATTAAGGAAATTTACCATGTGTTTGAGACCAAAAAAAAAAAATCACTCAGTGGAAATACAATAGTTATTTAATCATGAAATCTTTATACAGTATTGTCCTCTCAAATTTCAGGGCAAAGCTTTTCCCAGCTAAATTATAGCTAAACACATACACCCATACATGTGTACCCACACATGTGTATACATGTACACACACACACACACATACATTTAAGTAACCCAAGTTAACAACTAACTTGATTAACTTGATTACACTGAAATACTTTGTACTCCACCCATATTTTGAGAGGAATGAATGTAAGTAAGTCTGGGTCATATTTTACAGCAATACTTACATGATTTAGTTTTTTCAAAATTTCTATTTCTGTTTCAACATTGAGAGCTGGATCCTTTGATAAAAAAAAATAACATTAAAGTTTACTACATATAATAATAGTCAATACTTGGAAAATAATTATTTAAAACTTATTAGAGTAAAAGCTGTCTGAGTTCCACACTCAGCCCTACTAATCAAGGATTAGAGGTCGATCAATTAAATAACTCCCCCTATAAAATCACTGAAAAGTGCTTGGCAAATAGTAAGCATTCAGTAAACAACAAGGCCCTATGTTAACGTCTTTATTTAAGAGTCATTTTGGGGTGCACCTGGGTGGCTCAGTCAGTTAAGCATCAGACTCTTGATTTTGGCTCAGGTCATAATCTCATGGTTTGTGAGTTTGAGCCCCACGTCAGGCTCTGCACAAACCCTGCAGAGCCTGCTTGGGATGCTCTTTCTCTCTCTCTCTCTCTCTCTACCCCTCTCTCCCCTCCCCTTCTCATGCTCTCTCTCAAAATAAATAAATAAACTTATCATTTAAAAAAGAAAAAAAATCATTTTACTTAATAAGTCTCATAGTCTCAAAGTGAACTGGGTTCTAGAATTATCCCCATTTCACAGATGGAGTAACTGAGGCTCAGAGAAAGGAAGCCACTTGCTCCAGTTCTCACAGCCAGAAACAAGTGTGTTTCCACTGTTCTCATGCTTAAACCTGGTAAGTTCTGTCTCTGCCTCTCTCTTTTTTTTTTTTAAGTTTTTATTGGAATTCCGATTAGTTAACATACAGTGTAATATTAGTTGTAAGCTCGGTCTCTCTGGCTGTGGAATTTATACTCGTAAAAGTGATACAACAATAAACACCACAGACAAGAGGTATTTAATTAAATTATATAAAGAAAATGTCAAGCCAAATTTCTAATAATAGAGCAGACACAGGTTCCAATTTACTGCAGACTAACATATCTACGGAGACACCAACGAGAGGAAGCATCAGGGGACCGATGTTGCTCTCTGTTCCAATTCGAAAAGGATGAATCAAGTTACTCAACCTCAAGGGCTGCACCCTCCAAAGCAAAGAGGATATAGAATTACATATTTATGTAAAATGGACTTCGGCTAAGAAACCCAGATGTTTAATTTTAAAAGCCTGCCTCTTCCTGTAAGCTGTTAAACTCATTAGTCAGGGCATACTCTGATGATAGAGAGGTCTAAAAGAGTCCAATCTGATTTGAAAGATGAAATTAAGAGGTAAAATTTTGCTCCAAGTCTTCAAGAATGGTCGGTATTTTCTTCCCCACCACACCCCCCTCCCCAACAGGAAACAAATCCAGAATCACAGGGGAAAAAGATCTGTAGCAAAGTGAACACAGAAAGGAAATTCCTCTTGCCATGTGAAAATGGCATTGTCTTGGGGGCAGGGGGAATTGATCTTTAAAGAATGTTAGAGTATAATGGCCAGAAACAGCTGGCCACAAAGGAAAATGTGATTAGAGACCTCATTTTACATTACTCTGTTGTGGGGGGAGGTGTTGAAAGACCAACACATTTGACTATTTCACCAATGCGGTAAATGTATATTACAGAGAATGCAATATAATGAACAGCTACTATACAGAGACTATTAAATTATTAGGATTTTTAAAAATCTATTGATGCCAAGGTATTCACCGCTTCATTATTGGAAAGAACAAAGGATTAGAAATTACATAAATGATCAAACAGAGAAAAGGGTGAATTACAATAAAGTTCATGAAATAGAGGCTTAATTATCCAAAAGCATCAATTTGGGGAAAGTTTATGCATTAATGCTTATGTGGAAAAGTAGAACACAAAATTGTATATACAGTATGATTTCAACCATCTAAAAATGCAAATTTGTATGAACAAGGACTAGGAGGAAAAAGAAAACTGGAAACAGCTGTGGAGTTACAATGGTGGGCTATAGCTTGGTTGTTTTTTCCCCTATGTCTCCTTTCTTTTTTTTTTTAATTTTTTTTTTTTTGAGAGAAATAGAGAGCAAGAGGGAGAGAGAGAAAAAGAGAGAACGAGCAGGGGAGGGGCAGAGAGAGGAAAGAGAGAATCCCAAGCAGGTTCTGTGCTACCAGTGCAGAGCCCCACATGGGGTTCGAACTCATGGCCTGAGCTGAAATCAAGAGTCGGACACTTAACTGACAGAGCCACCCAGACATCCCCCAATTTCCTTTCATGTACTGTAAAAACTTATAACAACCTGGGGGGAGAAAAAAAAAACTTCCTGCTGGTACATTATTATGTACAACAAAATATTTTTTGAACCAAACTATGGATAAGTAACTTTCTAGGTTAACTGAATATATTCAAAATATTTCAATGCTATTTAATACAAATTCACATACGTAAACAATGAATCCTTCCTGACACTGAAAATCACCATTCTAGGGGCACGTTGGTGGCTCAGTCAGTTAAGCATTTGACTTCGGCTCAGGTTGTGATCTCACTGTTTGTGCATTTGAGCCTGGCATCAGGCTCTGCACAGTGCAAAGCTTGCTTGGGATTTCCCTCTTTCCCTCTCTCTCTGCCCCTCCCCTGCTTGCTCTCCCTTTTTCTCAAAATAAATAAAAACTTAATTAAAAAAAGAAAAAAGAAAAGCACCACCATAAAATTATTTGGGTAAGTTCAGAAGTGTTAAAAATCAGGTGAGCATCACAAACACGGGTACTTACTGCCTCTCTCTCAGGGCCAACAGCAAACTTCCTCTTGCTGATGATTTTTATGGCTACTTTCTTACATGTTTTCCTTTCAAAAGCTAGCTTCACCTCACCACAGGCACCACTACAGACAGAAACATGAAATGATCAGTTGTCAGAATGGTTCATCACTCCTGAACTGGGCTTAACACTTTAGCCCAGATCAGTTTATAAGTTAAACACTGTCCACATACAACCCTTCCATTGTCCCTGTTTTCAAACAACACAATGAAACCTCACCAATGTAAAATGTCAAGGGCATAAGTGAATATGGACCATCCAACAGCACTGAGTCAGCTCCAAATTCCACTTTTTGAGCTGAGTGATACAGACTTAAGTACTACTGGCACCCCAGAATGTGAAATCCTCAGACAGACACTAAGAACAAATAAGACGGAAGTTACTTATCCTAGAAGTAGAGAAACATCACATAGAACAAAGTCCTAGAAAAAAAATGAGTGCCTGACACAAGTTACAGCAGATAGCTGTAACTGCAAATGAATTATTTTCATTGATACGTTCTTTCTTATTCAAACGAAGTGTCATAGCTGATGCCATGAACTGCGCCCTAAATAAAATCACAATAACTAAGAACCAAAAGTATTACACAATTAACCTAATTGCAGCAAACTCTTAAAGACTTGCAATTAACTGGGACACCATAATGGAAGAGGAATAATATCCAGGATACAGGTAACCCAATGGGCTCTGCTCTCCAAAGCTTGGGTCAGCCCAATGGCTACTCAACTATCAACCATTCATTACACGTCCCAAGTAGACTATAACTATTTGGGAGTTTGGAGTGGGATGATGAGTTCGTCAAGACATCCTTTTTATCGTGTATTTTGTATATACATAAAATTTATCACTGTTATCATTTTAAAATCTACAACTGGGGTACATTAACTGGTAGCATTAAGTCCATCCACAATGCTGTGCAACATCACCCTCATCTTGCTCCAGAATTTTTTCATGAGACTAAATGGAAACCCCATCCCCATTCTACTCTTTCCCCAGATGCTAGGAGCCACTAATCTGCTTTGTCTCAATAGATTTGCCTGTTCTGAATATCCCATATCAATGAAATCACACAATATGTGGCCCTTTGTATCTGGCTTCTTCCACTCAGGATGTTTTCAAGGTTCACCCATGCGTGGGTTGGTAGTTCATTCTTTTTTATAACTAAGTAATATCTCATTGTATGAATAAATCACATGTTGTTTACCTATTTGGGGTGTTTCCACCTTTTGGGTACATGCTGTGAACACATATGCATAAATTTTTACTTGAACACCTATTGTCAACCTAGGGAGGGGTATTATATACCCACAAGGGGAATCATGGGTCATAGGGTAATTCTATGCTTAACTTTTTGAGAAACCAAGAAACTATTTTCCACAGTGGCTACACCATCTTACCTTCCCACCAGTAGCGTATAGGGGATCTGATTTCTCTACATCCTCACAAACACTTACTACCTTGCACTTCTTTACCATGGTCATCCTAGGGGCTGTGAAGTAGTATCCTCTGTGGTTCTGATTTGCATTTCCCTCATGATAAATGATGCTGAGCATCTTCTCACATGGTTTTTGCTCATTTGTAGATCTTTGGAGAAGTCTATTTAAATCCTGTGCCCATTTGTAAATTGGGTTGTTTTTATTCTTGAGTTATAATAGTTCTTTTTTATGAGTACTAGATCCGTATCAGATAAATGATCTGCAAATATTTTCTCTCATTCCATGGGTTGTATTTCACTCCTCTGATGATGTCTTGATGCACTAAAGTTTTTAAATTTGATGAAGTCTAATTTATCTATTTTTCTTTCCTTTGTGGCTTGTGCCTCTGATGCCATAATTAAAAAACCACTGCCAGGGCACCTGGGTGGCTCAGTCAGTTGAAAGTCCGACTTCACCTCATGATCAGAGTTACCCCTGTTTTCTTTTTATAGCTTTATAGCTTTATCTCTTACACTTAGTTTTATTTTTCCTTTTGAGTTAATTTTTGTATATGGTGTGACATAATGGTCCCTGTAACTATTATTTTTTAAAATGTGCTCAAAACACTTTCTAATTCCCCTTCTAAAACAGTCACCTTTTGCCTGAGAAACCTTCCCTGAGTCAATATAGCTCTAACGGAGAGCCTATAAGAGTACCATGGGATGGACCATGTAACCAAAATTGAGCCAAACAACGTTTCCCCTGGAATCAAATGCTGATGTTGGGGAAGTTCTCTGCAGTGGTTTCTACAAGGTAGAAAATATGAATGTGGGGCTTCTGGAAGCCATTTTTTCTGCCACATGGAGAAAGCAAATCTATAGGAAGACAATTGATAGTAGCTAAATTAATAGATGAAGCCAGTGCCCTGGCAACACTGGAGGACCCTTAAATCTAGCCACAGATACAGCCACACAGGTCATCAGAATTCAGTGACAGAAAGCCCTAAAGTCCACCTGGTCCAGTCGCACCTGAAATCAGCCATGCCCATGTGCCTCCTAGTTACAAGAGCCAGTAAATTTCTCTTCTTACCTGACTCATGTGAGTTGTTTCTGTCACCTGATAGAAGTTAGATTTCTGTTGAATCCTCCCTTAGGAAAAATCAGAGTCCTATACATTTCTTAGGGGTGGGCACAAATCTGGCTATAAACTTCCAAGCACCAATGCAAATGTGAAAAGAGAGTGAGTTACTGAATTTAATATCCATAAACTAAAATATCACCCATAGATGGTTATAAAGAGTACACTGTGTTTGAGTCTGGGTTTATGGGTGACTATTTCCTTCTATTAATTTGTACTTTGATGTTTCCAAAAATGTCAATAGAGAAAGGCCCCTGGGAGTCGGGGAGGGGTGGGAGAGTGAAGGACATGGTGCAATGCGGTAAAGGTGTCCCTAAGGATGTGGTTCTCAAAGTAGGATCAGGTAACCACTAAGGAACCCCAGGACACTTTCAGGGTGTTCACAAAGTTAAACTATGTGCAGAGTAATACTAAGACACTAATTGCCTTTTTCATCCTTATTCTGTCATGAGCATACAGAGTTTTCCAAAGGCTCCATGACATGTGACATTACAACAGACTAAACAAAGAAGCAAATATCAGGATCTAGCCATTTTCTAGTAAGCCAGATATCAAAGAGATATGCAAAAATGTGAAACAGCACCTCTCTTCTCACTAATCTTTACTTAAATAATTATTCTGCATTAAAAACATTATTTATTTTGGGGCACCTGGGTGGCGCAGTCAGTTTAACATCCGACTTTGGCTCAGGGCATGATCTCGCGGTTCAGGAGTTTGAGCCCCACATCTGGCTCTGGGCTGAGGGCTCAGAGCCTGAAGCCTGCTTCAGATTCTGTGTCTCCTTCTCTTTCTGCCCCTTTCCCACTCTCTCTTTCTCTCTCTCTCTAAAAAATAATAAACATTAAAAAAATTAAAAATCACTAAATTGTACACCTTTATATGGGTGAATTGTATGGTATGTGAGTAATAACTTTTTTAAATGTTATTATTTATTTTTAAGTAACTCTACACCCAACATGGGGCTCCAATCCACAACCCTGAGATCAAGTTGCATGCTCTTCCAACTGAGTAAAAGCCAGGCACCCCTGTGAATACCAAGTTTTTTAAAGCCACTTTATTGAGCTATCAAAGATAAAATTTATAAGGAAAACTATTCATTTCAATTGATCATAATCAAATAAATCAATAACATGCCTATCACAAACAGTTGTTCTACAAATATGAATGTTATAAAACCAGGAACAAGAACCTAATCAATGACAAATGTTTAGAATAAAATGAACTGCAATTTCCATAACAACAAATAATTTACCTTCCAAGAGTCTTTGACATGATGTATTCGTCTCTTAATTCCTTAGGATAAACTGACTGATCATCTACAGTCAGGTCAAAAAATACAAAAACTAAGAGGAAAAGGGCAGAAATAGGTCTCATTAATTCATTTGCTGAAGATAAAATGGTCCTAAAATTTAGTAAACATATAGAACATAAGACAACTGTTTTTGATTACATTTAACACCTAACCATAAATGAATTAGTTAGCCAGGCTATCACACGTTATGAAACCCATGGACGATGACAGTCAAATCTCATTCTTCAGTAGCAATACACAGCATCATCTCATGTTAGTATAGGAAATCCATATATATATATATGCTACTCCTATTTCTCAGCCTCAGAATATTCATCAATTTCAACTAATACAAAATATCCATGCAGATTAGCATAAACCCAGAACCAAAAACCAGTTTGAGCTTAGAAAAAAATGTTCTAGGCATATAAACATCCCCCCAAAATTAGACCATACATCATCATACAAGCATTATTTTCTCTTTACATGTCTGGCATTTTATAATGCAAACCATCTTGAAACTGCTTGTAAAGTTAAATAAATAGTGTTTTCCCCCAAATCCCCTTTTCCTCCATTATTTGGGCTATATTCCAGACAAAAAAAAAGTAACCCCACTCATTTAAAAATTTAACCATCCACGTGAGCCAAGGCTGCAATCAATTATCGCTATTTCAATTCTATACAAAATCAATTGTAAATTTGCAGCTGCCTGCAATATCCTGAAAGAGAAATTTGTTAAGACCCTTGAGTTTCTCAGATTTCAGGCGACAGGTTTTGACCTCCCTGGAGTGACCCAGAGTTCCAGTCTCTGGCACAAATCTGAGCCGCCTGAGTGTGCTTCATTCCAGGCTGGTCCGCTCAAGACAGACACATGCGTGCTTAATGAAACCTGCCAGCAAACCGAGACTCAACAGTTTCTCTATGTTCAGGAATATTTATGAACCTAGATGTTCCCGTGGCATCTGAGAACCCAGGAATTTGAGGGGCTCTGGAGGGCTACATCACGCAAACGTCAAGGTCTACTTCAAGAGCTGCAAACCCAGTTATCCACATAAGCCAAGGTCACGTACACAGGGAAGGCTGGGTTGGATGTAAGACAACATGGAGCAGTGAGCACCTGAATGGGGAAAACACACTGCCCATCTAAAACAGACGGGCTCTACTGAGCACTGGCAAGTCCTCCAGTTATGGTATTAGGCTCCGTATGGCCAGACAGTCCACCTTTTTCAAAGCAATCTGGATTTTTACATTAAAGTACAAATAGCAAATGCCTAATAAAATGTCAATAAACTGAATGCCATCTGTAGAGTGCGAGTCTGATCTATTTCAATGAAGGCCGCCTTTAGCCCATACAACACATCTGTTCAAAGCAGAAAAGTTGCCCTGTAGACAGACCAACTAGGAAAAGGTGGCACACAGCTTGTCAAGTAAGACAGGCCAAATTTCAGCATTCAGATGTCGCCTGCACAAGGTGCTCTCAAACAGCAAAACCCTATGCAGCTGCCCTGACTACAATTATCAGACTGAAAACAAAATAGAAACAGGGAAAACTGTCATAAAATGCACTTTAGGATGTCCAGTATGGCCATCATTCCCAGATGCCAGTCTGAAGATTTTGCCTAAGCAAAATTTTTAAAAATTTTTTTAATGTTTTTTATTTATTTCTGAGAGACAGAGAGAGAGACAGCGAGAGCAGGGGAAGGTCAGAGAGAGAGGGAGACACAGAATCCGAAACACGCTCCAGGCTCTGAACTGGCTGTCAGCACAGACCCCGACGTGGGGCTCGAACCCATGAACTGTGAGATCATGACCTGAGCTGAAGTCAGACACTTAACCGACTGAGCCACCCAGGCTCCCCTAAGCAAGATTTTTTAAATCTCTCGAACCACGGGACCAGGATCTGTGGGACAGCATTTGTGGACATCATTTTTTTTTTTTTTTGAGAGAGGGAGAAAGCACACACACATGAGCGGGAGAGGGGCAGAGAGAGAGGGAAAGAGAATCCAAGGCAGGCTCCACACTGTCAGTGCAGAGCCCAAAGTGGGACTTGAACCCACAAACCAGATCATGACCTGAGCCGAAGTCGGACACTTAACCAACTGAGCCACCTAGGCACCCCATAGACATCTATTATTTTTAAGGTATTACCCACACACACACTCTCTTCCCATTCATTCAACCCTCAGATAGTTTTGTGAAGTTCTGCAGGTTTGTTTGGTTTTTTTTTAATCAGAGAAACAAAAGTATTCCTTTTGTCCAAGATTTAAAATTACTGTGAGATTACATTTAACTCTTCAGGTGGCTTTAATTCTTTCTGTGCTGAATGACAACTGCTCATTTTATATGTGATATCAGTAAAGTTTTAGGAGTGGCTGTTCATAAAATGCTGCCCGATGATGATACTAAACATAAAAACTTTCAGACAATCAATCATTTGGGTTTTTTTAAATGTTTATTTATTTTGAGAGAGAGAGAGCACATATGTGCACAAAGGGAAGGGGCAGAGAGACAGGGAGAGAGAGAATCCCAAGCTCTGTGCTGTCAGCACAGAGCCCGACACGGGGCTCCATCTCACTAGCAGTGAGATGATGACCTGAGCCAAAATGGAGAGTCAGACACTCAACCAACTGAGTCACCCAGGCGCCCCATGAAGGCAGAAGGTTTAAACTGAGATTCTTACAGAAAAACCCTAATTAATGCCTGGCATATAAACAAACTTCAATAAATACATATAATTAATGCCTGGCATATAAACAAACTTCAATAAATACATATGCAATTAATGAATGGAAAGAATGAAAGGGAAGAATGAAGAAAGGAAGGGAAGAAGGAAAGAGGGAGGGAGGGAGAAGAATTAATGGCCTAGAACAGCTCACTCACATCTAAGACTGATGTGGTACAAACTGCATCAATCAGTGAACAATGAACCATCTTAAGCAATATCATCCCATTGACAACATATACCCTTAAATAAAATGTATCAAAGCAGTTACACTTTAGAAAGTTAGTCTTGATAGAAATCTTCTCAAATTTAAGAATGCATCCAGACTGAGTTGAATCCTGAATACTAACCATCCTTCTTTATTTACCTAAAACATACTTGGCAAAGGGCACAATGTCAACCTTCTCTTTACATGAGAGGAAAGAAAGATACAGTAACCAGAAGAGAGTAAAGTTACCTTTATTACTCCACACTGAAAGTGCAATTTCAGAATTGTTATTCAAAGGAAGGCGTCTTCCTTTCCCTACAAGCTCTCTATTTACAAAGGTTCCATTCCCACTGTGATCTTCTATGTATGCGATGTAAGAGTTTTTGGGACCCATTTCCTAAAATAGAGAACATTTTATTTCAAAGTTTTAACAGTGGGGAGTGACAGTGCTAAGATTAAGGGTTAAGGGTCCTTAAGGGTTAAGGACGAGATTACCAATTCTCCCAAACAGACGGATTTCTGTCACCTACTCTGAAAATCCGAAAGTGCTTCTTGCTGTAAGTCCGGTATTTATCCGTTCTTCTCAGCAGTGGCTCATCAAAGCAGTATTCGCAGCTTCTGTCTCTCCCAAACCAGTAGCTGTCATTAACACACTCTGTAACACAAAAGTACACACTGGAGTGCTGTCAAATTTCATGCATCAAACACCTTCAAAAACTGCCCATAAAATGTAATTGTAGGACAATAACCTAAGAAAGCAATCAAGCTTACAGATATCTTTACCAAAATGGTATAGGAATAAAAATGAGGGAGGAGGAAAAGAACAATTTTCCAATGAGTTCAATAAACCGTGACTTATACATACCTATGAAATAACGAGCAGTCATTAAAAGTTCTCAAGCAATTATTAATGATTTCAAAAAACACTTAAAATCGAGTAACTTCCTACTCATGACCCTCCTGAGGCTTCCCATGGTACTTAGTATAAAATGTGCACTCCTCGGGGCGCCTGGGTGGCTTAGTCGGTTAAGCGTCCGACTTTCACTTAGGTCATGATCTCGCGGTTCGTGGTTCGAGCCCCGCGTTGGGCTCTGTGCTGACTGCCAGCTCAGAGCCTGGAGCCTGTTTCAGTCTGTGACTCCCTCTCTCTCTGACCCTCCCCTGCTCACGCTGTCTCTCTCTCTCTCTAGAAATAAATAAAAAAAAAAAAAATGTGCACTCCTCCCTATGCCAGGCTAGATGCTCAGAATCTAGCCCCTGCTCCCCTCCCAGCCTCACCTTGCACCTCTCCCCTTGATCACCCTACTTAGTCCCTCTGGCGCCTTCCACTGCCCAAATATGTCGGGTTCAACCCTCCACCCTGTGGCCTTTGCATTCTCTGTTCCCAGCTACTTGTATAGCTATCTTGCCTTTGTGTCTGGAATCAAACTATCATCTTCCACTCGGCTTTCTGTATTAGCAGCCTCCTACCACATCAGCCAATATCATAATGACATCTGGTTTTGTTTCCCTCTAAGTATAGACCGTAATCAGAAGTTATCTTGATTATTTACATATCTTCTCCCCGCACACCCCTTGCAAAACAAACTCCAGGAGGGCAGCCTTGAGTCTCCTGTGCTAGGGTTCCAGCACCGAGGACAATGAATATAGTAGGCAAGTAAAGGTTGATAAAGACAGACCAGGCAAAGTATAAGCAACTCATATCACAAAGTACTAATTTCCCGGAAATGTGTCAAGTTCCTACAAATTAAAAAAAAAAAAGACAATCCGGTAAAAATGGGTAAAGGATATGAAGAGACAATTTACAAGAGACAGAAATAGAAATGGCTCAAACATAAGAAAAAATGGCCAAGGTAAAAAATTTTTTAAAACTTTAAAAACCAAGGGCACCTGGTAGAGCATGCAACTATTTTTTTTAATGTTTATTTTTTGAGAGAGTGATGGACAGAGCACAAGTGGAGTAGGGCCGAGAAGACCCTCCCTTGCTTGTGCTCTCTCTCTCAAAATATAGATAAACACACACACAAAAGATTTCGTGTTCCAACTATCAGATTAACAAAAATCAAAGAGTTACATATTATTCTATGTTGGCAAGAGTTATGAAGAAACTGTTACATTGCCAGTAAGAATGTAATTTATATACCAAATATAATTTGTAGTCCAAGGATGATAATTTGGCAAGATCTATCAAAATTACATATGCAACCACATCACATGGATGAAGATGGCTATATATTTTTAAAAAAGGAAAATAGGGGTGCGTGGATGGCTCAATCGGTTGAGCATCTGACTCTCAATCTCAGTTCAGGTCTTGATTTTAGGGTCATGAGTTCAGGCCCTACATTGAGCTCTGCGATGAGTGTGGAGGAAAGAAAGGAAAGAAAAGGAAAGGAAAGGAAAGGAAAGGAAAGGAAAGGAAAGGAAAGGAAAGGAAAGGAAAGGAAGAAAGAAAGAAAGAAAGAAAGAAAGAAAGAAAGAAAGAAAGAAAGAAAGAAAGAAAGAAAGGGGGAGAGAGAGAGAGAGAGAGAGAGAGAGGGAGGGAGGGAGGGAAGAAAGAAAGAAAGAAAGAAAGAAAGAAAGAAAGAAAATAGTAAGTGTTGGCAGGGACGCAAGGAAATCAGAACCCTCATACACTGCTGGTGAGAATGGAAAACGATACAGCCATTGTGGAAAACAGTTTGTGGTTCCTTAAAAAGTTAAACATAGAATTGCCTTACAACTCAGCATTTCCACTCCTCAGTATATACCCAAAAGAACTGAAAACAGGTACCCTAATAAATCCTTGCACACAAGTGTTCATACCAGTACCATTCACAATAGCCAAGTCATAGAAACAACCCAAATGTCTCTTGATGGATGAACAGATTAAACAATTATATTTACATACAATAGAATACGTATATTCTAGGGGCGCCTGGGTGGCTTAGTCAGTTAAGCGTCCGACTTTCGCTTGGGTCATGATCTCGCGGTTCGTGGGTTCGAGCCCCGCGTCGGGCTCTGTGCTGACTGCCAGCTCAGAGCCTGGAGCCTGTTTCAGAGTCTGTGTCTCCCTCTCTCTCTGACCCTCCCCTGTTCACGCTGTCTCTCTCTATCCTAGAAATAAAAAAATAAAAATATAAAAAACAAAAAAGAATACGTATATTCTAAAAATATATACATACATATATATATATTTAAGTAGGCTCCACACCTGACGTGGAGATTGAACTCACGACCCTGATCTCAAGAGTCTCACGCTCTACTGACTGAGTTAACTAGGTGCCCCAATAATGGAATATTATTCAGCCATTTAAAAAATGCTACAACTCATATATGCCACAATATGTATAAACCTTGAAAACATTAGAAGAAGCCAGACACACACACAAAAAAAACATGAGTTGTATGATTCCATTTATATGAAATATTCAGAATTGTTAAATCCATAGAAATGAAATACAGATTGCTGGTTGCCAAGGGCAGGAAGAGAAAGGAAAGGGAAGTAACTGCTTAATACGTACAGGATTTTATTTTGGAGTAATAGAGGTATTTCAGAACTAGATAAAGTTGTGATGGCACTGAACTGTTCACTTTAAAATGGTTAATTTGGGGCACCTGGCTGGCTCACTCAGAAGAGCGTGTAATTCTTGACTGAAGGGTCACGAATTTGAGCTCCACACTGGGTGCAGAGATCAGTCAAATAAATAAACTCAGAAAAAAAAGTTAAAGAAAAATAAAGTGGTTAATTTTATGTCATGTGCATTTCACCATAATATATGTTTTTTTTTATTTCTTTATTTATTTTGAGAGAGAGTATGCACACACACTTACAAACTGTGAGATCATAACCTGAGCTGAAATCAAGACTTGAACACCTAACCTACTGAGCCACCCAGGCATGCCACACATCTATTTTTAAAAATTACATAAACACACATACTAGCCCAGAAACTCCACTCCTAGTGATTTATCCCATTGATAGAAGCATCTGTATTATGAAAAGATAAAAGGAAAAAACTAACAGGTTATTCACTTTAGCATTATTTTTATAGCAAAAGATTACAAACATCTTAAATCCCCATTAGTAAGGGATAACTTTAAAAACAACTTACATATCTATAAAAAGGAATGAGAATCTTTACATTCTGAGATAAGTATATCTAAGATACAATGCTTAGTACGAAAAGCAAGTTGCAAGTAATGTGTTGTGAATTACAATTAATATAAAAATAAAAGGAAAAGAATATATAGACACTTTGCAATATGGCATTATCCATTACAGAATAAAGCCATGCCGACTCGAAGACCCAGCAACTCAACTCAGTCTCTACTCTAGAGGCATGTTTGCCAATTGACCCTAGAGATAACCACCAGGATGTTCACTGGAGTCTTGCTTACAGGAACAAAAACTGGCAACAACCTAAGTATCTGTTAATAGGGGAAGGAATAAATGAACCACGTATTTCTACTAGATGTGTGGAACTTCTGCACCAGCTGGGAAAAGGAAAGGCATGGAGACTTCACCAGGACACTAACAGTCCAAGGATGGCGGACAGAGACTCTAAGAAGTGGCCATCTACAGAAGGGCCTGTTCTGACCTTTGCTTATCAGGAGACCCCCAGGCAGATGTGTGCCCTCCAGGAGGAGGGCAGGGAGAACAAGGGAGGAGGCGAGGGGACCAGAATCTCTCAGTAAGGTAATGAGGGGTATGAACCCAGGGAAGGACGGGTCCATCTTCCCAGGAGAGAAGAAAGGGGTGCAGGCGAGAGAGTGTGTAGGGAGAGCAACAGATACATCGGTTTTGACAAGTGAACTGAAAATTAGGTAAGTTTAAAAAAAAAAGAAAGAAAGAAAAAGAAAATTTAGGTAAGTGTTTTTCTTTTACTAGGAATTCTAGATCTCTCTGAAGTTCAAATTCCCTGTCTTCCCTCTCAGAGGATCCTATATCACAGACAAAAAAATTAAAGCCATCTGGAAAAGTTAACCCATCTCTCCCTTTGATCCCCATTCAGTTCTGATCTTTGGCCTCTCATCTTCACCTTTGCGTTACTATTTCCCCCGCCTCCCCATTTTACAGATGAGGATGGTGAGGCTCAGATAGGTAGCATCACTTGCCTGAGGTCACACCACTAGATAGCGACAGAGCTAAGACTTGAACCCATCCATGTCTTTCTGACTACAGCACTCTCACTTTCCCAGCCCCAGCCCTTAAGCTATACTCTCGCCCTTATTTTCTTCCTACTCAAGTATTTTTCATCTCTACCTCTACCAATTTCTCTCACACTCAGTTCAAACAGGAACAAGCTTCCCTTGGGCTCCACAGTTTCCTTTGGTTGCTAACTTTCATCACTTTTCTTACTGCACACTTAACTTCTTTCTCAATGGCAGGTTAAGAACATTAGGTTTAAAGTCTGAAAAGGTGTAGGATTAAATCTTGTCTCTGCCAGCTCTGGGCTATATAAGACTGTAGACAAGTTAATCAATCAACTGAGGCTTAGAGCCTTGCTCTTCTGTAAAATGGGGGTAAGAATAAAAATACTCTCCAATAGGATTATTTTGAAATTTAAATATAGTCCCAACACTCCAGCCAACAAAAAGAAAATATGCATTCTTCTCAAATGCACATGAAAAATATTCTCCAAGACAGAACATAAACTAGAGCAAGAAACCCACTTAACGAACATAAAAATACAGAAATCACACAAAGTATGTTCTTCGATAACAATGTAATGAAATTAGAGCTAAAAAATATAAAGAAATTTAGTAAATTCCCATTTAAGCAGAATTAACTAAAAACACCAAAGGGACAAAGAAAAAAATCATTAAGGAAAATTAGGAAATACTTTGAAATGAATGAAATGAGAAAACAACATACCAAAACTTATGAGATGCAGCTTAAGCATTTCTTAGGGAAATTTATAGTTGTTAATGTCTAAGTTACAAAATAAAGATTTTATGTCAATACACTAACCTTCCTTAAGATATTGGAAAAGCGAAGCAAATAAAATCTAAAACAAACAGAGGGAAAAATAATAAAAATCAAAGCAGAGGGGCACCTGAGTGGCTCAGTAGGTTAAGCATCCAATTTTTAATTTCAGCTCAGGTCATGATCTCACAGTTGTGAGACTGAGCTCCGCATCAGACTGTACACTGAGCGTGGATTCTGCTTAAGATTCTCTCCCCTCTGCCCCATCCACATTTGCACACTCTCCCTCTCTAAAAAATCAGAGCAAAAATAAATGAAATAGAAAATACTGGGGCGTCTGGGTGGCTCAGTCGGTTAAGCGTCCAACTTCGGCTCATGTCATGATCTCACGGTTTGTGGGCTTGAGCCCCATGTCGGGCTCTGTGCTGACAGCTAGCTCGGAGCCTGGAGTCTGCTTCGGATTCTGTGTCTCCCTCTCTCTTTGGCCCTTCCCTGCTCACGCTGCCTCTCTTTCTTTCAGAAATAAATAAAACATTTTTAAAAATTAAAAAAAAAGAAAATACAAAGAAAATTAAGAAAATCAATGAAACTGGGGTGCCTGGGTGGCTCAGTCAGTTGAGTGTCCAATTCTTGGTTTCAGCTCAGGTCATGATCTCACAATCAGAGGACTGTGAGCCCTGTGTCAGGCTCCACACTGAGCAGAGCCTGCTTGGATTCTCTCCTTCTCTCTCTGCTCTCTCTCCCCACTCACGCTCTCTCAAAATAAATACATAAATTTTAATTAAAAAAAAAAAGAATGAAACCAAAAGCTGGGTTTTTTTTTTTTAATATTTTATTTTTAAGTAAGCTCTACACCAAGTATGGGGCTGGAACCCACAATCCTAAGATCAAGAGTCACATGCTCCACCAACTGAGCCAGGCAGTCTAAAAGATAGCTTCATTTTAAATTCTACCAAACATTTAAAGAACTAATACCGGGGCACCTGGGTGGCTCAGTCGGTTGGGTGTCCAACTTACGATCAGGTCACGATCTCACAGTTCCGAGTCGGGCTCTGTGCTGACAGCTCAGAGCCTGGATGCTATTTTGGATTCTGTCTCCCTCTCTCTCTGCCCCTCCCCGCTCATGCTCTGTCTCTCCCTCTCTCTCTCTAAATTAAATAAACATTAAATTAACATTAAATAAACATTAAAATTTTTGAAAAAGGGGCGCCTGGGTGGCTTAGTCAGTTAAGCGTCCGACTTTCGCTTAGGTCATGATCTCGCGGTTCGTGGGTTCGAGCCCCACGTTGGGCTCTGTGCTGACCGCCAGCTCAGAGCCTGGAGCCTATTTCAGAGTCTGTATCTCCCTCTCTCTCTGACCCTCCCCTGCTCATGCTGTCTCTCTCTCTCTCTCTCCCTTAGAAATAAATAAAAATATTTAAAAAAAATCAACTCACCCAGAATCAAAGGCTAACTATAGTAGGAAGCATAATTATAAAACTCAAAGTAGAAAGAAGAATAATACAGCCTTGTAATCTTGAGTTAAGCAATGCCTTCTTAGATATGATACTAAAAGCGCAAGTGACAAGAGAGAAATTGGCCACAATTCAAGTTTAAAGTAGTGTATCAAAGAACATCATCAAGAAAATGAAAAAGAAGAGCACCTGGGTGGCTCAGTCAGTTGAGTGCCTCGCTCTTGGTTTCAGCTCAGGTCATGATCTTGCAGTTCATGAGTTCAAGCCCCACATCAGACTCTGCATTGTGCAGAGTCTACTTGGAATTCTCTCTCTCTCTTAAAATAAATAAACTTTAAAAAAGACAAAGAAAGGGGCGCCTGGGTGGCTTAGTCGGTTAAGCGTCCGACTTTTGTTTGGGTCATGATCTCGCGGTTCGTGGGTTCGAGTCCCGCGTCCGGCTCTGTGCTGACTGCCAGCTCAGAACCTGGAGCCTGTTTCAGTCTGTGACTCCCTCTCTCTGACCCTCCCTGCTCACGCTGTCTCTCTCTCTCCTAGAAATAAATAAAACATTAAAAAAAATTTTTTTTTAAAGACAAAGAAAGCAAAAAAGAACCTCAAAGAATTGAAGTAATATTTGCAAAACATGTATCTGATAAGGCATTTATATCTAGAATATATAAAGAATACTTACAGATCAGCTATAAAGATAAACAATCCAATTAAAATTAACAAAGGCTCTGAATAGAAATTTCCCCAAAGATGATATAAAATAGCCAATAAACTCATGAAAAGATGTTCAGTTATCATTAGTCAGGGGCATCTGGGTGGCTCAGTCAGTTAAGTGTCTGACTTCAGCTCAGGTCATGATCTCGCAGTCTGTGAGTTCGAGCCCCACGTTGGGCTCTGGTCTGACAGCTCAGAGCCTGGAGCCTGCTTTGGATTCTGTCTCCCTCCCTCTCTGCCCCTCACCCACTCACATTCTGTCTCTCTCCCTCTCAAAAATAAGCATTAAAAAAAATTTTTTTTAATTATCATTAGTCATCAGAAAAATGCAAATCAAAACCACAATGAGGGATTGCCTGGGTGACTCAGTTGGTTAAAGATTTGACTTCAGCTCAGGTCATGATCTCATGGTTCATGAGTTCAAGCCCCGCATTGGGCTTTGTGATAGCAGCGCAGAGTCCATTTCAGATCCTCTGCCTCTCTCCCTCTCTGCCCCTTCACCCACTCGTGCACACACACAGACAATCTCTCTCTCAAAAATAAACACTTAAGAACAAAAATAAATTTTAGGGGCGCCTGGGTGGCTTAGTTGGTTAAGCGTCCGACTTTTGCTTAGGTCATGATCTCGCGGTTCATGGGTTTGAGCCCCGCGTCGGGCTCTGTGCTGACTGCCAGCTCAGAGCCTGAGCCTGTTTCAGAGTCTGTGTCTCCCTCTCTCTCTGACCCTCCCCTGTTCATGCTGTCTCTCTCTCTCTCCTAGAAATAAATAAAAAATTAAAAAAAAAAGAACAAAAATAAATTTTAAAAAACCAACAATGAGATATCATTTCACACTTACTAGAATGACTATAATTAAAATGACACGTAGTAAGTCAGGGCAAAATGTAGAGAAGTTGGAACCTTCACACATTGCTGGTGGGAATACAGAACGATGCAGCTGCTGAGGAAAACAGTTTAGTGGCTTAAATATTAATCATAGAGACTTCCATGGGAAGCTGCTGAAGTAGGAGTCCCCTAAGCTTCCCTCATAGCAGATACAACTAGATAACCCACATTAGTGTAAATAACTCAGAAAATAGCTCAAAGATTGGCAGAACAGACCCTCCCCAGCTAAATGTAGAAAAGAAGTCATATCAATGAGAGGAGGAAGGGCAGAGATGCGGAAGGGAGCCAAAAAGACTCGCAGGACTGTCCACAAGGTAGGGACACTGTGGCACAAAGAAAGGAAAGAAACAGACCTTCACACTAGGGAGCATGCATGGGGAAGATGAATCCCCCTAACATACGGCTTTGAAAACAGAGGGGTGTAATTTCCCAAGTTGTTACAGTCAGCAGGGATTAACACCTGGAACTTTAAAACTCAGCAGTCTTGCTGGGAGGGTTGAGAGGAAACTGAGTCCTTACCCTTAAGGAGACAGTACAACAAAGAGCACCGCAGAGATACGGTGCAGAAGCAGCAATCTGAAAAGTCCCTGAGTCACACAGGAAGGACTTCTACTAATCTCAGAGCAAACACTGGAGGGGCAGGGATGTTTGGAAGCCTTCTCTCTGGGAAGAGAGGAGCTGACAGGCACCACTTTCCTCCCCACCCCTCAGCCTACACACAAAAGCATCTACACCTACAGGAATCCGTGCAGCACCGACACTTGGTACCTAGTTATTAACAGCACCACACTGCCCCAAGTTCTCCTGTGGATGTGCCTGCTCCAGCCAGGTCCAGGCTCGAGGTCCCCTCCCATAGCAGACCTACGATTTGCTAACACCATGCACCCATGTTCCCCTGTACACCTGCCACCCTCTAATAGGCCTTGGCTGGAGCCCATTCAAAGTGGTGCCACAAGCCTAGCAGTGTGCAAGCGGACCTGACAAGGGCCAGCGCCACTCCAAAGTGCCTCCCCGCACTGTGGGGAGGGAAAGATAATAACCATACACACCAGTCCAACTAGGGCCTCAGCAGTGGGCGGGGAGCAGACATCTGGTCTGACTGCAGGCCCCACCCACCAATGAAAGATTCTCCGGAGACAACACACAGAATGTGCCCTGCAGTCTGATGCTACCTCATTTCTGGCAAGCGGCTGGTCTGACTCAACTGAAGCCCTCAAATTGGCCCACTAACAACACAGGGACCAATCCCTGCCCACAACAGGCAAAGACTGCCATTACATACAGATGACTGGAGTGAAGGAAAAATTAGCTCAACCACAACAGTAGGGTACAGGAAACACAAATTTGAGACACCCTGAAGCTCCAGGTTCTGGTGAACAAGGAACACTGTTTTGCAGAGCACTACATGACCTCTTCTTCCTAAACCCATTACTTCCAAGAGCAGAAGTAATTGTATTTGACTTTCCTAATACATAGAAACACAGAGTCAAACAAAATGAGGAGACTGATGAATACTTTCCAAATGAAATAATAGGACAAATTCACAGCAAAAGAGCTAACTGCAACAAAGATAAGTAATATGCTTAATAGAGAATTTAAAGGAATGATCGGGGCACTTGGGTGGCTCAGTCGATTAAGCATCTGCCTCTTGATTTCAGCTCAGGTCAAGATCTCATGGTTCATGAGGTTGAGCCCCACATAGGGCTCTGTGCTGACAGCATGGAGCGTGCTGGGGATTCTCTCTCTCCCTCTCTCTCCACACTTGCCCTGCTTACACACACTCTCTCAGAATAAATAAACCTAAAAAAATAATAATAATAAAATAATGATCAAAGAGATACTCACTGGACGTAAGAAAAGAGTGGAGGACCTCATGTGACCCTTAACAAAGATATAGAAAATATAAAAAAAAGATCCATCAGAGATGAATACCTCAATAACTGAAATTAAGAATACACCAGAGGGAATGAATAGCAGACTAGAGGAAGCAGAAAAATGGATCAGCAACTTGGAGAACAGTGTAATGGAAAGCAATCAAGCTGCACAGGAGAGAGAAAAATAATAAATGAAAAATGACTTAAGGAACTCAGCAAGACAATCAAGTGTAATAACATTCACGTTATAGGGATCCCAGAAGTTCAAGAGAGAGGAAACAGGGCAGAAAATTTATTTGAAAAATTAATAGCTGAAAACTTCTCTAATCTGGGGAAGGAAACAGACACCCAGATGAAGGAGGCACAAAGATCCACCAATAAAATCAACCCATGGACATCCTCACCAAGACACAGCAACTATAAGGACGAAAAGTAGTGGGGCACATGGATGGCTCAGTAGGTTAAGCATCCAACTCTTAATTTCAGCTCAGGTCATGATTTCATGGTTTATGAGATCGAGCACTATGTCAGGCTGTGAGCTGACACAGCAAAACCTACTTGGGATTCTCTCCCTCTCCCTCTGCCCCTTACCCACTTGTGCACACAAGCTCTTTCTCTCTCAAAATAAATAAATAAACATTTAAAAAAATAAACGGCAAGAAGTAGTGATACCCAGAGAATTTTTTTTATGTTTTATTTATTTTTGAGAGAGATTGAGAGAGAGAGAGAGCGTGTGTATGTGTGTGAGCAGGGCAGGGTCAGAGAGAGAGGGAGACACAGACTTTGAAGACAGGCTCCAGGCTCTAAGCTAGCTGTCAGCACAGAGCCCGACGTGGGGCTCGAACCCATGAACTGCGAGATCATGACCTGAGCTGAAGTCGGACACTTAATGGACTGAGCCACCCAGGCGCCCCAACCAGAGAATTTTAAAAGCAGTAAGAAAGAAGAAAACAGTTACATACAACAGAAACCCCGTAAGGCTAACAGTTGATTTTTCACCAGAAACCTCACAGGCCAGAGGAGAATGCCATGACATATTCAAAGTGCTAAAAGAAGAACACCTGCAGCAAAGAATACTCTCTCCAACAAGGCTAGGATTCAGAATAGAAGAAGAAGTAAAGAGTTTCTCAAACAAAAGTTAAAGGAATACATGACCATTAAATGAGCCCCAAGAAAAGTTAAACAACTCTGAGTAGAAAGGAAAGATCATAAGCAGCAGTAAGAAAAGTAGGAAGTACAAAAGCAGTAAAATTAAGTACAGTAAAATCCTGAATTGCAAGTAACTTGTTCTGAGTGTTCCGCAAAACGAGACAACATTTCTAATAAATTTAAACTTGATAAATGAGTGATGTCTTGCAATATGAGTAGTATGTGACACCAAACGTCACATGATAACAAATGAGCCAATAGTTCTTGAAATTTGCTTTGATAAATAAGTGCTCTGGATTACAAGCATGCTTCTGGTACGAATTAGGCTCGCAAACCAAGGTTTTCCTGTTTATTGATTAAAATCAGGGGTGCCTTGGTGGCTCAGTTGGTTAAGTGTCCGACTTTGGCTCAGGTCACAATCTCACGGTTCATGGGTTCAAGCCCCACATCGGCTCTGTGCTGACAGCTCAGAGCCTGCAGCCTGCTTTGAATTCTGTGTCTCCCTCTCTCTCTGCTCCTACCCCATTCGTGCTCTGTCTCTCTCTCACACAAAAATAAAATAAACATTAAAAAAAAAAAAGATAATGGGGCGCCTGGGTGGCTTAGTTGGTTGGGTGTCCGACCTTCGCTTAGGTCATGATCTCGCGGTTCATGGGTTTGAGCCCCGCGTCAGACTCTGTGCTGACTGCCAGCTCAGAGCCTGGAGCCTATTTCAGAGTCTGCGTCTCCCTCTCTCTCTGACCCTCCCCTGCTCACGCTGTCTCTCTCTCTCCTAGAAATAAATAAAAATATATAAAAAAAAAAAGATAAAATTCAGGGGTGCGCCCAGGTGGCTCAGTCAGTTAAGTGTGTATACGCACACACATACACACACACACAAATACACACAATGGAACATTACTTAGCCATTAAAAAAGTATGATATCTTGCCATTTGCAACAACATGGATGGACTTTGAAGGCACTGTTAAGTGAAGCAAGTAGAAGAAAACAAACACAGTATAATCTCACTTACATGTCTTTTTTTTTTTTTATATATTTTTATTTATTTCTAGGAGAGAGAGAGACAGCGAGCAGAGGAGGGTCAGAGAGAGAGGGAGTCACAGACTGAAACAGGCTCCAGGCTCTGAGCTGGCAGTCAGCACAGAGTCCGATGCGGGGCTTGAACCCACGAACCGCGAGATCATGACCCAAGCGAAAGTCGGGCGCTTAACCGACTAAGCCACCCAGGCGCCCCTCACCTACATGCCTTTTATGTAGAATCTAAAAAAACTAACCTTGGGGTTCCTGGGTGGCTCAGTCAGTTGAGTGGCCAACTTCAGCTCAGGTCATGATCTCACAGCTTGAAGGCTCATGAGTTCAAGCCCCACATCAGGCTCTTTGCTGACAGCTCAGAGCCTGGAGCCTGCTTCCGATTCTGTCTCCCTCTCTCTCTGCCCCTCCCCTGCTCATGTGTGTGTGTGTGTGTGTGTGTGTGTGTGTGTGTGTGTGTGTGTGTATGTCTCTCTCTCTCAAAAATAAACATTAAAATTTTTTAAATAAATAAAATAAAAATAAAAAGCCTAAACTCATATAAACAGAGTGGTGGTTACCAGGGAATGGAGAGTATGGGAAATGGGGAGATATTCATGACAGAGTACAAACTTCCAACTATCAGATGGATAAGTTCTGGGGATCTAATGTACAGCATACTGATTACATGATTAATATTAAGTTAAAAATAATATATACTTGAAACTTGCTAAGAGCATAGTTCTTAAATGCTCTCACCACAAAAAAGAAATGGTAATTATGAGATCTGATGGAAGTGTTAGTAAACACGATGGTGGCAATCATTTTGCAATTTATAAGTGTATCAAATTAACACATTGTACACCTTAAATCTACACAATGTTATATGTCAATTATATATAAAGTTTGGATAGGGGAGGGGAAGAGGACAATTACCAGAGGAACAATTTTATAAATAGATAATGGTGAAAGTTGCACAACATTTTATGAATGTACTTAATGCCATTAAAATGCATACTTAATGGTTACAGTGACAAAACTTTTTGTTGTATCTATTTTCCCACAATAAAAATAAGGCACCAGGTGCTCACTGGCTCTATCAGTAGAGCATGCAACTCTTGACATCAGGCCATGAGTTCAAGCCACATATTGGGCACAGAGCTCACTTTAATAATAACAATAATAATAATAAGCAATATTAAAAATACTTAGGAGTGCTTTTTTTAAGTACAAGACTTGATACTGAAAACTATAAAACATCATTGAGAGAAATTAAAGAATACCTACACAAATGGAAAAACATCGTGTGTTCATGGATTGGAAGACTTAATATTAGATGTAAATACTCCCCAAATTAATCTATAAATTCAATGTAATCACTATCAAAATCCAAGCTACCTTCTTTGCAGGAAGTGACAAGTTTGTCCTAAAATTCATATGGAAATGAAAGGGAACCAGAATAGTCAAAACAATCTTGAAAAAGAGGAACAAATCAGGGTTCACACTCCGGATTTCACAACTTACTACAAAGCTACAGTAATCAAGATTTTTGCGGCACTTGCAGAAAAGGATAGACACATAGACCAATAAAATGTTATTGAAAGTCCAGAAATAGACCCTCAGATTTATGGCCAAATAATTTTTGACAAGGGTGCCAAGATCATTCAACAGAAAAAAAATAGTCTCTTCAAGAAAGTGCTCAAACAGGGAGTGCCTGGGTGGCTCAGTCGGTTGGGCAACTGACTCTTGATCTTGGCTCAGGTCAGGATCTCACGGTTTGTGAGTTTGATCCCTATGTCAGGCTCTGTGCTGACAGTGAGAAGCCTGCTTGGAATTCTCTCCCCCTTTCTCTTTGCCCCCACCCTGCTCACAGTCTCTCTCTCTCTCAAAATAAAGAAACAAAATAAGATTTAAAAAAAGGAAATTCTCAAACAACCAGGATATTCACATGCAAAAGAATAAATGTGGACCTCTATCTCATAACATAAACAAAAATCAACTAAAAATGGAACAGATTAAAGTCTAAACATATAAAACATTTAGAAGAAAGCAGGTGTGAATCAATAACTAATAATGATAGCTTCCTTATTAAGCATCATATACTTTACACTGTTCATCCTATCAGGATCCTCAGATATATGTACTCTCGCTTCTAAAAGTGATGGACATTTGCAACTACGTGGATGGAATTAGAGGGTATTATGCTAAGTGAAAATAGTCAAAGAAAGACAAATATCACATGCCTTCACTCATATGAGGAATTTAAGACACAAAACAGATGAACATAAGGGAAAGTAAACAATAAGAATACAAGAACAGGGAGGGGGACAAAACATAAGAGACTCAGGGGCGCCTGGGTGGCTCAGTGGGGTGAGCATCCAACTTCGGCTCAGGTCATAATCTCACGGTTTGTGGGCTCGAGCCCCATGTCGGGCTCTGCGCAGACAGCCAGCTCAGAGCCTGGAGCCTGTTTCAGATTCTGTATCTCCATCTCTCTGATCTCGCTCATGCTGTCTCTCTCAGAAATAAATAAAAGCATTTAAAACATAACAAAATAAAATAAAATAAAATAAATTACTTGGGTCTCATTTTACTGACAAGGAAACTGAGGCTCAGAGAGGTTAAGTAACTTGTTCAAGGTTACCTAACTAGTATGTTAGAGCTGAAAACCTACACTATGTCTATCCATATGTGTATACACACACACCTGAAGTATATATATATATTCTTCAGATTCTGTGTCTCCCTCTCTCTGTGACCCTCCCCTGCTCACACTGTCTCTGTCTCTCTCTCTCTCAGAAAGGAATAAAACATTTAAAAAATAAATAAATAAGAGACTTTTAAATATAGAGAATAAACAAACAGTTGCTGGAGGGGATATGGAGGGAGGGGGACGGGCTAAATGGGAAAAGGGCATTAAGGAATCGACTCCTGAAATCATTGTTGCACTACATGCTAACTAACTTGGGTGTAAATTTAAAAATTACTTAATTAACTAATTAGAAAAAAAAATAAAAAATAAATAAAATAAAAGCAATGCAGCCCATTTCACCCTTTCTCCCCTTATCTCTGTTTCCCACTCACCATACATCAGCCCTAAGCCTATCTTAAAACTATGGCTTAAATGAGTACAAAATAGTTTCAAGTACTTACTTCAAAATTCAAAGTTGTACCTATAAACATTCCTATATCATGTCTCCATTTTCTACTGTTTTCAGGTCATCAAAGTTGGACATGAGATAAAGAGTGATAAGGTACAAATTCTACATTAATCATTCATTTTTAATATTAAACTGCTATTTCAAACACACACATAGCAAGGCCTTCCTACTGGACTCAGGAAGTGTCAGGGAGGATGAATGTATTCAAATTGCAGGGTTGGCTATTGTGAGATAAAATCAAATAACAGTCAATAAACAGCCTTCCCTGTTGTGAAACTGGAAGAGGGATGTTCTAAAGCTGCCCCAGAAGGGGTTGAGTGGTGAGGTTTCTGTGAGGAGTCCAAAGCCATTTGCAAGTTTGTGTGAATCAGCATTTTTTAGAGAAAGGGCCCACTGCTTTCTTCAGATGCTCAGACACACAGAACATTACAGATGACCGATTAATACTTGCAGAAAGAATAAATGAAGGGAGATCCGCAGCAGGTGAGAGTCAGTAAACTCCCCCCAAACTGCATCCTTGGTTCGATCTTTCATCACTTGCAAACTCCAAAATCATTCCAGAAGTGTCTAAGCTTTCTGCTACAACTCTCAGCAACTGTTTCTGTAAACAATTAAAATATTACGCAATATAACAAAGGATCTTACCAAGATTGGGAAATCCATCCTGAAGGGCCCATAATCGAGCCCAGGGGGCAGGGACAGGCTCCTCTGGTTCTTGGTCCTCAGGAATGGAACAGAGCTCCTGGGTGGACACCGTGTCTAAGGAGCTCAGCGTCCCCGAGCTGGAGTGAGAGGACTGGCTGGACGTGGGTGCTGTGTTGGTGGAAGAGCTGGACGTGCCCTGCGAGTGTGAGGAGGAGCCATGTGTCTGGGAGGAGATGCCTGGAGACTGCGAGAAGCCACCTTGGGACTGTGAACAGGCACCGCTGCCATGGGACGGTTGACCCTCCACATCCGTCTCCCGAGACATTATGACCTCAAAAATAAGTGGCCAGTAATAAGGTAAGTTTCAAGGAACAAGGCTTGAAATTCAAGGGTGAAGGATGAACATATTTACATCGGGGGGGGGGAGGGGGGGACTCCGGAGCAAGCAGTATGTTCTACAGGTGTTAAAATTCTAACAGTCTGAGCCTGTGTGGCTCAGTCAGTTGGGCTTGCGACACTTGATTTCGGGTTAGGTCATGAACTCACAGTTTGTGAGATCAAGCCCCAGTTGTGCTCTGTGCTGACATGGAGGAGACTGCTTGGCTCTCTCTCCTTCTCTCTCTCTGCCCCTCCCCCTCCACGCTCGAGTACACATACTCCCTCTGTCTCTCAAAATAAATACATAAACTTAAGGGGCACCTGGGTGGCTCAGTCTGTTAAGTGTCCGACTTCAGCTCAGGTCATGATCTGGCGGTTGGTGGGTTGGAGCCCCGCATCGAGCTCTGTGCTGACAGCTCAGAGCCTGGAGCCTGCTTCAGATTCTGTGTCTCCCTCTCTCTCTGCCCCTCCCCCCTTGCATTCTGTCTCTCTCAAAAATAAATATTAAAAATGTTTTAAATAAACAAACTTAAAAAAAATTTTTTCACAATCTAGATAGATCTATAGTTCTTCTGGGCTGAGGTTGTCATCAGATCACTTTCACCAGATCAGTATTTTATATAAACAGCCACAAACCACAGGGAAAAGAAAGAAGAGAATTGTTTGAAGGTTATAAATAAGTTAAAAGCAATTAACTAAATTGGGGGTGGGAGGGAAAACTCATAACAGCTTACATTCATCTAATTTTTAAAAATTTTTTTAAATTTTTGTTTTAAAAATTAGAAATGAAACCTAAAAGGTATTCATTAATATAATCAACACTAAACTTAAATTTCATGTTTTGGAACAAGAAAGGGAATGTCCATGGATTAGGAAAGTTAGAATCTTCTATGAGCAAAAAGAAACTATACTAACTCACCACCCCACTCCAGGGGTGGCCATCTACATAAAATGTCACTGAAGCCCCTCCCCCCCCCAAACTTGCCCCTAGCCCGTGAAGACCACATCCTGTTTGTTCATTCTAGATACTCTGACTCCTAAGGGCCAGACTACTTAATGAGACAAATCACAAAAAAGACTGCTCTAAACAACTCCACCTAGCACTTTGTGATGCTAAGTTACTATGAAGGGCTCATCTTTTCAGCATCCTGAAAGGCCTTCCAGCCCAACAGAATCCTCCAGAAACCATTCTGAGTCACAGGAGACCTTAAAAGGTTCCCACCCTTGTTTAGAATTAACTCAATGGACAGTTAAACTCTGATAACAGAAACTACAATAAAATCAATCCCTAACTTTAAATCCCTAATCTGATTTTTATAAAGGGGGAGGAGGAGCATTCTCTCTTCTCCCCAGATACCCATACTCAGGTATTCCTCCAGGAAAACATAGTAAACATCACTCACACTGACTGCATTTATATAGCTTTCCAAATACAAAGATCCTGATGACTTCTACTTAAGCCACACCAGTAAGATGATGCCAGAGCTGAATACAGCAGCTACTATCTAGATCAAGGCTGCAACCATTTCAGCTTTTTGAGCAAGACTTCTCTGTCTTAAAAACTGGGAAAAGACTGTGTCAAGAAGTGGCTGCTATCCTTGCTTACGGTAAAGGTCCACCAGACAGAAAACATTACTCTCAGCCATGAGGAGGAAGTATATGGAAAGGTTAGAGGCAAAAGATCTGTAGTCAGATGCCTGAGTCAAACCGTTGCACGACCTTCAAGCGAATCACAACCTGAGTAGATAGATCTTGAGGATTAAATGAGATGATACATGAACGTTCCATTCCCAGCAATGCATGATAATTGAGAGAACAGAACTCCAGTTCCAAACAATCAAACGATCAGAAAAGGGCTTTCAAGTGCAACATTTTTTTTTTCAAATTGAGAAACTGAGTCCCAAGGTGGACTGGTGCCCTCCTACCTTCTCCTCGCCACGCCATCCCACACTTATGGACACTCGCAGGGCATCCTTCACACAGGTCAATGTGTTTCCAGTTTCTACATCGCCTAGCAGCTAAGAGTGGGGTTTTCAACAGGCTTTTTTTTTGAAACTGAATCTAAAATATGGTAATAATTAGTAACATCTATGTAACTCTTTACAAAGCAATTTGCCTCTGGTTTTGAAGAACACAATTTTGTTCTTTCTTACCATGCACGTCTAGGCCAGTTTCAGCTTGTAAGTAACAGGGGAAGTGAACTTCACCTCGAAGTTCATCTACTAAGGAAGACAAGTTGCCCACGCGTTCCTCTCTTCCCCCAAACAAAGCTGAAAAACCAAAGTGAAAACCTGGGAGATTCAGCTCGCATTAAGACCCCAAGGATGGGAATCGAACCCCCTAAACACCCAAGAGAAAGTTCCCCGCTACGACTCACCGCGTGAGCCCACCTGTAGCCACACAACACACAGCAAGCCGCAGCCAGCACTGTGGCGCTAAACAAGCACATACGAACTCCTCCCTCAGCCAATCAAAACACCCCTCCGCCTCCGCCAGACCAATGAAGAGCAGCCGATGTGGTCTTCTACGCGTAGCCTCAATGTTTTCTGGGAGTTGTAGTTTAAAATGCAGAGCGGGACTCCCAGAATCCAGGTTTCCTCCGAGTTATCCCGCCTCCTCAGCTCCCCAGCCAATCAGCAGCACTAGTCTGGTCGAGCGCTCTCTGCCGGTTTCCCCCCACAGGTGACCGCGGCGAAACAGGCGGCGCCAGATGTGGGGCGGGAAGACCAGCGTCTTGCCCCGCGTGTGGGGGCTGTGGTCCGCAGGGGTCCGCGGGCGGAGACCGCTAGGCTGCAGTGCTGCGTCTGTGGCAGGAAACCATTCTCCCAAGTGTTGGAAGTGCGGCGGCCCAGGGGGCCTCATGCGGGGAGACGGGTTCTTTTGCCCACAGTGCCGCGCGCTGCAGCCACCTGACCCCACCCGAGATTACTTCAGCCTCATGGACTGGTACGAAAGGCGGTTTCAGGAAATGCGGCGGCAGAGACACGTCCGGGGCTGGCGAACTAGCGGGGAGGGCCGATCATGCTTGGGAAGGAGAAGGCGGGGCCCTAGAGAACTGGGAGTGGGGCCAGGGAGGGTGGGATTGTGGCCGGTGAGAGAGGAAATTGAGGGGTGGGCCTAAAGATAGGGCCTTTGAGGGACAGCGACCGGAACGGAGCGAGCCCTGAAAGGGCGGGGAAGGAAGTTAGGGGGAATTGAAGGAGGCTCTGTGGAAGGAGACGCGAGGGGTGGGACCCGAGAAGAGAAGCCGAGGGGCGGGGCCTGAGGGAAGCGTACTGGAGTGCGGGAGAAAGGAGACTTGAGGGACAGGGTCAGAATGGTTAAAGTTGGACTGAGCATTTTCAGAAAGGGGTACTGAGGCACTTTTCACCTATGCGTCTCTGCCATCTGGCTCTTCCTGAGTTACACCCCTTTATAATAAATGGGTAATCTAGGGAAGAAAAACAAGCAAAATAGGGTGTAAAAGCACCAAAAACCTCAACACCGTGGGCTGAGTCTAAAGGAGAAGTGAGGACTGGAAGGAGAGAGGCTGAGAAATGACTGTTTTTCCTGTTTTCCTCCGATGGTCGAGGAGGTTGGAGAGGTGGTGAAGTTTGGGCAGAGCAAACCTGTTATGACAGAGCAGACGCCCACCAATAGAAAGTGAAAGAGACTGGGTTAAAATAAAATGGGAGATGAAGATGGAGGGACCTGGGCCTTCAAAAGCTCGGGTGGGATTCGAAATGGTCGGTCCCCTTAACTCTGGGATGTGCCCCCTGCCAGGCACTGCGCCCTTATGATGAGCCGCAGTAACACTATCCTAGAAGTTCTTGGAGCGCGTCCAACTCATTCCTACCTCAGGGCCTTTGCATCTTCCTTCTGCCTCAGCATAAGTTTTTCCTCTCATCTCTGATTATTATAAGTGTATTTATTTATTTGGAGGGGGGTGGGCAGAGATAGAGGATCCCAAACAGGCTCCAGAACACAGGGCTCAAACTCATGAACCCTCAGATAATGACCAGAGCGGGTCACCTAACTGTGCCAACCAGGTGCCCCTGATTATTTTTCATCATCATTCAGGTCTCAGCTCAAAGGGCATCTCTTTGTCCACCACATCTACCACTTTCTCTGACCCTATTCTCTTCTCTTTAATAGCACCTACCACTTTTTAAAGTTATTTCTCTCTCTACGTGTTTATTTTCATCTTCCCCCATGAAAGCAGGAACCAGGCCCACAGTATAAAAATCTAAAAATGTTTGACGCATGCATTTTATCTCCCGAATTCCTTACAGCAACCGTGCCTTCAGAGTGGACACAGCAAAGCTCCAGAACAGGTACCAGCAACTACAGCGCCTGGTCCACCCGGATTTCTTCAGCCAGAGGTCCCAGGTAGCCTGCGGGCCACCCCTAATCACAACCAAACATGAGTGCATGGTGGGGCGGGTAACAGTGGCCTTGGGGTGATGTGGTTATCAGAGACCGAGCTAAACAGCCAGGTCTGCCCAAGGACAGCCTGACCCCGGATTGCCAGGCCCTGGATCTACCCTGCACTCACAGCTTTTACCTGATTTCCCAGAAGAGTTAGAACCTATCTGTTGAAAATAAAGACAGTCCATCCCACACTGGTTCTCCTTTGTGGCTTCCTTAGGTGCCCCCCATCAGTATTTCATGAAACAGTTTGTGAATGTAATGTGGCTGATCTGGACAGTAATAAGATTTTCTTCATCTCCACTAACAGACTGAAAAAGACTTCTCAGAGAAGCATTCGACCCTGGTGAATGATGCCTATAAGACCCTTCTGGCCCCACTGAGCAGGGGACTATACCTTGTAAGGTGATTTCCCAACCCTTCTATGCATGGCCACATGGTGTCCATTGTGCTGTGGGACAGCTGCTCCCCTGTATTCAGCAGAAGAGTGCTCGAGACCTGAGCTAGTCTAGAGACCCAAAAATATTTTTTAGCCTCAAAGATACTGAGTGAAGATAGTTTTCTCTGAATACTTGTAAATCTGCTTGCCTGACTGCATGTTTGTTTTTATCATTTTTCTCTTAATTTCAACCATTGGATGGTGATTGCATTTACAGAAGAGTAATTTGGGGTTGGGGGGGGAGGTGGAGGGAAGAGTTTAGCACCTTAGAATTTTAGGATTTAATAGAACCTTTACAAATATCTAGTTCAGTCTCCTGAGTGGAAGAACGACTCCCCCAGGGCTACGCAGTCCCAGGTAGCAGAGAGGAATCCTGTCCCAGCTCCCCTATATCAGTCTGACTTGCTCATACCCTACCTTCACACTCTCACTATTAAGACAGTTTTTTATGAATCATATTCTGTTCTGAAGGGTGAGTAGGATTTATGACTCTCGCCGCAGTTTCTTCAACCAACCTTACTTTCTCTGCGTCATGTCCCAATAGCTAAAGCTCCATGGAGTAGAGATTCCCGAAGGGACAGATTATGAAATGGACCAGCAATTCCTCATGGAAATAATGGAAATCAACGAAAAACTTGCAGAAGCTGAAAGTGAAGCTGCTATGAAAGAGATTGAATCTATTGTCAGAGGTAAAAGATAAAATACCACTGAACACATTTTATAGCTGTTATGAGTACATGTCCAAGGTTAAGTGAAAAGCGAGTATGAAGACTACATATTGGTTGTCATAATGATTCAGGGAGAGTTTTTTTTTTTCTCGATAATACTGAAAGCAATTTTGTCTAGAGTTTAGACTTGCAACATCCCTAGCTTGCCGGAAGGCAGCCTTAAACCAAGAATGTAATAGTATTTTGCAGATTGCAAGCCTCCTTCCTACCCGTGACATCATTTAGATGTTATTACTGTCTCTGACAAAAATAGAGCTTTCTATGCACTGACAGCACAGAACCTGCTTGGGATTCTCTTTCTCTCCCTCTCTTCTCCTTCCCCCATCCAAAATAAATAAATAAAAACTTAAAAAAAAAAGAGAGAGAGAGAGCGCCTGGGTGGCTCAGTTAGTTAAACGTCCAACTTCTGCTCAGGTCATGATCTCATGGTTCGTGGGTTCGAGCCCTGTGTCAGGCTCTACATTGACAACTCAGAGCCTGGAGCCTGCTTCAGATTCTGTGTCTCCCTCTCTCTCTGCCTCCTCCCAACTTGTGCTTACTTACGTGCTTTCCCTCTCTCCCTCTCTCTGTCTCAAAAATAAATAAACATTTAAAAAAAATAGAAGAAGAAGAAGAAATAGGCCTTAAAAGTTCATGGAAATGCCCAAGGTCACCTTGCAGAGCAAAGATTGAAAAACTGACTTCTGATCACAAATTGGTTTGCTTTCCACTTTATTGCATAGTGTATCAGTCAGGTCTCCAGAGAAATAAAACCAATAATATAGATATACACATGGAGAGCAAGAGAGAGAAACCTATTTTAAGAAATTGACTCACATAATTGTGAGAGCTAGCAAGTCTGAAATATGTAGGGCAGACCAGCAGGCTGGAAACTCAGGCAGGACCTCTGGCCACATTATCGAAGCTAATCTTTACTTAAAGTCAACTGGCTATTAATGTTAATCACATCTACAAAATACCTTCACAGCAACATCTAGACTAGCATTTGACCAAACGACTGGGCCATAGCCCAACCAAGGTAACACAAAGGTAACCATAACATGTACAAAAAGTTCCAAATTCTCCAATTGTATGCACGTATGTACTCTGACAAATGTTTGTGGCATGCCTACTATGTATCAAGCATTGTGCATGACACAGTGAACAAGAAAGACGCGCCCCGTGTCTTCATGGAGTTTATGTATTTCAACTCACCGTGTCCAAAATGGAGTTCATGAGCCTCTCCCCTCCCTCCTGAAAAAACAAACTACTCCTCTGCTGATGTTCCCTAGGTAAATCCAGTTGGAGAAGTCCAAAGCACTGAGGAGGCTGGGGCGCCTGGGGCCTCAGGCGGCCAACTTCAGCTCAGGTCATGGTCTCGCAGTTCATGAGAATGAGCCCCACGTTGGGCTCTGTGCTGACAGCTAGCTCAGGACCTGCAGCCTGCTTCAGATTCTGTGTCTCCTTCTCTCTCTGCTCCTCTCCTGTTAATGCTCTCCCTGTCTCTCAAAAATAAAGAAACATTAAAAAAAAAGAAAAGCACTGAGGAGGCATTCTTTTTTTTTTTTTTTAATGTTTTTTTATTTATTTCTAGAGAGAGAGAGAGACACACAGCGTGAGGAGGGGAGGGTCAGAGAGAGAGGGAGTCACAGACTGAAACAGGCTCCAGGCTCTGAGCTGGCAGTCAGCACAGAGCCCTACGCGGGGCTCGAACCCACGAACCGCGAGATCATGACCCAAGCGAAAGTCAGACGCTCAACCGACTAAGCCACCCAGATGCCCCACTGAGGAGGCGTTCTTAACTTATCCTCCCTTACCCCCATAGACAGTCATCACCAAATCTTGAAATGCCACCGTTCTAAAAGTGACCCATATCTGAAGTTTCACTGCCAGCACCCTATTCCAAGTTACCATTCTTTCTCACTGGGACAAGTGTGATACCTCTAGACTGGTCTAGCTGTACCCTCAATCAAATACATTCCTATACTGTGATTTGTGTGATCTTTTGAAACCCAAATCTAATCATATTACCCTTGGTCTTGCTTTAAAACTTTAACTGGCTTCTCACTGCTCTCAGGTTAAAGATCAGTGTCTTATGGGATTATAGGGACCTGTATGATGTGACCTCTGCCTCCTCCCAGTTGCCCCTCTACCTTAGGCACACAGGCAATTTCTAGTTCTTCATGTGTACCAAGCATTCTACCCTAGGGCCTTTGCACAAGCTGTTTTTTTGCTTAAAACCCTCTTCTACTTCCAGTTAACTCTTCCCCCTCCAGATCTGGGGGCAATCATCACTTCCTCAGAGAACCCTCAGAGAACCTCTTTATCTATACCATTTGGCAGTGGGCATGCCTCCCTTGTAGGACCAATCACAGTTATAACCTTACTGTTCTATGTGAGATTATTTGACCAATTTCAGCCCCCCTCCCTCCTTGGACTAGAAGTTCTGCACAGGCAGAAATTGTGTCTGCTCTTTGGTCCCCCCATATGCTCTGCCCATGGAATATTATTTGATGTATAACAGGGGCTCAATAAATATTGAGTGAATAAATAATGAACTTTTAACTTTTAAGAAGTTAAAAGCAACAAAATGGCAATTGGTGAAGGGGGGGTCTATCAGCCAGGGGTGTACCAATGACCTTACGGCTGGGTGTTGGAAGAAGAACTCAGCGCATACAATCAGAAGCCCCATCTGCACGGCTTTGGAAGGAATGACACTGTACTGTGAGGGGTCTTGGGTGCACTGTCAACACTGTCATTGAATTTATTTGTGACCTTGAGCCAGTGACTTCACCCCTCTGAGTCTCAGATTCCTTATCTGTAAAACAGAGATGACATTAGCACTGGTTGTTGCAAAGATTAAAGTAAATGAAGTAAAACATGTAAAACACTTAACAATGCTCAGCCCACAGCAGGTGCTCAGTCATTGTTGGGGGTTATTCTAGCCCTATAGTAAATGTCTGGTTTTGAACAGGTCACTGACCTTCATTTAGATTAATTCCTAAGCTTCTTTCCCTATAGGCGCCTGCTAAGGCCCAAGGTAAGTGAGTGAGTATTCAAGGGCATAGGGCTAGTTAGATTTGGGGCAGGACTTCAGAGCCTCTAGACTTCTAGTCCAGTGTTCTTTTGTCAATACCACATTGTCAGTTTTCTGCCACTTCCTAAGAGTCTGGACACATGGGGTCTGTTCCCAGCTCCTCCACTCAACCAACTATGTGACAATAAAGCCATCTCCCAATACCTGTAAGTGTCTACAATCTGAATGTAACATATTTGAAAATGCTTTGAAAGCAGGCACCGTATAAATGATCAATACTATTTATATCTGGGAAACACACAGTAAAATTCTTCATTTTCTAATGAAGAACCAGCAGAAACATAAGGTGGCTACTTCTCTACCTCGATTGGCATCTTCCCTACTGTGGTACAATATTATCTAAATGTTTCAGTTTCCTGGGAGGCTGTAGAAGTTGCAAGTGGTTGCTTGAAACACTGTAATGCCCTGCCCGTAGGCAATCCCAGCTTGTTCATTTTCTCCTGCTTGAAATCTGGAAAATTCATCCTACTTGATGGAGGTAATCAAAGCATTTCCTTGTTCTATTTTATTTTATTTTACTTTATTTAAGATTCTATAGCCATTTTACAAGACTTGGTGATTGCCCCTCAGAACTTTTTTTTTTTTAATGTTTATTTATTTTTGAGCGGAGGCGGGGACAGAGAAAGGAAGACAGAGGATCCCCTAGAGGACTTCACGCTGACAGCAGGGAACCCAGTGTGGTGCTTGAACTCATGAACTGTGAGATCATGACCTAAGCCAAAGTCTGTTGCTTAACCAAGTGAGCCACCAAGGCACCCCACCTCTCAGGCCCTTCATAAGTGGAAAACCATAATGTAACTAGGGTGAGCCGCACCAAACAGGAGCTGCCGTCATGGGACATGTGGAGACAGAGCTTATGAGGCCTTACCCTGGAATCTAAGCTCCATGTTGTGTAGTGTTGTGTTGTGTAGTATTGTGTGGTATAACGTGTTGTGTTGTGTTGTAACCAGCTACAAAATGTTACCCTGATATCATTAGTCTATTTGAATAGGAAAATTAAGATAGTGATTTTCTCTTTCAGCTAAACAGAAGGAATTGACGGACAGTGTGAGCAGAGCTTTTGAACAAGGTACTTTCTTCATTTCTTTCTTAAATATGGAAAGAAATTGTAAGCACTGAGATAAAACTATCCATTCAATAAGTAGCTATTTCATATCCATCCTAGGATAGGTACATGAAGAGCTATAAAATATAGGCAATTCTACATTTCTCCCTTCAAGGATGCACAGCCTTGCTGGAGAAACAAGCTGTGTTCCCAAAACAGTGATATGCCAGAGAAAGATGAGATGCAATTGCTTCTATTCCCCTTTAGCAAGTAGGAGAAATTAAGGTGAGGGATGTAGGCTGAAGCCAACAGAGACAAATCCTGAGGGCAAGGCTGCAAAGTCAACATTTGGAAAAGCCTGCCCACCCCTTTCCTCTGCAAAGCTTAGGAGCAGAAGCCCGTGGCAGAGCTGTGCCCAAATGACAAATGTGTTCATCCTGGTCCCCATTGCTCCTGGCTCTCAGGTTGAAGAGATGGAGTCTATTTCTAGCTATTTTGAAGCAAGAACAGTCTTACTCTCCATCCCAGACTTGTGCTACCCCTTAAATAAGAGAATATAGCCCTTTACCTGAGAGATCATTTGATTGTGGGAAGCAAAAGGCCACTCAAGCTAGCCCAGATCTAAAGGAGATTATTATAAGGAATTGGGCCTATCTCCCAGAATCCAAAGAGAAAGACCCTGTGATGATTACAGTACATAGTGTGATAAGAGCTCTTCTGGGGCACAGCCTGGGGACCAGAAAGCAGTCTGGAACCAAAGCTGTGCTCATGGACTCATTGCCTCTGGCAATTCCATTCCATCTGTAAGCCAGTTTCATCGGCTTCCTTATTAGTGTACAGTACTCCAAAATGCCCTCCCCCATGGGATGACTCCTTCGTCCTCCTTGGGCCATTAACTTCTAAGAACAAAGACTTGGACCATCTGATTAGAGTCCCCTAGACCCAACTCTAGATTCCTGAGAGAGGGAATTTGATGGAGTCAGATGTCCACTCCAGTCCAGCTAGTGCTGAAGGCATAGGCTTACACAGTGTGCCGCCCAGTTTGCAGGGACTGTAGGAGCCCATTCTGAGGTTAGGCAGAGGGAAGGTCTCTAAAAAGAGGTCAGAAATCTAGATTAACAGCAGAAAAGACTGGGACCTAGCCTGATACATCTACCTGAAATCCATGAACCCAACCCACTGGCTAAGATGTTCAGGTATCCCACCATCTCCTAGCACACACTGGTAGATTTTTATGTTTTTAATTATGAAATATAATTTTTAAGAAGAATACACACTACATAAGTACAAGTTAAGGAATAAAACCAGAAAAATACCCGTGTCTCCACCACTCAGCTTAAGAAATAGAACATGCACAGAAGATAGCAAATGGTCAATAAGCACATGGGAAGATGTGCAACATCAGTAATGATTAGGCAGATGGAAATCAAAACCACAGTGAGATGCTACTTCATCCTACTCATTAGGATGGCTACTATTAGAAAACCCAGAAAATAACAAGTATTGGTGACGGTCTGGAGACATTGAAACCCGTATGCACTGCTGGAGGGGATGCAGCCACCGTGGAAAACAGTATGGTATTTCCTCAAAAAGTTAAAAATAGAATTAGTATACAATCCAGCAATTCCACTTTTTTTGGGGGGGTGGAGGGGAGAGAGAGAAAATCCAAAGAAGGCTCTGCACAGAGCCGATGCAGAGGTCGAACTCACCAACTGTGAGATCATGACCTGAGCCAAAATCAAAAGTTAGAGGCTTAACTGAGCCACCCAGGCACTCCCAGCAATTTCACTTCTGAGTATACCCTGAAGAATTAACAGCAGGGACTCAGAAGTACTTGCATATTGTCAAAAATAAAGCCATGTACTAGTTAAAGTAGTAAGGATAGGTTTTAATCAATAACTGTTGCAGTAGGGAAATGAGTGTGATGTAACTGAACTCCAATTTGTACAGAGGTTACTGCGCATTAGAGACTGAGGGATGAGGGAGTGAGATGAGCATGATCTCAGTAGAATCTGGGAAACAGAAATTACAAAAATGGGAAGGTAGTGGGGGTTGGTCCATGTGAAACTGATCTGGGTTGCTAACTGCGGCTTTATCAAACTGGGGCTCACACACTAGGAGACAGGCCCTGTCTTCCGGTGTTGGCTGCCACAAACAGTAAGAAAGAGACAGTAAGAGACATTCTTCTTTCTTGGAGCAATGGAAGTCCATTTCTCATTCGATCTCCCTCTGTTAATTAAGGACTAACTGAACCATCTGTTGCTACTTGGTAGGAGAAGGTATTTACTGGATGACATGAGCAGTCAGGCATTTAGTGAGGTGCATCTCTATGGAAACAGAAAGAAAACAAGGGGATTAATGGTGGGAGCAGACTATAAAGCTAGTTTCTGAGTCCAGAGGGTAGAAGGTCACTTAAGACACAAAACTCTTAAGCATCTTTACATGGTAGTTTGAGGATGGCAGTGACAGTCTGATAGATATCTTGGTTTATAGTTCGAATGTTGGTAGTGATGCCATAGACATCAATGTCACAGTCATGGCTACTTCCCAGAGCAGAGCATGGAAGACGCAGGAGTTCTGGTGGGTCTTCTGGGTGGCCCAAGTGACAGCAATGGTGACCCACACGTGATTTGTACTGACAAGTTCTTTGACGTTTACATCAAGTTGTCAGACATCAGCTTACAGGGCTTTTTCAGATCCTGGAGGAAAGGGCAACCACAGGACAAGCTGAGTCCCAGTAAGGACCAAGAAGGGCAGTCAGGTTTTAGTTCTCAGTGATGCCAAGTCAGGAGAGAAGGAGAAAAATGGGAAACAGCAATTTGGAGAGCTGTAGGCAGATATTGAAGGAAACTAGGGGAATTAAGCTTTGCTAAGGGCTAAAAAAAAAAAAAGTTTGCTAAGGCTGACAAATATGTAAGATGGCAGGATCCAGTTTGGTTTTCAGGAAGGTAATAAAACCTCAGAGACAATGAGGAGTAGATTCTGGGTGTGATATACTTTTTCGTTGTCATAAAATTTCTGTCTGCAGTCATCCCCCCTTTTTAATCAAAGGTTATCAGTGGGGTACCTGGGTGGCTCAGTTAAGCTCCTGATTCTTGATTTCAGCTCAGGTCATGATCTTGCTGTTTGTGAGTTCAACTTCCACATTGGGCTCTGTGCTGGCAGTGTGAAGACTGCTTGGAATTCTCTCTCTCCCTCATTCTCTGCCCCTCCCCCCCAAAATAAATAAACTTTAAAAAAAAAAAGGTTATCAAAATAAGAATAATTTTGTTAACAAAATAATTTTAGTTTCATTAAAGTTGGCTTCATTATTTACATGAGTGCAATGAGAATGGTAATCAACCATACAGACATTTTTCTTTAATTTTTTTTAATGTTTGTTTATTTTTGAGAAAGAGAGAGAGACAGAGTGTAAGCTGGGGAGAGGCAGAGAGAGGGAGACGCAGAACCCGAAGCAGGCTTCAGGCTCTGAACTGTCAGCACAGACCCCGATGTGGGGCTCGAACTGATGGACCGTGAGATCATGACCTGAACTGAAGTCGGACGCTTAACTAACTGAGCCAACCAGGCACCCCCTTACAGATATTTTTAAGTTTACTTTATTGAACTCGTTATAAGGAATCTCAGATTGGACTTTAAAAGCCTCTCAATCCTAGGAATTCAAGAGAAGAATTCACTGTCAGACATCACCTGCACTACCTATGGATTTGGGTGAATTCCTCTTTTCTCGAGGTTTCCCAAAACATCCTAAGTTTCCTGGGCCTAGTGGGAAGTAACCTACTTTACTGACCTACTGTAAGGCTGGGAACCATGTAAGCCCAGTTTTTTCCTAGAGAGCTTTGTAAACCTTGGCTCCATAAAGTCAACCTTACCTCCTTTAAATTGTCCATTCTGTCTGATTTTATGCATCATTTTCAAATGTGACATTCCAATCAAAGCTTTGGTCATAAAACTAGTGTTTTAAATTATGTCCTATTCTATTGATTGAGCCTAGCTAATACTTATAGTACCATGAAAATAAGAATATTCAATAATAGTTTCATAATTTTTTGAAGAATCAGGCAAGGAGAAAAGATAAATATTTTTGTTTACAAAAGTAAAATTTATTTCTTAAATTCTACATATGAGTGAAATCACATGGTATTTGTCTTTCTCTGACTGACTTATTTTGCTTTGCATTATACTCACTAGCTCTATCCATGTTGTTGCAAAGTCAAGATTTCATTATTTTTTTATGGCTGAGTAATATTCCATTGTGTATATATGATATGTATACCACTTATTTACCCATTCATCAGCCAATGGACACTGGCTTTTTCCATAATTTGGCTATTATGTAGATAATACTGCTATAAACATCAGGGTGCATGTCTCCCTTCGAATTAGTATTTTTGTATTCTTTGGGTGAGTACCTTGTAGTGTGCAATTGCTGGGTCCATTAGGTAGTTCTATTTTTAACTTTTTGAGGAGCCTCCATACTGTTTTCCAGGGTAGCTGCACCAGTGTGCATTTAAGAAACAAAACAAATGAGGCGTATCTAGGGGGCTCAGTCAGTTAAGCATCTGACTTCAGCTCAGTTCATGATCTCATGGTTCCTGAGTTTGAACCCCAGAGAGAGGTTCAGAGCAGAGCCCATTTGGGATCCTCTGTTCCCCCACTCTCTGCCCCTCCACTGCTTGCACATTTGTGTGTGGGTACATGCACTGTCTCAAAAATAAACGTAGGGCGCCTGGGTGGCTCAATCGGTTGAACGTCTGACTTCAGCTCAGGCCATGATCTCACGGTTCGTGAGTTCATGAGTTTGAGCCTCACAAACTGTCGGGCTCTGTGCTGACAGCTCAGAATCTAGAGCCTGCTTCTGATTCTGTGTCTCCCTCTCTCCCTGCCCCTCCCCTGCTCAGGCTCTGTCTCTGTCTCTCACAAAAGTAAAATAAACATTAAAAAAATAATAAATTAATCAACATTAAAGAATATTTTTAATAGATGGAATAAATTATCATTTGGGGAAATAAAAGAGGGAGACAAATCGAGAAACACACTCCTAACTATAAAGAACAAACTGATGGTTACCAAAGGGAAGGTGGGTGGGCAGATGGGTTAAATAGGTGATGGGGATTAAGGAAATGAGCACTGGGTGTTTTATTCAAGTGCTGAATCACTAAATTGTACACCTAAAACTAGTATGACATGTATGTTAGCTAACTGGAATTTTTTTTTTTATTAAAGTTTACTTTTTGAGAGAGAGAGAGAACGAGCCGAGGAGAGACAGAGTAAGAGAATTCCAAGCAGGCTCCATGCCGTCATTACAGAGGCCGATGTGGGACTCAAATTCACAAACCGTGAAATCATGACCTGGGCCGAGATCAAGAGTCAGACACTTAACCAATTCCCAGGTGTCCCGGAATTTATTTATTTATTTATTTTAAATGTTTTATTTATTTCTAGGAGAGAGAGAGAGACAGCGTGAGCAGGGGAGGGTCAGAGAGAGAAGGATTCACAGATTGAAACAGGCTCCAGGCTCTGAACTGGCAGTCAGCACAGAGCCCGACGCGGGGCTCAAACCCATGAACCGCGAGATCATGACCTAAGCAAAAGTCGGACGCTTAACCGACTAAGCCACCCAGGCGCCCCTTAGGTGTCCCGGAATTTAAATAAAAGCTTAAATAAATACATAAATGCTTTTTAAATGCTCATTTATTTATTTTTGACAGATAGCATGTACACAAGCAGGAGAGGAGCAGAGGGAAAGGGAGACAGAGAATCCCAAGCAAGCTTGCTGTCAGCACAAAGCTCCATGTGGGGCTGTAACCCACGAACCATGAGATCATGGCCTGAGCCAACATCAAGAGTCTGTACTCAATCGACTGAGCCACCCAGGCGCCCCTAAATATTTTTTAAAAAACAAAAGTAAAACTTCCTAGCTTGTTATGTCATAAACCCATGGGCTTTTGGGTTTTTTTTTTATTACTTATATATGTATGTATGTATGTATTTTTATTTTAGAGAGAGCACGAGTGGGAAGAGAAGCAGAGAGAGGGAATCTTAAGCAGGCTTCACCATAAGTATGGAGCTCAACACAGGGCCCAATCCCGTGACCCCGGGATCACGACCTGAGCCAAAATCAAGTCAGTAGCTCAACCAACTGAGCCACCCAGACACATACCCCCCAGTGGCTTTTTCATTAGAGTTTTGGAAATCCTAACCTAGTTTATCGTTTTAATCTTAGGGTTATTTAAGCAATGCCATCAGAAGGCCGTACCTTGGGACTGCCTGATACAATCCTTTTTCAAGGGTCTCTGAGACAGTCCCTTTTTGTTAACCGCGAGTAGTCTGCCATGTAATGGTTGCAAGAGCTTGCAGGAAAGCATCAGAGTAAAGCAACAACTCTATGGATAGCAGAAGACTGAAAGTGACCACAGTTAAAGACCTGATGAAAGATCTTATTAAAATACTACAGTTGACAAGGAAATGTGGTTGTTTCTGTAACACAGAACATTTTAATTTTTTTTTTAATGGTTTTATTTATTTCTAGGAGAGAGAGAGAGAGACAGCGTGAGCAGGGGAGGGTCAGAGAGAGAGGGAGTCACAGACTCTGAAATAGGCTCCAGGCTCTGAGCTGGCAGTCAGCACAGAGCCCGACGCTGGGCTCGAACCCACGAACCATGAGATCATGACCTAAGCGAAAGTCGGACGTTTAACCGACTAAGCCACCCAGGCGCCCCAGAACATTTTAAAATAATAACTAGAGGGACGCCTGGATGGCTCAGTCAGTTAAGCATCTGACTTCAGGTCAGGTCATGATCTCACAGCTTATGGTTTCGAGCCCCACATCGGGCTCTGTGCTGATGGAGCCTGCTTCAGATTCTGTGTCTCTCTTTCGCTCTGCCCCTCCCCTGCTCATCCTCGCTCTCTCTCTCTCTCTCTCTCTCTCTCTCAAAAATAAACATTAAAAAATTATAAGTAAATAAATAAAATAACTAGACTGATCACCTTATGCAAGAACATATTATAGATAGTGAGAGTATTGACAAATTTCTGGGAACTTTATAAAATTTCAAAAATAATAACATTTTACCCAAACAAATATAACCTCCGGAAGGTAAAGTATCACTTCTTTGACAATGCTTCCCATGTAATATAATTTCATCAAATAAACCTAATTAATTTAACATCTCTCCTTTTAGAAGGTGAGAGAACAAATCCTTTGAGGTTCTCCAAGGACCCTCAGAAAATTCAAACTTAGTTTTAGATTAGGAAGACTTTATTTAGAATTTGATTTGGGGAAGTTGTCTAAAATGTCAAATGCTTCAAATATTTTAGGATCATAGGTCATTGTGAAACAATACTTAGTTACCCATTTAACAATGCGATGATAAAATATTTCTAAGGTAAATCTAAGCAGTAACATGAAAAATAAAGAACCTTAGCTCCAAATAGGGAGGAGATTCTATTCTCTGAAGTAATGAAGGATGTGATGAAGACAACATTAAATACTGGAAATTACTTTTTTTTTTCATTCTTTTAATGTTTACTTAAGAGAGAGACAGAGCACAAGTCAGGGAAGGGCAGAGAGAGGGGGAGACACAGAATCCAAAGCAGGCTCCAGGCTCCAGGCTGTCAGCACAGAGCCTGACACGAGGCTCAAACTCACGGACCGCGAGGTCATGACCTGAGTCAAGGTCAGATGCTTAACCAACTAAGCCACACTGGTGCCCCAGAAATGTCTTTGATAAGACACAGAATGTATGTTTCCTAGCCAAGATTACTCAAAAGGTAAAGAAAAATCTTTTTCAGTCTTTTATTAAGTGTAGACCAATGACCCAAGAAACTTTGTCATTTTAACAGAACAAAAACCAAACTCTGGTTTTCCATCAGTACACTATTGATGTTAAAGTTCATTTCAAGGGCCGCCTGGCTGGCTCAGTCAGTAGAGTGTGTGACTCTTGATCTTAGGGCTGTGAGTTTGAGCCCCACATTGGGTGTAGAGATTACTTAAGAAAAATAGTAGTAATAAAAAAAAAATAGTAGTAATAAAATCTTTTTAAAAAACTAAAAAAATAAAGTTATTTAAAAAAAGAAATAATATGTTTAAGTCCACTTAATCTTCAGCAGCTTTGACCTCACAGCATAAAATTCCTTTTCCACAAACCTTCTACAACTTTCAATATCCATTCATACTTTGTTCTATTCTTTCCCTCTTTCACATTCTCCTTTAGGACAAAATTACTCTTTTTTATCTTAACAGAAACAATCTTCATTCTTTGTGTGCTTTTCATATAAAATCATACCCTACTTTTCCTCCAGTCTGTATCCTGCAGTCCTCTTAGTTGTAGTCTTATTTTTTTATATATTGATTATAAATTTTAACCATTAGTAAGCTTTATTTTACTAGAAAGTAGACAATTGAGAATTACAATATGCCAGTATTCTGTAGTAGATAAGCAAATTTTATGACTATACCATCTCATAAGCTGTAGAGGTATATGCTTCCTATAATACATTTTTTTTAATATGGCAAGAATATGTTTATTAAGACTCAAAATGCTTGGCCTCTGTGGACCATATAAAAATAAATAGCCAAGGGGCATCTGGGTGGCTCAGTTAGGCATCCAACTCTTTTTTTTTTTTTCAATTTTTTTAATGTTTTATTTATTTCTAGGAGAGAGAGAGAGAGAGACAGCATGAGCAGGGGAGGGTCAGGAGAGAGGGAGTCACAGACTGAAACAGGCTCCAGGCTCTGAGCTGGCAGTCAGCACAGAGCCCGACATGGGGCTCGAACCCACGAACTGCGAGATCATGACCTAAGCGAAAGTCGGACGCCTAACCGACTAAGCCACCCAGGCACCCCAGGCATCCAACTCTTGATTTCCACTCAGGTCATGGGATTGAGCCCCAAGTTGGGCTCTGCACTGACAGCATGGAACCTGCTTGGGATTCTGTCTCTCTCTCTGCCCCTTTCCCCCTCACACACTTTCTCTCTCTCTCTCAAAATAAATAAACATTTAAATATATAAATAAATAAATAGCCAAAAGTATATAAACTTCAGGGCATCTAGGTAGCTCAGTCAGTTAAGCATCCAACTCTTGATTTCAGGTCAGGTCATGATCTCACAGTTTCAGTTTTGTGAGTTCTAGCCAGGCATGGGCTCGGTGCTGACAGCAGAGAGCCTGCTTGAGATTCTCCCTGTTTCTCTGCCCCTCCCCCCTCTATCTCTCTCTCAAAATAAATAAATAAACTTTTTTAAAAAAGTGTATAAACTTAAACCTTTTGCTTAATAGTAAAGGTTTTAGTGGCTCCTGGGTGGTTCAGACAGTTAAGCATCAGACTTTAGCTCATGATCTCAGAGTTGGTGAGTTCGAGTCCCACGCATTGGCGCTCTGCTGTCAGTGCAGAGCCTGCTTGCAATCCTCTGTCCCCCTCTCTCTGCTCCTCCTCTACTCTCTTTCTCTCTCAAAAATAAATGTTTAAAAATAATAAATGTTTTATCACTTTACCTTACCTAAAAATTATTTGGATATTTAATATCCATTCTTTTTTCTTTTTTTTTTAATTTATTTCTGAGAGAGAAAGAGATACCATGAACAGGGGAGGGTCAGAGAGAGAGGGAGACACAGAATCTGAAGCAGGCTCCAGGCTCGGAGCTGTCAGCACAGAACCTGACGCAGGACTCCAACCAACGAACCATGAGATGATGACCTGAGCCGAAGTCGGACGCTTAACCGACTGAGCCACTCAGGCACCCCATTGAATATCCATTATTTAACTTAGCTTAGCAAGAGTCTAAGGTTTCAAGTTGCCAGAAAGGTTTTGGAAATTATTTTAGGCAGCATATTATAAAATATAATTTTTTGTGTGATAAAGTTTGTCAGAATGACTTGAGTAATATCAAGTTTACCATCTCTGTAATCTTAAACATCTAGTAAATATAATACTGTTATTTGACTAGCAAATCCAGGTAGAATTAATATATGTGTTTGCATTATAATTTAATGTTAACATCTCTATAAACATGCCTATTTTATTAAGCCCAACAATATTAGGTTAGTCTTATTTGTCAAAGACTTACACAAATTACATGGCAATGAAAAGTATTTGAGTTGGTCCCTATATTTCTGGAAGTTTTAGAAGACTTCGTTTACATAAGAAATTATTTCTCTATGACAATTAAGATACAACTCCTTTAAGGGATTTTATAAGTTAATTTGGTAATCCTATCTGTAAATAGAGAAATAGAATTCATATATATATATCTTATATATGTAAAAAACGTATGCATGTATATATATATATCATACATACATAAACATACAGACACAAATACAGATCTTACAGTTTTCATTTTTAAATTTTATCTGTAAGTCAGACCGGCTACCCTCATCAACAGAGTTGGTTTTATTCTTCTTTGAAATGAAGGCTCACATCAGTGTCTCTGTCTATTTCAGATGATTTTGAAAAAGCCAAGGAAATTTTAACAAAGATGAGATACTTTTCAAATGTAGAAGAAAAGATCAAGTTAAAGAAGATTCCTCTCAAATGATTACTAGTTTAAAAGTTTTCAAAATAAAGTTCTTGTATATTTCTTTTCTGGCTTCTGCTAATTGAGACTAGAAATGCTTTCACGGCTTATAGCATCTTAGTTAAACCTGTGGCTCAAACATCACTGAATGTCAAAGTTTGTCACGCGGGAGGAAACAGTGTAGCCAGAGCTTGGGTGGTCCATTCTTTGTGTGATACTTGAAACGCATGCTTACCATCTAGGCCGGTAAGTGGGGAAGTAGGGATGTGGCCAGTGTGAGGCCCTAGAGAAGGGGTCGGCACATTTTTACCGCAAAGGGCCAGATAGCAAATACTTTAGGCTTTGTGGCCCATACGGCCTCTGTTATAAGTACTCAACTCTGTCATTATCGCTTTTGGTCTACAAAAGAGGCAGGGAGTTAGATTTGGCCCAAGGTTTCCCAACTTCTGCCCTAGAACCACCTCTTTCTAACGGTGTGCCCTTCACTAGTAGTGCCCTTGTTAGTGGAGTCTTCAGGGCTCTCAGTTTGGTAACCATGCAGAGCTGCCTAAGAAATAGGCCTACATTTCAGAATGTAGATTATGCTTATTAAGAATTAGTCTGGTATTGGGGCGCCTGGGTGGCTTAGTCGGTTAAGCGTCCGACTTTCGCTTAGGTCATGATCTCGCAGTTCGTGGGTTCGAGCCCCGCGTCGGGCTCTGTGCTGACTGCCAGCTCAGAGCCTGGAGCCTGTTTCAGCCTGTGACTTCCTCTCTCTCTGACCCTCCCCTGCTCACGCTGTCTCTCTCTCTCTCCTAAAAATAAATAAAACATTAAAAAAAAAAATTTAAAAAAAAAAAAAAAAGAATTAGTCTGGTATTTTACACCAACCCCATTTCCAGCCCCACCTTGGTGCCGTTAGAACACTTTCAGTGTCTCTCCGGATAGTTGACACTCTCTTCTCGATTTCCTTGCTCCTCTATTCCAGCCCCAAGAACAACTCCTGCTTACCCTTTTGGATCCTTGGAAATTCAGATTAATTCGTTTCCAGAAGGGAAAAAATGCCGCCACCACCCCTTTTTTAAGTCTCTGGATTAGGGAAGATTAAAATAGAAAATTTTGTTTAAAAAAATCCAAGAGGAACTGACTGGGTGGCTCAGTCATTTAAGCATCTGACTCTCTTTTTTTTTTTTTTAACATTTTTATTCATTTTTGAAAGACAGAGAGACAGAACACTAGCAGGGTAAGGGCATAGAAAGAGGGAGACACAGAATGCAAAGCAGGCTTCGGGCTCTGAGCTGGTAGCACAGAGCCTAACGCAGGGCTCAAACCCACAAACCGCAAGATCATGACCTAAGCTGAAATCGGAAGCTTAACCAATTGAGCCACCCAGGCGCCCCAGCATTTGACTCTTGATTTTGGCCCAGATCATGATCCCAGGATCATGGGATCAAGCCCCACATCGGGCTCTGCACTGAGCCTGGAGCCTGCTTAAGATTTTCTCTCTCTCTCCCTCTGCCCTTGTCCCCACTGGTGTGCTCTCTCTCTCTCTCTCTCTCTCTCAAATAAAAATAAGAAGAAGAAATAAAAAGAAATTCCAAGATAGGCATCTGGCTGTCTCAGTCAGAGGGGCATGTGACTCTCGATCTCAGAGTTATGAGTTTGAGGCCCGCATTGGGTATAGAGATTACTAAAAAATAAACTTGAAAGAAAAGGAGAGGAGGAGGGGAGGGGAGGAGAGAAGGAAAGAAAAAGAAAGGAAGTAAGGAATCTCAAGAAATGACAACTCTTGGGGCGCCTGGGTGGCTTAGTCGGTTAAGCGTCCGACTTCGGCTTAGGTCATGGTCTCGCGGTTCGTGGGTTTGAGCCCCGCGTCGGGCTCTGTGCTGACTGCCAGCTCAGAGCCTGGAGCCTGTTTCAGTCTGTGACTCCCTCTCTCTCTGACCCTCCCCTGCTCACGCTGTCTCTCTCTCTCTCCTAGAAATGAATAAAAACATTTTTTAAAAAAATGACAACTCTTGGAGAGAATTACTTGTTTATAATTGAAAAGTCAGAACCAAGGTTTAACTCCTAGAGCTTAAAACTGTGGCTTCTTTGCATTCCCCCTCATCCTTGTCCAAGAATTTGTATCTCATGAATCCTAATCCTGTTATACTGAGTTTGTTAACATTTTAGGATTTATGGACCTTCTGAAGGCAAATTAACCATAGCAGCTGTCTGGCTTAATGATATTTAGGAATATCAGTACAATCACCAACCGTCTCACATTTTAGAAGGAGAATGAGTTACTTGTCTAAAAACACACAGGGAGTCTAGAAGGAGAATGAGTTACTTGTCTAAAAACACACAGGGAGTCTTTACGTAAACAATTACAATGCAAGCAAATGTGCTGATTAAGTTAGGTGCTTCTCCAAAGAAATAGGAGATGAAAGTAGTGTTTGAAATACTTCTGCAGACAGTCTCCATTCCTTCTTCAGAACAATGATCAGGACCAAAACAATCTGACCACAAAAAGAAACCAGATAAACATCTTTGGAGGAACTTCAAAGAAACTTTTCCCTTACCTGTTGCCATTAGCTAGAAAGACCACTGTGCCTCCCAATAAACCACTTCTGATTTAGGGGGTAAATTAAAAGAAAAAAGATTTTATTTCTGGGTCAGTGAGATTACTTTTTTTTTCCCTTCACTCTTCCAAATTCTTTCCCTGTTAGTGTAAAGTCCAAGTTTAGCAGGACTTCTAAATCCAGGAACCCTTGCACATATTCCCTGACAAAGCCCAATGGGAAGTATACTTCCAGACATCTGCAAGGTTAGTAGCCCTATTTGGATTAAAGTTTCTTTTTTTTTTTAATTTTTTTAATGTTTATTTATATTTGAGAGAGAGAGAGACAGAGTGCAAGCGGGGAAAGGGCAGAGAGAGATGGAGACAGAATCTGAAGCAGGCTCCAGGCTCTGAGCTGTCAGCACAGAGCCTGACATGGGGCTCAAACTCACAGACCATGAGATAATGACCTGAGATAAAGTCAGACACTTAACTGACTGACTAAGCCACCCAGGTGCCTCCCTTTTTTTTTAAGGTTATTTATTTAAGTAATAGCACCCAATGTGGGGCTAGAACTCATGACCCCAAGACGACGAGTCACATACTCTTCTGACTGAACCAGCCAGCTGCCCCTGTATTAAAGTTTCTGACCAAGTGAAGCAAATGAAGCACTCACCTCCCTCCCCACATTATTTCCAGTATAGAAAAAATTTATCAGAACAAACGAGGTTTTGATTAATTTGTGAATATTTCTTCTCAGACTCTGCTGTTCAGACAGTCCTGATCTTATAGATTGGATGGGTCTCCCCCAAAATTCATATGGTAAAGCCCTAACCCCTAGTGTGGCTATACTCAAAGATGGTACCTCTAAGGAATTAAGGTTAAATGAGGTCATAAGGATAAGGCTCTCATCAGGAAGGATTCATGTCCTTATGAGAAAAGACACTTCCTCACTACACTCATGCACTAGGGAAAAATCTTGTGAGAAAGCCAGAGGGAAGACAGCCGGGAACAGACTCCTCATTGGAAATAGAAACTAACCAGGCTAGGGGCGCCTGGGTGGCTTAGTCGGTTAAGCGTCCGACTTTCGCTTGGGTCATGATCTCGCGGTTCGTGGGTTCGAGCCCCCCGTCGGGCTCTGTGCTGACTGCCAGCTCAGAGCCTGGAGCCTGTTTCAGTCTGTGACTCCCTCTCTCTCTGACCCTCCCCTGCTCACGCTGTCTCTCTCTCTCTCCTAAAAATAAATAAAACATTTAAAAAAAAAAAAAAAAAAGAAACTAACCAGGCTGCCACCTTGATCTTGGGTCTCCAGCCTCCAGACCATGAGAAAGTTAACTTCTATTGTTGAAGTTACCCAGCCTGTGGTATTTTGTTATGGCGGCCTGGCCTGACTGACACACCTGGATTTGAATCCTAGCTCTGCCACCCATTTACGTGAGTCCACAATTATGCTAAGCTTCATTTTCTATCTTTATAATGCTAATAATAATAATACCTATTTCACAGGGTTGTTGTAAGTATCAAATGAAGTACATTATCTAAACAAATTGCTTAGCCCAGCGCATGGCACACGGAAAGCACTCAAATGCGATTTTTAAAATTATAATACCTACTGGGGCACCTGGGTGGCTGTTAGTTAGGTAACCGGCTAGCTCAGGGTCATGATCTCTCAGTCTGTGAGTTCTAGCCCCGTGTTGGGCTCTGTGCTGACAGCTCAGAGCCTGGAGCCTGCTTCAGATTCTTTGTCTCCCTCTCTCTCTGCCCCTCCCCTGTGCTCACTCTGTCTCTCTCTCAAAATTAAATAAACAAAAATAAATGAATAAACAAATAGAATTATAATGACTATTTTTATTTTTACTTTGGCAACAAAGTCATGTCTTTCCACATCAGAGTAAACAATACCCTTTTAGCAGAGTTTCAAGCACCTACTTTGTGCAAGAGAATGTTCAGCCCTGGAAGAAATGCATAAACAGATGCTTCCTGTTTATTTGGGGATTATACCAATAATCAAAACAATAATAAAAGTTCCCATTTGCCGGGGAGACTAGTTGGCTCAGTCAGTAGAGCATGTGACTCTTGATCTTGGGATGATGAGTTTGAGCCTTGTATTAGGTGCAGAGATTACTTTTAAAAAATCAGCAAAAAAAAAAGTTCACATTTGCTCCACAGTTACTATGTATAATATTTTGCATGAATCCATCAAATTACACCCAACTCAACTCATTTCACAGATGAAGAAACAAGCTCCCAGAAGATAAGAGAGTCAAGCACTAGGATTCAAACCCAGGTCTACCTAAGCCTGTGCTCTCAGGCAGCACCAGATTAAGTACCGGCCAAGAAGATTAAACACTTGGTACACCAGGGGCCATTTGCCAGGGCCCACATCATGCCAAACAGAAACAGGACTTGACCCGAGTCCCCTATTTACAAGGCCTGCACATACAGCTTCACTGGGCATAGGGAGGGATGGCACTCAGGTAGGAAGGTTTCAGGGAAGAGGGGAGTAGAGTCCAGACGGGCAAGGCAAAGCTGTGTCAGGTGTCCCCAGGACTCACCCCCCACCCCTGGTTCAGTGACTCTCTAGGAAATCTCACAGGACTTGGTGTATTGTCCTCATGGCTATGATGTATTACAATGAAAGGATCAAAAGCTAGCTCAACAAAGGGAAAAGGCACATGGGATGAAGTCCAATGGCAACCAGGCACAGGCTTTTAGGGGTCCTCTCCCAGGGAGTCACACAGGGTATGCTCATTCCACAAGCTGTGACAACCTCTGTGAAAATGTCATCTCCAAGGGAAGCTCATTAGAGACTCTGGACTCAGACTATTTCTTGAGCACTGGTCACATGAGCACTGTTTGCCTAGCATGTGCCAGAATTCCGGACTCCCAGAAGGAAAAACAGGTATTCAGTGTAAACTAGATCGTTTCTACAATTTAGGCACAGTGGACCAGTCTCATCAATCCTGGGAATAAATAAACTTATCTCCCCAAATCCAATTCCCAGCCAAGGGCCGATCTTGTCAGCAGGTCTTTCTACGGAGATGCAATCTCAGGACTGCTATGTTAACTTTTTTTTCTTCGCAGAAGCCACGGGGAGTTCCCAGCGGAGGATAGGGAATTCTATAACAGATAATCTATAACCAGAGAGGAAGCCACCTCCATTGCTGAGGAGCTTTCTCCCTTCTCTGTGGCTGCTACCAAGCGAAGAGAAAGATGTTGCTGTGAGTCAAGAGAGCAGTGATGCCCCCTAGCGTGTTTAATAGCAGGTGACAAAGCCTGCAACAGACTTGCACAGAAAGCTTTACTTTGACCAAGAATTCTTCTGGTTCTGTCACTTTTTGTGACATGTTGAATGTATCAGAGGTGGCCAGATGACAAAATACAACACACCATCTTTTCCTTTCTAAGGGTCACAGTCAAGAGACAAAAGAATCATCAGAAATGAATCATCAGGGGTGCCTGATGGCTCAGTCGGTTAACATCCAACTTCGGCTCAGGTCATGATCGAGGCCCGCATCAGGCTCTATGCTGACTGCTCAGAGCCTGGAGCCTGCTTTAGATTTTGTGTCTCCCTGTCTCTCTCTCTGTCCTTCCTCTGCTTGCACTGTCTCTCTCTCTCTCTCTCTCTCTCTCTCTCTCTCTCTCTCAAAAATAAATAAACATTAAAAAAATTTTTTTAATTCACCGCTTAAAAAAAAAAGGAAGATGGGGCACCTGGGTGGCTCAGTTGGTTAAGCATCCGACTTCGGTTCAAGTCATGATCTCACAATTTGTGGGTTCCAGCCCTGCATGGGGTTCTGTGCTGACAGCTTAGAGCCTGGAACCTGTTTCAGATTCTGTGTTTCCTTCTCTCTCTGCCCTTCCCCCACTCGTGCTCTGTCTCTCTCTGTCTCAAAAATAAATTTTTTAAAAAAAGGGGAAGAAGAAAAAAATGGCAGACAACACTAAGCTCGGTGGTTTGCATTGCACACAGGCCTAAGCCAACTTGCCCGTGCATGGCTATTGGGTTCCTTTAGGTAGGTGTCAGAAGCCAGATTTGTATATATACCACGAGGTTCACCTGTCTGAAGTGTACAGTTCAGTGGTTTTAAGCCCATTCACAGGGCTACGCAACCATCACCAGAACCTAATTTTAGAACATTTTTGTCATCTCAAAAAAAAATCTGGTACCATTAGGAATCACTCTCTATCCTCCCCTTCTCCTCCCTACCTCTTGCCCTAGGCAAATGTTAACCTGTAGATTTGCACAGTCTGGACATTTCATACAAATCAAATCATACAATAACTGGTCTTTTGTGACTTCGTTCACTTAGCATAAATGTACACATTTTGGGGGCAGGGGGCTGGCTGACTCAGTAGAATATGTGACTCTTGATCTTGGGGCTGTAGGTTCAAGCCCCATGTTGGGTGTAGAGATTACTTAAAAATAAAATCTTTTAAAAAATAAAATAAAAATAAATATCCACATTTGTATGTGGATATATGTTTTTATTTTTCTTGGATCTATGACGAGGAGTAGAATTGCTGGGACATATGGTAACTATATGTTTAATCGATTGATGAACTGTCAAACTGTATTCCAAAGTGACTGTACCATTGACAACCTTACTAGCAGTATATAAAGTGTCCAATTGCTTCATATGTTTATCAACACTGGTTACTGTCTTTTTAATTTTAGTCATTCTAGTAGGTGGCAAAGTGGTATCTCACTATAGTTTTGATTTGCATTTCTGACTAATAATGTTGAGCTTATTATCCTGTACTTACTAACCACCTGTAAATCTTTTTAAAAATAATGTCTGAAAAATAAATAAATAAGAATAAAAATAAAAATAATGTCTGTTCACATTTTTTACCCTTTTAAAAACTGAGTCTTCTTACTATTTTTTTAAATGTTTTATTTATTTCTAGGAGAGAGAGAGAGAGAGAGTGTGAGCAGGGGAGGGTCAGAGAGAGAAGGAGTCACAGACTGAAACAGGCTCCAGGCTCTGAGCTGGCAATCAGCACAGAGCCCGACGCTGGGCTCGAACCCACGAACCGCGAGATCATGACCTAAGCGAAAGTCGGACGCTTAACCGACTAAGCCACCCAGGCGCCCCATTTGTCTTCTTACTATTGAGTTATAAGAAATTTTTTCATGTAAAAAAAAAAAAAAGAAAAAACTTTCACATACTGTAGATACAATCCTTTATTGAATATATGATTTGTAAATATTTTCTCCTATTTTGTGAGTTATCTTTTTGCTTTCTTGGTGATGTCCTTTGAACCACAGAAGTGTTTAATGTGTTAATGACTTCAGGCCAATTTATTAATCTTCTCTTTTATTACATTGCAGCTAAGAAAGCATTACCTAACTCAAGGTTATAAATACTTACCCTGCATTTTCTTCTAAGAGTTTCATATTTTTAGCTCTACATTTACATCAGTAATCGATTTTAGGGGCACCTGGGTGGCTCAGTCAGTTGAGCATCTGCCTCTTGATTTTGGCTCAGGTCATGATCCTGTGGTTGTGCAATCAAGCCCTACATTGGGCTCTGTGCTGAGTGAATGGAGCCTGCTTGGCTCTCCCTCTCTCCCCACTCCCCCACTTGTATGAGCTTTCTCTCTCTCAAAAAAAATTTTTTACAATAATAATCCATTTTTGAATTCATTTTTGTATATGGTGTGAGGCAGGGATCTAACCTCATTCTCTGCATCTGGCTATCCAGTTATTCCAACATCACTGTTCTTTCTCCCTATTGAATTGTCTTGGCACCCTTGTTGAGAATCAGTTGATCATGAATATAGGAGTCTATTTTTGAATTCTTGATTCTATTCCATTGATTGACACACATCTATCCTCATGCCAGTACAACACTGTTTTGGAATTGGAAGGTGTGTTGAGAAGCTGGAGCCAGTGTAGTGAATTAAGAATATGCAGATTGTGCCTGCTGAGTGACTGGACACAAGCCACCCACACAGGATCGGCATTTCCTTCTCAGTAGGTAGCTCCCTCAACATCAGAACTCCTGCTTTGGGGAAGTGAAAACCAGGGGGTTGTTGTGATTTAAAGCACAGTTTCAATACACACATACAAAGGAAGTAAAGTCACAGGACTTATTACTTACAGATCCCAGAAGTGAAGTGGTGGGTGAGAAGGGGATGGGAGGTGAGGAGAGGTGGCCAACACATTTGTTAGAGCAAATACTTGGCACCCAGCAAGAGACAAGCAATATGCTTGTTGGAGAATCAGAACAGACTGTTTATTTCGCACCGGTGCTGCCCCAGTGGTCACCTCCAAAGGCTGAGCCCCAAGCCCTGGTGCTGGCCTTCTTTTATGCCTGGCTAGCTTCTGGGCACTTGGAAACTTTCTATTGGCTGCATGGGGAGGGAGAGGGACTATCAGTTGTGCTACACTGGCAAGATTTACAGGGAAAAAAACATGCAAGGGAAGTATCAGGCCTCGGACATCTGGCTGGCTTTTTTATCTGCTCTTGTTGGCTTTCCCTTTTACATTGAGCTGAAGGAAGGGCAGTTCTCTCTACCAGGACAAAAGTGAGCAGGAGATAGAGGGCAGGGTAACAAGCATATGTTACTTGTAAAGTGGTTGAGGTAGAGGTCACTAACTTTTCATTGGCTTAACTCTACATAGTTATTTTATTTTATTTTTTAATGTTTATTTATTTTTGAGAGAGAAACAGAGTGCGAGTGGAGGAGGGGCACAGAGAGACTCAGGGCTGTCAGCACAGAGCCCAACACTGGGCTCAAACTCACAAACTATGAGATGATGACCTGAGCTGAAATGGGATACTTAATCCACCGAGCCACCCAGGCACCCATCTACATGGTTATTTTAAAAGGTTCCCTGGGAGGGGCTCCTGGGTGGCTCAGTCAGTTAAGTGTCTGACTTCAGCTCAGATCATGATCTCATGGTTCATGAGTTCAAGTGCTGACAGCTCAGAGCCTGGAGCCTGGAGCCTGCTTTGGATTCTATATCTCCCTTTCTCACTGCCTCTCCCCTACTTGCACTCTCTCTCTCTTCCTCTCAAAAATGAATAAACATTAAACAAAATTTTAAAGTTTCCCTGGGAAATGCAAAACAGGAACCTAAGGCAGGAATCCTAAATTCAACTCCTTTTTAAATGTCACACCAGACTCTGGGTGTGAGCAGGATTATGCTGTAAAATGCCTGGAGGCAACTCAGAAAAACAGAAGTTGTTTTTCTCATCTCAGAAAGTTTGAGTCCATCAACTTCATTCTTCTTCTATTCCGGATTCCTTGCTATTCTGACACCGTGTTGTACTTCAGTGTAATTCTAACACTAATGACCCACTGTTAATGTGACTCCATGGATTTAAAGGCACAGATTTAAGTCCAGTAAGATTTGCCCTTAGATGCTGGCCTCAAGTGTAGTCCTCAGGCCACCCATATTTATGACAGACAGACTACAAATTCAAGAGGTTCCCATGACCCCTCTCAGAATCAATGGCCCACTAAAATAATTCACAGAACTAAAAAAAAAAAAAAAAAAAAGTTATATTTGTGATTACAGTTGTATAAAGGATACAAATGAAAACACACAGAGTGTAAGATCTGGGAGGGTCCTGAGCAGAGAGAGTTCCCAAGACCTCTCCTTATAGAATCAGAGCTTGTCACCTTGTCCCAAGCACTTCAAAGTGTTCACCAGCCAGGAAACTCTACTGAGTTTGATGTCTGGAGTTTTTATTGGGGTTTTATTATGTAAAGGTTATTGATTGAATCATTGGCCACATGGTTGAAGTCTATCTTCAGCTTCCCGTCCATCCCTGGAGGCTGGGCTGGCTCAAAGGCCCAATCTTCTAATCACATAGCTGGTCTTTCTAGTGACCAGCCCCATCTGGAGTCATCTCATTCATTAGCATAAACTGAGGAGTGATCTCAGACACTCAAGAATAACAAAGACACACTTATTGTTTCAGGAAGTTCCAAAGATTTAGAGTATCCTTTCAGAAACCATAGGCAAATTATTATACAACACTTGCATCTCTGTATGAATTTTATAGTTTCTGCAAAAAGAAGTCAGCTGGAATTTTCGTAAGGATTGCATTAAATTTGTAGATCAATGTGGGGAGTATTCAATATTAAAATAATAATATTAAAAATAATAAAATAAAACAATATTAAGCCTTCTGATCCATGAACATGAGCTGTCTTTTCATTTTATTTAGATCATCTTTAATTTCTTTCAACAATGTTTTGTAATTTCAGTGCAAAACTCATGTGCTTATTTTATTCATTATTCCTAAGTATTTTATTCTATTTTTTTAAGAGTTTATTTTTTGGGGTGCCTGGGTGGCTTAGTCGGTTAAGCGTCCGACTTTCGCTTAGGTCATGATCTCGCGGTTCATGGGCTCGAGCCCAGCATCGGGCTCTGTGCTGACTGCCAGCTCGGAGCCTGGAGCTTATTTCAGAGTCTGTATCTCCCTCTCTCTCTGACCCTAGAAATAAAAAAAAAAAAAAGAGTTTATTTTTAAGTAATCTCTACACCCAACGCGGAGCTTAAACTCACATTCCTGAGATCAAGAGCCACATGCTCTACAAACTAAGCCAGCCAGGCCAACCCCCCATGCCCCCTCCTTTTTTTTTTTTGAGAAAGAGAAAGCGCATGCATGCATACAATGAGGTCAGAACAGAAGAAAAGTGAGAGCCTAGGCAGAGCAGAGTACAGTGTGGGGCTCAATCTCATGACTGTGAGATGATGACATGAGCCAAAATCCAAAGTCACTTAACCAACTGAGCCACCCATATGCCCTGCCCCCTATTCTTATTGTTACTCTTCTAAATGGAATTATTCTCTTAATTTCATTTTCAGATTATTTATTGCTAGTGTATAGAAATGCAATTGATTTTTTAATATTTAATTGTCTTAAAATATTGAATTTGTATCCTACAACCTTGCTGAACACAATTATTAGGTCTAATAATTTTATAGTAGGTTTCTGGGGGCTTTCTGTTGTTGTTGCTGCTGCTGCTGCTGCTATTGTTGTTGTTGTTTTAAGTAGGTTTTATGCCCAATCTGGCACTTAAACTCATGACTCTGACATCAAGAGTCACATGCTCTACCAACTGAGCCTGTAGGAAGATTGTTAATTACTAATTCAATCTCTTATTATAGGTCTATTCAGATTTTCTAATTTTTCCAAATCAGTTTTGTTAATTTGTGTCTTTCTAGGATTTATTCATTTCATCTAAATTATATAATTTATTGGCATACCTTTGTTCATGGTATTCCCTTATAATTCCCTTTTTCATTTTTTAATGTTTTTTTTCTTTATTTTTCAATGTTTTATTTCTGAGAAAGAGAGCAGGGGAGGGTCAGAGAGAGAGGGAGACACAGAATCTGAAACAGGCTCCAGGCTCTGAGCTGGCTGTCAGCACAGAGCCTGACACAGGGCTCGAACCCACAAACCGTGAAATCATGACCTGAGCCAAAGTCAGCTGCCCAACTGACTGAGCCACCCAGGCGCCCCTTAATGTTTATTTTTGAGAGAGAGAAAGCTTATGCATACAAGCTGAAGAGGGCCAGAGAGAGAGGGGGACAGAGGATCTGAAGTGGGCTCTGTGCTGACAGCAGACAGCCCAATGTGGGGCTCTAATTCACAAATCAGGAGATCATGACCTGAGCCAAAGTCAGGCACTTAAGCCACTGAGCCACCCAAGCACCCCATGATTCTTAATTTTAGTAATTTGAGACTTTGCTGCTTATATTTTGGTCAGTCTAACTAAGTTTAACAGCTGTGTTGACTTTTTCATAGAGCCAACTTTTGGCTTCATTGATTTTTCTCCATTTTTTTCTATTATTTCATTTAGTTCTGCTCTAATTTTTATTATTTCCTTTCTTCTGCTTGCTTTGGATTTAGTTAGCTCTTCTTCTTCTAATTTCATAAGGTGGAAATTTAAGTTATTGATTTGAGATCTTTCTTCTTTTCTAAAATAGTTGTTTATAGCTATAAATTTCCCTCTAGACATTGCTTTTGCTGAATCCCATAAGCTTTAGTATGTTGTATTTTCATTTTCATTCATCTCAAACCATCTTCTAATATCCCCTGTGATTTCTTCCTTCATCTTCTAGTTCTACTATGTTTTAATGAAAGCAAGTTTAACACAGAATTCCATTTCCAGTAAGGACATTTAGCAAGCAGGCATGAAACAGTCTTATGATTTATTCCAAAATCTCCAAGTACCCCTCCACCCCCACTCCTCTTTCTCTTTGCTTCTCCAAAAACTCCTTGCATGAAAGATTCATCTGAGAAATGAAAAAGTATTCCAGGGACAGATATAACTAAGAACCCTCCCACCAGTATGGAACACAGGACCATTTAAGAATCAGATCCGAGGGTCACCTGAGTGGTCCAGTTGGTTGAGCATCTAACTCTTGGTTTCTGCTCATGTCGTGATCCCAGGGTTGTGGGATTGAGCCCCACATCAGGCTTCTTGCTGAGCATGGAATCTGCTTAAGATTCTTTCTCTCTCTCCTCCCCCACTCACATGCTCTCTTTCTCTTTCAAATAAAAAAAAAAAGAGAAAAGAAAAGAAAAGAAAAGAAAAGAAAAGAAAAGAAAAGAAGGGGTGCCTGGGTGGCTCAGTCAGTTAAGTGTCCAACTTCAGCTCAGGTCATGATCTCTTGTGAGTTTGAGCCCCACATCGGGCTCTCTGCTGTCAGCACAGGGCCCCTTTAAGATCCTCAGTCTCCCTTATTCTCTCTCTTTCTGTCCCTCCCCTGCTCACCCCCTCTCTCTGTCTCAAAAATAAATAAAACATTTTAAAAAGGGGGTTCCTGAGTGGCTCAATCGGTTGAGTGTCTGACTCTTGATTTCTACTCAGGTCAAGACCTAATCATTGTGGGATTGAGCCCTGCATCCAGCTCCATGCTGAGTGTGGAGCCTGCTTGGGATTCTCTCTCTTCTCTCTTTACCCCTCCCCTGCACACATGCTCTCTCTCTCTCTCTCTCTCTCTCTCTCAAAATAAATATTAAAATAGGAGCATTAAAAAAAGAACGGGGGGAAGGGGGATGGGCATGGAGGAGGGCACTTGTGGGGATGAGCACTGAGTGTTATGTGGAAACTAATTTGACAATAAACTATTTGTAAAAAAAAATAAAATAAAATAAATTTTAAAAAAAAGAACAGGCAAATCTGGGATGCTATCTTGAGTATGGAAGGGTGAAGGGCTCACTAGATTTTTATACTTTATTTAAAAAACATATTTTTAAGGGGCGCCTGGGTGGCTTAGTCGTTAAGCGTCCGACTTTCGCTTAGGTCATGATCTCGCGGTTCGTGGGTTCGGCCCCGCGTCGGGCTCTGTGCTGACTGCCAGCTCAGAGCCTGGAGCCTGTTTCAGTCTGTGACTCCCTCTCTCTCTGACCCTCCCCTACTCACGCTGTCTCTCTCTCTCTCTCTGTCTCCTAGAAATAAATAAAAATATTTAAAAAAAAAACATATTTTTAAGATTTTATTGTTAAGTAATCTCCACAGCCAACATGGGGCTCAAACCCACAACCCCAAAATCAAGAGTCGCATGCCCTACCCACTAAGCCAGCAAAGTGCCCCAACTTTTATACTTTAATAATGTCAGGATGAAGACACCTCTGAAGTAATGCTAAATAACACCCATTTTAAACACTACTCATTAATGAAAAACTTATCCTAATGTTGATAATGTTTATGAATAGAAACCTCTAGGATTCGGAAGACTAAAAGGTAGCTGAAGCACCTGTAGGAGTGACCTTTTTTTTTTTTAAAGTAGGTTCAATGCCCAATGTGGGGGGGGCAGGGGGGAGGCTTGAACTCATGATCCTGATTAAGATCAAGAATCGCATGCCCTACCAACTGAGCCAGCCAGGCACTCCACGGAGTTGCCCTTGATTAAATCTCCTTGCTACTAGGAGTATATATAATGGGTTAGGGAGGAGCATACTGCCCTAGGGTGGACCAGTGCCAACACACATCCCATCACACTGTCCGTGTAGAAATAATAGAAAGAAAATTGTAGGGGCACCAGGATGTCTCAGTGGGTTCAGTGTCCGACTCTTGGTTTTGGCTTAGGTCATGATCTCATAGCTTCATGGGTTCAAGCCCCGCATTGGGCTCTGTGCTGGCAGCATGGAGCCTGCTTGGGATTCTCTCTTTCTTCTTTCTTTCTTTCTCTCTCTCTCTCTCTCTCTCTGACTCTTCCTCACTCGTGCTGTCTCTGTCTCTCTCTCAAAACAAAATAAATAAATAAACTTTAAAGAAAAAAAATTATGACCACATCACAGTGTTTTGCAGGCACAATATCTCTAGGTAAAACTTTATTACTAAAGCTTCGGGGGTTTTTTAAACACATGTGAGGACTGTGAAAACCAAGTTTAATGAGTAGCTAAGAATGTGTACAGTAGCCCTTTCATTGTTCCTTGGAACAATGTGGAAACAAGGAAGGTACTTCATTTCTCAGGCCCATTGCCCATTTATTCTGCCCGAGGAATGGGCACCAAAGAAACCGAGGAACTTCGTGGGCATTCTCATTGACTTTAACTTCAAAGAGCTGTGCAAGAATCCCTCATTTCAAGCCTACTCTTGGCGAAATCCATTCTATAAGGTGCTCCAAGAGTTTAAAGTGGGAGCACTTGTCATTGCCTGCAATCTACAGTACCTCCCCTTCTGGCTCCAAAAGCACCACAAACACTTCATGTACTGGAAATGCCTGTTTGGAGGCAAAAGATGGCAATTGTTATTCGAGAAAAGGACAAATGTATGCAAAAATTTGGAGGTGAGAGAGAGGAACAGAGAAATTCAGTGGAAAACAGAAGAAAATCCAAACTGCTGGATGCAGACATCAGGTAGGGAATGGGAAGAGATGAAGCTCGGAGGTAGGAAGGGGAGGGATCATGAAGGAATTGGAGTCTGGTAAATAGGCTAGACCTTCACCCAAGAGTAATAGGGAGTCATGGAAGAGTTTAAGGCAGGGGAGGAACACGTCAGGGTTGCATAGTAGACAAATATCTCTGTCTGTGCCGTGGCTGACAGGTTGGAGGAGGGGCAAGAGTAGAGGAGGAAGATTGGCTAGGTGGTTCCGGCAAGCAAGAGATCATGGAGCCCGCGGGGTTATAGTGACGCCGATACCCTGTTTTCTGCAAAGTCCTGCTTGTTTACGGGAGGAAGCTGCTGCCCACTAGGACTGTGCTTACCAGGCAAGTGGTATTATCTGTCTTGCCCCTTCTCTTCTGCCCCAGGCTCCCTTGCTGATGTTGACCTGAGAAGCCATGTGTAGATGCCTCGTCACCACTATCAGGGCTCACCATGACCATGCCAATGTCAAGATGACCCAGTTAGTCAACTAATTGTGAACAAGGAAAAAAGTGGACAGGGGACCTAGACTAAAGGAGACTCAAGAGACAAGAAAACCTAATGCAGTGTTGAATCATGATGTCATCTATAAAAAGACATTTATTTTTTAGAATTTTTAAAATGTTTTTTATTTATTTCTGAGAGAGAGAGAGAGAGAGAGAGAATAAGCAGGGGAGGGTCAGAGAGAGAGAGAGACACAGAATCTGAAAGAGGCTCCAGGCTCTGAGCTAGCTGTCAGCACAGAGCCCGACATGGGGCTCCAACCCATGAACCGTGAAATCGTGACTGGAGACGAAGTCAGACGCTTAACTGACTGAGTCACTCAGGTGCCCCTAAAAAGACATTTAGAGATACTTGGAAAAATGTGATTACAGATTAGGTGGTTTTGGTTTTTTATATGTATATTTTAAATTTTTATGTATTTATTTTAGAGAAGAGAGAGAGAGAGCAGGGGAGGGGCAGAAAGAGAGGGAGAGAGAGAGAATCTCAAGCAGGCTCCACACTGTCATCACAGAGCCCAATGCAGGGCTCAAATTCACCAACTGTGAGATCATGACCTTAACCAAAATCAAGAGTTGGACACTTAACCAACTGAGCCAGCCCCAGGCATCCTAGGTGATTTTAAAGAATTATTGCTTTTAGGGGCGCCTGGGTTGCTTAGTCGGTTGAGCGTCCGACTTTCGCTTAGGTCATGATCTCGCGGTTCGTGGGTTCGAGCCCCGCGTCGGGCTCTGTGCTGACTGCCAGCCCAGAGCCTGGAGCCTGTTTCAGTCTGTGACTCCCTCTCTCTCTGACCCTCCCCTGCTCACGCTGTCTCTCTCTCTCTCTCCTAGAAATAAATAAAACATTTTTTTAAAAAGTTTAAAAAAATAAAAATAAAAAAGTAAAAATAAAAAGAATTATTGTTTTTGTTAGGTGTGATAATAGCATTCTGGTTACTTTTTGTTTTGTTTTTATTTAAGTATTTGTTAGAGATAAACACTAAAACATTCACAGATAAAATATGACTCTGGGATTTGCTTCAAAATAATCAAGAAAAACTCCCATGACCTAATACAGTATTTCCTGTTTACATATTATGTCCCTTTATTATCCTCATATACACTTTTTTTTTTTAATTTTAGAGATAGAACGGGGCGCCTGGGTGGCTTAGTCAGTTAAGTGTCCGACTTTCGTTTGGGTCATGATCTCACGGTTCATGGGTTCGAGCCCCGCATCGGGCTCTGTGCTGACTGCCAGCTCAGAGCCTGGAGCCTGTTTCAGTCTGTGACTCCCTCTCTCTCTGACCCTCCTCTGCTCGCGCTGTCTCTCTCTCTCTCTCTCTCTCTCTTAGAAATAAATAAAACATTTAAAAAAAAATTAAAAAAATTTTAGAGATAAAACATGCACAAGTCGGGGAGAGTGGCAGAGGGAGAGAGAGAGAATCCCAAGCAGGGCTCAATCCCTGACTCTGGGATCATGACCTGAGCTGAAATCAGGAGTCAGACGCTTAACTGACTGAGCCACCCCAGCACCCCTGCATACATTTTTTTCATACCTGTAGCCAAAATATATCAATTATTTTATGATCTGAACATATTTGAACAAATGCCTTTGGGGCACCTGGGTGGCTCAGTTGGTTAAGCATCTAACTCTTGGTTTCAGCTCAGGTCACGATCTCACAGTTTGTGAGTTCAAGCCTCACATTGGACTCTATGCTGACAGCACAGAGCCTGCTTGGGATTTCTCTCTCTCGCTCTCTCTCTCTCTCTTTCAATCTCTCTTTCCCTCATTCCCTTGCCCCTCTCCCTACTTGCACGATCTCTTTCTCTCAAATAAAATTAGGGGCGTCTGGGTGGCTCAGTCAGTTAGGCATCCGCATCTCATGGTTCATGAGTTTGAGCCCCACATCAGGCTCTGCTGCCAGCTCAGAGCCTGGAGCCTGCTTTGGATTCTGTGCCTCTTCTTCTCTTTCTCTCTCTCTCTCTCTGCCCCTCCCCGACTCGCAGTCTGTGTGTCTCTCTCAAAAATAAATAAACATTAAAAATTTTTAAATAAAATTAAAAAATTTTAAAGATACAAGACTAGAAGTATATTCATATAATGGAGTTCCCTGTGGGATGGTATTAAGGCTTTTTATTTTTTTAGCTCTATGTATTTTTATCACCACCTCCATTCATTTCCTACTAGAGTCTATGTTAGTTTTATAACCAGAAAATAATTGTTGTTTTTAAGGATAACATGTTGAGATGAGTCACAAGGAGAGAAGAGTCAGGAGGGTATTGTCTAAATGTCTGTATGTCTGACCCAGCAACTGCATGAGAGATTGACTGGAAGTCACCTCAAAGAGGCAGGCCTGGATTGTCACTGAAAAGCAGAGATGCTCTCAGTGGCCACCATCAAATTCTGCACCCACTCTTCCCAGTCTACTGTAGGAGACAATGTACAATAAACCTCAGCCTTTTGCTTCTGGGGTCTGAAGTCCGAAGCAGTCCGTCTCTGTGAGACACAGTCTAGTGAGGCTTTCCCTGATTCCTCCAAAGTGCTTTTTGCCAGGGAATTCGAACAGATGCAGCAAAGCCTCGCATTTTATGGTAGGGTCTAGGGTTGACCAGGGGTTGAACTCCTTGTTCAATAAGGGAACTGGAAACCATTACTTGCCTCAATTTTCTTATCTGTAAAATGGGGGGTAAGAAAAGCATCTAATTCATGGCATTATTGTGGAGACTACTTGACCTAATATTTGATAATTTTAATAATCAATAAGTTATTAATTAATAACTTATTAATAATTAAGTTATTAATAATTAATTAACAAATAATTAATAAGTTATTAATTCTAGTGCATTGCCTGATAAGGGATATACAACTTAGTATAGTAATGTGAACTAAAGAATGAATTTGGATAGGCATTCAAGAAATACAATTAGGTGGAAAGTAGTTTCACAATGATATTTAGAGTATGACAACTGTAAGAGCCAATGCCACAAAACACACCACTTTTACATGAACATCATTTTAAGTTAAAAGCAAAACAAAACCCAGCAGATTTAAGAAAAGCTCTTTACCACCCCCTCAAGTGCTTGTTTTACCAGGATGAGAGCCATTAACAGAGATTCTTCTTTACCGAGAAACTTATGTCCATAATAAGGGGACGTTTGTTTTCTAGAAACATTTCCCTACCCCTTTCTGTAATGGTCTTACTCCCACTTTGTATCCTTTTTGTTTGTTTTGTTTTGTTTATTGGTCTATTTTTATTTTATTTTATTAAAAATTTTAAAAATATTTCTTTTTTGAGAGAGACAGAGAGACAGTGTGAGCAGGAGAGGTACAGAGAGAGAGGGAGACACAGAATGAGAAGCAGGCTCCAGCCTCTGGGCTGTCAGCACAGAGCCTGATGCCCGGGCTCAAACCTACAAATCGCAAATTCATGACCTGAGCCAAAGTTGGACGCTAAACCAACTGAGCCACCCAGGTGCCCCTATTTTTTGTATTTTTGAGGGGGATGTTGGAGGGACAGAGAGGGAGGGGTAGAGGATCAGAAGCAGGCTGTGTGCTGACAGCAGATAGTCCCATGTGGGGCTTGAACTCAGGCGACTGAGAGCTCATGACAGGAGCTGAAGTCAGCTACTTAATGGACTGAGCCACCCAGGCGCCCCCGCTTTGTATCTTTGACCCTTATGCCTCTCCTTACCGCATATAAGCCCCTTTTGTTGCCTATGTTAGGAATTTCTTATCTATGTGGATTCCCCCGTATACACAAAATTAAATTTGATATTCTCTTGTTAATCTGTCTCATATCAATTTTTTTTAATTTTTAAAAAATTTTTTTATTTATTTCTGAGAGACAGACAGACAGACAGATAGCGTGAACAGTGAAGGGTCAGAGAGAGAGGGAGACAGAATCTGAAACAGGGTCCAGGCTCTGAGCTAGCTGTCAGCACAGAGCCCGACGTGTGGCCCGAACCCACAAACTGTGAGATCATGACCTGAGCCGAAGTCGGACACTTAACCGACTGAGCTACCCAGGCGTCCCTGTCTCATATCAATTTGATTCAATCCAGCTAGAGAGACTTGAAGGGCAGTCTCCTCCTCCCCAACACTCCCTTTTCATAAATATATATTTATATTTAAATGTGTATATAATATCATCTGGGAGGATATTTTTTCAGGGGAAGAATGAGATGGCCATTTGTAGAAATGACCCAAGAGACTATCTTTTATATCCAGTTGAGGTAAGTAGGGTATTACCTTATGGAGGAAAAACTGGATTATAAATGCCACTAAGAAAACTTAAACCTAATTCAGGATATTACATGAGGCAAAAGAGATTCATTCATTTTTTTCCCCTTAGACCACAATGAGGGCAAGGGAAATGGAGAATGATGAAGAGAATTTGGAAGCATTTCACAAATAACGCCCACAGGAATTGCTAACTGATTAAGTATGGGACTAAACAAAAAAGAGGCATCAGTGACGATGCTTAGGTTTGGGGTTAGAAACAAAAGCATCTTCTGGCAGCGGTAACTGGCTTGGTACTGTCAGCTAGGCTTTGTGTCTTCCTTTTAAACAACTTCATAGAACATCAGCATCAAACAAGGACCGAGATGTGACTTTGATGGATCAAGATAGAAACCAGACCACTTCATAATCATATCTGGACACAGACAAAAATGTGAACATCATGCGAACCACAAAATTGTCCAAACATCCTCCTGGCTAATGTGAAGGACTGTTGCTTCCTTACCAATTACAGGTTTAGCTTCCCTTCATTCTTCCTACCTTCTTGAAAAGACTGACTAAGTTACCCAATCATAGAATTATCCTTGTTTCCTGACAATATTAATTCTAGAACAAAGTCCTGCTTCCTTGATCCTTTCCCCAAATCATCTAAAACAGTCCCAAATCCTAAAAGAAGCTTTTCTTGTTTCTTCTCTTTCTTTTTTTAAATGAGAGACAGAGAGTATGCAGGAGAGGTGCAGAGAGAGAAGGGGACAGAGGATCTAAGGTAGGCCCTATGCTGACAGCAGGGCTGGAACACAAACCATGAGATCATGACCTGAGCCTAAGTTGACACTAAACCAACTGAGCCACACAGGTGCCCCTAGAAGCACCTTTTTCTAACATCTCCTTACTGAGACACTCCCTCACTGTAAGCAGTCAGTAAATCTATCTTTGCTCAATTATAGGTGTGTTCTTGGTGGTCTTTGGCTAAAGGACATTTAAGCAACCAGACGACGATACTGTCATTCTCTGAGATGGGAAAAATGGTATGATTGGTGGTTGTGTGAAGCCCCTCTGGCAAAAGTGCCTGTGGATCCAGGCACAGGCTGGAAGACTTGCCAGTACCTCTCACAAGCCTTCTGAGTGTTTTCCTGGTCCTCCAAGCTGTTCCCACTAAGGAAGCACTAACTTCATTTGTATTAAAACATGTAAAGAAATAATAGCTGATATTTAATGACTATGTGCTATGTGCTGAGAATTGTTCTAGTGCCAAGCTTTTTCTAAGGGATCTAGTTTTTGTTTGTTTGTTTGTTTGTTTGTTTGTTTTGTAAAGTAGGATTTATGCCCAGTGTGTGGCTGGAACTCATGACCTGGTGATCAAGAGTTGCATGCTCCCTGAGCCAGCCAGCCACCCCAAGTTCTACATGCTTTAATTCATTTACTTCTCCCATCAACCCTAAGAGGGTAGGCACTATTATTACCAGGTTTTACTATAGAGAAAACGGAGGTACACAGGTGTGAGGATTGGCCTATTTCACACTCAGGGCTCTCCAGAGCGCTCCTCCAGCTCCAGTCAGCCAAGCCGAGGCAGCCATCTTGTTTGTAGTCCTCTTCGACTGCAACTCCCGGCATCCTTCGCGATAGCAGGGCTCCGCACACAACAAATCCCGGCGTGCCCCTCGGCGGCCCGGGGTGGAGGGTTCTAGAAGGCGTGACGTGGGGTCGAGAGCGGGCTCAGAGGCGGGAGCCTCTCAGCAGTCGCTGTGGCCGCAGCTGCCGGGCCTGGGGACGCGGGCGGCCGGGGCCGCGGGCGCAGCCTCCTCGTCTCCCCGGCCATGGCCGCGCTCGGCCGGCCCTTCAGCGGCCTCCCCCTGAGCGGCGGCCCGGACTTCCTGCAGCCGCCGTCGGCCTTCCCCGGCCGGGCCTTCCCGCCGGGAGTGGACGGCGCCGAGCTGGCCCCGCGGCCGGGACCCCGCGCCTCCCCGAGCTGTCCCGGCGGGAGCGCAGCGCGCGGACGGTGAGGAGCCGGCGGGCGCGGGACGGGCGGGCGCGGAGCTCGGGCTCGTTAATCCTCACGACCCTCCGCTGGGGGCTCCGGAGCCCCACAGAGCAGATGAGAAACTGATCCCCAGGGACGTTAACTGTAAGTCGCCTGGGGCTACGCAGCCCGGGAGTCGGGGTCGGACCGCGGCCGGCCTGCGCTTCCGAAAAGTGAGCAGACTTTGCCGGGCTTGTGCACTCCGGGCCGGGTTGGAACCCGGGCGGACCCGAGCCTGGCGGTCCCCTCGCGCGGCCGCCAGTGCTAACTTGCAGTGCTTCTCGGACACTCACTTGGTTTCTCATCTGCCAAGAGGGACAGGAATGGGTCCTGCTAGTGAGATCGTGGAAGTAAAGTGCCTGCCCCCAGAAACGTTTTCCCCACGTCAGTCCCTCCGAATTTATTTCCCACTCTGTTGGCAAAGTGAGAAGTTGAGATTTCAACTCCTGATTCTGTCGGGACCACCCAACCAGACCGACCTTGTGATCTGGATATCCAATCGCAGTCGGAAAGGAAGGGGACAAGCCAGTACTTGTGGCATCATCGGCAAGATTATTGGGGAAAGGAAGAGTGGATGCTGAAGGCACAGGCTCAGTGAATTTCTCAATTGACTGATTTTGTTTGTTTCAACAGTGTTTCAGTTCGCTGCAAAAAGAAACACAAGCGAGAGGAGGAGGATGATGAGTAAGTTTCAGGTGCCATTAGTTCACGTTATGGTCTCTTAATTCAGCCTGTTTTATATTCAAAATTACTTAAAAGTGAAAAGGTGGAACATTAGGTATCTGTGCAGGGAAGCACGAGGAACTGGTAACATTGGTTGCCTTTTAGGGAAAGTAACTGGGTAGCTGGCATGTCCGAGGAAACTTTTCTCTCTGTAATCCTTAGTAATGTTTGAATTTTCGTCCATGTGAATATTATTGCATGCACAAAGTAAAAGATTTTCAAGTATGCAAAAGGATAAAAATTATAAAGTCTTAAGAGTGCACGCTCTCCTTTTCTGCACAGATGCAACCCCTGTTACCTGTTTATTCTTTCTCCTCTGGAAGATAATCTATAACGAGTTTATAACTGTTTATGCGTATGGTTTTCTGCATTTGTAAGAAGGTAACTTACGTTGGCAGAACTCTGATCTTTTCACTTCACTGTCCTATGGCTTGTTGCATATGGGCAGGTAGACTTCTTCCTAATTTCTTTTGCAACACTGAGTAGAATTCTGTTGTAAGTAGGTATACATCATAGACCAGTCTCCCGTAGATGGGGTTCTAGTTTCTTTAAAACATTTAGCTTTTACTGTAGGTTAAATCTACCATGCCCATCTTTTTAAAAGTTCCTCGTAGGTCCGCCTGGGTGGCTCAGTCGGTTAAGCGTCTGATGTCAGCTCAGGTCATGATCTCCTGGTTTGTGGGTTCTGGCTCTGTGCTGTCAGCTAGCTCAGAGTCTGGAGCCTGTTTCGGATTCTGTGTGTGTGTCTTTCTCTCTGACCCTCCCTTGCTCGCTCGCGCGTGCGCGTGCTCTCTCTCTCTCTCAGAAATAAATAAAACATTAAACAAAAAATTTTAAAGTTCCTTGTATATATGTGCAAGTAGGTTCATGGATTCCTAGATAGGGAGTGGCATTTAAAATCTGAACAAGAGTTGTTGCTGATTTATATTCCTTTTAACACTGGAGATGCTGGTTTCTCCATCTTGTCACCAGACCTGTATTTTCAAACTTTTTGTTTGCATTCAAACTTTTTTTTTACACCTCACTTATAGGTAGCATAATTACATCTCCTAGACAGACAGTGTCATGGAAAAATGAGTGAAAGAATCAAAGAGGATATCCAGATAACCAAAAGAAAGGTGTTCATTTGGCCTTATCAGTCTTTAGGGAAATGCCTAGTAAAGCCACAGTGAGATCTACTACACCACCAGCTATCGGAGCACCCAGTAACTCTGCAGTACTATAGAGGAGAGTGTAAACTGGTACAAGCACTTTGGGAAATAGTTGGCATTATCAAGTAAGTTGAAGGCATACTCGATTACCCAAACATTCTGCTCTCGAGTATGCACACACTCACAACAGGAGACATGTACAAGGAAGTTCATAGCATCCTTGTTCATAATAGCTCTAAACTAGAAATGTCACATATGTCCCTCAACATTAAAATGGATAAAGTAAATTACAAATTCATACAATGGCATTCTATTCAGCACAAAGTGAAGAAAGAGAATATTACACCTATGAACATGGATATGTCTTATAAGCATAATATGAGCCAAAAAAAAAAAAATCCCCAGAGTATATACAGTATAATTTCCTAAGTATAAGGTTGAAAGCCAGACAAAGCTAAACATTGTTTAGGGTTGCATATCTATATGCTTGATAATGTATTTTTAAGAAAAAAAATTTTTTTTTACATTTATTTTTGAGAGAGTGAGGGCACAAGTGCGAGAGGGGCAGAGGGAGGGAGACACAGGATCTGAAGCAGGCTCCAGGCTCTGAGCTGTCAGCACATACAGCTGATGCGGGGCCCACACTCACAAACCCTGAGATCATGACCTGAGCCAAAGTCAGATGGTCAACCAACTGAGCTACTCAGGCGCCCTTGATAATGTATTTTTTAAAGAAATAAATACTATAATACAGTATTTACCTGTAGGGTGGAAGATACAGAGTACCATTTTGGGATGTTGACAGAGGTCTGTATCTTGAATGTTGTTATTTTTTAATGCCTATTTATTTATTTTGAGAGTGGGGGCAGCAGAGGGGCAGAGAGTAAGAAGGAAGAATCCCAAGCAGGCTCTGCACTGTCAGCACGGAGCCTGATGTGGGGCTCAAACTCGCAAACTGAGACCATGACCTAAACTAAAACCAAGAGTTGGATGCTTAACTGACTAAGCCACCCAGGTTCCCCTTCAATGTTATTTTTATGGATGTATACTTTCTAATTATTCATTGAATTGTATAAGCATAGGAAAATTATAGTTAAAATTAGATCACTTTTTTAACTTATATTTTGTAAATTAAAGTTATGTCGAACATCATTTAACACATTTGGGTTTCATTGTGTGAATTGTTCATGTTTGTGCAAATTTCCTATTGGCATATTGATCTTGTTCATCTAAGAAATCTTTACTAAAGAAATCAGTAGTTTATTATGTATGTTACGCTTCCCCCAAATTTGTCATTTGGCTTTTAACTTTGTGTAGGTTTTGCTTGCTTGTTTTTTGGCCAGCAGAAGCTGGATTTTCTAACCTTTTGATACATAGGCTAAATAGATTTGAAAGTTGTGTCAGTTGAAAAACCATTGGACCAGACAGTATTTATGTTCTTTATTCCCTTGGGATTGCTGCGCATACACAGGGACCTCTTTACTCTTGTCTTTTGGAGTATAAGACATACTTGAATAAAGAGTCTCAGTGTTAAAAGTTTGAAGCATAAAATCTGTTGGCTTATAAAGTTAACCAACTTTGGGGCTCCTGGGTGGCTCAGTCAGTAGAGCATGTGATCAGTTCAAGCCCCACATTGGGTGTAGAGCTTACTTTATTTTTTATTTTTTTAAATATTTTTATTTATTTCTAGGAGAGAGAGAGAGAGAGACAGCGTGAGCAGGGGAGGGTCAGAGGGATAGGGAGTCACAGACTGAAACAGGCTCCAGGCTCTGAGCCGGCAGTCAGCACAGAGCCCGACGCGGGGCCCGAACCCACGAACCGCGAGATCACGACCTAAGCGAAAGTCGGATGCTTAACCGACTAAGCCACCCAGGCGCCCCTGTAGAGCTTACTTTAAAAAGATAAATAAAATGTTAACCACCTTTAATTTACAGATGAAGATATTGAGGCCCTGAGAATGAGGAACTTGACTTTTGGATGTCTAATACAGGCTGCCACCTGCCACTTCCATGGATCTTATCTGTACTTTGAAGTCTTTTACATCACATTTTCTTTGGAACTTAAATATCACTGATCTCTAATTACTTGCAAAATGGACCTACAAGCCATGAAATAACTTAGTCCAAATCATGTTGGAGGTTAGAGATCAGAACCCAACTCTTACACTCAGTTGCATTTCGTAGTTAAATTATTGGATGTGCTAGGAAATTATCTGCTCTCACTAGATGTATTCTGTTTATAGTTTCTCCTGCTTTCCAAAAACACCACACCATAAAACTATTCACATATTACAGAAATATTTGATGTATAGCTAGACATTTTTTAATACTTTCTTAGCAGTTAAAACCAACTATAAACTAAATGTTATTGTGCTCACTTTCGTAGCACGTGTACTAAAATTGGAATGATACAGAGATTAGCATATTCTCTGTGCATGGATGATACATAGATTTGTGAAGGGTTCCATATGTTCAGATTATAGCTACAGTTGTGAGCATAGCGTAAGATTTAGAGTTGTTGAATCACTATGTTGTACACCTTAAACTCATGTAACAACATCTGTCAACTATGTTTTAAAAAAAAGACCTCAAAAAACTAAACACTTTTTAAAAACATTATTTAATAGTTGATTCCAAGAAAAGTCTAGGTTCAAGAGAGCACTGTCAGATTTTATATTGCCAGAGACTTTAATGTTGATTTTTTAAAGTTGATTTTTGTAGTTTTACCATGAATAGAAATTTCTTCTTGTAAAATACATACCACTTCCTTTGACCTTCATCAGTTTAGAAAGTAAGAAGCTGTGGTAGCCATTAACGAATTTTTTTTTAGTTGCAGAGCTGTGTTCTGTTTCTGAGACTGCACTTGCTGATGCCCAGGCAATAAAGTACTTCTGGCCTAAATACTTAAATAGAATAGGACCAGTTGTCTATTTTACCTGCTTCAGAGACTTTTCGACTAAATTGGGCATGTTGTAGTGCATGCAAATACTAGTTCATGGTATGAGCTTGAACCATTGAACTTCCCCTAAGGAGGCCGTAAGTTCCAGTGAGAATGGCATAGAACTAGGACTTGGGAGCTTTGGTGCCTGGTGCCTAGCGTGCAACTCTACCTTATATGATACTTAAGATATTGCACTTTAGCTTTTCTCGGTCCTAGTTTCCAAATCTGCAAAGTAAATTGGATTTGATAAACTCTAAGGTCTCTGTGAAATATAAATTTTTTCAGGGAGTGTTTATGTCTCAAGGTGGGAGAAAGTGTACCCCATTGTTATTAAGAGACCTCAGAGACAAATGATAGTCTCTGAGAGGATCAAGAGATCAGCAATATCATCTACCACCGGTAGTAGTTGAAACAGACCTGATCAAGCATGCATGTTTGTCCTGCAGGTCAAGATAGATACGCCTGCAGATCACCTCCCCATGTGGAGCAAGCAGAATTATGACAAAATATGGCTGGGGCTGAGTTGCTGCTTTGTGGTTTTGGTTTCTTTACTTTCCACTTGACCTTCCCAGAGCCAAATAAATAGGAATGACTAAGTTCCCACACTGAATACTTCTAATCTGAGAAAGCAAAATCTTGCAGGTGCAGCCTGATTTGGCAGAGAGCAGAAGAAAACATCTCAAGGAGGCTGTCAAAATGACAGAAAAATGCATGATTCTCCATCTTGTAATCACACACTATCAAAAATTAGAGGTTTTGTATGAAAGTTTGATTAGAGATAGGGATGATAAATGTTTTATTTATATGACTCTGAATTTTCATTGATTTTTCTTTTCCAGTTGTCCAGTAAGAAAGAAAAGGCTAACTGAAGCAGGGCTGTGTGCTGGTCCTAATGACTGGATTCTTTGTACACATCAGGATATAGAGAGTCATGGAGTAAATCCGTGCACTAGTGACCTCCCTGCACCTGGCATGTTAGATGTTCTTTGTGAAGAAATGGATCAGACAACGGGAGAACCGCAGTGTGAAGTTGCGCGAAGGAGGCTTCAGGAAATCGAAGACCGGTAACTGGGCAGTTTATGTTGCTGGCTTGTTGTTCATCCTGGGTACCACCTCTCCTCTCTTAAGCTAGGCTAATTCGCCACTTGGTGGTAATGGTGATCCTCAACCTCTCAGACTATGAATTCAAAGTTTACACATTAAGTGTTAAAGTAAGTTCTTCTCATAGAACTTTGTTTACTTAGTGTTTCTGAGTATCAGTTTTTGGTTTATGGGAGTTTTCAGGGATACTTTCTTCAAATTTGATTGTATCTGATTAAAACTTTTGTTAAATACTGAGTAACTCTTCTGCCTGTAGTTTCTTCACTCGGATAGAGCCTCATGTTTTTCTTGATCTTTTCCTATAGCTTCTGTTGCCTTTATTATTTCTAAAATTTTGTTCAGTTGCTAGAGTATATAATAGCTTGACTAATTTTTCTTTCTGTGCTCCTGCTGCCTTTCTTTATTTAGGATAATTGACGAAGATGAAGAAGTTGAAGCTGACAGAAATATTAACCATCTCCCCAGTCTTGTTCTTTCTGATACCATGAAAACAGGTTTGAAGAGGGAATTTGATGAAGTCTTTACAAAGAAAATGATTGAGTCCATGTAAGTGTTGCTTCCTGGTTTCCCTTTAATTTTGATCTTGGAGGGAAACCCGGTGTCTCAATACACGGCCCATGTTATCCTAGTCATGTCTCCATCTCCTGCTTACCAGCCTGATGAAAGTACAGTAGGTTTTTTATTTAGCTTGGGTTGGATACAGACCTTTTTCTTAGTTCATTGTGGATGAACAAAATGCCGTGCATGGACAAGTTTGAAGTATGCTGGAGTGACTGCCTTACCTTCTTAATCTCAGATTGAAGTTCTTAAGTGCAGTATCATCTGATATTTTGGGATGGGGGGGATTGGCGAGAGAGAGAGAGCCTATTATCTTACATTATTGTCATAGGATATGGAACTACATTTCAAAAGGTCTTGTTTACCAGCCTCTCTCAGTTGTTCAGGAATACGATTAAGACCTAGAAAACAGGGGCGCCTGGGTGACTCAGGTAAGTGTCCAACTTTGGCTGAGGTCATGATCTCACTGCTCATTAGCCCTGTGTCAGGCTCTATGCTGACAGCTCAGAGCCTGGAGCCTGTTCCAGATTTTGTGTTCTCCCTCTCTTTGCCCCTTTCCCGCTCGTATGCTGTCTCTCTCTCTCTCTCTCTCTCTCTCTCTCTCTCTCTCAAAAATAAATAACATAAAAAATTTTTTAATAAAAACAAAAAATAAAAAGACCTAGAAAATAAATCAGAAGAAATCTCCCAGCAGCCAAAATAGTTACCACAAAGACCACAATCCAAAGCTCCTGTTCTTGTCCTAGTAGATAGTCCCTCAGGGCTTTAGCTCTAAGCTATTTTGCTCTGAAGTTAGACACAGCTTAATGAGCTCAGGTACCTGGATTCTTAGATCATCAGAGTAGAAACAGAAACAGCAAGGGGCGCCTGGGTGGCTTAGTCGGTTAAGCGTCCGACTTTGGCTTAGGTCATGATCTTGCGGTTCATGGGTTCGAGCCCCGCGTTGGGCTCTGTGCTGACTGCCAGCTCAGAGCCTGGAGCCTGTTTCAGAGTCTGTATCTCCCTCTCTCTCTGACCCTCCCCTGCTCACGCTGTCTCTCTCTCTCCTAGAAATAAATAAAACATTAAAAAAAAAAAGATTAAAAAAACAAACAGCAAGTGAGACCAGTACACACTGATAGTAGTGAGTAGTGACTGCACAGTGTGAGAACTAGAGAGGGAACTAGAAAGCAAACGTAACCTACAGAGTAAAGCAGCCTAGGGCCATTAATAAAGGAACTAATGCTAGTCCTGTAATTCCTATCGTCTTGAGCCTACAAGACCCGAAGCCATCATTATCCACGTGTAAAGTAATAGTCAAGCTACAAAAAGAAAAGACTAGATAGATTTGATACTTAGTGAGGGTGTCAGATATCTGAAAAAAATCTCTTATAACACCAGCCCCAGTGATGCCAGACATGAGGCATTATTGCCTTTGGCCACAGTGGGTTCAGCTGCTGCTTGATGTTAGCTCACAGGGGTTTTTGTGTTAGCCCCCTCGCTTGAGTTTATAATTAACTAACCAGCCCTAAGGGTGGGTAAATAGTTTAGCCAGGAGTAAGCAGGTCATGTTGCCCTACAGCCTAAAAAATAGCACTTTCTGCTCTCAGTAGTTTTCCAGAAACTAACCTTTGGGAATATTCTTCATTGTGGTTTATTTTGTTTTATTTGCCTTTAGGTTCCAAAAACCATCAAACCATCACTGGATGGAGGAGGACTGAGGGGCAGGCAGGCACTGGCAACATAATTGTTTGGACATAATTATAAAAAGCATTATAGTTCATAGTTATACTAAGCAAAAGGCATCAGAGATGCTTTTAATGTGTTTGGTCAGTGTTTCATTTATAACAGTTTAGGGGCACCTGGGGGGCTCAGTCGGTTAAATGTCAGACTTCGGCTCACATTATGATCTCACAGTTTGTGGGTTTGAGCTGTGCGTTGGGTTCTATGCTGACAGCTCAGAACCTAGAGCCCGCTTCAGATTCTGTGTTTCCCTCTCTCTGCTCCTCCCCTGCTCACCCGCTGTCTCTCTCTCTCTCTCTCAAAAACAAATAAACATTGAAAAAAAGTTATAATAGTTCAGTGCAAGATAGTAGTTCATATCTAATATTAACCACAATTTAAGAAATCTGTAGCATGACATTGAATCAAGGGCCTCTATTTTTCACATTGAATGTTTATATTACTTTTATTTTTAAATATATTTTTTCAATTTTTAATGTTTTATTTCTGAGAGAGAGATAGCATGAGCAGAGGAGGGTAAGAGAGAGAGGGAGACACAGAATCTGAAGCAGGCTCCAGGCTCTGAGCTGATGGTCAGCACAGAGCCCGACGCAGGGCTCGAACCCACGAACATTGAGATCATTACCTGAGCTAAAGTCGGACACTTAACCGACTGAGCCACTCAGGTGCCCCTATTTTTATTTTTATTTATTTATTTATTTTTAAATGTTTTATTTATTTCTAGGAGAGAGAGAGACACACAGCGTGAGCAGGGGAGGGTCAGAGAGAGAGGGAGTCACAGACTGAAACAGGCTCCAGGCTCTGAGCTGGCAGTCGGCACAGAGCCCGACGTGGAGCTCGAACCCACGAACCACGAGATCATGACCTAAGCAAAAGTCGGACGCCCAACCGACTAAGCCACCCAGGCACCCCAGGTGCCCCTATTTTTAAATATTTTAAGTAATCTCTACACCCAGGCTCGAGTTTAACAACCCTGAGATCAAGCGTCACGTGCTCTTCTGACTGAGCCAGTCAGTTGCCCCATGTTACTTTTAATCACAGCATCAGTACAACTAGTTGGTTTGTTAAAAATATGTGCAGAACTGTAAAATTATATGTATTTGGCCTTTCTAAAGATCTATTTGGATCATCACAAGTCTCTTTTTTTTTTTTAAGTTTATTTAGGGGCACATGAGTGGCTTAGTCAGTTGAGCATCCGATTTTTTTTTTTTTTAATGTTTTATATATTTTTAAGAGAGAGCTAGATGCAGCATGAGCAGGGGAGGGTCAGAGAGAGAGGGAGTCACAGAATCCGAAGACAGGCTCCAGGCTCTGAGCTGTCAGCACAGATCCTGACGCAGGGCTCGAACCCACGAACGGTGAGATCATGATCTGAGCCGAAGTCAGATGCTTAACCAACTGAGCCACCCAGGCGCCCCCAGTTCTTAACTCTAGATGTAGCAAACGTTAGCTTTTCAACTTGTGTCCTTTATTTCCATATCCTGAAAGTTTTATTTAAAGTCTGTATTTTATGTCTTAGGAGCCGTCCTTCCATGGAGCTTGTGCTCTGGAAACCTCTCCCTGAACTCCTTTCTGATAAGCCAAAGCCGTCATCTAATGCTAAGAACTACACAGGAGAGAGCCAAACCAAGCATGCAGCTACCGGCACTGCCTTCCCTGGGAGAACTGAACTGTTCTTGGAACCTCGGCAAACAGGGATGCCTGTTTACAGTGGTTTGGAGACAGCTGCTTGCACAGAAGAAGAGATGGAACTCTAGAAAGCAGTTTCTATGCTAAAGTTGTCAAATCTTAGAAGGCTCATGTATTTAGTCGTGAGCCTACTTGTATAGCATAGGGACTTGAAAGTTTTATAAAACGGGTGTAATAAATCTCCACCTGTGATTTGGGGTGGGACTCTCATTTTGGGTAGCCATTTCTTGAATCCAACTTTTTGCCAAGGAAGCTTGTCTCAAGGGAAAAACAGTTTTCCAGGGGGCTTATTAAGGGAATGTGAAATTGCGGCCTGCAGAGGCAAGTATCTAAGGATGTCATCTGTTCATTATCTAAACCATTTAGATAATCAGAATATTCAGATGCTTGAATCTGAAAAAGATGCATTAAGAAAGAAGGCTGCCCTTACTACGACTATGCCCTGACAGTTGAGTCACAGCTCATCTATAGATAGGAGTTCTGTTTACCATGGTGACTGTATATGACTGGGAAGAGGAGGGAGAAAAGCAATAGCTTAAGTCTATTGCTAAAAGATTTAACAGAGGCTCTGAAACTTAGATGTTGTCTGTTCTGTGTATCTATATTGATTAAATAGCTGGTAGCATTGTGGCTCACCTCTTAGCCTCTGAAAATGCAATGAAAATACAAAGAAAAGGTTTTTCCTTCAAGGCTTTTTTGCCTTGTGCTACTGTTGCTCCTTGGTTTCCCTTGCACAACTGATAAGCCCAGTTATTCAGGAATGTTTACAACGTAATTAACTTCGAGCGATAGTTAAAAAGTGATTGCGAGGTAACCTGTGTGCAAATTGGCTACGGGGGAAGCCTTCCTTAAGTAATCCCAAGGAACTGCCATGTCAGCTAAGCCCAGCATTGATAGATATTTTTAAAAGGTTATGCCTGTATTAGCAAGTTGAGTATTTTAGTGTTAACATAGAAAACAGTGACAGAATAATGAACTGAGAACATGTGGGTAAGCGACATTGAGATGTACTGAACTAGCCAATTTGCCAGCTGTTTTAACTGTTCGCGCAGTAAACCTCTGAGTTAATAGAGAGTAGCTTCCTGCTAACAGGACATCTTCATCTTGAGGAACTACACCAGCCTCAAGGTGTCTATTGGGGATAACCAGGATTGAAGTTTTTTATTTCTCAGGAAGGGCTCTTCTGTGTGGCTAGGACTCAGTAGTGCCGAGTAAAACAACACTTCCTTTAGTGCTACGGAATATCCACTATAACTTATTAAGTGAGTGTAATACTGGCCCTTAAATCACGCCACAGGAGACCACCCCAGTTCTTTTTGTTTTGTTTTGTTTTCTGGGTTTCTTCCTCCTTTATAGGAATCAGATACCTGATGTAGAAAAAAATGGTTTTTGCCAAGTAGAGGTGACTTTTTAGAAACCAGCTCCCAGGCCTTTTTGAAACCCATGCTGAAATCCTTCCCCTGTAACAGATGGCGTAGAAGTAACAAGTCCGTTAATTGGACTGTTTCTTCCCTTGCCTGTTGTTCCTGCTTTCTCTATTTCTGTCTGGATAGTCAGGAAACGATTTAATGTTTAATATTTAAACAATATTTAATGTCTACACAGTAAAATTATTCAAACTTCAAACCAGTATTAAAACCAGTTGGAAACCAGCTAATAGTTTCTTAATCTCAGATTTAGAGATGAATGTAAACTGTATTCTGTTGAAATGTGCAAGTGTTTGATTCATGCTGTTTGAAAAACTCCTGCCTTTAGGTTATTGTTTAATGGGACCAACTTACAAAGTTTGTAGCCTTAAAGAAATTGCCATGCTAAAAAAATTTTGTTCTGGTATAACTTAAAAACATGAAGTGACTGTCCAGAATTTGGAGTTAGTCCCAGTGTTAGGGTGGAAGGGGTGATGGCTTTCCAAAGAAGGACCCAAAACACACTAAGATAGTCTTGGATAGAATTGTGGGGCAGGCCTCTGCTGGCAGGCCTGCATGAGGAAAAGGAGGAACAGAAGCAGGCTCTGATACCACTGGTAACTATTGGAGAGAATTAAGAATCTGTTAATTAAAATCCAAACAACTTGTTTCAGGAGTCAGATTATCTGACACGATTAATTACTTCTGCAGGAATATGGATGTTTAATGCTTCTTTTTAAACTTTATCCTTTTGCATATGTTTGTACAGAAATTTACTTCATCCTTGTGGTGCTTATTCATCTGAGCCATTTCCACTGCCTCCATGCCTCTGCTTTGGTTTTCTTTTATCACGTAAGGCTTTTGCTTTTGCCTTAAGGTTTCCCTAGGGAATCAACAGGTCTTTTCATTTTGTACAGCTTTTGAAGCATGGATCAAACATTGGCTTACTATGCTAATGTGTGAAGAGAAAAACTATCTAAAGCAGGTGAGCTTTAATGAACAAATGTATATTTTCTCTGAGTTTGAGTAGGGTGTGTGTGGGGTTTTTTTTTTTTAATCTAAAGTTAAGTCCAGTTCTCAAAAATATTAGTCATTAAAACACACAAACAAAAAAAAAAAAACCCTGCTACTCATTTTCAAAAAAGGTGCAGATGTAAAATTTAGAAAAAAAAAACAACAACCAGGGTTAGGGGTTAGTACCATGAGAAGAAATGCTTATTTATAAGCAGGTTCATTAATTATTTTGGATTTGAAATTTGGTTTCATTATTTGATAGTGACAAGAACGGTGCAGTACTCAGAAGGTCCTGGAAGATGCTGTCAACTTTACTTTAAAATGAGAATCTGGTGTTTCTGTATTTTATTGTTTTCAATAAAACTTCTTAAGTGTTTTGATTTTGAGGTATTTGTATTCTTGCACATAAATAAAATTAGCTACCTCTTTAAAGTTGTATTTAAAGTAGCATTCATATCATTGAGGGGCTTAAGTTTATCTTGGAGAGATGACTATGTTGGGTTACAAGTAAGCTTCGTAAGCGAATTTGCTATTTCAGAAATAGACTGTTATGCCATTCTGAAACTCATAGAATGCTTTCCACTCAGCAGTTTGCTGGTGGCCATCAATAGGTTGGTTGGCATTGGTGATTGATTGCTAGTGTTCAGATGGCAGTAGTGACAGAGTCTTCAAAAATGTGTCCATATGGAGTTGGAAACAGTATATAGAGTTCATAGCATTTTTGTTTTTACAAGGTTGGGACCTTTAAAAATAAGGAATACGAAAATTCCATGATACTTGGTTAGTGGTCATTCCCTAAGAGTTGACAGGTCACTGGGTGGCAGTGTTGCATACATATTTACAATCTTGATAAATGTGAATCCCTAAATTGTGGGCAGGCAGAGTTAAGTTTGGGGTGCAATTGTGGAAAACTAAGGATATTGTTTTTCACTAAAATGTGGAAATCACAACTAAAAGTTACCTAATCTATTTTACAGGTTTGGAAACTAAAGCCTAAGTAGTGAATGACAATTTAGTATTAGAATCAAACTCACCAGGTTCAGTGTTCTTCCTACATAACAAGTGGTTTAACAGTGTTTTCATAGAACACCTACAATGTCATTTAGAGTTCATTGAAATAATCTATAATAAAGTATGCTTCAGTCAGTGTGATAGTAAATTCCTTGAGAAAATAGGTTTGTGTATATCTGTTTGGTCCAAATATTCTGCCAGCAGCATTTTAGAGATCAATTGCATGCATTTCGACTACAGCTCCAGCAAGACAAGGATGTTGTCTTTCAACAACTGATTTGTGGGTAAACAGGCCTGTCTTCCTGTTCTCAAATGAACTTGAGAAGGCCCGAGGTAAAGATTTCATTCCTGGCATATTAGAATTTAACTGATGCCATAAAAATCTTTCTGGAACTGGCAGGGTTACCTTTTGCCTATAGTTCTGTCCCCACCTTGTAGCATACCTAGTAGAAAAGCAAGGAAGCACACACAAATTGGTGTTACAAGACCCAGGAATATGCTGTGCAGACATATGTCACCTGATTGTTTCACTTTCAATTATGGACAGCCCTCTGCATTTAATAGAAATCTTGCTTTGGTTTTGCAGAAAGAGATCTTTACTTCTGACCAATTTGTTTCAGTAAGGTGTCTTTAAATACCAGGTGTTTTCTCAAGGCTGAGCAGTGTTTAGTCCTTTTCACCCATCTGTGCAGGAAATGAAAACCCTGAGATCAACACAGGTTATGTATGTCCTGTGTTATCCCTGTTAGTACAGCTGCCTCTTTCATGTGATGTCATTTAATGTAAATTATTTGAGCCTCAATCTCCAGATGCTTCTGCAATTATAATGGAGAGTGCCTAAAATGCATCTGTAATTGCATTTGCCTAGACAATTCCTAAATAGATACCCAGCACTTAGGTTTTCAGTTACAGAAAGGTAATCAGATTTTTGTGGGGACAGCTGGAGGCTGTCGTACATTCATAATACAGAAACAGCCTAAGCACCTTGCATTCCCAAGAACTAGGATTGAGCTCTGGCTTTAGTGACCAGGGATTTGCGGCTGTTGTGTGAACGTGCCTCCAATCACACCAAACATATCCCCTTATACTTGGCTGAAAATATAGCCTGCTTTGTCTTGCAGCTTGGGATTCTTTGAATCCCACCTTTTGTCTACACTCATTCACTGTGACCTCTCCAGTGGTAGGCTTAATACTGACACAGGATGCTGGCACAGGTGAGACAACTTCTATGAGAGAAGCCCTTCAGTACCTTCTAAGATTCCCAAGGAAAAGATGCACGTGAAGGATGAGCACATTATCATCTCTATAGTTTTTGGGGTAACAGTGATGTGTCAGATTTATCTTTGAACAGGTTCATTCTGTGAAACAAGTTCTAAGGTATATAAAATACTGTAAGATTAAAATCCTTCCAAAGTGGATTAGGGGAAAATAGCTAACTTTTGAGTGCTTGGGATGGTGCCTGGTAAGTGTACATATACCAAGACCTTACCAAGGTCTTACCTTACATATGCCAAGACCTCTAGTGACTATTATGCCCCTTTATAGGTGAGAGAATGATATTACGTGTCCAGGGTTACCTGGCAAACCAGTGGCAGAGTTAAACTTGAGTCTAGAAAATGTTAACCCCTGTAAAAACGCCAAGAGAATCTTGATATTTAACGGCATGTTTTCCTGTTATGATATATAGTAAAATAATGGTTAAGTGTCCTAGCTCGGTCTCTTAACATCTGTAATATTGGTCAGTTAGGCTACCAAAGCTCAAATATAGTAACTATTCAAAAAGTAGATTTATATTACTTATGGCAGCCAAGAATTGAAGCAGGATGTAATTAAGGGGGAGACCTTAAGTCGCTTTAAAAAGTGGCATGCTCGCTGAAGGTGGATAAATTACGGCAATCCGTGAAACACCTAGAAAGAAAACAGTAAGACTTAAGGCTCAAGAAGGAATCAAAGAACAAAGACACTGCATTGCACTTTTTAATTGCACAGGTAGTTTTAAATAAATGGAGAAAGCACCTTCCAAAAGTTACACTAGCAGGGAAAGATTCCATCGAGCATTTACATAGTAAATTTCCATAGTTTTACAAAAGATTCTTGATCTTTACTTGGACTGTACATGAGGGAAAGGAGCCCCCTCAGCTAGGCATTCTCTCTGCTTGCAGAAGCAAACTAAAGGACCTAAAATCAGAGGCAAGCCTGGGATGCCAAGAAGGGAGAAAAATGATAAAGGGACATTCATAAAGTCCATGTCTAAGATACTTGTCCAATGACCCTTACATAAGAATTTTAGGGCAAACTACTGCCCTTAAGAAAAAGGTACAACCTCGAAAGTTGTGATTCTGGATTACAATAGTAGTTCTGAGTACCTTGGACTGCTGGGTGACAAAAGACAATACTTGGTGTGACCTATAAGGTTTGAACAAATACTTTAGAGGAATTCCCTAGGACTGTACACCCTCTACTTTGGCTTTTTGAATGAAGCACAGGCTTCTCTGCGATCTTCCAGGCAGTGTAATAGCCAAGGAAAAGGGCAACAGCACTGGATCAATCCTCAGACGCTAATCAGCTGGGGAAAGAGTTCATTGGCAAAAGTGTCCTCCCAAGAATGGTCTACACCAAGCAGAGAGGACATGTCGCTGAAGGGGGAAGGGGAACCCTCATATCCACAGTCACTATAAGCATCCAGTAGACAGGAAGATGGCTTCGGGTAGTGGCTGGGTGAAAGTAGATCTGAGGTGCCCAGCTCTGGGATGAAGTCATCTTCTACAAGTTCTTCCTTCACTGAGACAGTGAATTCAGGGTGATCTTTCTCTGAGGGGCTGAAAGGTGCTTCCTCAATTTTCACTACCACATTTGCTTGGCTCTCTGTCTCAGAAGGTATCTCTAAGACCAGGGGCTTGGTATAGACGTGGTCAAAACGAATCAGTTCATTAATGGCTTCCAGCTTGGCTGATGACGTCCCCAGTGACGGAGAAGGGGAGGCCGGTAAGGAACTGGGTCCTTCTGGGTAGACCTCTGGTTGCTCCTCCAGGCTGGTAGACTCTGGGGAAGGACATCTGAAGAACATGACTGGATCCAAGTTGAACAGAATGCCCAACAGGATATCAGACTGCAAGAGGCAAAAATGCAATGGAATCCAACCATTAGAATGCACCCAAGAATCTATGTTAGAACACTACTGAGTCCCAGAATGTAAGTTAATCCTTATGACCTACGAGACCCACAGACCCATTTACCTACACCGCACTCCGTGCCCTCAGATAGGGATGGCAGTCAATATTCACTTCTGACCCAACCCAAACCAACTCCTCCTGCCCTCCTCTGCCTAGGTTAGGGACATCAGGCCATCAAACGGATGGAATTAACAAGACCTCTTTACTAAATCCCAGTGACCCCTACCTCAGAGTCTGAAGAGTCAACACCGTCAGAATCCATGGGGGGATGTTCTGGAGGGGTGACAACTGGGCCTGCACCTGCTGCAGAGGTGCACGTAGTCTGAGTGCTGCGGACTCAGCAGACCCGGCCACCGGCCTCGCTCCATTCCCCTGGGAAGAAAGACCAATGTGGGTGAACAGCTCAAACTGCTGGGTCCTCAAGGAAATGCTCACCAGGCAACTGTGGTTCTCTACTTTCAAGAAAGCTGAAACCTTTCCCTTACCTCTGTTCCCTTTCCATTTTATGGAGGAAAGGTTGTTAAGGTTGTTAAGACTAACTTTTCACGGTCATTTTCTATGCAATGAAAACATTTTCACTCCCTGAGCAAAGACTGAGAAAGGACTGATATTCTTAAGTAATATCTTCAGGGATGTTCTCCATGATAATGTTCTTAAGTAATAAAGTAATGTAGTAGACTTAGGCCCCAAATCTTTTTGGACAGTAATTCTTTATAGAGGAGAACTGCCTTGCTGTCAATCTGAGACTATTTAAGTGCTCTCAATAAATGGGCCAGGTCCATACATTTAAAACCCATGTATCACCTTCTATCAGAGGGGTATCCCTATCACAATGAATCCTTTCCCTACTCATTCATATTCATCAGAGAACTACTATAGCTTTTGCAGTGTTCAGTCAGATCTGACCAGCTCTCTTTCTCTGGGTCTCCTTAATGCTGACACGGCACACCCTGTTAGCTATTGGTATTTGTTAGCACTTGCTCTTAGAGAGCTATGTAACTTATTTTAATTATTAGGCTTTAGTATTATTCACTACCCAGTTGAAAAATGAGTTTAAGCGTCATTAAGGGGTCATGTCACTGAGAACCAGTTCTCACACAGGGCATCAGATATGGAGCCGACTTACCTTGGTCTGGGTCTCCGCCTCCTCTTCAGTGATCAGGGCGTCCATTCCCAACCGCTGTCTCAACTCCTGGTTCTCCACTACAAGGCCATGTGTTTTCTCTCGTAAAAGCTGATTTTCTAGCAAGAGTTTTTGGTTCTGCGAAAAAGTTCATAAGAAGCTATTAAAACATCCAGTTCTTTCATTTAAGAATCTACCTGGTGAAGTTTCACTACAGTTGGTTTCCTTTCCTTCTCCACCTTTTGGAAAACTCTACTTACATAGTTGTTCACAGTAGGTATTCTAAGGAAAGGTCGTAGTTATGAAAAATAAGCTAAGAAGTGCCATTTCATGGTGTCACAAATACCACAATGCCTCTAACTACTAATATAGACCTCAGCAAAGGGTGACTTGTGACTTAAATTTAAATATGATGGCAAAAAAAAAATATCCTATCTTGAACTAGCAAGTAATAATAGAAATGATAATGGGGTACCATAAAATCAAAATATGTTTAAATATATGTGTATGTGTGAATGTATTTGTGTGTTTCTTTACTGTATTTTGCTGGCAACAATTTAAGATTAGGTAATCAGTGGACCATAGAAGGGTAAGGGAACCGTTAGTGGACTTTTGGCCAAGCCAGGAAGGGTCTCAGGTTTAAGCGACAATTTCCTATCTGCTGTTAGGAATTTCTTAGTATTAACTCGTTAAACATAATGTTGTTGTAATTCTGTTTAAGACGGATCTCACACCAAATGCCAGAGGGTCAACCACTTCTGCTTTCATCAAGCTTCACCACTTAACCACTTAATTACCTAGCTCCCCTAATTTAGATTAACTTAACTTCCAATTAACTAATTGTATTCTAAAGAGATGGAAACAACTTGGGATAGGAAGCAAACATCAGAACATTCACCCAGAAAGGTTGCACAAGAAATAAAAGATACGAGTTTGGCCTTCAGTACTTTTACCTCTTCCTCCAAATCTACCACTTGCTGCTCCAGCTCACTCATTCGAGCTTTCTTTCGGTCTCTGGCAGTCTGAGCTGCCACTCTGTTTTTCAGTTTCCTGAGAACAGAAGGGACATACCATAGAGTCATCCCAAACCTTATTTATATCTTTACTTGAAAACTTGGACAGCTGGTGCTTTCATTTTCATTTACAGTATAAGGTAGACTTTAAGGTAAAATACACTCCAGGCTCCTCCCCTCAATAAAACAAAACAAAAAAATTACAGCGTTTTTCAGGGATCTAGCTTGAAGAACTGCTTCATTCTTACCCACATTGCGTCATCCACACTCCCGACGCATCCGGACCCCAGCAAGGACGCTGGACACAAATACTACCCATCTTGCATCATAGGAGATTTCCTCCTTCCCTGTTTTTACTCCCTTGTAGAACTCAAATAAGGGAGAGGCGGATGCCTTTCGCCCTTGCTGACATCCTGGGCAGTCCCGGGATGGCTGGGCCCCTGTCTGCTCAAGGAGGCACTTATGTCACAAAAGACACATTGATCCCAGAGGAATTAACATTTGCGGAAAAATGAATACGAGGCATTTCTCAATCTTTCCAAAGACCTCTGGAAATAGACACCATTTTCGGAATGCGGAGACTAAGTTTGACTAGTGTGCCTGACAGACCTCACAGCCCTTCCAACAACTGTCATTTCAGCCCCATGCCTCCCCCAAATGGTAGATAAACCACGAAGAGTCTCATCGACTCCATTGCTACTGCCCAAATTCAGAAACACTGAATGACAGGTCTGCGGTCACAAAGCATACGGACTAGGAACCCAAGTGCCCAAACACCCAGCTCTATGCATCTCTAATATTAGAGACAAAATTAAAGGGGATTTAAAAAAAAAAAAAAGGCCTGGGCAGCCCAGCACTCCCGACTTCCTGCCCCGCCCAGGCGCGCCACGCTGGCACCGCTCCGGTCAAGCCAAGGGCGCCCGACCTCGGATCTGGGTCTCAGCCCCCCGGCCCCTCGCCCTCAGCGTCCGCGCCGCGACCCTCGCCCACCTCCGCAGCGCCTTCTCCTCGGGGCTCAGGTGCGTGAGGCGCTGTCGCTTGCGCGCCTGGGGCGGCCCCCCGCTCACCGCTTCCGGGCTGGCCCCTCGTTGGCCCGGCACCATGAGCGGCAGAGCCCGGCCGGCCGGGGCTCCGGCGGCGGCGGTGGCGGCGGCGGGCTGGCCGGACAGAACCAGTACTTTGGGGGCCCCGGCGGCCGGGCTCTGCGCGGATGCCACCACCACCATGGCCCGAGACTGCGTACGCCAGGGCGCACCACCACCGTCCTCGGGGCTGCCCCGCCGCACCCAGCCTTTCTACGGTCGTGGCCCTCCGCGATTGGCCGGCGCCGCGTGACGTGTGGCCGCTCTCGGCACCCATTGGTCCTGCCGGCCCTGAGGGGGCGGGGCCTGAGCGTCCAGCGTGGCGGCTGCGGGGTCGGCGCAGGAGGGGGCGGGAGGGGGCGGGCGGGGGCGGGCGGAGACCCCGCGGGATCAGGCCTTGGAGGGCCTGGGGATTCCTGGCCTCTTCTGCAAGGGCCCAGAGCCCCGCGGACTTTCGTCATCGGACGGATTTTTACCAACTAGGCTGACACATTTCCACCCAGAACGACTGCGTTGAATTCCAAACAAAGAGATTTCCAGACTGATGATTTTATACCGAGACTGGTTGTCACCAGCAGGCTGTCACCTCTGCCCGATCACATTTTATGTCTTGCGCCACGTCGGGCTCCAAGGGGAGTGGAAAATCGGGAGAGCGCTCCAGTCGGGCCTTAGATTAGAAAAAAGCCTGCGAGGAAATTCCACGAAATAAGAGTATTTAGGGAATGAGATCGCACATTTTATAACTAGGGTTGGGGGCTTAGCTGAGGGTTTCATAAACCGAGGCGTGTGATCTCCGAGTGGTAGGAATACATGTAATTTTAATTTGCATTTCTTAAGTTTCTACTATGAGCACCCTTTTTCATGTCACGTGTTAAAACGAGCGTCCCCGGTTCCACCTTCAGCCCCCTGGCACGCGGAGAGCATCGAGGCTCCTGCCCTGACAGCTCAGGAGCAATTTAGGCGCATAAATATTATTAGAATGGAGAAATCCAAGGAAACATCCCCTCCCCCCCACCCCCGCTAGGCATGTTCACTTGTTTTGAAGCAAGTTACAAATGTTAAATTCCCTAGAATTACAAAGTGATACTTTAGCAAGTAGTTACTGCTTCCCCTGTGCTTTGCACCGTCTTAGGTTCTAGGGATGCAGATATTAGTAAAACTCCTAGCTGGTGGCTGGAACTATGCAAAAAGTGAAAAAAGAATGGTTCTTGGTAATTTTTCAGTGTCATTAAGCCAGAGTAGGTCTTCAATTATATTTTGGTGGGAAGGAAACAGGATGGGAAGAGGGAACTAAATCATATCAGCCTTTTGTAATACAGGCCCTTTAAAGAGGCACAATTTCTCTTGTTGCCATGAGTCTCCCTCGTACAGTGAGCGCGTGCATCTCAGGGTGAGCTGAGCATACACTGCTTCAGCGAACTGGAAGAGAGGGTTGGGGGTGATCAGAAACTCCAGGGGACAAAGAAGCCTGTATCCTTTCTAAGTCTCATCAGCCTTGAGCTATCTGGGTCCTGCTGTGCCTCCATAGATGGGAGACTCATTTTCCTGGCCCTCAGACATACGGAAAAAGTCTTTGGAGTGCCTTCTGCCTGAGACCTGCACGTTTATGTTAAAGGACCTTGGAAAGCTGTAAGAGGTTCTGAGAAAAGTCATGTAACTGTCATGCAACCTTGCATTAAGTTACCATTTGTGAACACCAAGAGAATGTCTGGCACTCCCTAAGAAATCCCAGTGAAGCTAACATTTAAATCATGTAGACATAAAAAAGAAAACGCAGGAGGCCCCTGTTAGTCGAGCAGGGTGTATATGAGTAACCATGTGGAGAAGGCACAAGATGCTAGGGCGGAGGAGGAGACGTGGAGGGACTGCATTTTGGCCTTGATTAATAGGGTGGAAATGGAATGTTGAAATAGACTCCCCCAGTTTTGTTTTCAAGGCTTTTATCTTTTTGATAAACGTTTAAAATCATGCTCAAAAACAGTAATTTGACCCAATGCAGATTACTATCCGTGAAGTCTCAAACACTCAACTCCAAACCTTTGAACAGTTTCATATCCTCTTTATAAGAGTTATCTGATACTTCTTGCATCAGGTGCCGTTAATATTTTAAAACATTTACTAGGCACTTGTGATAAGAGATAAATAAAACACAAAGTTCTTAGTCTTTGTGAAATGCAGGAAACAGTGATGAGAAGCCATAGGTCATTAAGTCTAAATAGATGTCAATGTAAAACAAAACAAAAGCCAGTTACAATCTAAAACTAAAATTCAAAAACTGCTCTAATGTGGTAGCCACTAACCACATGTGGCTATTAAGTGCTTGAAATGTGTCTAATCTGAGTTAAAATGTACTGCAAATGTGAAATACATCCTCAGTTTGAAGACTTAGTGTGAAAAATAAAAGAATGTGAAATATCTTGTTGATCAATTTTTATATTGAATATATGTTGAAATTATAGTATGTTTGATATTTTGAGTTGAACTGCTTTTTAGAAATTGGGTTTGCTTGTTTCTTTTTTAAAATCGGCTGCTGGAACATTAAAAAATTTTTTTTAATCTTTATTTATTTTTGAGAGAGAGTGTGTGTGTGAGAACAGGGGAGGGGCAGAGAGAGCGGGAGATACAGAATCCAAAGCAGGCTCCAGGCTGTGATCTGTCAGCACAGAGCCCGATGAGGGGCTCAGACTCATGCACCATGAGATCATGGCCTTGGCTGAAGTCAGATGCTCAACCAACTAAGCCACCCAGGTGCCCCTGGAACATTTTAAATTACGCGAGTGGCTTGCAGTCTGTTTCTGTTGGATAGTGCTGGCCTATATGATGTCAATCTGGGCAATGACACAGGTAAAGAAAAGGAAGGGAAATGAAAGTGTGCTACGGTTCTTGCCTCCCTCGTTCAGGGAAAAGGTATGCGTAATGACTAATCCTAGATGCTATTAGAATAAGTAGATGTGTTAATATTGATTTTAGAATTGGGGTGCATATTCCCCTGAAGATATACAAAGATTTTCCAAGCAACATGTAGGTACATGGATAAAATCTCTTTTCCAAGGTCTGAATCCTTGAGAATGGTATCTCTGAAGCAGATTCTTTTTCCTACCTTGCTTTGCAGTTTGGTTTTTAAATGTTTATTTTTGAGACAGTGTGCAAGTTAGGGAGGGGCTGAGAGAGAGGGAGACACAGAATCTGAGGCAGGTTGCAGTCTCAGAGCTGTCAGCACAGAGCCTGAGGCAAGGTTTGAACCCATGGACTGTGAGATCATGACCTGAGCCGAAGGCGAGCTCTTAACCAACTAAGCCACCCAGACGTCCCAAGTTTTGACTTTTGTGAATAAAGCTGTGGTAAGCACTTGTGTACAAATCTTTTTTTTTTTTTAATTTTTTAAATGTTTATTTACTTGAGAGAGAGAGAGAGAGAGAGAGAGATAGCATGAACGAGGGAGGGGCAGAGAGGGAGACACAGAGTCCGAAGCAGGCTCCAGGCTCTGCGCGGTCAGAACAGAGCCCAATGCAGAGCTGGAACCCAGGAACCTGGAGATCATGACCTGAGCCGAAGTCAGACGCTTAACTGACTGAGCCACCCAGACACCCCTGGGTACAAATCTTTATGTGAAAGTAATCTTGTATTTTCATTTCTTTTGGCTAAATAACTAGGAGTGAAATTGTGAGATAATGTGGTAGGTATATGTTTAACTTTTTTAGAAACTGCCAGTTTTCCACACTGGTTTTACTTACCATTTTACCTTCCCACTAGTGATGTACTGTTTTCTTTCTTTTTTTTCCCTAATGTTTATTTATTTTTGAGAGAGGGAGAGAGAGAGAGAGGGAGGGATGGAATGAGTGAGGGAGGAGCAGAGAGAGAGCGAGACAGGGGATCCAAAGCAGGCTCTGCGCTGAGACTGAAGAGCCCAATGTGGGGCTCAAACTCCAGAACCATAAGATCCTGGCCTGAGCAGGAAGTCAGACACTTAACCCACGGAGCCACCCAGGCGCCCCTCGATGTACTGTTTGTTTTCTTATGTCATTATTGCAGATAGTTATGTAACTTTTCATTAATATTCAACTCTTCGTCATATTGTATATTTTTTCCAACAGGATTTCAACATGCTCAGTAGAAGTAGAAGCCAGGGGTTAATCTCCTTTGCTCATCCATGTTTAATATAGTCCTGAGTATGTACTAGGCATTCATTAAATATTTTGGGGGGCTGCCTGAGTGGCTCAGTCAGTTGACCATTCATCTCTTCATTTCAGCTCAGGTGTGTGGATCAAACACACACTGACCGTGGAACCTACTTGAGATTCTCTCTCTTACTTCCTTTGCCCCTCTCCTCAGCTCATGTGCTCTCTCTCTCTCTCCCTCTCAAATAAACAAATAAATACATAAAAATTAAAAAATATTTTTGAGGGGCACCTGGGCGGCTTAGTCGGTTGGGCGTCCGACTTTCGCTTGGGTCACGATCTCGCGGTTCGTGGGTTCGAGTCCCGCGTCGGGCTCTGTGCTGACTGCCGGCTCAGAGCCTGGAGCCTGTTTCAGTCTGTGACTCCCTCTCTCTCTGACCCTCCCCTGCTCACGCTGTCTCTCTCTCTCCTAGAAATAAATAAAACATTAAAAAAATTTTAAAAATATTTTTGAATGATATTTAACTATTAAGTTGTCTGCAATATGCTTTAAAAGATAGAACATCTTTTATATTACCCTGGAAGATTGCTACATAATACCATTTTCTGAAATGCAGAATTCAACATAAGGTTGGTTTATATTGGGCTCATTACAAAAGGCTAAAATATGCTCATTTTAAGACACTAAGGCAACCTTTCTTATTAAGAAATAAAAAAAATTGTTCAAAGTGCCAGGCTGAAAACATTCAATTTCCAGATTCCCTGGGAGCTATGGAGAGCCATGTAACAACGCAGTTCAGGCTAATGGATAAGTGGAAGTTCTAGGCAGAGAGGATTCCAGGAAAGTTGTTAAATGTAGACTCAACTGGGATTCCTTTCACATTTCGCCTGTTGCCCTTTTCCACCTCATCCTCTCTTCTTTGTTTTCTTTTTTTAAAACCTTTTTTAATGTTTTATTTATTTCTGAGAGAGAGAGAAGCAGCGTGAGCAGGGGAAGGTCAAAGAGAGAGACACAGAATCGGAAGCAGACTCCAGGCTCTGAGCTAGCTGTCAGCACAGAGCCTGACGGGGGGCTCGAACACACGAACTGTGAGATCATGACCTGAGCCAAACTCAGATGCTTAACTGACTGAGCCACGCAGGTGCCCCCCACCTCACCCTTTCTTCTTGCCTGGAATGCTAATAAAATGGCAAAAGACTGAGCAGTCAGCAGCCATCTTGCAATATGAGGAAGGAAGCCATATGCTAAGGATGACAGAGAGGAAAGACAGAAGGAGTCTGTTCCTGCTGGCTTCATAGAGTGGCTCTCAAACCCCAACCTCACTCTAGATGATCCACTTCCTAATCCCAAGTTATGTGAGAAATAGAAACACCATAGTGGCTAGGTCCTTGATACACACCATACAACACAATCCTCACTTCATACAGGCACTTTACCCACCACATTGCCCTAAGTGAGATTTGCCAAACACTGTCCTTATTTTTCTTGTGAATGGTTTACTAGCCCTGCTGGGCAGCAAATATGCCTGAGTAGGACAGCTGGAAGAAGATGGGTCCCGGGGACATAATTTTTATCAGTGGCACTTTCTTCCAATACCAGGGAACGAGACGAGTCATTTACCATCATTATTTTGTGGCCGGGAAAGTTGAGGTTCAAAAGGACAAAATAATCAGCTTAAGGCTATAGATTAGTTTTCCGGTTTATTTGTCCATCCCACGCACCAGTCCTACCATTTTTCCTGGAATGTCCTTTCCCGTTGAGTTTGCTTGGCAAACCCATGTTTCTCTCTCTGTTTAAACCATAGTTTCTCAACCTCGGCATTATTGACATTTGGGGCCGAAAAGTTCTTTGTTGTGGGGTGGGGAGAGATTGTCCTGTGCATCATAGGATTTTAGCAGCATCTCAGGCCTCTACCCACTAGATGCCAGCAGCACCCCCCACCCAGTTGTGACAACCAAAATTGTCTCCAAACATTACCAATGCCCAGTGAGAGCCAAGATCTATCCCCCACCCGTCGAGAACCACTGCTTTAAACTCGTGCCAAGCATCACTCCACTGTACCTGCTTCGTTCCCATGCAGTCTTCCACAGATGCCCAGCCAAACACCTGTGACACTTGGTGGTTCAAGTTTACCTGCCTGGGCCTCTCTGTTAGATCACAAGCTCCTTGAAGGCGAGGACTGCATCTGATTCATCTTAATGTTCCCCTGTCTATTGACAGGTTTAAGATTTAAAAATGGTGCAGGGTTTGGGACACCTGGGTGGCTCAGTCGGTTAGGCTTCCAACTTTGGGTCAGGTCATGATCTCACGGTTTGTGAGTTTGAGCCCCGCATCGGGCTCTGTGATGACAGCTAGCTCAGAGCCTGGAGCCTGCTTCCGATTCTGTGTCTCCCTCTCTCTCTGACCCTCCCCTGCTCACACACTCTCTCTCTCTCTCTCTCTCTCTCTCAGAAATAAATAAAACATTTTTAAAAATGGTTCAGGGGCACCTGGGTGGCTCAGTCAATTAAGCATCTGACTTCTGATTTCAGCTCAGGTCATGATCTCACAGTTTGTGGGTTCGAGCCCTGAGTCAGGGTCTCTGCTATCAGCATAGAGCCTATTTGGGATTCTCTATCTCCCTCTCTTCCTGCCCCTTCTCTGCTCCCACGCTCTTTCTCTCTCTCTCAAAGATAAATAAATAAACATTTTTTAAAAATGGTTCAGGGGGCGCCTGGGTGGCTTAGTCGGTTAAGCGTCCGACTTTCGCTCAGGTCATGATCTCGTGGTTCGTGGGTTCGAGCCCCGCGTCAGGCTCTGTGCTGACTGCCAGCTCAGAGCCTGGAGCCTGTTTCAGTCTGTGACTCCCTCTGTCTCTGACTCTCCCCTGCTCACGCTGTCTCTCTCTCTCTCCTAGAAATAAATAAAACATTAAAAAAATGGTTCAGGAGAAAAATGGGAATAAAATTCAGGAATTCTGGCTTTCTGACGCCATGATTTTGACACTCATTGCTAGACTCACGTGTCCCCTTGCTTTGCTTGGCATCATATTTTGTAGACTCCCAAACTGTAGTCAAGAGGCAGATTCCAGCAAAAATGTACCAATTGCTCTTGTTTTAAACACCAACTGCATTGGAAAAGGAAGGCAAATATTCTAAGACAGCCTTTTATATTCTCACAAGGAAAAATGAAAAATTTTTTCTTCAATGCTTATTTATTTTTGAGAGAGAGAGAACATGAGCAGGGGAGGGGCAGAGAGAGAGAGGGGACAGAGGATCCAAAGCTGACTCTGCGATATCAGTGAGTGCTCAGTGAGGGGCTCAAACTCATGAACTGTGAGATCAAGACCTGAGCCAAAATCAGACACTCAAACAACGGAGCCACCTGGTGCCCCTGAAAAACTCTTAATGATACAGGGAAGAGTGAAGAGCAAAGTTCTATATAATATTTTTGTTTCCCTAATGAAATCAAAGTTGCATCTTAGCCTTGTAGAAAGATCTATGCACATCCCTCTGCTGTTCCAGTTTCCCCTAATGCTGTCATTTTGCACGACCATGGGTACATCTGTCACAACGAAGAAACCAACTTTGAAGGCACAGGGCTCATTACTGGCTAGGAATGAAGTCCTTTGATTTGTAGGACTAGTGACCCGAGTGCTTTTAATTGTACTAATGTGTTTTTAAAGCAGGACGTTTGTGAGCCGTTTAAGTCATGTTGAGACTCTGAGCCTGTGGACAGGAAATTCTCCTGGTCCTGTTGATGAATGTTCCCTTCAATCCCGCGGCTGCCCACCCCTTTGCAGAATTGTTGCAACACTTCCTGACTTTCATTTGTGTATATTAAGGTTCTAAGAAATTGGATACTCCTGTGGCTTCTGCAAAAACGCTGCAGTTCATTTGCCCAGTAAATTAAACAGGGGCCAAAGGACGCAACAAAAGGAAAAGATTCATTTGAGAAGTGCAACTTTTCCAGCTGGCATTGACCCAGAGCAGTAAAAGGCTCTGCATCTGGTTTGGTCTCTTTATAAAGAAAACCAAACATTCCATTGTCGGTACCTCTGTTGACACCAAGGTTCAAACGCGGTAAGAGAAGCAAGTGTTATCTTACTTGAAAGGAGTTTAAGTGCTGCAAGTTCCCTTCATTAGTACTGGGAGAATAAATACCAATTCACTGGTTTCAAAAAATTTTTAATAAACTTTTTGTTTGGGCATAATTTTAGATTTACTGAAAAGCTAGTACAGAGTACAGTAAAACCTTGGACTGTGAGCAACTTGCTCTGTGAGTGTCCTGCAAGATGAGCAAACATTTCTAATAGACTTTAACTTGATAAATGAGTGATGTCTTGCAATACGAGTAGTACATGATCCTGAACGTCACACGATCACAACTGAGCCACTGGTTTCTCTCTCTCTCCCCCCCGCACCCCCCCGGGATTGTGGGTGTTGTGGGTGATGGTCTTCCATACTTGGATGCTCAGTCTCTGGCATTTCTGAGTCTCTGAGTTTCCATTATTTCTTATGGGGAAATTTGCTTTGATATACAAATGCTTTGGATTACCTGCATGTTTCTGGGGTGAGTTATGTTCGCAAGCCAAGGTTGTATTGTATTCCTGTACACCCCTACCCACCCAAGGCCAGTTCCCCCTAATCTTCAGCCTCCATCACCAGTGGTACATTGGTCAAAGCTAAGAAACCAACACTGACATGTTGCTACTAACTAAACTCTAAATTTTATTTGAACTTCACCAGTTTTTCCCTTAATACCATCTTCCATTTCAGGATCCTGCCTTGTTTTCGATTCCTTAGCTTCTGTGTGGTGTATCTGTTTTTCCAAAATGTTTCATAACTAACTTCAGTGAAGGAGATTTATTTGAGGAGTTGACTTAACTCAGGTTCAACCTTCTCAGACACATACATACCCTAAGGCTTTGACTCCAAATAATAGCGACTGAATCCCTCCTGCTTTGGCCAGGTGGCTTTGTCTGTAGGTGATGCCATGAGCTTTTGCATGAGCCAGAGGGAGAATAGCCTAGGAGTTCTCAGAACAACAACAAAATCCTGAGGCTCCTGGCTGGCTCCGTTGGTAGAACTTACAACTCTTGATCTCTTGTTGTGATTTTGAGCCCCATATTGGGGATAGAATTCACTAAAAATAAATAAATAAATAAACGAACAAATAACTCTTCCTTAAAATTTTAATTAATTGATTAATTAGAGAGAGAACATGAGTTGGGGAGAGGGGCAGAGGGAGAGAGAGAATCTTCAGCAGGCTCCACATTCAGCATGGAGTCTGAAGAGGGGCTGCTGGATCCCATGACCCTGGGATCATGACCTGAGCTGAAATCAAGAGTCAGATGCTCAACCAACTGAGCCACCCAGGTGTGCCATTCCTCTTTTCTACTTATAGCTGACTTTGTATGTTTGATATTCATGTGGAAAAAGACAGCAAGCTGTACCATTTCTGTTCTCTCATAAACTTTTTTTTCCCATGAAAGCAGCCAAGATTTATGTGGTTCCAAGAGCCAGTTGGGTAAAATATAGACCAAACTCGGATTTGGTGAATAAAGGGGATATGAGAAGAGAAAAAGCTTTAAGAGGAGGAAGAAAAAGAATTATGTTTGTTTCAGAGAACATCGAGACAGAGGCCATCCGTCTTCCATTTCTAGACCCTGTAAGAATGGTCATTACAGCCTGGGGGGTGGAAAGGGGGGATACAGCCTTGGCTTGTGAAATGGATGGACATAGTATAGGTTTTCAGCTCCAACACATACTAGTTAGGTAACCTTGAACAAGTTACTTAACCTCTCTGAGCCTCAGTTTCCTTGTCAGTAAAATGAGACCCAAGTAATTTTTTTTATTTTATTTTTTAAATGTTTTTATTTATTTCTAAGAGAGAGATAGACAGCATGAGCAGGGGAGGGTCAGAGAGAGAGGGAGACACAGAATCTGAAACAGGCTCCAGCTCTGAGCTGTCAGCACAGAGCCTGACGCGGGGCTGGAACCCACGAATCGTGAGATCATCACCTGAGCCGAAGTCGGACAGTTAACCGACTGAGCCACCCAGGCGCCCCTCAAGTAATTTTTTAAAAATATTTACTTTTAAGAGAGTGCACATGACTGAGCACGAGTGGGGAAGGGGCAGACAGCAAGGGATACAGAAGATCCAAAGTGGGCTCTGTGCTAACAGCAGAGAGCCCAACGTGGGACTCAAATTCATGAACTGTGAGATCATGACCGGAGCTGAAGTCAGATAATTAACTGACTGAGCTACCCAGGCTCCCCTGAGAATCAAATATTGAACAATATAATGCATTTAACATAGTGGGTGACACAGGGAAAGCATGTGATATGTGTGTGAAGTGTTATAGTTATCAGGGGCCGTTACCCTAATGCCACCTGGCATTCTCACATTCTCTCTAGCTTACCATTAATCTCATCCTTTCTTCCATCTTTTGGTATTTGGTCGCCAAGAAGTTTGACAGGTCCCAGAAGGCTAAGCAGAACAATTGACGGTTGAGTCCTGAAAATATATGACTAAGTGTAAAATTCTGTCACCCGTCACAGCAGGGACAGAGTCTACAAAGCAGGAAAAGTGTCATAGCAATGGACACCAAGTGAGCATTCCCCAGTTACTGCCTCCCCCAACCCTGAGAACACTTGACCCCTGGTCTGGCCACAGGCTGCCAAAGATCTACTCGGCTAGTGTGACCTGGGATAACATTCCCAGCAAAGGGCTGCAAACATTTGCTGAGCACACAGACCTGTGACCTACGGTGAAGTTTTGGGGACTGAGTTTGGCTCACGTCAACACTGAGGGTTGGTTGGTGGCTTGTGGGGTCCGCTCTGCACAGAACAAGCGAGCGAAGCCATGTGCTCTGGGGAAGACATTGGGATTTGGAAATGGGACCCCATTGTTTTGTACAAGACACAATCATTTTCTGTTTGCAAATGATTTGTATTTTCCAGCATATAGTTCCAGAATTATAGAATTTATTATAGCCCTTAAGATCTACCATGTTTTTGGGGCACCTGGATGGCTCAGTCCGTTAAACGTTGGACTGACTCAGTTTCAGCTCAGGTCATGCATGATCTCCCAGGTTCGTGAGTTCAAGCCCCGAGTTGGGCTCTGCGCTGGCAGCATAGAGCCTGCTTGGAATTCTCTCTCTCTCTCTCTCTCTCTGTCCCTCCCCCACTCGTGCTGTCTCTTTCTCAAAATAAATAAATAAACTTTAAAAAAAAGGACCTACAATGCTTTTCCAAAAATACTTATCGTTTTCTGTACCTGCAATCAGCAGCCTCTCAGGGAGCTGAGTAGTAGTGGACCCTACGCTGCACCCGAGCGATGGGTACAATGGAGGTTAGCGCTTGGCCCTGCTGGAGAAACTGGACTAAGCTGTGAACCTCTTCAAAGCTTCCTTCGTTGCTGTTTGTTTGTACTCGAAGAGGCAGGAACGTGCATGCATGAAAGCAACGTAGCAGCGTGCCCAGAACACAAGGAGAAGGTTGTTTTGCTTCATACCAGGCTCCATAGCAAATGCAGCCCATCCTGCCTGAGCCACTTTGACTTCACCTCAGGAAGGTCTGTCTGGATATCTAAAGGAATGTGGCAGCAGCAGAAACAAACACCTGCTCATGAGCTATCCCTGCCCACAAACAGCCTCCTTGGCACATGGAATGCCGTGTAGGTGATGGAGGGCACACTGATTTGGTCTCTGAGCCCATCCAGGGGGGCAGTTCTGTACAGAGACAGGTGCAGTGGCTGAAAGAATGAGCTCAGATTCTCTGACATCCCACAGATGCAAACTAGGGGGCAGGGTGTCTTTTAGATTCACCTTCCAGGTGACCAGATACTTTACAGCTCAAAAGGTCTATGAGTCTGACTTTTTCTTACCTTCTGGAACAGATAAAGGAGGACAGAAGATAGCTGTCCTCGTTACAGCTCCGAGTGGGAGTAAACATTTCTCCATTGACATTTTTACCAGGGTCTTGAAAAGGCAGAATTCTCAGGCTAGGGGCACCTGGGTGGCTCAGCCAGTTAAGTGTCTGACTTCGGCTCAGGTCATGATCTCACAATTCGTGAGTTCGGGCCCCGTGTCGGGCTCTGTGCTGACAAGTAACTCAGAGCCTGGAGCCTGCTTCCAATTCTGTGTCTCCCTCTCTCTCTGCCCCTCCCCCACTCATGCTCTGTTTCTCTCTGTCTCAATAATAAATAAAAACATTTTTTAAAAAAATAAGTAAATAAATAAACATTTTTAAAAATTAAGGGAAAAATGAACTCTTGGGCTTTCAAAAAGTGGACTAAGTCTTACTTGACATTTTGGGGGGAAAATTGACAACAAAGTTTTCTTTTTTTTAAAACTTTATTTTTGAGAGAGAGAGACAGAAAGAATGAGAAGGAGAGGGGTAGAGAGAAAGAGAGAGAGGAAAAGAGAGAATGTAAAACAGGTTCTATGCTGTCAGCACAGAGCCTGATATGGGACTCAAACCCACCAACCATGAGATCATGGCCTGAGCTGAAACCAAGAGTCAGATGCTTAACTGACCAAGCCAGACAACAAAGTTTTCTAAAGGGACTCCCTCATCTTGATCATCCAAGTGTCCCACACCCCCCAGTTACCAGCAAGAAGAGAGAGAACAATTTGCCTTTGTATTGACTTGAGGTTCTCCTGATAATCTCCGCCCGGCCCCTGTGTTCAACCATTTGCCATTGATGAGTGTTACTTGGTTTCCAGGAGCTGGGTGTCCACACCCAGTGTACTGTTATTTCCCGCATCATGGTCAGATCCACTGCCAGAAAACCTTGATTTCAGGTCATTCATTCATCCTGGACTCTGTGCTACCTTTTACCTTGCTCTCAAGGGACCAGAGCCTGGAAGAGCAGAGAGACAAATGAATAATTTCCAGTGCAGTATGACTGCACCCAGCCCTATGGTTTACTCCTGCCCCTCCTCCCTGCTAGAGAAGCTTAGACGCCACCTGGCCCTGAGATAGAGAAGCGCTAGTAGTTCATATCTTGCTAAAAAAGACCTGAAACTAACCTGAAAAAATATATTCAACTTTAACATCTGCAAATACTCTCAAAACTAAGTGGGTAAGAAAATCCCTCTGCATTTCTGTGTACTTCTTTTAACCCTCCCGAGACACCCCTTGCTCCTCTCCTCTCCACACTCAGCACTCTTGAAGGTGTCCTTACTATTTCTCATTTAACCACCAACTATTCTTAAAAAATGGAGGCGAGGATACAAGGGAGAAAAGGCGGGGAAGGATTTCTCCCCACCCCCACCCTGCCCTTGTTTGGCTTTTCAATTCTGCAGTCCCTCCCTCTCCCGCTTCCGCTCTCTTTCTCTAAAACAGCCAGAAGGGATTTTCGGGTGTCTGAGCTCACATGCTTTTGTCACTCTCCCTTGGAGTCCCAGGGAGAGGCTATCTCTTGGGGTCAGCAGTTGGCATGGGAACTCAGGGCTCCTGTGACCGGGCTCCCTGGACCTATCCTGCCTCCTCACTTTGTACAGTGAAGTCGTTCTGCCCTTTTCTATGTCATCCTGTTTATTTTTTTTCTCTACATTTCTCATGGCTTTGCAACCAGAAACCGACACTGTTTCCTCCTTGGCATTTCTTGGGTTTAATTTAATTAATTAATTAATTAATTAATTAATTTTATTATTAAAAATTTTTAAGTTATTTATTTATTTTCAGAGAGAGAGAGAGAACAAGTAGGGGAGGAACAGAGAGAAAGGGAGAGAGAGAGAACTCCAAGCAGGCTTCACACCATCAGCTCAAGCTGATCAACCCGAGGCGGGGCTTGAACTCATGAGCCGTGAGATCATGATCTGACCCCAAATGAAGAGCTGGTCACTCAACTGACTGAGCCACCAAAGCACCCCTATTTACTCAAGTACGGAGCCCAATGCAGTGCTTGAAGTCACAACCGTGAGATCATGCTCTGAGCTGAGATCAAGAGTCGGACGGCTCAACAGACTGAGCCACCCAGGCGCCCCCACCCTCCCTGGCATTTGAATGTATCCTTCTTCAATTAAAAACTTAAAAGACAGGGGCCTCATAGACTTTGAAACGTTCAGCTTGCCTTCTGGGCTCAGCCACTGGCTTGACAGGTCCTGCTGGCTCCCCTGGGAGACTGGGCAGCTGATGGGATCCGGAGGCCCTGAAACTTCCCTTCCTGAAAGAGCCCTTGTTTGCATATCCTGGTTCCAGAACAGGAACCTCCAGTTGGAAATGGATCGGGGAGGCACCGTTCCGGATTGGGTGCATTTGCTTGGAGCTGCAGGCAGCCAGCCGCCTCCCCGAGAAAGACAGAACCTGTTTTTACTCATTGAAATCTCCCTTGTTTGTTCACTTTCTACTTCTAAAAGTTCTTGGAACCTTTTTCCAGGAAAGAAGCCAGGTAAGAGGAAGTCAGGGCAGCGAAGAATATCAAGACTTGTTTTTGTCCTCCTGAATCTAAAGCTCCTTTTTATTGTCAAGGAAACAAGCACCAGGGTGTGTGAAATAAGTCAATAGTGCAAACAATAGCTGATGAGCATGGGGTGTGTACCAGGTGCCTGCAAGGCCCTGGCATCCGTCCTGGCTTTTATTCCTGCTGGGTATGAACTGGCTCCATTTCTCAGAGGAGGAAGGTTGAGAGGTTAAACCCAAGGTCATGCCACTCGTCAGTGGTAGAATGGGGATTTGAACCTAGACCTCCGTGACTTCGGATATTGCCTGGAATCCTGGAGGCTGCGCACACAGGCCTGGCTCTTTGCTTTCAAGCCGTGAGGCTTCTGAGGCGACCCCCACTTTCAGTGATTTGCATTTTATTCTATAGAAACTGAAAACTGAAGTCAAGGTGTCTGAAACCAGCAAAAGAATGTACCTTTCCGTCTCCATTACCATTGCCATTCCTTGGTTGGGGAGTACACTGGTGGGGCCTACGTGACATTTACTGTGCAAACAACAGACTGGGAACCTGGCAGGGCCCACGCCTAGCTGAGTAAATAGCACCTGGAGGCCCAGGCAGGGCCTGCGAGGTCCCCAGTGCGGCCTTGCTTTGAGAGACAACCAGGAGAAGGCACCCCTGGGCTAGAAGCCAGCAGCTCAGAGGTCTGGTCCTGGTGCTGCCATTATTAACATGTGTGCCTCTCTGTTCCTCCTCTTGAGATAGAGGAACTCAGCTTGATGAGCTCTGAGGTCCTTTGTGGCTGCAGGAGTCCGTTTGGCTGCGGCACAGTGGTTGGGTATGCAGAGCGTAGAATCCAGTTGCCTGGGTTCAAGTATCAGCTCCACCGCTTACAAACTCTGTGACTCTAGACAAATCCTTAACTTTTCAGAGACCCTGTCTTCCTACCATACATCTAAGAATACTGGTAGAACCAGCCCATAGGGTTGTTAAGACCTTAAGTGAGAATGCCCAGCAGAATTCTAGAATATACTGTCATGGCCACAAGGGTCCTTTTTTTTGCCTTTGTTTTGGTGGGGAATTGGAAATGCAATTAAAGCAAAAGTTAAACTGGATGGAGGAGGAGTTAGAAGTTATAGTTGACGTCTCATAATTAAATCTCAGTCCAGTGTTGGTCCATGAGAAACACAGCGTGTCAGGAACTATTAGCGATTCTCTAATTCTGCAAATATTCACTGAATGGTTGGCAGATGTGGGGCTTTTTACTAGTTCTGTCGATTATAACAAGATATTTACACAGGGACTTTTTCCCAAAGAATCCCCAGTCCAGGAGAAGACACACACAAAAATCTATGACAGAGAAGTAACAGTGTCGTGAGGAAATGAGGAATCTGTCCTGATGCTTCAGGAAATTCTCCGGAGACCCAGACACAGTAAGACTCCTGGGAGAATGTGGACTTTGCGGTCATGTACAGCACTTTTTCAGTCCCAACTTTGACACTCATCAGCTGGATAATCTTGGACAATTTACATAACTTCTCTGAGCTGTCTTCTCCTGTTGGGATGGTTAATTTTATGAGTCGATCTGGCTAAACTAGAAGACCCAGTTATTAAGTAGTAATCTAGGTGTTGCTGTGGAGGTATTTTGTAGACATGGTAGGCATCTCAGTTGGTTGACTTCAAGTAAAGGAGATTGTCTAAGGGGGTCTCAGAAGAAATTTCACCTACGGGTTGCCGCATTGGCTCCTGCCCCAAGTTTCCAGCCTGTCAATCTGCCCTAAAAATTTCAAACATGCAAGCCCTGCAATCATACAAGCCAGTTCCTCAAGATAAATCCTGTGTATGTAGGGGCGCCTGGGGGGCTCAGTCAGTTCAGTGTCCATCATGCTCTCATGGTTCGTGAGTTTGAGCCCCACATCAGGCTCCCTGCTGTCAGTGCAGAGCCCGTTTTGGATCCTCTGCCTCCTTTCTCTTTGCCCCTCCCTCACTTGCATTCTCTCTCTCTCAAAATTAAACAGCAAAAAATTTTTAAATAGTTAAAAAATCACGTATATGTAAATCATGTCATATATATCATTTATATAATATGTGATTATGTCTATATATTTATAGACATACATGCTGTATGATATATATCACAGATCACATATCTATGAGAGATGTAAAGATATCTTGCTGGTTCTGTTTCTCTGAGAGTAGGCAAGCAGAAATGCTACTTCTCTTTCTCTTCCCTGATTGTCCCCAGCGTCTTCTAGCCCTCGCTCCTCTCGGTTCATCATGAAAGCAAAGAACTTGGACCTGGAAAGGCCCTTAGGGACTGTGTAGTTTACCTTCCTGTGTGTGTAGATGAAGACATTCAGATGGAGAAGCCAAGCAGTTTGTCCCTGCTTTCAAAGTCTATACTGGAGACATGGGGCTAACATTTAGAGCTGCATTGCAAGGTTGGCATAGAGTAAATTTTGCCTTGGGTGCAAACTTTAAGAGAGTGCCCCCAAATTCAGTAACTGAGATTAAGAATATTTTGATGTAATATTTTTAAAAAATCTATATTAATGCAAAACATTATAATGCACAAAGTATCACATTTTCTCTTTAGGTAGGCTTCATGCCCAATGTGGGCTTGAACTCACAACCTTGAGGTTGAAAGTCACATGCTCTACCAGCGGAGTCAGTCGGGCACCCCCACAAAGTATCACTTTTTTTTTAAGAGAGAGAGAGCAGAAGTAGGGGAGAAGGGCAGGGGGAAAAAGAGAGAGAGAGAGAGAGAGAGAGAGAGAATCTCAAGTAGGCTCCACTCTCAGCATGAAGTCAGACATGGGGCTCGATCCCTGGGATCATAACCTGAGCTGAAATCAATAGTTGGACTCCCAATCGACTGAGCCACCCAGGCTCCCCAGAGTATCACATTTTTAAACAAAGAAGGATCACGATTGCTAGACATCTCTTCTGCTATAGGCACTGATGTGGTTAGCACAGTACTGTTGGGGTCTCTGTATTAGACACAGCATCACACGCTACCTGTAGTGTTTATTGTTATTGTACACGTGGTTTTCTCTGCCCTCAAGGCCTCTTGTAAGTGCCAGTTGTCGGAGTGTGCCTGGGACTGAGGGGTTTCCCAGGATGCGGGACATTTCGTGGGATAACTAAGATAGTCCCAGCAAGCCAGGATGGCTGTTTGTCCTACCAGAGAAGGAAGTAGGGACCAGATTGTAGGCACTTTTGTACCTCTGAGCCTCTTGGTTACACTGTGTAATTATTATTGATTGAATTTGCCCTTTGTGGGGGAGTGCTTGCAGGCACTGAGTACAGCCCTAATCCGTTGCTCATCTGCAGCACAGTGAGGCTGACTTGGCCAGGACCCACTGGCAAATCCCTGATGCTCCAGAGCCAAGCCTGTTGGCCTCCTGTGTCCTGACTGCTGCTGCTCATCTGTGACCATCCGTGACCAGATTCCTAAAATATGTATTTGACTTGTGTAACCAGTAAAGGCTTATTTGCCTAAAACCTGCCCAGGAAGATGTACTCCACTTTTTAAAAATGCTTATTTATTTTTCAGAGACAGAGAGAAAGAGAGAGAGAGAGCAAGCAGGGGAGGGGCAGACAGAGAGGAAGACACTGAATCTGAAGCAGGCTGCATACTCTGAGCTGTCAGCACAGAGCCCGACGTGGGGCTCGAACTCATAAACCACAAGATCATGCCCTGAGCCAAAGTCAGATGTTTAACCGATTGAGCCACCCAGGTTCCCCTCCATTTTTTTTCTTTACAAGCAAATACTCTGTCTTTTGAAACTTTCTGTGCTTTAGACACAAATGGGCCTTTTGATTCAAGGATCATTATCGTCCCTTCAGCTAAGAACAGGATTAAATAGGATAGTGTATATAAACCACCTTGCATAGATAGTCCCTTGTGAGAGATCATTCATTTTGTTTTCTTTCTCCCTAGTTCTCCTCTGAGTCTAAAATGCAACAATTGTATGATTCCATTTTTACCATTGAAAGGACACATAATTAATTCATTTATTCACTCATTTATTCCAAAATGTCTTAGTGTTCACCTACTGTGTGCCAACCATAACCTTACGTATTGGTGCTAAGGATATGGTGGTAACAAAAACCCAGTTATAAAAGATCAGAAATTATCTAAAACTCCCTTGCAATGCAAGAAAGGACCTATCAAAAAAAATAATAAAACCCAAGAAAACAAAAAGCCAATAACAGAATGCACCTACAATTCAGAAATCATCCCTATTATGACTGTTTCAATGAATTCTGAGTAGATGCAGCTTAGCAGGTGGCCACGGTTCTCCCCAGTGGCTGCTATTCTTGTATTTAAAACACCTGCTACTGTTTGCAGGTTGCTAACATTTACTTTGGTCTTTATGTCAATGCCATTTGTAGAATGAGCCAGCTGTGGAAAAAAACGGTGGAGCTTTTTTCCCTTTCAATATTAGCACTGAAATGTGCTTTATTGATAAGAAAATAAAACACCGTTTGCATAGCATAGCACCGTATGCACTAGCATAACCTTCAGGACTGATCTGAGCAGGGACCTTCTGCTCAAGATGAAGAGTAGGCTTCATGGCCGAAGAGTAGGGATTATAGCTTAATCATCTGGCTTAATTTTACTTTACCTAGTGGTGTTTTTGTCTTCCTCCCTTTCTTTGGAGCCTTTTTTAGTAATTCCGCTCTGCCTGTGGGATTTTACCAGACAGTTGAGAACTGATGAACCATAGACAGTGAAGGTTAGACAGAAAGTAGGTCAGTGGTTGCCAAGGGTTGTGGGGGGTATTGGGGTGGGGGAGAGAACCAGAGGGTGACTGCTGAACGGGGAATGGGGGGCCTCTTTGTGGGGGAAATGTGGTGGAATTAGATAGAGGTGGTGGTTTCACAACATTGTGAATGAACTAAATGCCACTGACGTGTACACTTTGTGTTATGTGAATTTCACTTAAATAAAAAAGGACCAAAACATGTTAAATGAAAGAAACCAGATACAAAAGAGTATAACCTGTATCAATCTCTTTGTATGAAGTTCAAGAACAGGCTAAACTAACCTAATGTGATAGAAGTCAAAAAAATGGTTGCCATGAGGGGAGAGGAAAGAAGTCAGAGGGACTTTCTGCAATGATGAAAATATTCTACATTTTGTTTTGGGCAGTGGTTAGAGTCCAAAAGTGTCAAATCATACATTAAGATCAGTGCATTTTTTTGATGTTAATTCTACCTCATTTAAAAAAATAAAAATGGGAAAATAAATAAATAATAAAAATGGAGGGGCACTTGGGTGGCTCAGTTAATTAGGTGCCCGACTCTGGATTTTGGCTCCGGTCATGATCTCACCACCATGATACTGAGTTCTCCTCACAATGCTCCATGCTGTGAGCACAGAGCCTACTTGGGATTCTCTCTCCCTCTCTCTCTGCCCCTCCCCTATTTGCATGCTCACGTGTGGGCGCACTTGGCCCGAGCCCTTTCTCTCAATCTCAAAATAAACAAATGAACTTAAAAATAAATAAATAAATAAAATAGATATTTTAATAATGTTTTATTTATTTCTGAGAGAGAGAGAGAAAGAGAGAGAGAGAGAGCATGAGCAGGGGAGGGGCAGAGAGAGAGGGAGACACAGAATCCCAAGACAGGCTCCAGGCTCGGAACTAGGCTTCAGCACAGAGCCCGACACGGGGCTCTAACCCATTTACTGTGAGATCATGACCTGAGCCGGAGTCGGACTCTCGACTGACTGAGCCATCCAGGCGCCCCATTTCATCCATTTTTAAATGTATTGCTCTGGGGGCACCTCGGTGGCTCAGTCTGTTAAGTGTCCTGCTCTTGGTTTCAGTTCAGGTCATGATCTCAAAGTTCATGAGTTCGAGCCCCTCATCAGGCTCTGTGCTGACAGTGTGGACCTTCCTAGGAATCCTCTCTCTCCCTCTCCATGCCCCACTCATGCTATCTCTGTCTCTCTCAAAATGAGTATATAAACTTAAAAAAATTTTTTTTAGTGTATTACTCTGGAAGAACCATTTTCTGGTAGTTCATTGTTTTATGAATATAGTTTTTCGAGGGCAAGAGGTTGCATTATTACTCACTCATGGGCTTCTGGCTTTTGTACATAATTTTATTTATTTTTTAATTAAAAATATATTTTTTTTAATTTAAGGAGAGAGAGAGAGCGCAAGCAGGGAGGGGGCAGTGGGAGGGAGAGAAAGAATCTTAAGCGGGCTCCACACTCAGAGCAGAGCCCAATGTGGGGCTCCATCCCACAGTCCTGGGATCATGACCTGAGCCGAAATTAAGTCCAGTGCTCAACTGACTGAGCCACAAGACACCCTCGTAATTTTATTTCTGATAACTTCAGGTATTTTGGGCTAAACGAGCCTGGTCTCAAGCATGACACTGTGTTTAGAAAGACTTTACCAAAGTAGTTCCCAGCCTCGGTCTGGCAGTCATATGCTCTGGATTTGCTTCCTGCGCGGTTTGACTCTTGCCTCATCCATCCGCCTTGGCCACCTGGTAGTTGCATGACTTTGGGTAAGTTGCTTAACCTCTCAAGGCATGACTTCCTCCTGAGATAAAAGCAGGTATGGTATCTCCCTAGCAGTGCTGTTGTGAGGACTGAATGAGCCCATGCCCAGGGCCTGGCACAGAGAAGGTGCACAGAAAGCATGGCCAGGTGAGTAGGATCACCGGGTGAAATGCAGGATGTCTAGTTACATGTGAATTTCAAATAAACAACAAATAATTTTTGGCATGTGATTGTTATGAATTGAATGCTTATACCCCACCTCCACCCCCAAATTTATATGTTGAAGCCCTAATGCCCAGCATGGCTGTATTTGGAGGATGGATTAAGTGAGACCTAAGGGTGAGGCCCTGATCCAATAGAATTAATGTCTTCATAAGAAGACACACCGGGGGCACCTGGGTGGCTCAGTTGGTTGAGCATCTGACTTGGTTTCAGTTCAGATCATGATCCCAGAGTTATGGGATCGAGCCCTGAGTCAGGACCCAAGCTGAGCATAGAGCCTTCTTAAAATTCTCTCTCTCTCTCTCTCTCTCTCTCTCTCTCTCCCCTGCTGCCTCTCTCCCCTGATCATGTGCTCTCTCAAAAAAAAAAAGAGAGGCATGGGGCCCCTGGGTGGCTTAGTCGGTTAAGCGTCCGACTTTCGCTTAGGTCATGATCTCGCGGTTCGTGGGTTCGAGCCCCGCGTCAGGCTCTGTGCTGACTGCCAGCTCAGAGCCTGGAGCCTGTTTCGAGTCTGTGACTCCTTCTCTCTCTGACCTTCTCCCTGCTCACACTGTCTCTCTCTCTCTCTCCTAGAAATAAATAAAACATTAAAAAAAAAAAAAAAAGAGAGGCACCAGGGAGTACTCACTTGTTCTCTCCATGCCCCCAACACTCTGCACAGAGGTCATAGGCGCACACAATGAGAAGAGAGCTACTTGCAAGCTAGGAAGGGAGCCCTTGTCAGAAACAGAATTGGCCAGAACCTTGATCTTGGACTTCTCAGCCTCTAGAACTTTGAGACCCAACCAAATCCACTAATCAAGTGTCAGGATGGAATAAAGAATTTCTTCAAACATTCGAGGACTCAAAAAGTATATCTTGGGGCACCTGGGTGGCTCAGTCAGTTAAGCATCTGACTGTTGATTTCATTTCAGGTCATGATCTCACAGTTTGTGAGATGGAGCCCTACATCACGCTCTGTTAGCACAGAGCCTGACTCTCCCCCCTCTTAAAATAAACGAATAAACTTAAAAAAAAAAGCGTATCTTGCCATTCCTACAGAATGAGAGAAAAAAATGTAAATCTGTATCTCATAAAGGACTTGTATTTAGAATACATAAAATATTACAATTAAATAATAAAAAGGCAGCCCAATAAAAAATAGGTAAAGGATTTGAGGAAAGCATTTCTCCAAAGAACACATACAAATGAACGAATGGGTAAACAAAATGTGCCATGTATATACAATGGAATATTTTTCAGCCTTTAAAAGGAAAGAAATTCTGATACAACAAGAATGAATCTTGAGGACATCATGAGAAGAGAAATAAACCAGTCACAAGGCCGTGTATGATTCCTCTGTTATGAGGTACCTAGAGTAGCCAAGTTCATAGAGGCAGAAAGTAAAATGATGATTGCCAGGGCCTGGGGGAAGGGAGAACAATGGAGCCATTTGGTGGGTACAGAGTTTCAGTTTTATAAGATGAAAAGAGTTCTAGTGATGGATAGTGGAGATGGTTGCACAACAATGTGAATGTACTTAACATTCCTAAACTATAATTTAAAAAATGGTTAAGATGAGAAATTTTATGTTATATATATTTTACCAAGATATAAATGAATGAATAAATGAATGAATGAAGTACTGACACAGGCTACCACATGGATGAATCTTGACAACTTTATGCTGAGTGAAAGGAGTTAGTCACAAAGGGCCTCATATTCTATGATTCCATATTATGAAATGTCCATAACAATCAAGTTTATAAAGATAGATAAGTGATTGCCAGGTGCTGGGGTGGTGGTATAGTGGGAGGGGTTAGGAGGATAATTTTATACTTTAAGCCAGTTAATTGTATGGAATGTGATTTCTATCTAAATTAAGCTGTTAGGGGGCACCTGGGTGTCTCAGTTGGCTAAGCATCCCACTTCAGCTCAGGTCATGATCTCATGGTTCATGGGTTTGAGCCCCATGTCAGGCTCTGTGCTAACAGCTCAGAGCCGGGAGTCTGCTTCAGATTCTGTGTCCCCTCTCTCTGTGCCCCTCCTCTGTTCCTGCTCTATTTCTCTCTGTCTCTCAGAAATAAATAAATATTGAAAAAAATTTAAAATAAATAAAGCTGTTAAGAATGTATAATGAATATGTTTAGAAGAGTAAAGACTGAATGTGCTTCATGAGAATAAGGAACTATCCCAAGAAAGCAAGTCATGGGATCCAGGAAACAGAGGCTCCCACATAGGATGGGATTGGAATAAAGGGATTCTGAGGAGAAAAGTGGTGCCATAGGCTAAGAGAGCAAGCAGTCTGCATCAGGGCAGGAGGGCTCTAGATAGGTATAAAAAAATCTACTAAGAGTTTGGTTAAAAAAAGAAAAACACAAAAAACATTAGATACATAGAAAAGTAAGGCAATGAAAAACCGAGGCAGTTATTAATTACAGAAAAACAAAAAGCTGTACAAGAAAAAGTTCAGGGGCTCCTGAGTGATTCAGTCAGTTAACCATCTGACTCTTGATTATAGCTCAGGTCATAATGTCATGGTTCATGAGATCAAGCCCCGTGTCATCAAGGCTCTGTACTGACACAGAAAGCCTGCTTGGGGTTCTCTCTCTGCCCCTCCCCAGCTCACACACATGCACACACTCTCTCTCAGAATAAGTAAACTTAAAAAAAAGAAAATGTGGGGCGCCTGGGTGGCTCAGTTGGTTGGGTGTCTGACTTTGGCTCAGGTCATGATCTCACAGTTCGTGGGTTTGGGCCCCGCGTCAGGCTCTGTGCTGACAGCTCAGAGCTTGGAGCCTGCTTCAGATTCCGTACCTCCCTCTCTCTCTGACCCTCCCCTGCTCACGCTGTCTCTCTCTGTCTCTCAGAAATAAATTCTTAAAATTTTTTTTTAAAAATTAAAAAAAGAAAGAAAATGTTTAATTATCGTATACTACGCATCTCAGCTGTGAATAATTACATCATTGTAACATTGCTCATCATTAATAAAAATGATGACATAAAATTTATTGGGAGATTGAAGGGAGGTGAAAGTGGTTGTGAAGAGAGAATTAATTCCCCATGTGCAAATCAATTAATGATGTCAAAGATTGATAATTGAGAAAATGGAGATGATGTAACAGGAAGTGATAGCAAAGAAGTTGCCTTTGAGGAGGAAGATTGGGATGGGATAGGCAAACCTGGATTTTGTTGTAAGCCTTTTGTTTTGTTTTGTTTTGTTTTGTTTTTTTTAAGTAGCCTTCATGTCCACTGTGAAGCCCAACGCACAACTTGAACTCACAACCCTGAGATCATGACCTTAGCTGAGATCAAGAGTTGAACCCTTAACTGACTGAGCCACCCAGGTGCCCCTGTTGTTAGCCTTTTAAACCTTCCTTGACTAAAAACAAAACAAGCTATATGCATGCGTTTTTAAATATATTTTTTAAAAATGGAAACCTAGAACCTATTGAGCTCTTTTGCATGACCATTTCCTATACAGGAAACATGGGGTTAATTTTAGAGCTCAGAGCACCTACAGAGGGGAGACAAATGGGAGAATTGGAAGAGAGCTGTCCCAGCCGAAGACTTTATGCCTGGGGTCTCCTACAGGAAACCCGACACAGGCCTCGCCGCTTCCCTTGCTGCCCTTCACCATCTGAAGTCCCAGGTTCCTGGTGCCATGCAGTGGCAGCCCCAGGACGCTCTTGCCCTTCAGCTCCTGTGTCTGTGGGAATCTTTCCAGCCCTGCTCCCCAAACTGGCTGGGCCATCTTACTTGCTCTCTCGTGCCCAACCTTGGCTTCCTATCAGACTCTTGCCCAACACCTGCTTTCCTGACGTTGGCGCTTGGGACTTTCCCTGGTTTTCCTCTCTGGGACTCAGCCTCTAACTTCTCTGACACTCCACCCCCCACAGCTCCAGGCCACCCCCTCTTCAGACCAGTCCCCGGAGCCCTGGTCTGGGCAGAACCCATGACCAAGAGGAAACGTCATGCTAAGAGAACTGCCACACCTGTTTGTGTTCACAGGCTCCTCACCAGTGACTTGCGAGAAACTATTCCTATTGTGAAGATTCAAAATGTGTAGCAGCGAGAACTGTGCCCGGCACATAGGAGGCTAGAGGAAATTATTCGGTAAAGAAACACTGAAGGGGCGCCTGAGTGGCTCAGCTGGTTGCGTGTCTGACTTGGGCTCAGGTCATGATCTCGCGGTTTGGGGGTTCGAGGCCTGCTTCAGGCTCTCTGCTCTCAGTGGGGAGCCTGCTTTCAATCCTCTGTCTCCCCCTCTCTCTGCCCTTCCCCCATGTATGCTCTCTCTCTCAAAAAGAAAGAAAGAAAAGAAAAGTAAAAGGAAACACTGAAGTAGAATTTCAAGTAAGGCCTAGAAATAGCAACAGATAGCTGTCTTGGTGTGTGTGAGGGCAGCAGGAATGAATGGAAATTTCTGGAAGCACATCCAAGCGGAAAGTTTAAGATTTCAACAGTTCTGAATGAAACAAAACAAAACAGAACTGTGTCTGTAACTGGATGGTCTTCTATCCCCATCCTCAGGACCCTGACACTTTTGGCCAGAGACAGAGACACAAAGAGTCACCAGCTTTGAGAGCAAAACAAGACTATATTCATCCAGGATCCCTCTTCCGCCTTGCCCTCCCTTCCATTTCAGAACATCCCCAGTCCGCTGTAGCAGGTCTGTGCCTTCTCCTCAATCCTCAGTAGTGCCTTGACCTTTGATGGCTAAAAGACTTTTTGCTTTATTTTCTCTAGAATCAACCCCCCATATGTTGGAACCTTCCCGATGGTCCAACTATTTAAGAATTCATGTCTGCATTTCCCTTCGGAAGTTCCTACTGACTCTGAGCTTCCTCAATTTCACGACTCTGTCATCAACATCTTTTCATTTCACTATCAATAAAAAATAAAAGAGCATCTAAGTATAATGTGCATGACTGTATTTAACTTTTGCAGCTTGTTTATTTCAAGAAATGCTACTTGGAGGGCCAGGAATCTTTAACCGCATTAAGATATTTGACTTGGGTCCATTTTTCATGGGAAGCTGATACTTTACTGATTCCAGACTTTCAGAATTCACAGTTCAGTAAGAGTTTTTTGTTTATTTATTCATTTTGAGAGAGAGAGAGAGAGAGAGCGCGCACGCGAGAGGAGGGAAGGGCCGAGAGAGAAGGAGAAAAAGGGAATCCCAAGAATTTGAGCCTGATATGGGGCTCAAACTCACCAACTGTGAGATCATGACTAAAGCAGAAATAGAGTCAGATGCTTAACTGATTAAGACACCTAGGCTCCCCAGTAAGATTTTTTTTAAAGGTGGTGGTCAGGGGAGGTCCCCACAATAGGAATACCCATCTATTACCACTCAAATAAGAAGGACACACTCTCAGAATGTAGAATGGCCTTTTATTTATATTTTATTATTTTTAAATGTTTTATTATTTTTTTGAGAGAGCTCAACCAGGAGCAGGGCAGAGAAAGGGGGCACAGAGGATCTGAAGTGGGCTTTGAGCTGACAGCAGGGAGCCCGATGTGGGACTTGAACTCACAAACCTCTAGACCATGACCTGAGCCGAAATAGGACGCTCAACCCACCAAGCCACCCAGGTGCCCCTGTTTATTTTTATTTTTATTTGAGAGAGAAAGAGAAAGCGTGAGCGGGGAAGGGGGCCGAGGGAGAGAGAGGGAGAATCACAAGCAGGTTTTATGCTCAATTAGGAGCTCGGAGGCTCGATCCCCTGACCCTGGGATCATGACCTGAGCTGATCATGAAACCAAGGCTCAGACACTCAACCAACTGAGCCACCCAGGCGCCCTTGGCCTTTTAAATTTAGTATATTGCATTAAAAGGGGGAAAAAAAGCTTTACATTGTGCTTGTTTTTCTCATTTCTTTGCTCTCCTCCGTTTGGCCCCCAGAAACAAACCATCTAAGGCAGGTGGTGATGGCACTGAAAAGAGCTGCAGCGCCATCTAGTGGCCAGACGTTCTCACTGCACATGCAAGTGACTGCCTTTCCGCCAAGAGTTCCCCCAAATGGTGAACTCACACCTAGGATTTCTGGCATGAAGATCAACCTTTGCTACTTCAAGGAATTTTTGAAATTCATTTTACAAACGTTCCTACCGCTCTAACTTCAAAAGATTGCTTTGCCATAAATCTGAAGATTGAATGTCCAGCCACTGAATGGTGATTCTGAGTAGTGTTTCCTGAGTCAGACAGACCTGGGTTAGAATTTACTGTCCAGGTGACTTTGGGCAATTTATTTAAACCCTCTGACCCTCTGTTTCCTCTTGTACAATGGAGACAGTCACGGACAGAATTGTTCTGAAGATAAAGGGCAGTGTGCATGTCATGTATTTTTGGCTGATCCTGACAAGTAAGCAATGCTATTGATTTGTTCAATGCTTATGGTAAGGGACAGAAAATCGCCCTCCCAAATAGGAGGGTGCTGTTTTACATTCACATTGTACTTTTTTACATTTCAGTAAAAAGTTTAATATGGGATGTCTGAGCAGTAGCTCAAAAATCCTTCACTTCTTTTCAATAATGTTTTATAGGGTTTTGTTTTTGTTTTTGTTTTTGCTTGGTACAGAAATCATACACAACTTAAAAAATTATTTTTATTAAAAAAGTTTTTAAATACGTATTTATGTTTGAGAGACAGAAAGAGGCAGAGTGTGAATAGGGGAAGGGCAGAGAGAGATGGAGACAGAATCTGAAGCAGGCTCCAGGCTCCAAGCTCCAAGCTGTCAGCACAGAACACAATGTTGGGCTCGAACTCCCCACCCATGAGATCACAACCTGAGCCGAAGTCAGTCACTTAATGGATTGAGCCACCCAGATGCCCCTAAACAAAAAAAAAATTTTTTTTAAATATCTACTTTGTTTCTTTCTTTTTTTTTTTTTTAATGTTTTATTTATTTCTAGGAGGGAAAGAGAGAGACAGCATGAGCAGGGGAGGGCCAGAGAGAGAGGGAGTCACAGACTGAAACAGGCTCCAGGCTCTGAGGTGGCAGTCAGCACAGAGCCCGACGCGGGGCTCGAACCCATGAACCGCGAGATCATGACCTGAGCGAAAGTCGGACGGCTTAACCGACTAAGCCACCCAGGCGCCCCAACAAAAAAATTTTTTAATGTTTATTCATTTTTTTTTTTTTTGAGAGAGAGACAGAGAGTGAGTGCGCAAAAGGCAGAGAGAGAGGGAGACACAGAATTCAAAGCAGGTTCCAGGCTCTAAGTTGTCAGCACAGAGCCTGACACAGGGCTTGAACTCATGACTGCAAGATCATGACCTAAACCAAAGTCGCTCGCTTAACTGACTAAGCTAAACAGGTACCACTCAACTTTTTTTTTTTTTAAAGATTTTATTTCATTTCATTTTTTTTTAAAGGTTTATTTCTTTTTGAGAGAGAGATCACAAGCGGGAGAGGAGGAGAAAGAAAGGGAGAGGATCTGAAGTGGGCTCTGCATTGACAGCAGCTACCCTGATATGGGGCTTGAACCCATGAACCATGCGATCATGATCTGAGTCAAGTTGATCACTCAACAGGCTGAGCCACCCAGGTGCCCCTTTAAGATTTTATTTTTAAGTAATTTCTATACCCAATGCAGAACTCAAAGTCACAATCCTGAGGTCAAAAGTTGCGTACTGTACCAACTGAGGCAGCCAGGCACCATCACACACACATTTTAAAAATTGATTTCTAGGTATTTTAATTTTTTATGTCATTGTGCTTTTTTACATTTCATTTTATAATTGGTGCCATGTATAGAGGTACGTTTTTTATAGTGATCTGTATCTAGGAAACTTGTTAAAGTAATTTATTTATCCTAAGACTTCATTTTTAGATTCACTTGGGGTTTCTCTGTGCACAATCATGTCACTATTGAATAATGGCAGTTTTACTTCTTTCTGTCCAAACTTTTTCTTTCCTTTTTTTTTTTATAGTTTTTGTAATTTATTTTTGATACAGAGAGAGACAGAGCACAAGTGGGGGTGGGGCAGAGAAAGAGGGAGACACAGAATCTGAAACAGGCTCCAGGCTCTGAACTGTCAGCAAAGAACCCAATGCAGGGCTTGAACTCACGAACTGTGAGATCATGACCTGAGCTGAAGTCAGATGTTTAATTGCTTTATTGACTGAGCCACCCAGGCTCCCCAAACTTTCTCTTTAAAAAATTTTTTTTATTTGTTTTTGAGAGAGTACAAGCAGGGGAAGGGCAGAGAGAGGGGGACAGAGGATCCAAAGTGGGCTCTGCCGAACTGACACTAATGAGCCTAATGCAGGGCTTCAACTCACGAACCATGGGATCATGACCTGAGCTGAAGTTGGACACTCAACCGACTGAGTCCCCCAGGTACCTCCTAACTTGTCTTAATTTTTGCCATCTTGCATGGCCTAAGGCCTTTAGAACATTGGTTAGTATTTGTGACACAAGTGGGAATCTTTGTCTGGTTCCCCATCTCAGAAAGACAGCTTTCAAATTTACCATTAATTATATTTGCTAAAAGTTTTAGTAGATCATATTTAACGAGGTCTTTGTTTTCTAGACGTTGCAAAACAATGATTTCTTTTTTAAAAAATTTTTTAAATGTTTTATTTATTTCTGAGAGAGAGAGAAAGGGACAGCGTGAGTAGGGGAGGGTCGAGAGAGAGGGAGATACAGAATCTGAAGCAGGCTCTAGGCTCTGAGCTGGCTATCAGCACAGAGCCCAATGCAGGGCTCTCGAACCCATGAACCATGAGATCATGACTGAGCCAAAGTTGAACACTTTAACCGACTGAGTCACCCAGGTGCTCCCAGAACAATTATTTCTATAGATAATACTGGAGGTAATATATTTCGAACTCTTAACAGTGGTTATCAGGGGCACTTACCTGGCTCAGTTGGTAGAGCATGTAACTCTCTCTCTCTTTTTTTAATGTTTTATTTATTTTTGAGAGTGAGAGAGACCGAGAGTGAGTAGGGAAGGGCAGAGAGAGAGGTACAGAATCCCAAGCAGGCTCCATGCTGTCAGCACAGAGCCCGATGTGGGGCCTGAACACACAAAACACGAGATCATGACCTGAGCTGAAACCAAGAGTTGGACACCCAACCAACTGAGCCACCCAAGTGCCCCAAGCATGTGACTCTTGATCTGAATAATTGACAACGGACATAGATTTCTTTTGTCATCAGTAAAAATAAAGCCAAAGGACAATTTAACTAAGCCAACAAAACATTAACAAGCATCAAATAGTGAAACAGCTCATTCTCAGATAGAGCTGATGTGATGATCTGTCCAAGTACATAGCTTTTGCTAATTTTTTCTCATCATCGTGTTTTCAGTCTCTGCTTAGGCTCTTTATTTCTAATCCACCCTGGACTGCAGCACATAGTGGATTTACCTTCTGTGCTGGATGCTCTTGGTGTCCTGCCCGGTCCACTACATAGGCCAGCACACCTGCCTTCCAGCTGGTGTGGGTGTTGGCTACTAAAGGCGCAGGGGTCCAGCCTTCTTTGGAAGATTCTCTTAGCTAATGGTAGCTGGCCTACCAGGAGATGCCTGGGAGGTTACCCAGATGGCCAGCTCGGCCCATGGCCAATGGCTGACTAACAGGGTGGGGTATAAAGCCCAGCTTCCCGGCCCCAAGGCAGGACAAACCCCGCAGTATAATAAATACCCCAGAGCTCCCTGCGGGGTCGGCTGCGCCTAGACCTCTCCTGAAAGCTGTTTGCTTGGCTCCTTCCCCAGCTCTGCCCGGCCTCCCCTGACTTCTCTACCGGTTTCTCCTGAGGGCCCTCCCTCAGTCCATCACTTGCAAGAGAATCCCCACCTGCCTCAGTCTCTGCTTCTGGGGAGCCCCAATTTAAGTCTCTGAGAGTGGTCTCCCTTTGTCCAGGGCCCACCAGTGCCTTCTGTGATTCAGGGAGGGGACACCTGTTATGCAGCCTCGGAAGAGCTGGGCCCGAGGTGGTCGGAGTGGGGGCTAGAAACATTCTACTGTTTTAAGTTCCAACTTTAAAAAAAAAAAAGTTCACTTGTTTATTTTGAGAGAGAGCGAGAGAGAGAGAAGGATAGAGCGGGGAGAGGCAGAGAGAGAGAGGGAGAGAGAGAATCCCAAGCAGGCTGTCAGCACAGAGCCCGACGTGGGGTTCAGACCTACAAACCATGAGATCGTGGCCTAAGCCAAAATCAGATGCATAACCGTCTGAGCCACCCAGGTGCCCCCAAATGGCAACTTTTCTAAAAGCCATAAGATGAGGGGGCGGCTGGCTAGCTCCAGGAGGAGCTTGGGACTCTTGATCTTGGGGTTGTGGGTTTGAGCCCCACACTGGGTGTAGACATTACTTAAATACATATAAATAAACTTTAAAACAAATTAAAAAATATGGGGCACCTGGGTGGCACTCCAGGTTGAGTGTGCCACTCTTGATCTTGGCTCAGGTCATAATCTCAGGGTCATGCGATCCCTCAGTAGGCTCTGAGCTGAGTGTGGAGCCTCTTAAGATTCTCCTTCTCGCCCTCTCTCCCCTGCTTGCAGATACTTTCTCTCTCTTTAAAAAAAGAAAACAAGAGGTGTCTTAGTTCATCAGTGCAGCTTCTGAGGTGCTGTAAGGCCAGTATTTAGTGCCCAGGGTGGTGGCCTTCGCTGACTGTCTAACTGGCTCACTTTGACTCAGCCCAGACCTCCCCAGACCAGCAGGTCAGCGGTGAAGGGATGGCATTGGGACAACAGATTATTCATATGGGAACAAATAGGGTGGCTCAGTAGGTTAAGTGTCCAACTCTTGGTTTCGACTCAGGTCATGATCTTACTATCTGCGGGATCAAGCCCTGTTTCAGGCTCTGCACTGACAGCACAGAGCCTGCTTGAGATTCTCTCCTTCCCTCTCTCTGCCTCTCTCACTCTCTCTCTCCCTCTCAAGATAAATAAATAAGCCTTTTAACAAAAGTAGAATTGGTTCCCTATGCCACACGAGACCACAAATGAATTTCAAATGTATCAAAGCTCTAAATATGAAAAAATGAAACTTGATAATTTTAGAAGCACTCTAGAAGAAAATTAAAAAGGACAGTTAAGGGCACTTGGGTGGCTCAGTTGGTTGAGTATCTGCCTCTTGATTTCAGCTCAGGTCATGATTCCAGGGTACAAGATGAGAGTCATCTATAGGGTCATTATAACCCCAGTCAAAATCCCAGCAGGGAGTGTGAGTGTGTGTGTGTTTTGGCAAATTGATTCCAAAATGTACATGTAAATGTGAAAGACCTAGGATAGCCAAGGTAATATCAAAGACAGAAACTACCAGATTTTGAAACTTTCTAGAAAATGACAACAAATTAGACAATGTGGTACTGGTGCAAGGTGGGCAAATAGACCAACCCATGGGACATGGGGTCCAGAAACCCCCACATAAATGGTCACCAGATTTATAACACAAGCGACATTACAGTGCTGTGCAAGAAACGATGGTCTTTTCAATAAACGATCTGGGTAAATTTGATTTCTGTATGGAGGAAAATGAAACTTGACTCATACTTTACACCATACACAAAAATTAATTAGAGATAGATCGTAGACTTAAATCCAAAACAAGCAAGCATCCAGAATAGAAGAACATTTTGTGACCTTGGGATTGGCAAAGTTTCCTTAAATGGGACACGAAAAGCACTAACTGTAAAAGTTTTGTGATTAAGACGTCATTAAAATTAACAACTTCCATTCATCAAAATATAACATTAAAAGAGTGAAAAGATAAGACCCAGAAAGAAAGAAAATATATCTGGAAAAAATCCAAACATCCAGAATATATAAAGAACTCTTACAAATCAATAAGAAATGACAAGACAATCCATTATTTTATTACAGTAAAAAATACATAACATGAAATTTAACACTGTACATTTTTTGTATTTTTTATGTTTTTACTTTTTTATTTTTTTAGAATAATCTCTACTTCTAGGGTGGGGCTCAAAGTCACCACCTTGAGATCAAGACTTGTATGCTCTATCAACTGAGCCAGCCAGGCACCCCACCACTATAAATTTTAATTTTTTTTTTAATGTTTTATTTCTAGGAGAGAGAGAGAGAGAGACAGCGTGAGCAGGGGAGGATCATAGAGAGAGGGAGTCACAGATCCAAACAGGCTCCAGGCTCTGAGCCGGCAGTCAGCACAGAGCCCGACGCGGGGCTCGAACCCACGAACCGCGAGATCATGACCTAAGTGAAAGTCGGACGTTTAACCGACTAAGCCACCCAGGCGCCCCATCCCACCACTATAAATTTTAAAGTGTACAATGTTGTGCAATCATCACTTCTATTTAATTCCAGAACTTTTTCATCACCCAAAACAGAAACTCTGTACCCATGAAGCAGTCACTCCCTATTCACTCCTCTCCTCATGCCCTGGTAACCACTGATTTGCATATAAGTTTTCAATTCTTTTGAGGATAATACCTAGAAGTGGAATTGCTGGATTACATTTAACTTTTCTACATTTAACTTACTGTGGGACCACTGAAATATTTTCCCCAGTGGCTATACCATTATACATTCCCACCGACAATGTACGAGGGTTCTGACTTCTCTGTGTTCTTGTCAATACTTGCTATTTTCTCTTCTTTGTTTTAATGTCCATCCTAGCAGGTGTGAAGTGGTATCTCACTGTGGTTTTGATTTGTATCTCCCTAATCACTAATGACATCAAACATCTTTTCATGTACATGGTGGCTGTTTGTATATCTTTTCTAAAATAATGTCCACTCAAGTTTTTGCCCATTTTATAATTGAGTTCTTGGTCTTTTGTCATTGAGTTGTGGGAACTCATTATATATTCTGGATACTAGACTCTCACATATGGTTTGCACATATTTCCTCCCATTCAATGGGTAGATACTTCACAGGTTTTTTTTAAAAAAATTAATTTTTTAAAAAAATTTATTTCTGAGAGAGAGAGACAGCATGAGCAGGGGAGGGTCATAGAGAGAAGGAGATACAGAATCTGGAGCAGGCTCCAGGCTCTGAGCTAGCTGTCAGCACAGAGCCCAATGTTGGGCTTGAACCCATGAACTGTGAGATCATGACCTGAGCTGAAGCCAGACGCTTAACCAACTGAGCCACCCAAGCACCCCACAATTCACAGTTTTAACACGGGCAATAAACCTGCACAGATATTTCACAGAAAAGAATATCAAGATGACCAATAAACTATATGAAATAACCAATAAAATATGAAACGGTACTCAACATCTTTTTTACCATGAGAGAAAGGTAAATAGAAACTGTAAAAGGATACCATGACATACTTACCAGAATGGCTGAAACTAAAAACAATGACTTCCAAAGTGTTGATGAGGAACAACCACAATTCTCTTATTTTGTTGCTGGCAACACGTATCAATACCACCACTTTGAAAAAGTATTTGGCAGTGGTTACTAAGTCTAAATATATGTATACTCTGTGACCCAGCAATTCCACTCATTGGCATAGACCCAATAGAAATGAATGTTATGTCTACCAAAGGACATGTTCAAGAATGTTCTTTGCAGCTTCATTCATAATAGCTTCAAACTGGAAACAGCCCAAATGTCCATCAACATGCTCTCAGATTCCACTACTATAAAATTCAGAAACAGATAAAATTAATCCATGGTGATGGAAGTCAGAATAATGGCTACCCTTAGGTAAGAGCTGATTGGGGGTGGGGCATGAAAGAACATGCTGGAAATGTTTCAGATCTTGATCTGAGTGGATATTACATGGGTATGATATACGTAAAATTCCTCGAGCTATACACTGCCACCTTTTCCTCAACACTTGTGTGGAAGTACCACATCCTCTCCATCTCCTGATGCCCCAGCCCTACCTTATTTCTCTTCATAGTAATTACTACTATGAAGTACTACTGATTACTACTGAAGTACAGCTGATTACTACTCAGCTGTCAGTCAGCTCAAGCTGCCATAATGCAATACTATAAACTAAGAGGCTTAAACAAGAGGCCTTTTTCCTCTCGCAGTTCTGGAGGATGGGAAGTCCAAGATCAAGGTTCTGGCTGATCTGATTTCTGGTGAGAGCTCTCTCGGGGCTTGTATGCAGCCGCTTTCTGAGTGTGCACTCACATGATCTCTGTGCACCTGGGGACAGAGAGAACAATCTCTTCTTATAAGGATACTAATCCTATCGGATCAGGGCCTCACTCTTATGACCTCATTTAACCTTATAGGCTCTATTTCCAAACACAGTCACACGGGGGCTTAGGGCTTCAATGTATGAATTGGAGGGGGAAGGGGACACAAGCATCCAGTCCATGACACCAACATGTTCAGTTAGTGACTTCTCATTTATCTCCCCATGTTGGAGTGTAGTTTCCCTGAGGGTAGAGATTCTGTTTTGGCTACAGTGGCATCCCCAACGCCCATGTCAGTGCCCAGCAAGGAGAAGGAGCCCCACGAGTGTTTGTTGAATAAATGAAAGAAAGATGGGCTGTGATCACCGCTACCAAGAGCTACGAAGCCCAGTGTCTGGCGCATGGGAATACGCGATAGGTGATAAGGGCCACTGTGGTCATTATGCTTTCTTTCTTTCTTTTAAAAAATATTTTTAAAGTTTATTTATTTATTTTGAGGGGGGAGGAGAGAGAATCCCAAGTAGGCTCTGTGCTATCAACACAGAGGCCAATGTGGGGCTCAAACTAACTGTGAGATCATGACCAGAGCTGAGATCAAGAGTTGGATGCTTAACTGACTGAGCCACTGAGGCACCTTTTCTTTTCTTTCTTTCTTTCTTTCTTTCTTTCTTTCTTTCTTTCTTTCTTAATAATCAGTAAGAGTTTGTTTTGTTTTGTTCTTGAGAGTTGCCAACTTTTTACTTTCATGAACAGACAGAAACCAAACCCGCTGCCATATACAACCTCGTCCTAAGAAGGTCACCTTAACAACAGAAGTGTAAGAGGGAAGTCATCTCAGAACAGCGGATTTGTCATTCTCAGAAAGGACAGGTGGCAATGTTCATAAAACTATTTGGTTTTAGTTTTTTGGTGGTTGTTGTTGTTGTTGTTTTAGAGAGAGAGCACACAAACTGGGGAGGGGCAGAGGGAGAGGGAGACAGAGAATTCCAACCAGGCTCCACACTCAGTGTGGACATGGGGCTCAATCCCACAACTGTGAGATCATGACCTGAGCCAAAATGAACAATCAGGTGCTTAACTGACTGAGCCACCCAGGTGCCTTGCTCATTGCACTTTCTTAAGCCTCAGGGTATTCACTAGATCACCCAAAGTTTCTGCCATCAAAGAATTTACATTCTAGAAGAAGGAAGACTTTTTTATGTGCATTTTGGTGTGTGTTTTATAGTATGTACTATGTTGGGTCTTTACTTCTTTTTAAAAAATTCTTTTTTTAGAATTTTTAAACATTTATCTATTTTTGAGAGGCAGAGGGACCGAGCATGAGCAGGGGAGGGGCAGAGAGAGAGGGAGACGCAAAATCCAAAGCAGCCTCCAGGCTCCAAGCTGTCAGCACAGAGCCCGACGTGGGGCTCAAACCCACGAACCGTGAGATTATGACCTGAGCTGAAGTCAGACGCTTAACCGACTAAACCTTCCAGGTGCCCCAAGAAAGTAATTTCTTAGTTTCTCATTCAGCTAAGTGGTCTGAACATGGGAGCTAAACTTCAGGACTTGGTTCTACTTTTTGACTTCACCACTACATTGCCACATGTTCTGGTGATTCCCTTTCCTTCCTCAACTTCCTTACTAATCTGTTAAGATTAGTGTCTTTATAAGAACTTGAAATAAAGGGTTTTGATTAAATTAGTATCTCTGAGATCACCTTGCAGCTGGAAAATGTTCGTCTTCTAGTGTGCTGTTTTTGTTTCCGTCACCAGAGGGCAATACAACCAGAGCATTGGCACGCATTCCTGCTGTTTGATAAAGGAATTGATGCAGAATTATGATTGCTCTCTGCTTTGGTTCTCCGATCTCTTCTGAAACCGTAAGCCCACAGATCCAAGCCTTCTATGGCTGGTCAGAGACTCAGACTTCCATCAAAGGGAGCAGGGCTATAAGTGTCCATCAACAGATGAATGGATCAAGAAGATGTGGTTTATCTATACCATGGAATACTACATGGCAATGAGAAACAATGAAATCTGGCCATGTGTAGCCACATGGATGGACCTTGAGGGTGTTATGCTGAGCGAAATAAGTCAGGCAGAGAAGGACAAATATCATATGTGTGCACGTATAGGAGGATTAGGAGGAGCTTAACAGAGGACCAAGGGGGAGAAGAAGGGCAGAAATGGTGGGGGAAAGGGGGAGAGGCAAACCATGAGAGACTCTTGAATGCTGACAAAAACTGAGGACTGATGGATGTGGGGGGGAGGGAGGATGGGCATGGAGGAGGGCAGTTGTGGGTATGAGCACTGGGTGTTATGTGGAAACTAATTTGACAATAAACTATTTGTAAAAAAAAAAAAGGGAGCAGGGCTGGATCACCCATGAAATCTTGCATCCATCACTTTTCTGCCATGGAACATGTATGTGGTTGGAGAGATGGCATCTAATAATGAACTGCCTGTGAATAACAAACAGACACTCAGAAGGAGGAAACCTGAGATACGGACTGAGATGTTTTTTTGGAAAAGAGTATAGTTTAGTAATACTGTCTTGCTATGATGTTCAGATAAGACCTGTTTGTGGAGGGAAGGTCTACTGTACAGAGCCTGAATGCTCACCCAGTGACACATCGTGTGACCTTGGATAGGTGGCTTTCCCTCTAAAAATCAGTTCCTACATATTAAATAAGAAAAAGAAAAAGAGACCTATACATAGTAAATACATACCCTGTATGCCTTTCCACCACCTCCAGTACCTGGCAGGTATCTTACCAGTCACAAGAAACTCCCTACAGCCTCAGAATATTTTTCAACATTACATCCAGTAGGAGTTGGCCTATGAGGTGAAACATTTTTACCCTCTCTGTTGACCTTGAATTATTTCTCAAACTCCTTCCACTGCCAGCATGTTAAGGTAATGGGGTTTTCATAGCAGAGACCTCTCTGCATTGACCAACTAAGACTGGTTTTGGGTTGTTTGGGTCAATATTTCAATGGCTTTGTACATTGGGTGGAGACAGGACATTTTTTTGCTTTATGTGATTATAATGCTTAGCGAGGGTTGAAGAATGTGATGCTTTAGCCCATCGACTTAGCAAAAAGTCTTGTGTGGAGAGGTTGGTTGCATGTTCCAAAACAATTAAGAGGTAGAAGAGCATGTATTCAGCTTTGCCCTTGACCTTCAGAACTTTGCTAGGAATTTCCAGATCCAGATGTAGAATGTGGTACATTTAGGCACAAAGATCTGGTTCTTCCAAGTAAATTTGGAATCAACTTGGGCTCCATTCCTGGAAGATACCTCTATTTGATGATGTTGCCACTGTCCACTTAGAAATGGGCACAAGAAGGGGTGCCTGGGTGGATCAGTCGAGTAAGCGTCCAACTTTGGCTCAAGTCATGATCTCGCCGTTTGGGAGTTTAAGTCCCACGTTGGGCTGTGCTGACAGCTAGCTCAGAGCCTGGAGCCTGCTTCAGATTCTAAGTCTCCCTATCTCTCTGCCCCTCCCCTGCTCGTGCTCTGTCTTTCTCTCTGTCTCTCAAAAATAAACATTAAAAAAAATTTTTTTTAACGAGTGCAAGAAAATGTGTCCTCTTAATAGTATTACTGGAGTAGAAATCAGACTGGGTTCTGTTTTTGGCATCACCCTTTACCCACTGAGTGGCGAAACATCTCAGAACCTCAGTCCTCCCACCTGTAAAATGAGAGTAATTGTACCTGTTCTATCTGAGGTTATGAGGGTCAAACGAGATTATATAGCAAAGGGCAATGCACCATACCTGATATGGAATTTTCTAGGGACCATGGAGGACAATTTCATCATTTTGCACTCAGTCAAGGAACTGAAGATTTTAAAGCTCTAACGTATCTCTGGCAGGAATGTATATCAGGGCAACTTTCCAGAGGCAATATGAATCAAAAGCTTTAAACGCGTGCATACCTGGGACACCTGGGTAGCTCAGTAGGTTAAGTGTCCAACTTCGGCTCAGGTCATGATCTCACTGTTCGTGGGTTCGAGCCCCACATCGGGCTCTGTGCTGACAGCCCTGGCTCAGAGCCTGGAGTCCGTTTCAGATTCTGTGTCTCCCTCTCTCTCTGACCCTTTCCCACTCACACTGTCTCTCTTTCTCTCTCGCTCTCAGAAATAAATAAAACATTTAAAAAAATTAAAAATAAAAACGTGCATGCCTGCCACACATCCATTAGATTGGCCAAGATAAGAAAAAGGCACACAATACCAAATGTTGAGGATGTGGGATGATTGGAGCTCTCTTATGCTGTTGGCAACAATGATGATGGGGACAATACACACTCCCTATGACCCAAGAGTGCCACTCCTAGATATTCATTCAACAGAAATGTATACATATGTGCACTGAAAGGCATGTGCTAGAGTGTTCCCAGGAGCACTGTCTGTATTAGCAAACACTGAAAACTGCCCCAAAGAGCATCAGCAGTAGAATGGAGAATAGATTGGGCTATGTTGATACCATGGGGTTCTATCCAGCAGTGAGAATGAAGAAATTAAAATAAAATCACTTGCTGCAACAGAATGAATCTCATAAACACAATGTTGAATTATCATTATTTTTAAAGATTTTATTTTTAAGTGATCTCTACACCCAACATGGGGCTCAAACTTACAACTCAGAGACCAAGAGTCACATACTCTACCAACTGAGCCAGCCAGGTGTCTCCATAAGGTCAAATTAAAAGTGCCATCTCAGTGTGCCTGGGTGGCTCAGTCGGTTGAGCAACTGACTCTTGATTTCGGCTCAGGTCATGATCCCAGGGTCATGAGATGGAGCCCCACGTCAGGCTCTGCACTGAGCATGAAGCCTGCTTAAAATCCTCTCTCTTTCTCTCTCCCACTCCTTCTGCCCTACTCCCCCCCGCCTTCTTTCTCTCTCTGAGAATTATAAAACTTTTTTAAAAAATACACAAAAGTGCCATGTCAGGTGCCTGGCTAACTCAGTCGGTAGAGCATGTGACTCTTGATCTCAGGGTCATGAGTTTCAGCCCCACATTGGAAGTAGAGATTACTTTAAAAAAAAAGTGCCACCTCAAAAAACTATATATAATCTAATTCCGTTTATATAAAGTTGAAAAACAGGCAAAACTCCTTTGGGGTATGGAAGGCAGGATGCTGGTTACACCTATGGGGAGGAGAGGGCAGGGAGTAGGAGGGAATAAGTATTAAGAGGGCTGCTGGGAGGCAGGATTATATTCTGTTTTTTTTATTTAGTAGCAGGTTCCACAGATGTGTTCATGTATAAAACTTTATCAAGCTGTACACTTAGGATTTTTATACTTCTCGGCAAGTATGTTAACCTTCAATAGAAAGTATAGTAAATAATGTGCATGCCCCAACCCAGAAACTCTACTTTTTTTTCTTTTTTCATTTTTTAATTAAAAATTGTTTTAATAGTTTTTAATTTTTTTATTATTAAAAAATGTTTTTATGTCTTTATTTTGAGAGACAGAGAGAGAGAGCAAGCAGGGGAGGGGCAGAGAGAGAGGGAGATACAGAATCCAAAGCAAGCTCCAGGCTCTGAGCTGTCAGCACAGAGCCTGATGTGGGGCTTGAATCCATGGACTGTGAGATCATGACCTGAGCCGAAGTCAAAAGCTTAACTGACTGAGCCACCCAGGCACCCCTTAATATTTTTTTTTTAGAGTGAGAGAGAGTGCAAGCAGGGGAGAGGGGCAGAGGGAGAGAAAGGGAATCTTAATCAGGTTCCACACTCAGTGCAGAGCCCAATGCAGAGCTCAATCCCACGACCCTGGATCATGACCTGAACCGAAATCAAGAGTAGAATGCTCAACCCACTGAGTTACCCAGGCACCCCCAGAAACTTTATTTTCAAGAGTTAATATTTGAGGGGCTCCTGGCTGGCTCAGTTGGCAGAGCATGTGACTCTTGATCTCAGGGTTGTAATTTCGAGTCCCACTTTGGGTGTAGAGATCATTTGAAAATAAAAAATCTTTAAAAAAGAGTTAATTTTTGGGGTGCCTGGGTGGCTTAGTCGGTTAAGCGTCCGACTTCCGCTTGGGTCATGATCTCGCGGTTCGTGGGTTCGAGCCCCGCGTCGGGCTCTGTGCTGACTGCCAGCTCAGAGCCTGGAGCCTGTTTCAGTCTGTGACCCCCCTCTCTCTCTGACCCTCCCCTGCTCACGCTGTCTCTCTCTCTCTCTCCTAGAAATAAATAAAAATATTTAAAAAAAAAAAGAGTTAATTTTTTAAGTTAAAGTATTTATTAAACAAATATTGGTGATAACTAGCTTACATTCAGAGATGTACCTCTTTGCTATAGTGTCTTTTTCTTTTCTTTTTTTTTTTTTTTTTAAGTAGTCTTCACACCCAGTGTGGGGGCTTGAACTCATAACCCTAAGATCAAGACCTGAGCTTACAGCTCGGAGCCTGGAGCCTGCTTTGAATTCTGTGTCTCCCTCTTTCTCTGCCTCTCCCCTGCTCACATTGTCTCTCTCAAAAATAAATAAACATTAAAAAAAAAAAGAGTTGGATGCTTAACTGACTGAGCTGCCCAGGCGCCCCTCTATAGTGTCTTTTTTTTTTTTTTTAATATAGTCACTAGCTTTTTTTAAAATTAGAATTTACTTGGTGTATATATATATATTCTTTTATCTTTTTGATCAATTTTATGATAAAATTTACCTTTTTAACCATTTTGACTATACAATTAATTTGGTGACATTAAATACATTCACAATGGTGTACAGCTATCATCACTATCCATTTCCAGAACATTTCATCATCCCAAACCAAAAACCGTGTCCCCCATGACTTTCACAGCCTCTGGAAAGCACTATTCAACTTTCTGTCTCTGCAAATTTCTATTTCTGTTTAATGTGCCTATTCTAGGTACTTCATACAAGTGAAATAACAAAGTTAGTCTTTTTGCATTTGGCTTATTTCACCAAGCATGATATTTTCACAATTCATCCATGTTGTAGCATGTATCAAGACTTAATTTCTAAGGCTGCATAATGTTCCATTGTGTGGATGTACTACATTTTGTTTTTCCATTCATCTGTTGATAAACATTGGGTTGAGCCACTTTTTGGTTATTGTGAATAATGCTGCCATCCATGTTGATGTACAGGTTCCTGCTTTCAATTCTTTTGCGGATGTACCTAGAGGTGGAATTGCTGGATCCTACAGGAATTTTATGTTTAACTTTTTGAGGACCTGCCAAACTTTTGCACAACTGCTGCAATTTTACATTCCCACCAGCAGTGCAAGAATATTCCAATGTAGGGGCGCCTGGGTGGCTTAGTCGGTTAAGCGTCCGACTTTCGCTTAGGTCATGATCTCGCGGTTCGTGGGTTCGAGCGCGTCGGGCTCTGTGCTGACTGCCAGCTCAGAGCCTGGAGCCTGTTTCAGTCTGTGACTCCCTCTCTCTCTGACCCTCCCTGCTCACGCTCTCTCTCCTAGAAATAAATAAAAAATATTTAAAAAAAAAAAAAAAAAAGAATATTCCAATGTATCTACATTTTTACTGACACTTGTTATTTCATGCTTTTTGGGGTTTTTTTGGTTGGTCTTTGGGTTTGTTTGCTTTTGGTTGCCATCCTATTGGGTGGGAAGTAGGATCTTATTGTGTTTCTTAAAAATATTTATTTATTTTGAGGTGGGGGGAAGGTGAAGACAGAGGAAGAGAGAGAGAATCCCAGGCAGTCTCCACGCTGTCAGCACAGAGTCTGATGTGGGACTCAAACTCACGAACCATGAGATTGTGACCTGAGCTGAAATCAAGAGTTAGACACTTAACAGACAGAGCCATCTAGGTGCCCGTGTATAGCTTATTTAAATGAAATCATATGGTGTGTGTTCTTCTTCACCTTTTTATTTAGCATTTATGAATCAACCGGGTTGATGCAGGTAGCTGCGGCCCGCTCACTTTGTGTGCCCTATGGTATTTCACGGCAAACATGCCCTATCTATCTATTCTCCTGTAATGGTCATTCCCACCCCCCCCCTTTTTTTTTTTAGCATTGCAAACAATTCTCCCTGAACATGTTTGTACCTGTTTCCTTGTGTGCATGAGCAAGGTTTTTTTTTTTTGTTTCATTTATTTCTAGGAGAGAGAGAGACAGCGTGAGCAGGGAAGGGTCAGAGAGAGAGGGAGTCACAGACTGAAACAGGCTTCAGGCTCTGGGCTGGCAGTCAGCACAGAGCCCGACACGGGGCCCGAACTCACAAACCGCGAGATCATGACCTAAGTGAAAGTCGGACGCTTAACCAACTAAGCCACCCAGGCGCCCCACATGAGCAAGGTTTTTTGCAGCTATTGGTTTGTAGGAGTATAATTGAGAGGCTGTTGGGGGTACACATGTCCAGCTTTACCAGATCCTAGGAAATTGCTCTCCAAACCCACCACGCCAGCTTACAAACTCCCAGTGGTACAAGTTCCCATGGCTCCATATCATAAGCAACACTTGGTATTGTCAGATTTTTACATTTTACCAATCTGATGGGTGTGAGTGGATCTTATTGTGGTTTTAATTTGCTCCCCCCATTTGTAAGTGAGTTTCTTCACACATTTATTAACCATTCAGGTTGCCTGTTCTATGTTGTGTCTAGTTGTGTTTTGCCCACTTTTCTATTGGATTTATCTTTTTATCCTATTTATTTATAGATGCTCTTTATGCATTGCTGCTACTGATCTTTCATTGATTCCAGCTTGCAAAAAATCTTCCCATCTTTGGTTCATGTTCTCTCTCTCTCTCTTTTTGAGAGAGGTACAAGTGAGTGAGGAGCAGAAAGAGAGGGAGAGAGAGAGTGAAAGAAGTGGGGCTGACCTGAAGTGGGACTTGTGCTCACCCTATGTGGGACTTGAACTCCTGAACCATGAGATCATGACCTGAGCTGAAGTCAAATGCTTAACAACTGAGCAACCCAGGTGCCCCGTGTTCTCTTTTTTAATGGTGTCTTTTTGAGAGAGAGAGAGAGAGAGAGAGAGAGAATCTTAAGTAGGTTCCATGCCCAGTGGGAGCCCAACTTGTGGGGCTCGATCTCACAACTGTGAGATCATGACCTGAACCAAAAATCAAGGGCAGTGTGCTTAACCAATTAAGCCACCCAGGTGCCCTCTTCTCTTTTTTAAAACTTTACTTATTTATTTTTAATTTTTTAATGTTTATTATTGAGAGAGAGAGAGAGAGAGAAGGAGAGAGAGAACAGTGGGGGAGGGGCAGAGAGATGGGGACAGAGTATCTGAAGCAGGCTCTGTGCCGACTGCAGCGAGCCTGAGGTGGGGCTTGAGCTCATGAAGCATGAGATCATGACCTGAGCCAAAGTCAATGCTTAACTGAATGAGCCACCCAGGTGTCCCTTTTTAATTTTATTTTAAAGTAATCTCTACACCCTACATGGGGCTCGAACTTACAACCCCCAGATCAAGAATTGCATGCTGTACTGAATGAGCCAACCCAGCGCCCCAGTGTCTTTTTTATTTTTAAACAGAAGATTTAAAGTTTGATTTGTCTCTTTCTTCCTTTATTGTATGACTTGTTTAAGAAATCTTTTCCTACTCCAAAGTCAAAACAAGATTCGTCTCTACTTCCTTCAGAAACTTTTGAAGTTTTGCTTTTCAAGTTCAGGAATTTGACCTCCTTGGAATTGATTTATGGGTATGTGGTGATGCAAGGATCTCCCTCTTTTTCCTATTTGGATAATAAGTTGTCTGTTCACCAGATGCTCAGCAATCAGGGACAATTGACTAATGTCATCCCCCTACTTAAAACTCACCCATGGCTTTCCAGTGCCATAAGGGGAAGCTCGAGTCTTCTTGCCTCAATCTACTGGGCACTGCACAAACTCCCTCTTACCACTTTCCTGTGCACCAACCACACCAACCAGACTCTCCAGCCTCCACTGGCTTTGTTCCTACTATACTGTCCTGTCTCAGTTCTAGTTGCACTGGGTTGAATGGTGGCTCCTCCAAAGATGTATCCACCCAGAATCTGCAAATTTGTGTGTGTGTGTTTTTTAATTTTTAAAAAAGTTTTTATTTATTTCTGAGAGAGAGAGACAGTGTGAGCAGGGGAGGGTCAGAGAGAGAGGGAGACACAGAATCTGAAATAGGCTCCAGGCTCTGAGTTAGCTGTCAGCACAGAGCCCGACACAGGCTCAAACCCACCAGCCGTGAGATCATGACCTGAGCTGAAGTCGGACACTTAACCGACTGAGCCACCCACGTGCCCCCAGAATCTGTAAATTTGATCTTTTTAAAAAAATTTTATTTTAATGCCAGTATAGTTAACATACAGTGTTATGTTAGTTTCAGGTGTATAATATAGTGATTGAGCAATTCCATATTTAACTTAGTGCTCATCAAGGTAAGTATACGCTTTTTTAAAAATATATGCATCCTTATGTTTATTGCAGCATTATTTACAATAGCCAAGGTATGGAAGCCATCAATGGAAGTGCCCATTGATAGATGAATAGATAAAGAAAGAATGATACACTCACACACTGGAATATTACTCAGCCATAAAAAAAGAATGAGAACAAGGTAAGTGTACTCTTAATCCCCTCCACCTATTTCACCCATTCCCTCATCCATCTCCTCTCTGGTAACTATCTGTTCTTAGTAGTCAGGAGTCTATATTTTGTTTTGTCTCTTTTTTTCCCTTTGTTCATTTATTTTGTTTCTTAAATTCCACATATGAGTGAAACCAATGGTATTTATCTTTCTCTGACTTAGCATTATACCCTCTAGAGTCATCCATGTTATTGCAAATGGCAAGATTTTATTCTTTTTAATGGCTGAGTAATATTCCATTGTGTGTGTGTGTGTGTGTGTGTACACACACAATGATATATATGCTATATATCATATATATCACAATATGCTATATATGATATACATCATATATATGCTATATATGATATACATCATATATATGCTATATATGATATACATATAATATTTTCTTTTTCTATTCATCTATCAATGAACACTTCCATAATTTGGCAATTATAAGTAATGCTGCAATAAACATAGGGGTTCATGTATCCTTTTTTTATGTATCCTTTTGAATTAGTGTTTTCATATTCTTTGGGTAAATAGTAGTGTGATTACTGGATCATAGGATAGTTCTATTTTTAACTTTTCGAGGGAACTCTGTACTGTTTTCCACAGTGGCTGCACCAGTTTGCATTCCTACCAACAGTGCGAGAGGGTTCCTTTCTCCACATCCTTGCCAACACTTGTTGTTTCTTGTGTTTTTAATTTTAGCCATTCTGACGGGTATGAGGTGATATCTCATTGTAGTTTTCTTTGCCTTTTCTGGAGGATAAATGATGTTGAGCATCTTTTCATATATCTATTGGCCATCTGTATATCTTCTTTGGAGAAATGTCTGTTCATGTCTTCTGCCCATTTTAATTGGATTGTTTGGGGGTTTTTTGGCATTGAGTTGTGTAAGTTTCTTGTATATTTTGGATACTAACCCTTTATCAGATACGTCTTTTGTGAATGTCTTCTCCCATTCAGTAGGTTGCCTTTTAGCTTTGCTGTGCAGAAGCTTTTTATTTTGATATAGTCCCAAGATTTAATTTTTGCTTTTGTTTCCCTTGCCTCAGGAGACATATCTAGAAAAATGTCGTTACGGCCACTGTCAGAAATTACTGCCTGTGCTCTTTCTGGGATTTTTATTTGGGAAGAGGGTCTCTGCAAAGAGATCATCCTGAACACCTGGGAGGAGCCCAAATCCAATGGCAAGTGTCCTTATAAGAAACTGAAGATGAAGAGACACACAGAGAGAAGTCCATGTGAAGAAGGAGGCAGAGACTGGAGGGATGTGGTCAATGGAACTCTTCAAGCCAGGGAACTCTGGAAGCCACCAGAAGTTGGGAGAGTCAAGGACAGATCCTCCCCTAGAGCCTTTGGAAGGATCATGGTCCTGGTGACACCTTGATTTCAGACTTCTGGTTTCCAGAACTGTAAGTGAATATATTGCTGTCATTGTAAGTCACCGAGTTTGTGTAATTTGTTATGACAGCCCTAGGACACTAGAATAAGCTGGAGTAGGGAGCCAGAAAGGCTGGGGGAGAGGGAGCCTACCTAGACTGGAGGGTTGGAGAAGATGAGGTAGGTCCAAACCCCCAGCCAGGAGGCAAGTCCTCTCCTCCAGGCTGAGGAGGGGAGACAGCAGCCATAAATGTAAATGACAGGACCACACTGGGGGGACCCTTGGCTCCCAGTGACCTCAGTGCAATGAGTGAATCCACTCCAGATGCCCTGAGATACTTCATTTACAGAAGAGACAGGCTGTAGGGACCCCAGAGAGGCTTAAGGAGCACTGGGCAGTGAGGAGGTCGACATGTCAGCTGCTGCGGTGGACCACAGAAAGGTGGAATAATCTCAAAGAGAAGCTAAGGGCTAGCCAAGCAGGACTAAAAGCAGGGTGGGGAAGGTCAAGGGGGCAACGAGGCAGGGGTAGATGCCAGCAGGCTAAAGGACAATTCTGGGACAGGGCAGTGGGAGGGTTGGCTCTCTGTGTCTTTGGGCTTCTTTGATCCCTGGGCCACTTTGGCAGCAACAGAGCCTTGAGCACCAATGGGGTCATGTCTGTTTAAACAAAATCAAACACCGGAGGTAAATTATTAACTCACTGAAGAAACAAACAGGAGTGTAGGCCATATCGCTGGCACCAGGAGACTCATGGAAGTTAAGAAGTCCTGCTTATCAGGAGTGGTCCCCCTAGGCTAGTCCAAGTACTACCTGAGAAACTTTTACAAGCGAGTCACGATGCCAGGTGCTAGGAGAACAGATGCATAAAGACAGTTGGCATTGGCCCTCTGCTCTGAACTGGAGGGAATCAGAACTCACAGCCTGTCACTGTGCCCTCCACGGCCCATGCATCATCTCACATCTTCCTCATGCTGATCCCCTGAGTAGTGTGAGGATCGCCTATATTTCCCAGACCAGGAAACCCAAGCCCAGAGAGCAAGAGAATGTGCCCAGCCACACAGGTCGCCAGTGGTGGAGGAAGACAAAGGGGGCTGGCTTCAGCAAAAAAGAGGATGAGTTGTTAGGATTCAGGGTGCGTTTAGGAGCCTCAAGACAGTAAGTAGAGCTGGGCCTCCTAGAAAAGAGGGATCAGCACCAGCAAAGCCATTACGGGGCAAGGTAGCCACTGTCCCCTTGTCTTCTTCTTTCTGGGACAGCAGAGCCTCCAAATTCTACTTGTCACTTATTTTGTTCTTCCCTCTCTTTTGGGGACAAGAGCAAGCATTCTGGCATCAGAAGTGGATCCGGTCCTGACCTCACTATTTATTACCTCTATGACCACACACAAGCCACTTCCTCTCCACCTCCCCACCTATAAAATGAAGATACTATGGTTCCCATGTGGGGATCAAAGGAGAAAACATGCACAAAGGCCTCGGCACAGTGTGGGTGCATTATAAATCTCCATATAGGAATCGCTGATATAATTTCACATGGTAGGAAGTAGCCTCCCCAGCTCTCTCGGCTTTAGTGCTACCCATCAACTTACTAGCACCCCAGCTCTGACTTCTTCAGCCAGAGAACCAACCACAGCAAGGGAGAGTGGGAAGGGCCTCTTGTTCAAGCACAGTCTTGGGTGTGTGGGGGCTAGTTTTAAGAAAAGTGGAGTCAAGAAGCAGAGCAGACTAGTTAAAGGATTTCTGTTATAGAAATCTCCACTGCAGCGTCTTGTGATCAGAAAACTGGCCAACTTTCCAGTTCCCTCCATTGTGAACCCTTGTGTATAGGGGGGGGCTAGTTAGGCTGGAGGAATAGCACGATGAAGGCTTAAAGGTGGGCAAAGGCCTGCTGACTGCTCACTTACAGGCCATGGTAAGCACAGAAAGAGCAGGAAGGATGGTGTGGGGCCCCATCAGGAAAAACCTTCAATGTCAGGACTTTATTTTGGCATAGACTCAAGAGCCATTCATTCATTTAGCAAATATTTATCATGTGCCAACCGTATGTAAGGCATTTTGCCAAGGATTTACCTACCTAAGCAAAAGGCATGGTTCTTGTCCTGAAGGAGGTGAGTGATTTCTAGGAGGAAACAGTCACAGAAATGGATGAATGTTGGGCAACAGGATCCAGATTCTAAAAGAAATCTGCTTAAGGGGCCACAGGAGCAGGGGAAGAAGCATCTGCCCACCCAGGGGTGGGAAGCCAGGCAAGGAGAAGGCAATGACCGCATCTGATTTTGCTTTGGTGGATTCTGCCTGCCCAGCATCCATTCGATCATTCCTCAGGGAAAACAGTCATCACCCATCTCTATCCATGTGGCCAAAAGGGACTGACCCATGTCCCCTGCTCCGGAGAGGGGCAAATGAGCCAGGTCTAGTCAATCAGGATATCCCATCTCCTTGGCTAAGTTGATTGGTTCAGTGAGATGTGTCAACATGTTTTGGTCAATGAGAATCAACTCATGACTTGGGTTGGAGCTGAGAGGAAAGAAACTCTCTCTTCCTGGGGAGTGTTGGCAGCATGGATCATATAAGCCTGGAAAAGAGGGGCCAAGGGGTAGAAACCAAGAAAAGTGACATCTCAGAGGAAAGCAGGGGAGAGAGCTGGGGAGTGAAGACACTGATAAATCTCCTTTGAGCCCCTGGACCAGCTCCCAAGGTATCCTTGGACCCTGAAGTTATGTGAGTCATTAAATTCCCTTCTTTGGTTAGGGCAGATTTGAGTTGAATTTTTGTTACGTTGAGAGAAAAAGATTCAAGCAGCCTCTCTCCCAGCCCAGACTTCCAGTTTTCTTATTGTCAAACAATTCTGATAACAGTTTGCTCTGTACATTCCATGTGTTGTGACTCACTGAGGTCCACTCATTTGGACTCTTGTATAATATTTCATTGTGTGGATATGTCAGACGTTATTAATTTCGTTCTTCCGTGAATGGGCATTTGGGCTCTTTCCTAGTTTTTGCTCTTGTGAATAGGGCTTCTCTTAACATACGGTGCATGTCTTATCTTACAATAGCCTGTGGGTTAGTTTCAAGGTTCTAGTTTTCAAATCAAATGATGGGATCATGGATGTTATTATATATATTTTTAATTTTTTTATGTTTTATTTATTTCTGAGAGAGAGAGAGAGAAAGAGAGAGACACAGCATGAACAAGGGAGGGTCAGAGAGAGAGGGAGATACAGAATCTGAAACAGGCTCCAGGCTCTGAGCTAGCTGTGAACACAGAGCCTGATGCGGGGCTCGAACCCACGAACCGCTAGATCATGACCTGAGCCAAAGTCGGACGCTTAATCGACTGAGCCACCCAGGCGCCCTGGATGTTATTATATTACTAAAAATAATTAACTAACCAACTAAATGAAAGTGGACCAATGATATGTGTGTCATGACTAACTTAATTCCATTCACCTGGGGTTCAGAGAGAAAAATAAACTGGAAAATATTATATATGCTGTGACATACCCTGTATTTTATGTGTAAAATAGGTCTTGGACCACTTGGTGTAGTGGCACATAGAAATCTCTTTCATTTTTACATGTTGCAGAATATTCTGCTAATGGACATCTCATAATTTATTTATTTATTTATTTTTAAGAATTTACTTTTAAATAATCTCTTCACCCAACATAGGGCTTGAACTCCTAACCCCAAGATCGAGAGTCACGTGCTGTACCAACTGAGCCAGCGAGGAGCCCCAGGACATACCATAATTTAAATGTTTAAGCATTCTATTATGGAGAATTTCAAACATATACAAAAGAAGGCATGGTGGGGCGCCTGGGTGGCTCAGCCAGTTGGGGGTCCGACTTCAGCTCAGGTCATGATCTCGCGGTTCGTGGGTTCGAGCCCTATGTCGGACTCTGTGCTGACAGGCAGCTCAGAGCCTGGAGCCTGCTTCGGATTCTGTGTGTGTCTCTCTCTCTGCTCCTCTCCCACTCATGTTCTGTCTCTGTCTCTCAAAAATGAATAAACATTTTTTAAAAATTAAAAAAACAAAAGAAGGCATGGTATAACGGAGTTCCATGTATCCAACAGCCAGCTTCAGTAATTATCAATATCTGGTTAATCTTGTTTCATCTCCACACACTCACACTCCCTCCCCCCCACCCCCGTATCTATTTTAAAGCAAATCTAGGCTATCGTATGACTTGTCCATAACTTGTCCTCTGTCGCTGGTTGCAGGTTGTTACCACTCTGTGGCTTCTATGAACAGTGCTGAAATGAAGGTCTCTTATGCAAGAGAAATCTTTGCATGCAGGCATAAAAGGAACTGAAGAATAAGCTTATATTAGTGAACTTGTTTGATCCAAAGGGTGGATGAAAAAATAAAAAGAGAGAGAGAAACAAAAACAAAACCAAAATCAAAGAGTGGATGAGTTCCACATTCGGACAGATTTTGCCTGGCTGTCATCTAAAGGAGTTGCCAGTTCATAATTCGCATCAATTCTTTGGTATCTTCCAAATTTCAGTCTCATTATTGCTTCATTTTGGGCTACTCTTTCCTTCTTTCTTTTTCTTTCTCTTTCTTTCTTTCCTTCTTTCTTTCTTTCTTTCTTTCTTTCTTTCTTTCTTTCTTTCTTTCTTTCTTTCTCCCTCTTTCTCTTTCTTCCTTTCTCTCTTTCTTTCACTGAAGTACAGTTGACACACAGTGTTACATTAATTGCAGATGTACAACATAGTGATTCAACAACTCTGTATCTATGCTATGGTCACAAGTGTAGCTGACCATCTGCCACCATACAAAGCTATCACAATAACATCAACTATATTCCTTATGCTGTAAGTTTCATCCCTGTGACTTACACATTTCATAACTGGAAGCCTGTACTTCCCACTCTCCTGTACACATTTTGCTTCTTGTTTCTTGATTTTTCTCTTCTATCTTAGATGAAAACAGAGAAGATGCTCAGAATGAGGAGAGCGGTAAGGCCACTCTCATGGCTGTTCTTGGGAAGGGATTGTCAGCTTCTTGGGACCTGGTGGCTGTGGCTTCCAAAAGCCTCAAGGCTCTAGCTGACTAAGGTGGGAAAATGTGGCACTGTTACAAGCCAGTGCCCCTTCTTTCAAACAAATAAAGCAAACTTGTGGGATATCTTTCTCTCATATAGCATCTGTGTCCGTTATTTAATTGTTCCAGACAGTACCTGCTTATAAATTAGAAGGTATTGGTGGCTAGAGAAGGCTGTGCTGTATAATTTTTATTGATCTAGGGTTTGGGATCTTGATTTTCTCACCCGTCATGTGAACAACTATGTTATATAATCTCTAAAGGTGTCTTCCAGCAATAAAATGCAAGGCCTCTTTGAATCTTACATCATATTTGGAGATTACAGTTTTGTTGCTTTCCATGTAAGAGTTATTTCTTCTAAGTGTTCTCACGTTGCAATAAGGAACTTTAGTCTGAGTATTCATTCATTCATCTATCCATTCACTTAATATATTGAACATGTTTTTATTGGAGATCTTTTGTTTTAGAATGCTTTCTCGTTTTTCTTGATTAGCAAATTTTATGTGAGGAGTAGAAGGTCGGAAGATCTCAAGATAAAATTATGTTTGACTCAATTGCTTCTAGCAAAATTTGGGTTTCTTGGCTGACTTTGATTTCAGAGTTTCTTTGGTTTTATAGTGTGTGTCTGTTTACTCCCTATTGCCACTAAGGCTGTCATTGAACTAGTCAATTTCACTGTTATATTTGTCTGGAGTCTTTTGTTATAAGGGTGGATCCAGGAGCTCTAAGGATGAAACTAGTATCTTTCCTCTTCTTGCTTGTCTCCTCTCAGATTGTCTCTACTTCTATAGCAGCAGTATTCTTCATCTGGTTGGGGGAAAATAGCCACAGACAGCTTAAATTTACCTAATCCTATGATTTGAAATCCCACAGGAGAAGACAGACCTTCTCTCTCCCAGTTTCCAATGGGTCAAAGTTCTGGGAAGACTCTGATTGGCCTTGTTTTGGTCATATGCCTACTTTTGAACCTATCATTGTAGCTGGGGAAGCAGAGTACTTTGGTTATTTGGGGTCACATGCCTCTGCGATTGACAGCCCCAGAGAGATGAGGTCAGCCAGGAAGAGGTGATTGCCCATAGGAAGGAATGCTGAGTCAACAATTTCTGTTCATTACCATCTCCTTGCAAATCGGTGTTGCTTTCCACCTCCTGTGAATGGAGTGTACCTATCTATATTCTCACCCATTCTCTCTTTTCTCCTGTTAACTCACCTCTGCATTAAGCCACCCTGTCCTATATAGTTGGACAAAAGCAAGTGATTGATCATTATTTTCTTCTAGTGTTTTATCTCTCTCTCTCTCTCTCTTTTTTTTTCTTCTTCCAAATAGAGGTATAATCAATGCAAACTGTCTTATCTTTCAAAGCTCTAATGACCCCTCATCTGCTATCAGCCTTTCGTGGTCAAGTAGGCATGTGATTACATTTCCACTTCAGTTAAATACTGCATCCTGAAGGCAGGTGCCTCTTGTGGTCTGGGGTACTGTTCTCGCACACAACTGTCTCCTTTTTATAGTGCAGTATTTATACACTCAGATTGTGGAATTTTTTCCTCTCCCTCCACCTTACCAATCTAGCAGTGATAGTTTTACGACCTGGTCCAATCAGCATCTACTTTGTCAGAGTCCTCTTCTGTGTCTTTTGGACCAAAAAATGGCCTATACATGTGTTTATTTGGTCCCACACAGTAATACAAATTTTTAAAATCTGTTACAAACTTCTTAAAAACCAGAAGGCACTAAAACTATACCTGCTTTTTTGCTTCTTTTCAACAAATGACAAGATCTGTGAATCCTGGGCCCACATTCCCCAGAGCAACAATGTAGGGTAATAGCCCTCTGGAAGGGCCAGGCTGAGGCCACGCTCCCAAGGTGTTCCTGCCCGAGGCCCCTTTGCCATTTACCATCTCATTGCTGGTTATTTTAGCTTACACCTGGCCACCTCACTCAGTCACATTCCCTGCATGGCCCCTGGAGCATTGTTTGAATTTGTGACTCCTGGTTGGGTGGCCATTGCAAATCAGGGACAGGTTGAAGCAGGGTTTAAACCACTGATGAATCGGGGCCCAGATTGGCCTTCTGCCTCAAGGCTCAAAGTAGACATAGATTGATGGTATACTTCAAAGGCGGAAGAGACACTTCTAAGAGTTTTGAAAGCATTGCCGCTACTTGTCTGTAGAACATCTATTGTACCTTTCAAGAGAATTATATGATGTTTAAATACAATCAATGAAAGTTTCCAGAAATAGATATAAATGCTGTGGAAGAATGCTAGCAAGTCTTAAATTTGAATCACCTTTAAAGAAGCAAGAGGAGTTTCAAACTCGCACAATTACTTTGTGAAAGAAAGTGCTTTTTATCGTCACCCTGTATGATTTCTCTGTCCCATATTGTAATAAATGTTTGCAAAAGGAGGGAAGAAAGGAAGGAAACTACTTGGTTACAGGAGCTGGCTCATTCAGTATTTTTAAATTTAGCTTTTAACTGTAAATAATTAGAAGAGGTTGCAAAAGTAGTACTGAGAGGTCCTGTGTTAGTTTTCCCTAATGCTAGCAACTTCCATAACTAGAGGCCAATCCCTTTTCATATTCCAATGGCACATAGTAGGTATTCAGTAAAGTTTATTGAATGAATATGTTTGCATATAGAACATGAATGTTATCATCTATTGATTTAGTAGGCTAGTCTTTAAATTTTATTACCTTTGAATAGGTAACATATGTGCATGGAGCTAATTCAATAGGTACAAAGGGCGTACAGGGAAAAATAGGTCTTCTTCCTTTCTCTGCTTCCTAGTCACCCAGATGCCTCTCCAGAGGCAACTGTTTATTCATTTCTTATGTCTCCTTCCACACATAGTTAATGTTTGCAAATCTTCATGTATATGTTGTCTACTTACCCATTCCTGTCTATTGTAACATAGCATATACACATCTTTTTCACTTAGCAGTATATATATTGAAGATCATTCAGTAAAACTCTTTATTTTTTTATGTTTTTAAATTTATTTTTCAGAGAAAGAGAGAGACAGAGTGTGAGTGGGGGAGGGGCAGAGAGAGGGAGACACAGAATCCGAAGCAGGATCCAGGCTCTGAGCTGTCAGCACAGAGCCGGATGTGGGGCTTGAACCTACGGCTAAGATCATGACCTGAGCCAAAGTGGGACACTTAACTGACTGAGCCACCCAAGAGCCTGTTTTTTTTTATTTTTTAAATGGCTATTCAATATGGGTTCTATTATATATTAAGTGAGTGTATCATAATTTATTTAATTTCCTCTTGATGGACATTTAGGTTATTTCTTGCCTTTTATTATTAAAAACAATACTGCAGTGAATATCCATGTCTCTTTTTATTTAGCACAGATATAGTCTCTTTAGATACTAAGGCATACATTTATGGATTTGAAATCCCTATACTGCCCTATTTGGTCATGTAAATAGAACTGTGATGGCAGAAAGTTTCCCAAAGCTTTGTGTGGGTTTTGGCCTAAGTCAGTGAGATTTGCCAAAGACCTGGCAGCTTTAACTGATGCTGATGCACCTGTTCTTGGTTATTTTCATCTGAGCTGCGTCTGATAAGCAGAGAAAAGCACAAGGTAAGTTACTCTCAGGATGGTCTAACTTCCATGACCATCCTGTGCCACGAAAAATAATGCCTGGGTATTACTTCTCTTTACTCCTATCACTTGATCCAGTCCTTGTTCCTAGCCACTGGGTCTTATCTCTTATTTGAAGTTATTTCCTATCTCCCCTCACTGCCCATCAGATTTTGGTGAAATTTCATTACTTGGGTAGTATCTCCATTGCTAAACAGCTTTACATTGCTGAGAGATGAATTGTGTTACCTTTGTGTTTGCTGGCCTATGTTTAATTAACCGTGTTTTTCTTTTAAGCAGAGTTTTAAGTATTGAAGCCAGTTTCTTTTTTGACCCTGGTCTGGGTTTCCTTCATTGCAGTCCTTAAGAGGAAGGGCTACTGCCCTTCTCCACATGCAGAATTTATTTCGGTCCCATGAAGTCCAGTGCTCCCAAGCAGCTGTTAGTTAACAAGCTGCCCCAAATGTCCCAGAAAATGGGAGGGATACAAAATGATGAGCTTATCACTCATTCATTTAGTCATTAATTCATGCAACAAATATGTATCGAGTGCCTACTCTGGGCCAGGCAGCCTTCGCCTAAGTCAGTGACCAAGACAAGATCCTTGCCATTATAGGGTTTGTTCTCTGGCATGTGTGTATGTGGGGCATGGAAGAGAGACAAAAATAAATAAGCAAATTATTTCATATGTTAGAAGGTGATAAATGCCAGGGAGGTGGCCAACTAAGGGAGGTTGGGATTTGGGGACCGGGGGGCACACTGCCATTTTAAATAGAGCAGCCTGGGTACTGAGGGTGTGAGCTTTCAAAGACTAGAGAATATCCTTACACAGTATCCTGTGTGTATGTGTGTGTGCGTGTGTGTGTTTACATGAAAATACCACTAATGACTTTGAATTTTTTTAGACAACTGAATTGAAATATAATTGACATACCATTAAATTCATCCTTTTACAGTGTATAATTCAGTGGGCTTTTTTTTTTTTAATGTTTTATTTATTTCTAGGAGAGAGAGAGAGAGACAGCATGAGCAGGGGAAGGTCAGAGAGAGAGGGAGTCACAGACTCTGAAACAGGCTCCAGGCTCTGAGCTGGCAGTCAGCACGGAGCCTGATGCAGGGCTCGAACCTACGAACCGTGAGATCATGACCTGAGTGAAAGTCGGACACTTAACCGACTAAGCCACCCGGTGCCCCTTGACTTCCCTTTTAATGACTGGACTGTGCCACCTCTGGGGAGATTTCAGGACTGATGTTGCCCAGATCCAGCCAGCGTGGGTTAGGCTTGGTTCTGAAGAAACTACAGTTTCTGTATTTGCAAAGCCCTGCTTTCCCAGGTGCGTCTCCTAAGCGGAAACTCTGGGTGGTCCAAATGCAGCAGTGCAGATCCATGGGTTTTTTGAGCGTATTTTCTATTCCACATTTTGAAAATATTTTTCTACTTTAAAATGTAACCTTGGTAAGTTGTTTATTCAAGACAATGCTCAATGAGTTTTCTTTTCTTTTTGTCTTTTTAATATTTTGGGTGTGGTAGCAAGTAGAAGCAGATCATCCTAACCAAATATTTGCGAATATCTGAACAAAGCCATTTTGCTGAGAGAAGGAAAACTCCATGGAGGAAGTGGGAATTGAACCCCAGTTTTGAGGGGTTCTATTCTCATAGGCCTATATGAGGAAGGAAAAGGCGTGTTCCAAAGAGGGGTTGGTTGTTGACAGTTTATCTTCTGGGCGATCCGGGACCCCTGGGACCTGGAGCACGTCTTTGGAACTTTAATTTGGCAGCCATCATTCTGTGCACATAAAGTGATGGTGTTGGAATCCTCTGGCTTTCTGCACACGGAGAGACTCAAATTATCAGGACCCCTCTTTGAGTTACAGTATCTGGGGCTGCAGAAAGATGAACTCCATCAGAATCCAACGGCTAAATGGCTCCCTTCTCCACTCCCACTCCCAACCAGTTGAGAGTAACTGTCTTAGTGACATCGGCGCAAGAACCAGACACGTCCCTGCAAGGCTGAGCTGCAAACAGCCCTGACCCGCGGGGGCCTTTCCCATTTGATCCCAATTTGAGGTGGGGATGAGGGTGGAGAGCCGGATGCGGGCTCCCAGGAACTGTGGATTGGGGTCACAGAGCCGAGAAGGACAAGGCCCTAGCTACCACACCGCACCAGGAGGCGTGGGCCCTCCAGAGAGAATGAAGTCGCCCGGGCGCAGGGTGCTGTCCGAGTTCCCGCCGAACTCTGGCAACCGTGAGGAGAAATGTCTGCCGCCGAGGGCGGAGCGCGGGCGAAGGGGTGGAGCTAAGCGTGAGGGCGGAGCGAGGACGAGGGGGCGGAGTAGAGACGACGGGGAGGGGCGGAGCGAGAACGATGGGGCGGAGCAAGACGGTGGGAGGTGGGTGGAGCGAGAACAATGGGGTGGAGCGGAGGCGGTGAGGGAGGGGCGGGGCTGGGGCGAGGGGCGGTGCGAGTGCGGGGGCGTGCCCGGCGGTCGGGCCGCCCCCCGCCGCGCCCGCCCCGCCTTCCCGCTCCCCCCGGCGGCCGCGGCGGTCGAGTGCGGGGAGGGAGGGGAGAGCGGGTCACGACGTTGCCGGGGCGGGGATAACCCCTCACGTGGAGCAGATGAAAGGGCCGCGGCGCGACGGCCGGGGGAGCCGAGCGGAGCCTGCGACCCACAAAGCCGCCGCCGCCGCCGCGATGGGGCTGTGAGGCGTCCGCCCGCGCTCGGTCCTCCGCCGGCCCGCGACTATGCCTGGCCGCGCCCGCCCTCCGCGCCCTCCCGCCGCAGGACCATGAGGCCGCGCTCGGGCGGGCGCCCAGGGGCCCCGGGCCGCCGCCGCCGCCGCCTCCGCCGCCGCCCCCGCGGCCCCCGCGGCCGCCGCCTGCCGCCGCCGCGCCGCTGCCGCTGCTGCTCGCTGCTGCTGGCGGCCGCGGGGCCCGGCGCGGCGCGGGCCAAGGAGACGGCGTTTGTGGAGGTGGTGCTGTTCGAGTCGAGCCCGAGCGGCGACTACACCACCTACACCACCGGCCTCACGGGCCGCTTCTCGCGGGCCGGGGCCACGCTCAGCGCGGAGGGCGAGATCGTGCAGGTAGCTGCCCGCCGCCCGGGCCCCGCGCCGCCGCCGCCACAAGATGGCTCCGGGGGCTGCGCCCGCCGACCCCGCCGCGGGCTGGCGGGCGGGCGGGAGGGGCGGCGAGGAGGCCGGCGGCATCTCTCCCCCGCCGGCGGGCGGGACGCGGCCTCTGGGGCGCCGCAGCGGGGGCCAAGCGCACGTGGGGGTTCGGCCTCCTGCGGGTCGGGGGGAGGACGGGAGGGAGACCCCGGGTCTGGTACCCACGTTAGGGCGGCCCCCTTGGGCCGGTTGGGCACTCGGTTTGCCTCAGGTGGAAGTCCTGGAACTACCTGTTGAATGCCAACTTTGGAAAGATGAGCGATGAAGGATGGGGTGGCTTGTTTCAGGTCGCAGGCGTTGCTTTCCATCCCTGCACGTTCGTTTTGGGAGTAGCCAAGGTTCGTCTGAGCGGCTGGACACCACTGGGTTCTTCTGTGTACCCTGCCGCCAGCCTCACTCACCTGGGCGCTGACCTCCCTGCAGGGCTGTGGACAAGGAGAGCAGGGGGAGCTGGCCGAAGAGTGGGGATCGCGAGTGCCCTGGAGTGGCCGTAGAAGGCAGCCTTCGCTGCGTGCCTCAGATTACAGAGGGTGGGAGGGAGACTGCCTGCCCGCTCCTGGGCCAAGGACTTCTGCGGAGGGCCTGGACAGGGTCGCTCACTGACAGGGCCTCCCCACCTTGCTCCCAATGAGAGAGGTCTTCGTTTCAAAGGAAGCTGGCTAGGGAGAGCTTTAAGCTGTGCCTACACTTTGGAGGTGGGACGGAGCTGTAGCCTCTGCGGTCGCTGAGCTGGGTAGATGCCTTCCCGCTTCCTTGGCTATGATTTTATCAACTTGTTAGACTGCCAACCCACTTAGGGCGGTTAATATGCATGCCTCAGATGCGGGCGATTTGAAATGGTTGGCTTGTTTTGGAGCCTTTTTGGAGGTGATGGGACGTCTGCAGAGTTCTAAGCTTGGGGCCTTCTGTGCTTTACTGGGGTGAGTTATGAATGAAGAGAAGGGAAGTGTATGGATGACTGCTTAGCAGTCTCTTGCTTTCTCCTCCCCGGGTGCATACTCAGAGCCCTAGGTGGGTAGGCAGGGAGCTGTGCAGCTTGGCTCCTTAGAGGTGTGTCCTTACAAAGCTGGGGGAGGGACCCCTGCCAGGCGATTAATCAGCAGCACTGCCTCACAGAGCTCTTATCCCCATCTTAAACTTCTGCAGGGTAAATAAAAGGGGAAACACATGTTTGAGTCCTGTGACTACAGATGTTAAAGGCTTTTGGACTTTTTTCCTTGCTAATGTTATAATTATGGCCTTTAGTTTATAAGCTTTAGGGAAGATGGTCTTGAAGATTCCTACACATTGCAGTTGCAGCCTTCAAGAAATAGTTTGAATCTTAAAGCTTGCTCCTTGTAACTCCTTGTTTCTCTTTGAGGCTTTCAACTGTGTCTTGATGGCTTTAGAAATATTTGATTTACAGCCTGCTAAGGGAAAAGATGTTTTAATATGGCACTTCACTATTTGAAGGAGACTTTTGAAGTTTGCGATTTTTATCTGCAGTGTTTTAACTTCTACTCTTTCTCCGCGGTAGTTTGTCTGGCGGGCTGTCCATTATGGGTAGTGCTGCGCTTTGGAGATAATCTTGGGCTCACCATTTAATACAAAATTAGCAGTTGAAGCACACCATTTGTAGCTATTTTATCCTTGTGAGTAGAGAGAGAATGTGTGAATTTGGCAGAAGGAATCTATTCCCTTTTGAATCTTTTTGAAGTGCTTATCTAACTCTTTTGTAGTCCATTAGCCTAGCCAAAAAAAAAAAAAAAAATTAAGTCAACAATTGCTAAGTAAAGAAAAATGACTTAAATGGTATTTAATAAGTTGACCTGTTAAGCAATCACTAATAGGTGTCCTTAATTCCTTTATAACTGCACAGTGTTAGTGAGTTTATCTGAGCTGTCTGAATAGTCATTTCTTGGTGTTCTCACTCCATATCTTTAATCGCTTTATTGTGGGGGCCTCTGAGCTGAACCCCTCGGGTGCACAGATGGAGGGAACTTCAGCATGGCTTTCAGGGCTGTGTGCAGACAGAGGCTGGCATGTTTTTATTAGTTCTTCGAATACTGCCCGATTGAAGTAACTGATGTGGCCCCCTGTCAGCCCTGAAAAATGTTTTTGTAAGGAAAGCTGGTGTTTCAGGACTGCTGAGAGGGAATGTAACATTCTGTATGAAAAATGACAAGGTCGGAGAAACACACTGGTGTTCAGCTGCAGATTAATCATGTTTTCTAAGCGCCTTGTTGAACTTTTCAAACCTCCTTTTATTTACTGTCTTGAAATAACCCTGTGTGATTTGCTATTTAATATTTTATGGTCTTCAGAGCAGAGTTCATTTTCCTATAACTAAAACCTAACTAGCAGCACTGCAGCATGGCTTTTTGTTTTTTTTTCCAGTGGGATTCGGTAGCTCTGTTGTTCATGGTTAAGGGGAGAAAAAGACCTGTTTGGGAGTCGCTTTACTTTAAGAATTCTAAGATAGGAAATTGGTTTGTGTTATCCCCCCCCCCCCCATCATATATAGTGACAGGAGATACCTTATCACAGTCTGGTTTGCCCCAGATACTTCTAATTAGAGTACCTGTTTGGTCATTTGCATGGGATAGGGAGGGGGAGACCGGGTTAAGAATGTGTGTGTGTGTGTGTGTCAGTGTGTCAGTGTCAGAGCGAGATAGTAATTCAAACCTTGGGATTAGTCACAGGATTCTCGGTTCTCTCCTTGTGCATTTTAGGCTTAAATACCTTTCCTAAGGTCACCAGTGTGCTCTGTTAAGAAGAGAGGTTTTTTTTGTTTTGTTTTTGTTTTTGTGTGTGTGTGTGTGTGTGTGTGTGTGTGTGTGTGTGTGACATCTTCATCCCTGAAAGTTGTGAAAACAGTATGTGGATATGAAGTGCTATTAATTAATTATTCATGCAGCATTGAAATCCATTTGCTTGTAAGAATGTCAGGCATACAGTATGAATGCTGGAGGAATTAATTACAGCCCTGTCATTCTGAAGTCTGGAACTTTAAAGGGTTCTTAGACATATTGATACATATTTCATCTTTGAACCAATTTGTTGCTATTATGAGATCATTATCTGAAACTTTCAGACTTGGCTGTGCAACTCACATGGTTAGTGATGTTAAATAAAGGCCTGATTAAACACTGGCTAGTGGTATGTGGATTGGTTAAACAAACAAAGAAAATTTGCATCGCTAGAGATGAAAGATTGTTTTAAAGTGGAAATGCATTTTTTCCCTTGAAGTCAAATATTTAGAAACGCTTGAGAAATTCATTTGTAGAAGGAGTCTGAATGATAGGTTTTGTGTAACTTTAAAATTGGCCTTACTGGATCCTGGGTTAAGTTGTTGAATGGTCTTGAAAGCAGAGGAGAGCTGAGAACATTTAAGACCTAAGCCAGTGCCTTTAACTATGAGGAGTTGGGGGAAGATGGGTGGTAGGTCAGAAGGGCTGAGTGACATCCTTAAATATCCAATATTAACTAACGGTATCACAGAGAATAATTTTAGGAAACTAATTCCTCTGCCTTGTTTCCCTGTCAGTGTGGTTCTGCAGTTTGGTATTTGATCAAACACTTCGCTTTTCATCTCCATTTGAAGTTAACAGGCCTGCGTCTAAAAATTGACTTGGCCTAATAGAACAATTGTGTTCTGGCAGCTGACCTGGATTTACACAGAAAGAGATTGCTGACTGTCTTGTCAGAAGGGCCTTCAGAGGTTAAGGCCAAGCATTTGATTTGGGGGAAACCGTTCGGGCTATGTTTCGGGACCTTACGGATTCTTAGGGGCTCTCATTTTCTGCCTTGTTGTCTAAGATCCCATGGGAGTTGTTAATGCAGCTCTGAATGGAGATGCAGATGGTAGTGAGAGGTAAGGGTAGATTCCATAGACTAGAGGGAAGGTGGTGATATCAGGCTTCCATCTCTTGCATACAGGGCACTGTGGCAAGCACATCATGTGTTTGTTCATCTCATCCTAACTTTAACATGGAATTAGGAATGACTCTTAACCCATTTTACAGATGAGGAAACAGAGGCCAAGAAAGGCGGTTTGACTTCTTTAACCTCACACAGCTAGCAAACGATAAAACTTGGATCCGTCCGTCTGGCCCCTTTGCTCCTATTTTTGCCAAATAAATAGAACATGGCTGGTTAGGTTTGGACATTAATTGAGTCTCATTTCTAGCAATCTAGTATAGGGGTTCTTAACCTAAGGGTCACAGGCTTCTAGGGAGGACCTGTGAACCCCTGCAGTTATACACACAATTAAATATGCAGCATGCGCTTGTGTAGGTGTACTTCTATTTTCCTGAGAAGGTACACAGTTTTGCCTCTTGGGAGGTTCTGTGATGTCACTCTTCCCCAAGAGGAAAAAGAGAAGCACTAATCTAATATTCATCATCAAATAGTCCATTACTAAGAATTTGGAGTGATGTGGGACTCAGACTGGCAAGAGTTGTAGAGAAGTCTCCAGGTTTGTGTGCCTCCATTGAGCATATTCAGCCTATTATGTATACCAAAACCCTATTTTTGTACCAGACGCTGTATTGTTGTTTTTGGAGTTCACAGTCGCTTGTAGAGATAGATGTGTATAGATGAATGGTAATCCTTCCCAAGTAGGTTTCCCCACAGAATTAAGCCCTTAGTTCCTAAGACATCCATTGTCTATAATGAATAACTTCTCTCCTGTGCATCCATCTGGTACTAGTTAAACACATTATCCTTGGGTGAAGTGAGAAAATGGTGACTCAAAGAATTTTTTGCATCTAGAGGGTGGAGTGCAAGAAGGTGACGATCTGAATGCAGCATGTGAGAGAGCAGATTGTAAATGTGTTCCTTCTCATCATTTACTGGAAAACGAAATGGAGTGTCTTTTGATGTTGAAATGCCTTCAGAACAACTCCTCACACCTTCTCTTGTGGACCTTGACCCCATGGGCATGGTCTGGTCTGTTTATTTTTGCTCATCCTTGGATCCATCCTTGGGTCCCCAGTGTCTGCCACTTGTCAGACACTTAATATTTGGTGACTAAATGATGGATTTAGAATAGATATCAGGCAGGCAGTGGGTCTTATTGGGCTTGGATTAATTGATGAGTGACTCCTTTGGCTTGGCTAATAAATTCTGGGATTATCTTTCCTTTCAGCTGTTATTTCCAGAAAGTGACTTTGCATTAAATGGCTAGAATGGACCTCTCTGGTTCTACTGGACCAGTGGTATGAGAACTCCAGGCTGTATGCGAGTAACCGGTGTGTGTGTGTCATGTTAAGTGGCAGTACAAGTGCCTGTAGGCGTTCTTTACTTGACAAGACACTGAGTATTGAGAAAGCCCTAGTGTGGACAGCTGTTATGGATGGACAGGTCCGTGGAGAATAGTTCATAGCCAAGCCCTGGGGTCCGTGGAAATAACAGTCAGGACTTGGAATTCAGAATCATCATTAACCTGAATATGTGCCATGTGAAAACTTTGCTTCCTGTTGGTGTTTCCCAAGTCTGGGGAATGTGGGTTTACGGTTCATGACAAAAATGGCATTTAAATCAATCTCGATAATCAGAAGAACAGATTCAGCCCTTTAATGTGTTAGATAAGGAGATCAAGAGAAGTGAAGTGCCTTGACCAGGGTATGTGGTGAGGTAGAGATGACCCTGATAACTGTTTGGGTCTCCAGACTCCTAGGCTTGGAGGCTTGCTGTCCTTTTAGGCTGCATTTCAGCTGAGTATGCCAGAGAGAGCAGATGAGAAGCATGCTTTGGGGTCAGGTGTATAATTGGGGAGTTAAATTGTACATTGGGTTTAAATGGTTGCATTTCTCCTCTGATTTAGATTTTGACTCACTCAGTTATTCCCTCTGTCAGAGCTTTATAAGGTAGCTACTGATAGCCAAGTGCTTGCTGTGTGCCAGGCTCTGGGCACAGTGCTGTGCTCACATTTTGTGGGTGAGGTAGACGGCATGCCTCAGGTTTTCAGATGAGGAAACTGAGCTCTGAGAATGAAGTCACTTTTGAAGTTTCTGAGTACGTCTGTAGTGGGGCTGAGATTCAAACCCAGGTCTATGTGATTCTGGGCCATTTCTGTTTTTACAAGACTGCTTCAGTTGGCACTTGCTTCTGCTTGGGATGAGATTATGGGAACTGATGGTGTAGTTTGGAGTTGGGTATAAACCCAGGATGACTGACCAAGAAGTGAGTCTGTAACTTAAGTGGAGAAGATACCCTCTCTGCACTTACAGAGATTTGTCTCCTTCTTTCTCTCTCTCTGGCATAGAAGTCTCATTCAACTTGTTTTTCTCATGAAGAGCCAATCTGCTAAATTTGGGAAGAGAGACCTGTGACTTGAAGTGTCTAACTGTCACACCTTGGCACTTTTATTGTTTTTTGGCTATTGGGAAAGTCAGGATGGCAGTAGGTGTTCTGGCATTTAAGGGATTTCTGGTATGAGACACAGCTCCTTCCTGTGGCTGACTTTTTAGAGCCATGTTGAAGTCTCCATTGCTTTCTCCAAAGAGGCTATGTCCTGCATTCAGCAGGACAAAAAACTACATGTTCTTTCTTACGTTGTACAAACTACATGTTCCCTAACTATTTGATATAAAAGATTGCAAGAACCGGGTGCCTTGGGTGGCTCATTTGGTCAGGTGTCTGACTCGGCTCAGGTCATGATCTCCCAGTTCGTGAGTTCGAGCCCCACATCGGACTCTGTGCTGGCAGTGCAGAACCTGCTTCGGATCCTTTGCCTCTGAGAGATCTCTGTCTCTCCTCTGCTCGCACGCTCTCTCTCTCTCTCAAACATAAACATTAAAGAAAAACAGCTCCTCTTCCCTTCTCTGTAAATAAAATGAAATAAATGATTGTAAGAGCCTAAAGCTGTAGGTTCTCCCTGCTCATTCCATCCTCCTGGCTGTTAAAACTCTCGGGGCGCCTGGGTGGCTTAGTCGGTTAAGCGTCCGACTTTCGCTTAGGTCATGATCTCGCGGTTCGTGGGTTCGAGTTCCGCGTCAGGCTCTGTGCTGACTGCCAGCTCAGAGAGCCTGGAGCCTATTTCAGAGTCTGTGTCTCCCTCTCTCTCTGACCCTCCCCTGCTCACACTGTCTCTCTCTCTCCTAGAAATAAATAAAAATATTTAAAAAAAAAAAAACCTCTCTGCGGGTGCTGTATTCCTTCCATGAACAGGCACTCACTGCTACCTTCTGCCCACCGGGCTGTGGGTGAGTTGAGGTCGCAGGTCGCTGTCCCTGGCTTCAGGCAGCACAGAGTGTCGGGGACAGACGACACTCCAGAGTACAGGTCTCACGTGGCAGGACACATCCTCAGGATTCTGGGGGAACACCTGGCCTAGGCTGCAAAGTGTAGGGTCTGGGCGACCATTCTGAAGAAACACATATGTAATGATAGAGTATGTGGATTGGAGCCTTCTGCCCTTTTCCGACTCGTTTTTACCCACTCGTTTTACCCAGAGGTTGAAGCTGATAACCCCTTTGTGGGGACGTGCCTTCTTATACCTGTCAAACAGGATAGGGAGGAGGTAAAGAGTAGAGATTCTTTGTTCCATTTGTAGGTTGAATGAGATGTTTTAAAGTCTGACTTTTAGCAGCTCTGTTGACTCATGATAGTGTGAAGAGAATGAGGTCAGCTGGCCTATTGTGGTTCAAGGGAGAGCATTTTATTTTTATTGCCCTTAAGATGTGTTGTAAGACCTGGTATTAATCCCCTTCTCTCTCCAGCAGTGTGAGATGGTTGTTTAGAAACTCCATGTGTAGACTTGATGTGAAAAGCAAACTTTGAGGATCCTAGCAGTTTGATGTTAAAAATGTATGTTGAAATGGGGATTTCTTGTGCCCACGCTGCTCTGTGTTATAAATAAAGAGTAAAGGTGGTGCTCAGTTGGGTGTATGTAAGGTCCTATCCAGTGCTGTAAGAATTCAATGAAAATTTTATTTTTTACTTGAATTTAGTTTGAGCATGCTAACTCATCAGCAGACATTTATTGAATCTCTACTGTGGATACAGTCTAGAGAAAAACACCTTTTTTGTATCCCTGATAAAGCAGGTGCTTTTCTTTTAGTTAAAAAAAATTTTTTTTTATAGTTTAATTTTTGAGATAGAGAGAGACAGAGCATGAGCAGGGGTGGGTCAGAGAGAGAGGGAGACACAGAATGGGAAGCAGGCTCCAGGCTCTGAGCTGTCACACAGAGCCCGACGTGGGGCTCTAACCCACAAACTGCGAGATCATGACCTGAGCCGAAGCTGGACACTCAACCGACTGAGCCACCCAGGTGCCCCAGCATGTACTTCTCAGATGTTATTTCAGTGATTTCTCCCATACAAATTTGGGCAGTTAAATTAGCCCCAGAGGAATAGATCTTTACATTGTCTCTAGTCAGTGCCAAAATCTTCCTTAAAAAAAAAATCATGTGTACCTTACTTTTTTCCTTTTTTAAAAAAAGATTTTATTTTTAAGGAATCTCTGCACCCAACGTGGGGCTTGAACTCACAACCTCGAAATCGAGAGTCCCATGCTCCACCTACTGAGCCAGCCAGACACCCTTGTAACTTAGTTTTTAATTGTAAAAATAATACGTGTTTATCGTAGACAAACATCGGAAGCTGTTGGGAAGATACAGAGAAGTATGAAGCAGAAAATGAATCCCACTACGTAAAGATAACCTCTGTTAACCTTTTGTGTTCTGGTCTAGCTTTCCTTTCGTTTTCCTGTGAGCTTAGAGAGATTCTAAAGAAAATTGGAGAAAGCGTTACCTGGTGCTTGTAACCCTTTGTCCATCATTCCTATTGCTCAATGCTTTGAAACATTTCCAGTGTCTGCGTGGCATACTCTCTTCTTCCATTATTCTAAGGAATGGCTGTGGGGAACATCCGCTCTCTTCTTTCTTGAATATTTTCAAAGGATAAAGTTCTAGAATTGCGACCATGGATGGGTCAGGCAGTGTAAACATTTTGAATGCTCCTAGTACGTGTGGTCAGATTGCCCTGAGTGCAGATTGCAGAAGAGTGGCTTTAATTTATACTCCCCTGCCAGGTTGGCGTTCATGTTTCCACCTATTCCTGCTCATGACAGGTAGCATAACAAAAAAGTCCCAAAGGCAACTTCATACAAGTGAAAGTCTGTCTGTTTCTCTTAGCGAATAGTAAAATACTGGCTTTTTTCCCTCTCCCGCGAGGATGTGAGTTATGACTAATGTCTGTATCAAGGGGCAGGTCCCTGGCGAGGTCTTGTGGGTCCTCCCTCCTAGGTGTATCTGAGCGTGATTCAGGAGCAGCAGGCTGTCCTTGTGTTCTGGGAAGGGATGGGGCGGCTGTCCAGGCAGATGGCTGTGCGGGGAGGCCTAGAGAAGACCTCACCGAAGGCACCACCGTGCTGTCTGCACATCCTGTGGTGACAGATTGTGGCCCAGGAGGGTGCTGCCCCTGCATTCACTGTTTCGTGCCCTGCGGTGTCCCCACAGAGCGGGCTCTCTGCTTGCGAACAGGCCAGGTTCAGAAAGGCCATATGAATCTGTCCTCTCGTTTGGAGTGACGCTGCCATCAGTTGGCGGTGAGCAGAGAGGCAAGTGGAGCCAAGCACCAGCCCACCAGGGGTGCATTCAAAACCGCAGGACCAAGGGCTGAAACTGGCTTCCTGGTATATTCTTTAGTCCCTATTAAACATCTTGAAAATTTACATCAAAATCCAGTGTTTTGGCCCTTCTTGAAAAATGAAAAGATTGCCACTGTCAGGTCCACTTTTCTGCATGGCAACAGCCTCGCCTGCCCCAGAGGAATAGCTGCCGTGACCTTCAGATGGGACATGGGCCCTCAAGTTCACCAGTTTCTATTGCATTGCCTTGGCTTACTTCACTTGCTGGTAATTACCTTGACCCACGCCTGGCCCCTGTAGGCACTGGAGCTGGCCAGCCTTTCTCTGAAAGTTCTGACGCTGATAGCATTTAAGTGGTGCTTGGTGAGCCTTCTCTTTTTCCTTCTTCAACCACCCAGTGTGTCTGATGTCTCATGTGGCATTATGATGCTTCAGGGGACCCTGTGAGCCTCTGGTTTCGTTGCTGGGGAGGGCTCACCTGGCCGTGTGTCAGCAGTGTTCTTTTTACTTTGGTATAGGGGCTTCCATTTTCTCTTGTTCTTCTTGAAGCCTGAGTCATTTGGCCTGTGTCTTCATGAAGACCTGTGTTCCTCCTTTCTTTTTCTCCTTGGTTTCTTTGGACCTCCAGAGTTCCTGTTTGAACTGGAGTGCACCCTGAAAATGCTGTGGCTCAGCTGTCTTTTTACAGTGAGGGACTGGGGGCAAGGGCCTTGGGCCTTTGGCCACAAGAGAAGCTGTGATTAGAAGTCTGGGATTAGGGCTCCCTAGTGCTGGTCTTTCTAGAACAGCATCCCATTTTGGTGTTTGAGTTCCAGAAAATCTTCCATGTGCCTGGTGCATTAGGGTCCCCAGTGCACTTTCACCTGTATTCTCTTGTTTCTGCCTCTCAGCTTGGGAGGGCCTTCCCCGGATTCTGCCCTAGAAGGCCAGCTGCCGGCCAGGTTGTCCTAGTTGCCAAGGCTTGTTGCATACTTGACATAGAGTGCTTTTCTTTGTACCCTGTTGTACATTATTACTTAAACTCATTTTACATGTGTGTTCAGCCCCTTTGTGCAATTTTGGGAAATGACACGGAGTACCTGGAGATTTGTCATCTTTTCAGAACGTGCCTCGGTGCTGGAGTCGGTGGTAAGCAGACAGCCAATGGCATGTAAAGAATGTTGCAAGCTTGACATGCAAAGCCTTTTCAAAATCGAAATCAAGGTAGCCTGTGACCAGGTCAAAGGGAAATGGTGTACTCAAGATGGTGCTTGATTTCCTCTTTCCTTGCTGACCTTACCTCTTCATGCCAGAGGCTGCCTGCACGTCTCCCTGCCTCACGTTCTCGCTTTTGGAGTCAGTTCTTCCTCCCCCCACCAGCCTCATTTTCCTTTGATCTTGGCCCAACCTTGATCAAAATCTTTCAGGACCATCCCACTGTTGATGACCCTGCTGAGCACGTAGGTGACCTGGGCGGTCTCTCCAGCCCCTGTGTCCTCTTGCTGCCTCTGGGCTGCAGACCTGGTTCTGCGTGTCCCACCCTTGTTCCCCGAATGGGTCCTTGGCTTTCCTTCATCTGTGCCTTTCATTCCAAGAGCCCTTCTGCTGTAATGCATTTCTGTGCCTCCATGTGCTGTGTCCTCTCCTCTGCGGTTCCTCCCCTGCCCTCACTGGGGCCACATGTCCAGTCTCCCATCACACGTTTCCTCTTCCACCAAGTGTGTTCCTTTGAACCAAAACCAAAGCGTTCCTTCCTTCCCTTGGCAGCTGGTCTTAAATTCCTCATTGTAGTTCTCTTGTTAATGTTTTCCTTTCCCCCACAAGATCACAGCTCCCAGTAGGTAGGGGTTGTGCCTTACTCATCCCCCTGGGGCCCGGCAGTACAACTCCCTAATATTTCCTGAGTTGAAATCCTTTTTCTGGATCAAAATACTTGGGGATAGCATGCATAGTGATAGGGATGTTAGTGTGGCCAGAAAAAGACTTGGCTTTTCTGGAGGGAGAACTTTCTATGATTGTAGAAACAGTTCACAAGCAGCTTGTGGACATGGGTGTGTCCCAGGGCTCTTCCTAACAGTTGGGATGGACCAGACTCACAATAATTTCACCTTGTCCCTGCTCTCCAGGAGAACTAGAAAAGGAGGTGTGGGTAAGGGGACGATGCCATCTCTAACTCCTTCCAGCCTGGCGTATGACTACCTGGGTACGTTGTCCAAAGCGTGCTGGAGAAGAGAAGGTCCAGCCTGACTGCAGACTTTTAGGGAGTGTGTTTTATTTAAGTTTGGATAGTATTTTGGTGACACTTAGAAAATTGGTACTTTTGAGCAACAGCAAGACTGCACACAGCAATGCCGTAGCTCTAGTATGAGCCATCAGAAGCAACTGTATATGGGCCCTTACTTAAATTTGTACCATATTGTTACCTCATTTGGACTGTCTGGCATGAGCCTTGATCCTGTTTTAAGTGCTGGGTGGGAAGCAGAGTTTTAAAGGACTAAGGAGCGTTTCTAAAGAGGCCAGTGGGCTTTGTGTTGGAAGAGATTGAAATTTCAACTTAATAAACATTTGATTTTCTACTCTTCATGGGGCCCACTATAAACATTTGGGAATTATTAAATTATTGCTTGGTTATGTACATATTGGCACATTGAGATTTTTTTTGAGTTATTGTTGCTGTTTTTGTGGAATAGTGGCTATTTTACGGGGCCCTGGGACCGTCAGGAAGATTCTAGAGTGTACCCATGATGTGTTATATTTCACTTATAGCAGAGGGTTTCCATGCCCCTTCCTGGCATGTCCACTCCAGAAATGTTCCAGTGCCCATCAGTGACTGTCATCCAGGGAACTAAACAAGCAGCTAATGTGTAGTTTTGAAATGTTGGTATTATTAGGTTTAAATCTCTAGGACACATAGAAACTCACTTGTGGCATTAAATGTGCCGTGTGGGTGACTTCAAGTTGCAGTGGCAGTGGTAATTTTTGCATTTCCTGACTCTTGTGTTTAAATTTGCAGTCTCAAGATTGCATCACCATAGGTTTTCACATTTAATGAATATTTATGTTGAGCCCAGTTCTATACGAATGCGATGGTTTCTGACTTGATTATAGCTTGCCGTGCACTGTGGCCAGGAGTGCCCTACAGACAACGGAGTTGGCACACGCCTCAGCATGCCAAGCCCTGGCGGATGTGGTTAGGGACCACGGTGACTGGTGCTGGGGTTGCCATGCCAACCTTGTTTTTGGAAGGGGGAGGCTCTAAAACAGCAGTGGGATGGGGGCAGAGGAGTTTTGAATGTTCTAAGTGAAATTATTCCCCATAGGTGCCCCTGTAGGAAGATGTTGTGGAAAACTCTGGAATTCTTAACTACATGCTTAGGTAATGTTAATTAATTTTCTTAATTTACTTTTGCGAGGCTCTTTTAATGGTCCTCCTGTGAACCTGTGGAAGACATCTCTTGTGCAGGTGTCTTCCCTACTTGCGGCGAGGTAATTGGGGAGTCTCCTGTCTCCTAGCATTACCAACCCCCTCCTCTCACGCCCTGCCCGCATCCCTTGCCCTCTGATAACTCTAACCTAGTGATGGCTGATTAGAGAAGGGGGTGGGAAAGAAGAATGAGGCAGAGGATAGTTGGGACGGAGAGTCCCCCAGCTCTTTATCTTCATTCCCTTCTTCTCCCCACCCCAAGAAGGCCTATTCTCTTCCCTACTTATTCTCCTATACTCAACAAACACCATGGTTTGTGAATGCCATCACCCAGTCATGGGATCTTCAGATGCCTAGCTGTCAAGCTTTGGCAGGCAGAGTTAGGACAGGAGGAGGAGGGACGTGTCCCTGCCACCCTACACTGGAATGCTGTTTGCCCCTTTGCAGATGGTGCTTCTGCAAGACTAATTCTGCGGCGCATGGTGTTGCGTTGTGCAGTGGAGTGTCTGGAAGGGAACTGATCAGGTCTAGTAAGCCAGACAGGGGCCCAGGCTGGCAGAGCAGGATGGGACTCATGGGCATTATCTTCTGTCCTGGCATTTTTATAAAATGTGTATTCATTTTTGAAAGGGGGGGGAGGGACAGCGAGATGGGGGGACAGAGGATCCAAAACAGGCTCTAGGCTCTGAGATGTCAGCAGAGAGCCCGACGAAGGGCTCAAACCCACAAACCGTGAGTGAGATCATGACCTGAGCCGAAGTCAGACGCGTATAACCGACTGAGCTGTCCTAGTATTTCTGGACAGGGGAGCTGAGCTACTGGAGGAGACTGGGACTTTCACAGGCTCAACAGCTCAGGCAGTCTTGTGTTGTGGGGGGCTTGCTTTCAAAGCTCAAAATAGAAGAACATCAACCCCTTCGCCCCTGCCTTTGAGTGGAAACTTACTAATGCAGAAGGGGAGGCTGACCACACATTTAGACTTTGCTTGCTGACTTGAGGTCTGCTGTGTGACTCTCAGGTTGGATTGGATCCTCCTTCAGGGTGGGGCTGGTATCTCAATCTTTTGACATTTCCCCACTCCAGCCCGAAGGGTCTTATCATGCAAATTAGAAACAGCTTTACTTCCTCAAGATATGTGGCTTTCATTTGCTGTAAATTGGTTGTAACGTGGACCCCAGATACGTAGGGTTCCCCCTGGAATTGTTCAGTGCATGAGGCTGTCTTCCTGTGGGCTGATAGGGCACCTTTGTATAAGTTACTCCCTCTTCGCCTCTCTCTCAGCAATTCTTACGTGCGGTTTTTGATTTCTGTCCATTCCTAGAAAACCAGGGAACTGTGTTTGTAAGAATTGCGCGTAACATTAGGAAATAAGATATCAGGGGACATAGGGGGTTTAGTATGCAGACTCTTTAAAAAAATTTTTCTTAATATTTATTTATTTTTGAGAGAGAGACGGACAGAACCTGAGAGGGGAAGGGCAGAGAGAGAGGGAAGCACAGAATCAGAAGCAGGCCCCAGGCTCTGAGCTGTCAGCACAGAGCCCGATGTGCAGGGCTCGAACTCACGAGCTGTGAGATCATGACCTAAGCCACAAAGTCGGACACTCAACGGACTGAGCCACCCAGGCGCCCCAGTATGCAGATCCTTGATCTCTGCTCTGGCTGTTTTTCTGCTCAAGAGATGAGCTGACTGGAGTGGGGTCCCCAAACCTTGGGTCCCTCAGCAATTACATGGGTAGGCTTTTTTGTGGAGGGGAAATGACACCACCATTGTATGGGAGAAGATACACATGTATTCCTAGGAAAAACTTAAGAGTTTAACTTTTGGATTCTAACCTGATTTGGATATAAGTTCTTAGTTCTGTGTTACAGCTACAGACTTGAGCCAACTGCACTTAAGAGGAGTGGGAGGACACTTCCGTGTCATCGAACATTGACATGGCTGTTGGGAGCAGCAGTTTTCAGCTTTGCTATGTAGACACCCACAGGTTTGCCAGGTTCCTTAAAACATGTTGTAAATTTTGCAGAAGGAGTGGTCCTGGATTTCCTTTGCTGATGGGAGAGACTGCTTTGGGCTTGAACCCAATTACCTGCTGTGGAAATGTGACTTTGCCTCTTCTGGGTCTCTGTTTATTCATCTGTAAAATGGAGCAGAGTTTCTCCTGGAGCTGTTGTGAAGGTTAAATGAGCCACTCACAGCACACAGTTTGTGTTTAGTGACAGTGAGGCTGCTAATGAAGAAAATAGCCTACATCGTTTTAGGTCAGTCCTCACCGATACCTAACATGCTGTCGTTCTAAATTTTTATTCTACAGTGGTAGCTTATCAAGCATAAAGAATCCCAAAGTGCTACTCATTGAGAAGAAATCATAGCATGAATTTTTTTTTTTTTTAACGTGCTCAGTGTCTAACCACTTAGACCGTTATCTCTTCTCCCCAGGTGGTGTCCCATGGGTCCCCGCAGTGGCATTTAAGCACTGTGCCAGAGGCTTAGGTGGCTCGTTCCTCCCTGGGCCCCTGTCCCCTCTTTCACCTGTTTCCCAGGCGGTACGCTCTGCTCTGCTGCTGCTTCATCGGCTTACCCCTACGCCCTATAGCTAGACCATTGTCCTGACCCTGAGCTCTGCTCTGTTGGTCGGGCATGCACACACATACATACGTGTGAAGTGCAAGTCCCGTATATAGGAGGCTGCGTTTCTGGGCGAGCCTGCCTGCTGTCCCTGAGGCCACATGGCCTGCATACGGACACCACTGCTCCGAAGGAAAGCAGGGTGGTTGATTGCTCCTCTGGATCCGTCCAGGGCACATGAAATGTTGTGATATGCTAAGGCTGTGCTCTGGGGGCCTAATTACGCGGGGCCTGTGGCAAGCACAAGTGACTTCAGCACTTGGGTTGATCCAGCGTGCAATTTTGCCAAAGCAAATACTTTATTAATCTTAACCCTCAAATTAGACACATTGACTTTTTCTAAAAATGGGAATGATAGGAGTGCATTGTGGGGTTGTTGGGTTTTTTTTTGTTTTTTTTTTTTCTTACTTTCCCCCACCACCCTCTGGCAAGACTAGGCTATGCATTCCTCTCCTTGAATGGAGAAGGTAGTTTCTATCTCTGCCTACCCCCTTCTCTCACATTCCTGAGACGGTGATGGAAAGATTCCCCTTCTCTCCTGTGCAGGTGAGCTTTCCTCCTCCCTCTCTCTGAGGTTCCACTTCTTTCTATATCAAGGCCAAAGAGTCTTGCTCCTGAAAGGGCCTGCTGTCCTGATGGACCTTTCCTAACTGGGGACTCTTCCCAGTTTCCTTCAGATTCAGATCCAGAATGTGTGCAGGGAAATTGTCGGGGGACTTCCCTTAGTGACCTTGAGCGTGTCCAGCGTAATTTCTCGTGTGGCCCATGAGTGAAGTAGCCTGGTGGGTAGACGGAGGGCTTCCTGCTCAACACCCTCCAAGTGGCTTGGGTCAAGGGCATACTCCTAGGGTAGTATGAACCTGGTATTAGAGAGTGGAGCTTGCTCTTATCTAGTCCAAGTAGGAGGAGAAAAAAATGCCTCTAAGTCAACAAGTGCTGTAACCTCATCTCAGAGAACGGTTCTGAGTTAGCATCGTCTTTTCTCTGCTCTCGGCCTCTGCCAACAGTCTGAGGGGACCTGGTGGGATTTACCAGCTTTGAAGTCCTAAGGTGCTATTTTAATACTTTTCTTTTACATTGCAGGGTTCGAGGCCGATTTAACTAGATTCTGGAGGGAGCTTTTACTTTATACCATTCTTAAGAGCCCGGACAATCTTGAAAGAGTTAAACCCTAATTAGCTCATTCCTAAGGTATTTAATGCCCTTATTAAAACTCAACTGCTCGCTCACTTTTTTCTTTAGTGAATCAGATTTCTTGAGGAGCTGAGCCCTCACTCCTCAGATCACAGGCTCACATGTTGAAGCTGGCAGCGCTAGAGGCTAGTTCCTATCTGTGTGACAGCATTTTTAATTTAACAGGACCGCCTTTGATGTTCCCAAATATTTATAGGCAGCTTTAGATCATTTCAGTGTGTGCTTTCTTTTTCTTTTCTTTTCTTCTCTCTGTCTCTCTCTCTTTTTTAAACTGGAGCAAAAGTTCTTCCTCATGCAACAGCCTTCCTTTTATCCTGTTGGTTTATTTTTGTTTCCTTTGCAGCTTTGGCGAAGGCTCTTTGGCTGCATTCACACAAGGTTGACCCTTCCTTTAGCTTCTTTGGTAAAGGCCACCTCTCTGTATCATCCTGCCTGCTTGAGATTGCTTAAGACACTTCTGTTTGTCCCTTGACTTTCTAGACGCTGAATTTTTTTCGGATTTGGCTCGGGAATCTGCTCTCTGGCTGACCTGAAAGCGTTCAGATCAGTGTGGAGACCCGGGCAATGTGTGCGGAGGTGTCTCTTTATGGATGACCAGGCTGCGATGTCCTCCTCTGCCTGTGTGTGTTGACCAGGCCTCGGCAAGTGATGATTTATAATGTAACTTCAGCAGATAGTGCCGTAGCTGGGGTAGGAAACACAGATAGACACGACTCTCTCCTGATATTTGCAGCCTTGCTCCATTTGGCTCTGCTAGACTTGTTGGCTGAAAGTAATAATCATAGACTTCAGTTCAGTCTCAGGGATGGGAAAAACAAGAGTTGTGGTGCAAATTTGTTAAACCATCAAGAAAAAGGAAAAGAAAACTTTGTACCAATCACAACAAGTGACAGAACAGAGGACGATGGATTCTCCAGCCTGGACTCTGGGTAAACATTCTGCTTGTGGAACAATCCAAGTTATTGAACTCTGGGCTGCTGTTACTTACCTGGGCCTGTCAGACAGAAGCCTGGAACTTTCCATGGCTGCTGCCATCATTGCTGGCTCTGCTTCCCACTACATGGAAACCTGTTAGGGCTGAAGGTCGCATAGGTGGCTGGTGAAACATTCGAGTGAGTGCATACCATGTTTACACTGTCTCACTAGATCTTTGAGGGGATTCTGAGCACCAGAGGTTTCACCCCTCTTCTTTTAAATGAGGACTCCAAGGTACAAAGAGGTCTTTTTTTTTTTTTTTAATGTTTGTTTATTTTTGAGAGAGCACAAGTCGGGGAGAGGCAGAGAGAGACAGACAGACAGACAGACAGGACAAAGAATCTGAAGCAGGCTCCAGGCTCTGAGCTGTCAGCACAGAGCCTGATGTGGTACTTGAACTCACAAACCACAAGATTATGACCCGAGCCAAAAGTTGGACGTTTAACTGACTGAGCCACCCAGGTGTCCCTGCAGAGAGGTCTTAACATAGCTAGCGAACGGAGAGCTGGCCTGGGTCTCAGGAGTGTGTTCACAATCTCACCATAAGGCAGTTTGAGTTTGGCAAATCCACTGGTGGTCTGCTGACCTCTTACAGCTAAGAAGACCTCTCGCAGCTCAAAGCTACAGTGTGCTGTGTTCTGAGAGTTTGGAGCTGACCAGGCTGTCTCCATGCAAGGGACACAGGTGGACAGCACAGCCCTGGAGCCAGACAGGCCTTTGTTTGCATCCTGGCTCCGCCACTACCTTGTGATCTTGGCCAGATCACCCAACCTTCCTGAACCTCTGTTTGGTCATCTCTAACATGGGACAGTATAGATTGCACCCCCAAAGGATTGTGAGGATTAAGTGGGATAATAGATGTAAGTTACGCAGTAAATACTTAATACATGTTAGCACTGGTGACCCTTGCTGCTTATGGAATCGTCACCCTCTAGGATATCACATCCTGTGGGAGAGACAGGAAAAGCAGCTATTAGATTGTCTGGTAAACCAGGTAAACTTGGCAGCTACCATGGAGAGATGTGCTACTGCTTAGCAGGGGCCTAGGGCAGAGCCATTGGCTTGGGTTTTTACATTCTTTCACCCAGCAGATTTGTATTGAGTGCTTACTCTGTGCTAGGCGGAGTCTTTGAGTCACACTGATTACTTCCCTACCCTCTACCGAAAGTTCCCTGTCCCTTGAGGGAATTTGAGCTAAAATGTTAATTGCCACCTGGAGAAAGATTCCCTGAAGTCATTTTCACGTAAAACTCCAAGATGCAAAATGGCAGAGCCACACTTCATTTGACAGTTTATCTTGCATTGCTTTGTGCTATCCCTTCAACTATTTAATTTTATCTGATTTCCCCCTAATTTTTCTGGTCTCTTGTACATGAGAGATCTACGGTCCTTGAGAATGTACAGGCGACTGGCTGAGGGAGCAGGTGGTGATCCTTTTGTTCCCCAGAGTGCCCAGATGGTGTCCGTGCCTTCTCATGGTCTGGTTCTGTGGGGATTTGTTGATAAGATTTTGCTTTGATTTGGTTTTCCAACCCAGCACCGTGTCCAGATTTGATTACAGACCCTGGTTTCTCTGCAGTATTTCATTGCTCTGTCATTGGCCGTCTTAAAACTTAAGTCCCATTCTCCACATCCCCCAGCCCTTTGCTAGCTGTGAGGATGGTTGTACGATAGAACTTTCTCCCTGTCCACAGTGCATGGTCCAGAGTGGAGGCTAGCATACTTTCACTTATTGGACTGGTTGATGAAAGCCAGTTGGCCGCTGTCCTTATATACTTACGAACCAAGTAAGCCTTTCTCTAAGGTAGATTTCAGGTCAATTCTGTGTCTTTTTTGCTGTGTTCCTGAGCTTTTGGTGAGAACTGGGTGTTTTTTTTAAATACTCTGTTAATTTGAAACTAAGATGTTGCTCCAACTACTTTTGGACCATGAAAATGATGTTAATTTATTTGTCTCTGTATAAAGGCAGCACTCATTTCTGTTCAGCTTCTTTGGTACCCATGCTTTCTGTAAGTAGCATGTTTAACCTCACATAAAAAGTAGCTTATATTCAGCTAAGACAGCAGCTGGTTGAAAGGATAATTCAGAAGAAGAGTAAATGAGTGAGAAGGCAGCACGCCATTGCACTTGGCTCCATAGAGTTAACTGAGAGTTAATTGCAGCCCAGATTTCTTTCCAGCGAACCCCTGAGAAGCTTCGTATGTTTTGTTTTTTAAGTTCATTTATTTATTTTGAGAGAGAGAGAGTGAGAGAGCTAGCTGGGGAGGGGCATAGAGAGGGGGAAAGAGGGAGAATATCCGTACTGCCAGTACGGAGCCCAGTGCAGGGCTCCACCTCCCGAACCGTGAGCCGAAATCCCAAGTTGGACACTTAAGTCACTGCGCCAGCCAGGTGCTTATTTACCTTCTTGTGGGCATCTTGGTGGCTCTTTCATCCCTTGGTCCAGGGTGCAAGCTGCCCATGCTGTGGATGAGGCCGGAGCTCACGGGAGCACATCTCAAAACAGTGTTGTGACCCAGTAGCGTGCAATCTACTCTGGAGTGGTAAGTGGGCCATCACTAGCTCGCAAAATTTGGGCAGAAAGATGTCCAAGACAGTTGAAGAGGTACCGCTGGGGCCCGTACATGGTGATGTTTGCATTTTCCAGCAATACTTAGGGAGCATAAGTCTGCTCCGCCCCCATCAGAACTTGGAATGGGAGCAAATTCGTCCACATTCGTACTCCTTCCCCCAGTTTAGCTGAATTGCTGGATGCGCGGTCAGTTGGATGCAATTTGTTTTGCTCAAGAAAGGGAAAGCCTGCATTGATAATACAGTGATAGGACCCATGATTACAGTTTGGGTTTGTTAAATTGGCGATTAGATCTGTCTGGACAGGGAGGAGAGATGAAGTTAATGGTCTCTTGGAGATCCCTGGTTCCCAGGCAGGGACCTAGTGGGTCAGTTGGGCTTTTTAGGCACACTTGTCTGAAGAACGCTGTTTGGTTTTGAATCACGTTCCAAAGCTCTGAAGTGCTCCCTGATCTTAACTCTGTATGGAAATTTGCCTTCTTGGCAAATTTGCTTTCTTGGACAGCCACCTGGAGCCAAGGGCTTTAGGCATTGGCCTGGCCTGGGGGCTTCCTGTGGGCGGCTTGCTAACTACTACCGCAGACCCTGCCCTCAGACCTGGATAGCTTTCACTGTTTTCCACGGATTTTCTCAGAAAACAGTCAAACTGAAATTTGCTCTTGCTGGTATAGAACGATTATGCAAATCGCATCTGTGTGCTTAGGTTTGTAGAAATGTAGAAATGTAGTTTAGTGAAAAGGAAAAAGCACCTTTTTAGCCCACATACTTCCTAATTTGCACAATGATTTTGATGAAATTTGCATCTGAGGACCTCAGTTTCTCCATTAGATTTTGGATCCGAAGGTACTGAGGGAACAAAGTGAGAGAACTTTGTGCTTTCTCCTCCCCCGTGGATTTGAACTGTCCCAAGCTCTTTTTTGTGGTTTGTCTTGGTCCTGTATTCTCGGTGTGAAGGTGAGGAAGTCTGCAGTAGGCTTTGGTTTTTAGAGGTGTGTCTGGCCAAGCTTAATGCCCACTTTCCTGGAGAGTTTTGATGGATGTGGGGCATGACGTTTTCTGGATAGTGTTCACAGCATCACTGTGGGCTTTTTCCTGATTTCTTTAGGGGTGGGTTCATGGGCAGGTGGGAAAGATGGAATGTGCCCCTGAGAGGGTGGCATTATGATGTCGTGGGCTGAGAGCCATGAGCCCAGGGCTCAGGGAAGGCACCTAGAAATGCTGAGCAGATCCTGGGGGTGGGCCTCCATCTGGGTTTAAAGAAGGCTGGGCTTGGAGTCACCTCTGCCTACACTTGTTGGGGGGAAAAGCATTTGTTTTTGTGACCCAGGCTGGGTTGGCATCCAGTGGAGCTTTCTCTAGTAGATCTGGAGGTGGCCTTCTATGGAATGTGCTTGTGGCAGCTTAAGGAGGAAGGCAAGGCTGGGCGAGGCTATGGCTGGGATACAGGAGACCTGACCCGCTCCCCAAATCTGCCACTTAAATGGGACCCCGAGGGAACCAGCTAAACTGAGCTGTAAACACGTCTGTAAACTGGGTGTGGGGGCTGGGTGAGATTCCTGGAGGGAGCAGGGAGGATCTGTATGCCTAGGGGCTTCCTGCGGGGCAGGAACAGGAAGGGGGGAATCACTCAAACTGGAGAGTCTGGGAGTGAAACGAACTTCAGAGGCCAGTAGGGGATGGACTGGGGGAGGGGCCCTGCATGCCAGCGAAAGGTGTTTGCCTTTTATTATAGAGACTAGGGGGTCCTACAGCCACACGTGGTAGATGATGTCCATGTGTAGGGCCAGATTTTTGATGACATGACCTCCCTGGCCCCAAGTTCTCCAGCAGCATGGTTTGTAATCATAGCAGCCTGGGGGCTCAGTCGGGGGCTGTGCTCTCCTATCGTGAGAGCAGCCTGGAATGTAAGGGAGTTAAGTAACAAGTTCTAGTGACAACCTTGAATTCACTTTATTAAAGATAAATAAATTACATGCCGACTTTGGCCTTTAACTGTTATTAGTAACAAATTGCTCTCCACCCATATACTCAACCATTCATGACACCTTGGGGAAATCTGCTGTTGTGGCCTTTTCTCCGTCCCTCCCCTCCCCCCAAGTGTTTTTTAACGTACCACGAGTGTGTAGAAACTTCTGGGGAACAATTCATCAGCTGCTTTTTGGGTTCTGTCCATAGCCCATAACTGAAGTTGAGGCTCTGTCTGTTGACAGTCCTGGGTTTCAGAAGAGAGGTTTCGAGGTCCGTTAGGATCAGGCAATTGAGTGACTGGCCGGTTTGGACATTTTTCTGGTTATTGACAGGCCTTACTGTGGCTTCTCCCAGATGAATGGGGAATATATTTTCCTAAATCCAGCCATTGAGCCAAATGAGCCACACTGGGATAAACTCTGTTTGTTTACAAATTATGTAAGAGAAGTGCCCGGCCATTAAATTCTTCTGGGCCCGAATTCTTACCCCTCTTCAAAGTTGTAATCAAACTAAACAAACACTTTCCACAGGAACTAACTCCCTCCCGAGAAACAGGAGCAGATGCTCCTGGGAGGCCTTCAGCAACTTTGGAATGTTTAATGTAGAAATATGTAACCAAGGTGAAGTTGTTCCAGAAACCTTGCTTACTCTAGCCAGGACCAAAGCACTAGTCAGCTTTTTTATTTAGGGCAAGAGATGCAAAATGAACTGGGCCAGGGAGAATTTTCTCTAGAATGTTTAATTTTCTGTTTTCATCTTCCCCTGCCTCTCCTAGTTTTAGCCATTTGTGACCTTTATTCCTTTCTGCTTAAGTAACTTTTTTTTTTTTTTTTTTAAGGCTTGATCCTTATCTCTTAGCTGTGTGGGATTACATCTGAGGATCAAGGAGCGCTCCTCTTATCCAAAGCACTCAATTATTGCTCCTCTGTCTCTAGGAAAGATGTCAGGTGCAGAGCAAACACTCCAGGGGAGAGAGGCTGAGGCTGCTTTGCCTTTGTTGTGGTTCCAGTAACACAATTCTTTTGGGGATTGACAACTCTCTAGGCTCCCAGACACAGTTTTCCAGCTCTTGCTGCTTTGGGTCTTTACTGGGTGGCTTGATTTATTTTGGCCTAGGAATGTTATGAATTTTTAGGACCTTGGGCGCACTTGTATTAGAATAGAGGTACAGGGGTGCCTGGGTGGCTCAGTCGGCTAAGTGTCTGACTGGCTCAGGTCATGATCTCATGGTTTGTGGGTTCGAGACCTGCGTCAGGCTCTGTGCTGACAGCTAGCTCAGAGCCTGGAGCCTGCTTCAGATTCTGTGTCTCTCCCTCTCTCTCTGACCCTCCCCTGCTCACGCTGCCTCTCTCTCTCTCTCTCTCTCATAAATAAATAAAACATTGTAAAAAAATTTAGAATAGAGGTACATTATCTGAGGCCAAACTTAGATTTCTGTGGATTATGCCTCAAGATGCGCTTTTCTCAAGGTGTCTTCTGAAGAACTCCAGCCCTGCAGAATGCTTTGGAAAGAGTTCTATGGTGAGCTGACTTTGAGAATGCTCTTTCTCATCATTCCCTCTTGGAGAGTTAGATGGCACAGTAGTGAATTAATGGCTCTGAGAAATGCTGCTGATAAGGAGTCTAAATGAACTCCATTCAGCCTGGTGTTTCCAAATGTACTTGATCGCTGGACTCCTTTTCTCAAATAGCTGCTAGCTGGGGACATTCCACTCTAGTAGCTAGCTAATATTAAGTTGGTTAGGGACTGTGCATGTTCAGTTGGTGTCCCATTGGATTATGAGCATGGAAGGCTGAGTGTGTTAATTTATCACTTCCCACAGACCCCTGGGATATGGTCATCACCCCCATGGCCTGAATGCCTTTCACCTGTGGTAGGACTTATTTCTTCCATTTCAGTGACAGGTTTGTCTTCTCTGTACTTGTGTGAAGGGATGGGGAGCTGTATGGTATAATAGTATAAAAGAACCAAGAAACAGTGCTTCTTTTTGAGGAATTGAGTTTCTGCTGGGACGGGGAGATCCATGGCGTCGAGCAGAAGTACCCTCCAAGCGGGTGTGAACTAGAGCAAACCCCGCACCAGCCCCAAGCAGCGTGTCCCCTAGCGGTGGGGGAAGGCATGCCTTTGTTGTGATTTAGCAAGCTATGGGGACCTGGTGAGGAGTGGGAAGATAAGATAGAGGAGTGCCCTGGCAGTTGGGAAACCCTGAATGACTTTTCATTAGGCTTGCCCCTGTTTTTAACACATGTTGACAGACAACAATCTGTTCGACTCCCCCCAGGGTTGGACAAAATGCATGTTTAAGCCTCTGGAAGAGCCCTGTCTGGCTGATTTGCCAGCTGCGTCGGTATCCTGGGTTTGGGAATAGCTGTTCTCCCCAACTCTGAGTCAGGCTGTGGGTTTGGCTGCTGGGTTTGGGGGGGCCTTCTGCCTTGGAGGTGCTGGGCTGAGTTGAATGGTTGTGCATTTTTCAGGTTTGTCTACCTTGGTTAATGCACAAAAGATTAAATATGCTCTGCAGGCTCTAGTTGCCTGTAGCAAGAATGTGACTTGAGCAGGGCTGAGATAGTACCCCTGTGAGGTACCTTATAAGGGGAGATGCCGAGATGAGGGCCTTAAATTCTTTTTCAACTGTGTGTCATATTTCATAGTGTTGACTTAGGACTTTCTTTTTCTTTTTCTTTTCTTTCCTTTTTTTTTTTAAACTTTTTAAATTGGGGGTGACCTACCTGACGGATATTGTCAGCAGCTAAGCCCTCCTGAGCCTGGGGCATCCAGCGTTTTGCCTCAGTAGCTTTTGATGAGACCCCAGGCTCTGCTGTTGCATTAAGGGTGGGGCTCAACCTTCCCTCAGCCCAGTCCCTCCCACCCCCGCTTCTTTTGCAGGGTGCTGATTGTCCGAAACTTCTTCCTTGCGCTGAACCAGACATGCTCCTTGGTTCCGGTTCTGCCTTCTAGACCGTATTAGTGTCCTAGGGCCGCCCGAACAGAGGACCACAGACTGGCTGGATTAAACAACAGAAATTTATTTTACACAGTTCTGGAGGCTACAGGTCCGAGATCAAGGTATCAGCAGAGTTGGTTTCTTCTGAGGCCTCTCTCTTTGGCTTGTAGATGGCCATCTCCGTGTGTCTTCATGTGGTCTTCCCTTTGTAACTGTCTGTGTTCAGATTGTCTCTTATAAGGACACATGTCATATTGGATTAGAGCCCATCCTAATGACCTCGTTTAACTTAATCACCTCTAAAAAGACTCTATCTCCAAATAGTGACACTCTGAGGTCCTGGGAGCTAGGACTTCAACATATGAATTTTGGGGTGATATATCTCAGTCCCTAACATAGAGCTACATTAAGACATGATGGCCCTTCAGATCTTTGAAGGTGGTTATCCTCTGTCACCCTCATCCACCAGGAAAAACCAATACAATTTGTTTTCTCCTTGCCGAGTACCCTTAGTTCTTTCTGTTCATCATCATATGTGATGGTTTTGGGGTCCCTTGTCATCCTGGAGTCTTCTGGACTCGCTTCAGTTAAAGACAGACAAAGTAGAGTATCTGGACTGCTTGCAGTATTCCCAGATAGAATTCATTCTAGCAACTGGTTTTGATGATTTTCTGAAATATTTAAAAGGCTTAAAATAGGCCTGTAAAGTTTTAGTAGCAACTTTAATAAATTTGTCTTTAATTGTGACCATTGACACATGCACATGGGCACATGTACATGAACATGAACATGCACATGCACCCCGCCCACCCCCCGGGAAGGCAGCCCTAACCATAAGTCTTTTTGACTCAGGCATTTCAGTTTAGAATCAAGTGCCCAGGGTCTAAATTTATTTACCACTCTTTGCCCTTCCTCATACTTCCCCCAGTTTTAGGAAAGCCAGCAGGGATAGTTATTTCAAAAGAACAAATGAATGTAGAGATGTATTTATTCTTTTGAAGTGTAATTACCGTCTGGAGAGTCTAGAAGTAATTCAGTCACTTGAATATAATTCCTTTTAGGTACTCTTTATGTCAAGCTGTAGTGTAATTAGATTTAAAATTATAAGGCACCCTCTTCACTTTTGGAAATTGTTTTCCGTTTTATTGTGTCCATCTCCTCTGCTAGAAATTGTTGAAAAGGCTTATCTGTTTTGTTCTTTGTATTTTCAGCACTTAGGAGAGCAAAGTTATAAAAAAAAAAAAGTTTGTTGAATGAGTAAATGAATCCTCTAAGTCATCTTGTGCTTAATCAGGAAGGTCCTGTTGTGTCTCAGAGACACAAATGTGGCAGAAACGACAGCCTGGGGTTTGAGGGGTGACTCTGGCCACTTTTCCCTTTTGCTGCTGAATTATGGAACTTCCCATGAAGAGACCCTCAGTGCTGTTCACTTTTCTGCTAAATTGTAGTATGTAAATCCTGACTGATAGCTTTGACAGACTTTCTTCTCTCCAGATAGCATGTGACACTCTTGGAGTTTCGAAGATGGTTTGACCGCACCAGCCAGGATTTCCAGATCATAGCCCTGAGATGGCCAGAGCCCTGGCCCCACACAGCTGTTAGGTTCCTCTGTTCTGGAGACCCAACAACATTGAAAACACCAACTATTTATAGCATACTTTTCAGTGTCCGTAAATTTTAAGATGCTCTTGCCAGTGGGACTGGGCAAACACCCTCCTGCCTGCCACCCTCTCCTTGCCCCAAAGCTTGTAGCCACGTGATAGGAGCTGAGCCCCACCTGAGTGTTTCTGGGACCCGCCTGAGGCCTGCTGGGATGCCGCAGGGTTTCTAGTAGACTCCGTGGAGGTTTCTGATAGAGTCCTTTGAGGTGGAGTGGCTGGGGATTAAAACAAAAACCCCGAAGACACCAAGGTGTCTGATCTGCCCGTGCTGATCTGCCAGCCTCTAGGTGGCTGTGCTTTCGTTGGTCTGTGCAGGGACATTGGTTAAGTTAAATCACTGGTAAGCTTGGGAGTGTCCTGTGCAACGTCCATTTATCTTACCTGAAAGGATCCCTCAGATTTCAACAAGGTAGTTGAAGACTGTTGAATCCGAATTTGGGATATGATTAATCTCAGTAGAGTGAAGACTTGTAGGGGTGTGTAGAAGCTCATAAAAAGCCCTGATAGAGTCTTGGGTCTTCATTCTCTCAGCTGCCCCTTGGAGAAGACTTCCTTGTCTGCCTTGCAGGGTGCATGGGAGTGGAGCCCCCTCCTCAGGGTGCTGTTTAGAAAGGGCTCTGTTGCTCGAATGCTCCCCCTCAGCTGCTCAGCCTGAAGTAGTTGGACTTTTGGGGACAGGTTTTGTTGTGCTAGCCTTTGGGCCCTTCAGTTCCTTGCTTGGTTCAGGGAGGGACCGGCGAGAAAGAGGCCTGTTCTGTTAGCTGGAGTTTCCATTGAAGTGCTAACTGCTGGATCCTTTGAACCTCCAGCCTGGGAGGGTATTTATAACTAGCTGTTTGCGTGCGTAGAGGAACTGAGGCCCTGCCTTTCTGTAGTGGTCGAAGAGCCGTGCCCTTGGTGTGGGCTGAAAGGGCAGGCCTGGCTGAGTGTGGGGACTCACGCTCAGGTCCCCACGACCTTGTTCTCCTCCCCCCGCCCCCGTGAGGCCAGCGGCCCTTTCAGGGTTAACGTCTCTGCTTTGGAAGCAGCTGGCCAGTTTACACTCCTCCCTGGGCTGTACAAAAATACTTCCTTTGAAGTGTTGGGAGAAGCGGTGAAGGGTAAAACCTGGTGAAGAAGGAAACCTGGAGTGGGGCTCTAATGTGCTGCTTTTGTGCTCTGGGACCAGGTCCCCCTCCCCCCCAGCCTTCTCTGTAACCCACTGGGCTAGTTAGTCCTCCTCACACATTTCACAGCGTCCAGCCTGCCTCGCAGCTGGCTTTCTCCGCATATGTGTATGTGTCTGTGCTTCAAGTCGCCACGAAAGGAGCATTTCTCAGCGAGGGAGAGTTAGAATGCAGCAGCCCAGCCTGGCAGCAGGAACCCCTCTGACCACGCCGTTCCCTGGGGCTGCTCCGGTGGGGTGGTATCCCGGAACCATGAAGCTGAAGTGTTTGTACTTGGTCCTAAGGCGGCCAGCCCTGCTTCTTGCCCCCTGCTGGCCTCGGAAAGCTGCCACCATCCCATCTCTGATTCCAGATTGGAGCTCAGCAGCCCAGAGGACCACTGGGCTTTCCAGTCGGGAGTTCTGAGTCCTGACACTCCGGACTTGCCTGGACCCAGCGTGATGCTCTGGCTTCTTTTAACCTTGGTCCCCTGGTAAAGCGGGACTGGCTGTTCCTGCCACAACTTTGTTGTGAGGATCGGTGGAAATAAAGGGTTGGGGGCACCTCGACAGAGGGCAAGACACTTCTCTCACGTTGGGCTTGCTGTTGAGCAGAAAAGGCATTTGGGATAAAGGGGCCAAGGAGAAGAATGCCAGAGCAGAAATGAGATGGAACAAAGCTTGAATGTCTTCTTAATCCTGGAGTATTTGCAGCCGAGGAGGGGTCGGGGTGAGATGGGAGGAGAGGCAGCTGTTATATTCTGGAGAAGAATGCCAACCTGTTTCTCCCCACAGATGGGGCCACACAAGTTCTTTCTGAACTGAGTTTTGTAGGCCCTCCTTGCTCGGGAAATGCCCTTATCATCTGGGTTTCTTAACATCTTATTACACGACTCCCTAGCTCTCTGAGCCCAGGAGAGTGAGGGCCACAGATTTAAAATATCCCATGATTGGGGCACCTGGGTGGGTGGCTCAGTCTGTTAAGCGTCCGACTCTTGACTTAGGCTTATTAGGTCATGATCTCACAGTTTGTAAGATCGAGCCTCTCGTCGGGCTCTGTGCTAACAGTGAGGAGCCTGCTTGGGATTCTCTCTCTCCCTCTCTTCCTGCCCCTCCCCTACTCGTTCTCTCTCTTTCTCTCTCAAAAATAAAAGTAAACTTTATTAAAAAAATCACATGGTTAAGATTTATTGCTGACTTGTGCCAGGCATTACATTAAGCACCCAACATGAGTGATCTCATTTATTCCTCATGACAGCCCTGTGCTGTTACCTGCCATTGTCTCCATTTTATACTGAGGAAACTGAAGCTTGAAGAAGTGAAGTGACTTACCCAAGGTCTCACTACTTGCTGATACTTGCTGTGTGGAAACACAGACCCAGTCAAGCAGATTTTAGACCCTTTACCCTTCAGAGCTGTACGTTACAGTAAGTGATGGAGGATGACATTTAATTCTGTACTTCAAACCTGGTAAGAAACTGTTTGTAGGGCAAGAAGTGGAACACTGGCCACTGTTCCTTCTGACAGTATGTTCCTGAGTTGACTCTTGCTGATCAATTATATTTGAATAAACATAAATCCTTTTTGCCTTTTGGACCAGGGACTTCCCTAATTTTGCATTCTCTATGCTGACTTTATAACATAAATGCTCTTTCCCTCTCATTGGAAGGGCGGGAGGATGGCTGCAGAGCTCTGTAACTGTGGCTGTCTCACAGCTGAGGATCTTGGTGTTGGGGATTGATGAGAATCGATGGGTAGCCTGCACCTCTAGGAATCCTTAGTTGTAGGCTTTAGTCTTTCCCCAGGCTGGATCCAGACATGGCACTTACTTCAAGGGACTTGACATCCCATCCTTGACCTTCCTCAGCTGGGGAGGGGGAGGGAGAGAGCTGGGAAAGCCTTTGTGATTTGCCCCCAGTTGCACATGGGGCCAGACCCAGGGCCAGGCTGGCAGTCCACTGGCCACATGCCTCTCCTTTTCACCTGAATTTAAAACGGGAGGGTAGATGAAAGGGATAGAAATGACAAGTCAGAGGAGGAGGAGGGTTCTCATTTGCAAACAGTTTCTTTTGATCTTCACCCCTTTGTTTAAAACACACACACACACACACCAAAAAACCCACAACTGGTAGCCTGAGCACATGGTTTGCTCTAGCTCATCAAGGGACAGCCATTCCTCTTTCAGCAGGAAGCCCCCCAGCCCCACCCCAGTGATCTGGCCCACTTAGGGCCCCACACCCTCTCATCCATGTTGCTGCTCGGGTGCCAGATGTCACACTCCTCTTCACAAATCCTTAGGAACTTTTTTTTTTTTAAGTCTTCATAGGATGGAGTCTAAACCCTGTATGTGTGTATTCATTTATAATATCTTTATTTCTTATACTCTAGTATTCTACAGCCTTTGGCATTTTGCTCCCAGTCTGTCTTTGCAGTTTGGTGTCCTACTTCTAATCACATGGCTCCTTCAAACAGGCTTGGCCTTTATTTGCTTCTTTGCCTACATTCTGCCCATGTTTCAAGGCTGCTGCCTCCAGGAAGCCCTCCTGGTCTGATGCAGTGCATAATCATCTCTGCTGCCTCTGAACTTGAAGCAGCCTGGTCTGGTCATTCCCTTGGTTCTCATAATATGGTGGGGGTTTTTTTGTTTTTGTTTTTTTTTGTCGTTTAATTTTTTCATGTGTCTGTCTCCTCACTAGATTGTGAGCCTATTGAGGTCAGAGGCATGCCTTCTGACCTGCTTTTTGTATCCCATCAGCACTGCGTAGGGCCTGAGTTGGATGCTATATAAAGGATCTGGGACTGAAATCCTGCCATTTTTCTGTTAGTTGGAACGAAACATTTGTAAATGAGTTTCCAAAATAAAATGATTAATAGATTTTTATAGAGTTTGTGTTATTTCTGAATTAATGTAATTTTAAATCAGGAGTTAAATGAACCAGGGAGTTTTTGTACTTAAAAAAAAAATTTAATGTTTGTTTATTTTTGAGAGAGAGAAAGAAACAGAGAGAGAGAGAGAGAGACAGTGAACAGGGGAGGGGCAAAGAGAGAGGGAGACAGAACCAGAAGCAGGCTCCAGGCTCTGAGCTATCAGCACAGAGCCTGACACAGGGCTCGGACTCACAAACCGTGAGACCGTGACCTGAGCCAAAGTCAGATGATTAACCGACTGAGCCACCCAGGTGCTCCATTTTTTTTTTTTTTTTAATGTGTATTTATTTTTGAGAGACAATTTTTTTTTAATATTTTTATTTCTAGGAGAGAGACAGCATGAGCAGGAGAGAGTCAGAGAGAGGGAGACACAGACTCTGAAACAGGCTCCAGGCTCTGAGCTGGCTGTCAGCACAGAGCCCGACGCGGGGCTCGAACCCACGAACTGCGAGATCATGACCTAAGCAAAAGTCAGACGCTTAACTGACTAAGCCACCCAGGCACCCTGAGAATTTTTTTTTTTAAAGTATGTGTGATCTTACTGGAAAAGTCTATAGTGAGGACTTCTGACCTAGACCCCCTTCAAGATGAAAGCTAACAAATACATGCATTTTAAACCTACTGTTGTTGATATTTTGTTCTCTAGTTAGCTGTCCTTTATTTTCAAGTTTTTATTTTAGTATTTTTAAAACTTGTCCCAACACATGTCTTGTATCTCTCCTCACACTGTTACAACTGTGTTCTTCTTTTAAAAACATCTCTCATCTTTTGAGCTATTCTAGTAATATATTTTGTTTCCTGGTCTTCGATGGTTTGTGGTCTTACCCTCAACTATGAGGGGTTCAGGTAGGTTGATGGTCTTCACTGGAATTTTCTGTTTGACCCCTCCACCCTCCCAAAGGTGGGTCCACCTGCAGGAAAGGATTTATTTTGCCCTCTCCACCCCCCTCCTAGCCCTTTCCTCTGCCTTCTGGCCTTGAACACACCTAACAGTCCTGGACCATGTCTCTTTCCCAGTTAACTCTTTTGTGCCCAGTCTGCATGTGACTTGTTTAGCTGCCCTTTGGGTGGAATCATGTTTGTGACCCCATATACTGTTTCCTCCTTGGCTTTTTTTTTCCTTTCCCATTTCTTACTCCCCAGTTAACTGTGTGGCAGCAAGAGGTGGTGACATCACAAGGTCGTCGTTAGTAGCTTTCTGTTTTTAAAATATGGGGATGGGCAACTTACCCAAGGCTTTGAGGCCAGTAGGGAGCAAAATTTGCCTTGTGAAGTGGCGCAGGGGTGTGCCATACCCTGATATGGCCCCACACGGTGGCACTGGGAGTCCAGCAGCCGGTCATGTGCCTGTAGCTCTCTGAGAAATGAGTTGTCCAAATGGAACAACCTGGAATGCTTACCCTAGCAGCCATTTCTAATCTGATTTCTAAGAGTAACAGATTTTGAGGGTGGGTTTGCTATTTCCTCCAGGTTTTGCTGTGTTTGTATTTTTCTGGAGAGATGGACTCTATAATATTCATCTATCACTTAACAGGCCCCGGAATGGGTAAAGAGTCCCTGATAGGGCTAAAGCTTGATGCCCCAGCCCTCGCAGGGATTGCACCGAGAAGCTGGCTCTGTGGGCCACATGCTGTCCTGGTAGCTGTGGTGACTCCCTCAGGGGCACAGTAGGAAAGTGAATGTGACCTACCTTCACCTGGTCCAGTGCCATACTGCTTTTTTCCCTTCATAAATGAAAAATCTATGAGGAATAGCCTTTAAAAATAGCAGAGGTTTAGTTTCAAGTTCTTACAGAAAATGTTACATGTGTTCACAAGTAGACAGAACCACTCCACACTGTACCCCTGTAATCACTGTCCCCCGGTCTCCATCACTCACTTTACCCCCACCGTCTTGTTTCATCTGCACCTTCCCCCCACCGTGTTGTTTTGAAGCAGAAGCACCCATATAATTTTTTTCCTGTGAATATTTCACTATCTCTAGGAGACAGATTCATTTTCAAAATCTAAATTCCAAGGCTGTTTCCACAGAGGTTAATGTTAAGTTGGTGGTGTCCCCTCCAAAGGGACAGCGCCCCTCCCTCCCCTGCCCCCACCTAAGGGATCTACTATGAACTTGGGTGCCCCAGCACTGGTAGCTGGGTCTGAGGCTTGGGTCCGGGTCGAGCCGGAGCTGGTGGGCGACCGAACGGGCTCCCGCTGGGCGATCCAGTCCAGTCGTGGATGGTGGATTCCGCGTGGGCGCTGCGATGGTTTCGGCTTTGCCCGGGGCGGGAACCGCAGGATCAAAGGGCGCCGCGCACCCGGCGCTTCAAAGCCGCGGAGCCGCCCGGATTGATGCAGGCAATGAGAGCGCTCTGCTGATGTAATCGTAGCTTGTGAGACAGGTTCTTTTTTTTTTTTTTTTTTTTAATTTAAACAAAGACACCCCTGTTTGTTTAGAGAGGTGAAGCTTGCGCGGCCGAGGGCACATGGCATCGGGAGGGTTCCACTCTGGGCTGATGGGTCCCCGTAGGGCAGGAATGGTGCAAGTAGCTGGTGTTTTCCTAGACGGCCTTGCAGAGTTTTCCGTGAAAGACAAACTGCTTCTGTTAAGAGCAGCTGGGTTTTCTTAGGGTGGTGGGGTTTGTTGAGGATTTTTAAAGCGTCCTCTGGCGGGCAGTGGGGCTTTGGGGCACACCCAGGTGAACCAGGTGAGGGGGTGAACCGTGAGTAGACCGGCCAAAGAGCAGGCAAGGAGCCTGTGTGCTGCCTCTGTCATTCTTGACTCTGACTCTAAAAAGGAAGGTCAGCTGTCCCTTCCCCAGTGGGTGTGAATTGCTTGCCTGGGGCTGGGGAGTAGGGCCATCTGACGGGGCTGGGAGAGTGGCTCCCCAAGAATAGAGCCGAATGCTACCCCTAGCTTAAGATTCTTGCAGCTTTTATAAAAATCATAGATGGGGGCGCCTGGGTGGCTTAGTCTGTTAAGAGTCCGACTTTCGCTTAGGTCATGATCTCCCGGTTCGTGGGTTCAAGCCCCGCGTCAGGCTCTGTGCTGACAGCCAGCTCAGAGCCTGGAGCCTGTTTCGGTCTGTGATTCCCTCTCTCTCTGACCCTCCCCTGCTCACACTGTCTCTCTCTCTCCCTCCTAGAAATAAATAAAAACATTAAAAAAAATTTTTAAAAATCATAGACATAGGGGGCTGGCTGGCTTGGAGCAGAGCATGTGGTCTCAGGGTTGTGAGTTCGAATCCCCACATGGGGTGTAGAGATTACTTGGAAAAAACATCACAGACAAATGGAACATCCAGAAGATCAGCCAACTTAAGCTGCTGCCCGTGCCGTTAGTAGTTGTTCCAGTGTATAGCATTGGTGAAACCCTGTGCCATATATACCTCCGTGAGGAAAATCACAGCCACATTCCATTTTCTTGCTTGGTGAGAACTACAGACAGACACCTACAGACAGTGCAGCCCTCCACGAGCCGACTTGTTAGCCCCACACCAGAGTTCAGGATCAGTGGGGTCTGGGACACTTGGAGTTCACCTTGGCATCCTACAGCTGTCCCAACCAAACCCAACATGTGTACAACCAGTTTTTTCTTATTTCCCCCCAAATCTGTTTCTCTTGGGTTCTTGTCTGTTACTCAGGCTAAAAGCCCAGGGTCATTCTGAACCTTCTAGCCTGGCCTCCTGAGGCCTCTGTCCATGCTTGGTGAATTGTCTGCAAGCTCTGTGAGGGCAAGGCTGGGTGATTTTTTTCTCCCCCTCTTTTTTTCCCCTAAATTTGTTAATGTTTATTTATTTTTGAGAGAGAGACAAAGCACAAGCAGGGGAGGAACAGAGAGAGAGGGAGACACAGAATCTGAATTAGGCTCCCAGCTCCAAGCTGTCAGCACAAATCCCAACACAGGGCTTGAACTCACGGATTGTGAGATCATGACCTGAGCTGAAGTTGGACGCTTAACTGATTGAGCCATCTATGCGCCCCCTTTACCCTCCTTGAAAAAAAAATTACATGTTTGATTTCCCTCATCTTCTATAAAACACTTTTGCCCATATTTTATTTTTATTTTAACGTTTATTTATTTATTTTGAGAGAAAGAGAATAAGTGGGGGAGAGACAGAGAGAGAGAGGGAGAGAGTTCCAATCAGGTTCCACGATATCAGCGCAGAGCCCACTGTGGGGCTTGGTCTTATAAACAGTGAGGTCATGACCAGAGCCTAAATCAAGAGTTGGACACTTAACTGACTGAGCCACCCAGGCACCCCTTATTTATTTTTAAGTATATTTATTTATTTTGAGAGAGAGAGAGAGAGAGAGCGAGTGAGCATGCTTGCAAGAGCAGGGGAGGGGCAGAGAGAGAGGGAGAGAGAATCTCAGGCAGGCCCCATGTTGTCAGCACAGAGCCTGATGTGGGGCTCTCGTGAACTGTGAGATCATGACCTGAACCGAAATTGAGAGAGACATTTAAGTGACTGAGCCCCCCAGGTGCCCCGTGCCCATATGTTATTAAGAAAAGTTTCAGACATACGGGAAAAGTGAAAGGATTTTCCAGTGAGCACCTATATTCTACCATTAATATTTTATGGTACTTGCTGTGTCACATATCCATCTGTGCAGGTGGCTGATGTGTCTTTAATTTTTAAGACCGCGAGCACATGTATATCCTACACATGGTAAGTGCTCCAGATGTTTTAACGGGTGTGATAGAGGTTTTAGAGATTCCCTTTTTATTCCATTTCTATCACTTTGAGAAGCGGCTCGCTCACAGGCTCCCTCGTGAGCTCTCTCTTTTGGGACAGCCCCTGGGAACTTGGCTGCTTCAGTCAGGCACTCAGGGAGAACTCGGGCTCGCAATGGCTGGTGGGCCAGACTTTGCTTTAGAGACCCTGTTGTGTTTAAATGACTTCCTCCCTCACAGTTCCTGGAGCTGAGCCCATTGCCCTTCCTTCATCTTGTCCCTCCTTTGCCTCTTGACAGCGTGACCTTCTGGCCGCAGTGAACACGGGCCCATTTTGTTCAGAAGCTGTAGGTTTTTGTACAATAAGAGGGCTACAGTAGAGTATGCAGTTAGCCAGCCAACTGGACAACTGGAACTTCTGGTGTGCCTTAAACAAACTGGTTTGGAAATGTCTACTTTGAACCAACCCCCCCCCCGACTGAATAAAACAAGTCATATTTCTTGAAATACCCATATCAACATGTGATTTGGGGGGAGATTTCACTGGAATTGGCAGTCAGCTTATCCTCTGACCCTTTCATAGACAGCCTTTAAGCTCTCATTTGCACATCTGCTCAGAGGATCTCAGAAGCCTAGAATATTTGGACTTGTATATAAAACAAATAGGTTTTGTGAAGTTGAGATTGAACCACAAATTTTTGCACTTAGACTGACTTCCCACGATCTCTTCTTTTGGTTTGCTTTGCTTTGTATCCCCTCCGTAAGTTTATGTGCTTGTACCCTGAAATCAAGAGTGGCATGCTCTACTGAGCTAGGCGGGTGCCCTTGTGTGTAAAGTCTTTTTAGAGTAGAAGCACTTTCTTCATTGTTGTGAACAGAAAATGGACAAGGCTTACCAGCTTACCTGGCTTCTCTCTCTCTCTCTTTTAAGTTTATTTTTTTGAGACATATATATAGAGAGAGCATGTGCATGAGAGCAGTGGAGGGGCAGAAAGAGAGAGGGAAAGAGACAATTCCAAGCAGGGTCCCCTCTGTCAGCATGGAGCCTGACACGGGACTCAATCTCATGACCGTGAGATCATGACCTGAGCCAAAATCAAGAGTTGGACACTTAACCAACTGAACCACCCAGGTGCCCCAAGTTTACTTGCTTCTTATCTGATTCTTTCTCTTCATTGAGTGGGTAAGCTCTTCCTTCCTCAGGTGGCAGTCATATTTTAGTTCCAGCCTGTGGCTTCCCTGCTTAAGGGGTTTGGGCTCAGATAGGTTTCTGTGTTTGTGTGTGTGTGTGCGCGCGCGCGTGCGCACATGTGTATTTGGAAGAATGGCATTGTCTTTGCAGTGCTCCCGTGACCTCCAGGGTGCCAAGAGGTCTGGGATGTGATTTGTGTAGTGGTCCTGATGACTGTGCCTTTTTCACTGCTGTCTTACCTGCTTTCGCTCTCGCTGTAGAAGGCAGCTACGTAACCTTTTAACAATGAAGCTAACACCACCATCTCCCAATTTGATTCTGTTGAGAGACTTTTTTTTTGTATAGTCTAGCTTTATGACCATGAAAGTTGATTGGTGTCTCCCTACTCCCTTATCTTGGTCTGTATTTTGTTTCTGCAAGTCTTTTATTTTGAGGTTTTTAAGCCCATAGAAAAGTTGAATGAATAGGTCAGTGTGTGGCAATATGTTAACAATTGCTCAATTTGTACTTTCTCACAGATCGTGTGTGTGTGTGTGTGTGTGTGTGTGTGTGTCTATTTCTCTATCTTGTCTGACAGTTTTAAAGTTGCCAGTATCATGGCGTTTTATTCCTCAGTACACTAGCATACATCTGCTGAGACTAAAGACATGCTCTAGACCACTGTACTATCATCATACCTATGAAATTGACACATTTAAATTTCATATTTTAATGATTTCAGAAATGCCATTTATAGCTCGCTTTTAAAAATCCAGGATCTATTCAAGATTCTTCCATAGTATTAATTTTTTAAAGTAGTTATGTTGTGGGGCACCTGGGTGGCTCATTCAGTTAAGCGTCCAATTCTTGATTTCAGCTCAGGTTGTGAGATCAAACCTTACATCGGGCTCTGCACTGGGTATGGAGCCTGCTTCGGACTCTCTATCTCTCCCTCTCCCTCTTCCTCCCTCCCTCCCCCTTCTGCCCCTCTTCCCTGCTTGCATTCTCTGTCTCTTGCTCTCAAAAATAAATAAATAAATAGAAACATAAAAAAATAAAGTAGTTAATGTGTATATGCACATTGTGTGATGCTTAACCAGAAGCAAAATAAAAGGAAAGGCTTCTCCCACAGTCCTCTTCCTGTGACAAACCAAACCAGTGTCACTTTTCTATCTCTTCTGATGTTCTTTAAAAATGAAGCTTTGGACAGATTTTTTAGCTCATTTTTATAACCATCCTTGAGCTAATTGGAGGTATCATGGAATGTAAAAGGAAAAAAAGAAAAGAAAAGTGACCCAAACCGTTGTGCTGTTTCACCACACAAGCAAAAATTGTGGTCTTTGAAAATTTTTGCTGAGAGATTTGGAGTTTTATTAAGAATACCAGGAATCCAGTGGCCTTTGAATAATGCTTGAATCAGGAGGGAAGAAATCAGCTCTTCCTTTTGTGTGTTGAAAACCCATTTTTTTTGACAACAGAATGGCCTCTATAGGTTTTGAGACTCCTTTTTCCTGGGTAGTATCTCCATCTTGGCCCTCATGACATCTGCAGCGAGATAATTCATTGTGGTGGGGGGCTGTCCTGTGCATTGGGTGGGGGGATAAAGCAGCTTCGTTGGCCCCTACCCATAAAATGCCAGTAACAAGCTTTTCTCCTGGTTATGACAACAAGGAATGTCTCCGGACGTTACCAAATGTTCCCTGGTTGAATGAGGTGGGGGAGGCCCAGAATTGTCCTTAGTTAAGGACCATTGCTCTAGAAACTCTTTAGGGTTAATTATGGAGGTTGATTGTGCTACTGATGAATTTCGGTAGAAGAATGTTTTCTGTTATGATGAGAATTCAATTATTTCAAGCCGTGTCCCAGTTTGAGAACTCAGAAATTTCTAGGTGTTAGTGGCCAAGGAATTGAAATCAATTGGCAGATGACAACGGAGTGTGTGCGCCTTTCATGATTTTCACACTCTGGTGGGAGCCTTGTCATCTGATACTGTTGGGACCTGTAGGCGGTTGGGTAATTGAAAACAAGGTCAGTTAAGTTGAAGCAGGGAATGATTAGAAACGAGAGATAGTTTAAAATTATGTTTTAATTACAGCCTGTAAGTGGACATTCAAGCCCAGGCCTTTGTGAATTGGACCACTCATTTGTGTTCATTAGAGTCTTACTTTAGCAGTACTCTTGGTCTATCACTTAACATTTATAGTTTTTATTTTTAAGCGATGTGAAAACGTACATTTGTAAAGCTATCAGAAGAGTTCTAGAATTTTTTTTCTGTCTGGTCTTCAAAAGTTGCACTTAATTCTCAGCTATTAAATAAAAAATTTTTAAATGTTGATTTACTTTTGAGAGAGAGAGAAGAGACCATGAGTGGGGGAGGGGCAGAGAGAGCGGGAGACACAGAATCCAAAGTGGGCTCCAGGCTCTGAGCTGTCAGCACAGAGCCCTACGTGGGGCTCAAACCTACGGACTGTGAGATCATGACCTGAGCCCAAATCGGACACTTAACTGACTGAGCCGCCCAGGCGCCCCAGTTCTCAGCCATTTTTTAAGTTATTTGCCTTCCTTTATTCTTTCTTTCCAAAGTATTTGACTTAGTTTTCCTGGGCTAAAACTCTGTTTTTTGCATCATTTAAAGTTTAGTTCCATCACATGCTTAGAGAAGATAGAGTTGGCGCAAACAGATCTACAAACACGTAGAGCCTAGTTGGTAGGAGCAGTGGCATGTGGAGGTCCCAGAGAGTGGTTTCCTGGCCAGGAGTCTGCATTGGAAGCAGGCACAAGTTAATGGTTAGGGGGGCAGTTCTGTTAATAGCCCCTACTTTATTCTGAAGTGCGTGCAGAGGTTCCCAGAGGAAGGTGGTATGCTTGCTAAGTGTGTGCCGTTTTAGGAGCTGGAAGATCTGGGGGCAGACTCTTGAGTGGCCCCAAACCTCGGGTGGCTGATTTGTCAAGTGGAAAATGATAGTAGTGCTTCTCTTAACTACCGGGCAGGTTATCCTGAAGGTCACACAGCAGTCACATAACAGGACATGCCTATGTAAATGTTCCGCGGGACACTGGTATGTTACTCATGAGCCAGCTATTGCTGAGCCCGAGAACAGATCTGCTCTTCTAAGGATGTGTTGGCTGTCTCTTGCTCTTTGATCATTGAGCACTTGAACCTCACCATGAGGGCTTTCAGTCAGATCAGGAAATGGAGGAGACTTTGCTTAGTACAAATTCATACCCATTCCTGTGGAAACAGCTTTGGGATTCTGCCATGCTGATGGCAAGGGCATATGGCCTGACTGGGTCTTTGGCATAGGTCTTGCTTGAATGGAGATTACTGGCTTCTCAGTGATGAACCCAGACAGCAGGCCAGGCAGGAGGGTGGGAGGACCAGGGGCCTGGCCGAAGTATCAGAGGCAGCCGGAGTTCTCAGCACAGTGCCTTTACCCCTGCCTCTTTTTTTTTTTTTTAAATATATTTATTTACTTTGGAGAGAAAGAGAGTGTGAGTGGGGGAGGGGCAGAGAAAGAGAGGGAGACACAGAATCTTAAGCAGGGCCCCAGGTTTTGAGCTGTCAGCACAGAGCCCAACGCAGGGCTTTGAACTCAGAGTGCGAGATCATGACCCAAGCTGAAGTTGGACGCTCAACCAGCTGAGCCACCCAGGCGCCCCCCCTTTACCCCTGCTTTGACATGTCTGCAAAGAAAGCAACCCCCTCGAGGGAAAGAAGCAATCATTGCAGTGCCTCATTTTAGTGTCTTCTGGGAAGTAAGGTATTTTATTTACTTTTGCCAGGATGCCTCTTTCTTTCTTTCATCAGCAGGGTGAGCAGTGTTGGAGCTGTCTGCCAGGGTCTCATGCCGTTCAATGGTTAGATACATCCTGCACTGATGCTCTTAGCTTGAAGGCCTTTTTGTCATGGACTGTTGTGATTTAGTGAAGCTGGGTTTATGTACAACGGAGTTGATCCAATTCCTTCTCCCCCTGTTCCCTGTCCTGCCAAAGGAAGCCAGAATTGGCTCAGTAGATGAAATGTTACTTTGTGAGTCCTTGTGTAACCCCAAGAAGAGGGAAATGGTGTAGCAGTTTGCATGGGGGCACCCTGGGAGTACTGCACAAAATCTGCCCTTAGGCCAGCATTGCTGTTTTGACGTAGGGATTGACAGGAGGGAAATAATCAAGGAGGTCACCACTGTTTTGTTAGGGAACCCCATCCATCCATCCATCCATCTATCCATCCTTCCATCCATCCATCCATCCATCCATCCATCCATCCATCCATCCATCCATGCCCGGCTCTAAGCACGAGGGATACCATAGTGAAAAAGAAAAAAATCCTTGCCCTCATGGAGCCCACATTGTGGGGAAACTGTCTCCCAGCACATTGTTATTTTGGAATCAGGGTGACTCCTCCTGTCCAGGTCTATGGAGCTAGACATGGAAAGAGAATGTGTGATTGAGGAACGGCTAAGCTTTGGTCAAGTGGCAAAATACAGATGAGGTTCCTGTTGTGATGAGAACACACTAAGCTTGGTGACCCATCACTGGAGGCAGCCTGGCAGAACTAGGGTAAGGATAGTGTAGGCTGTTGCCCAGGTGTGGGGCCGACTTGGAACAAAGGCTTTTGAAAGGGACAGGTATGGTGTGTGGTACCCATAGCTGGGGCTCACAGAGTACCTTACCCCGCTCAAGCCCAGAGACTGTTCAGCGATGCAAGGGCTCATCACTTAAAGCCTACTTGAAATCAGGGATGAAAGCATGGAGACCAGGAGATCTGCCTGGGGCAGTGGGAGGTAGAAGAGCTGATGCTTATCTTTGTGGGGAGAGGCCTGGCCCCTCTCTTGGGCTTGGTTTCCTTACCTGTAAATGAAACCTGCATCTCACTGGTTCCTCCTGGTTTGAATGAAACGTCGACACACACACACACACACACACACTTCACATTGTTGAATAAGAATGTAGCCATTTGCCTCTTTGATCAGTGATCCGCATGAATGTCCGAGACCTGGCTTTTCCTGGCTCCGGCTACCTTTGGAGTGAATGCTGAATGTCTGCGTTACAGATGACCTGGTCCCTATTGGCATGCACAGAATCTCAGTGAGACTGTAGTAGCCACTTAGTGACACCAGGCTGGAGGCAGGACTGAGCAGAGAAAGGGGCTGTCGCAGTTGGAACCCCTAAAGCCTGGACAGGGCCGACCTATATTTCCTTGACTCCTTCTCTTGGGTGTTACTGGCTGTGATTGGTTACCCTAAGGAATCATCACAGAAGAAAGTCCTCAAATTATCTGTCTGCTCCTCAGAGCTCTCCAGCCTCTCTTTGTACCTGCAGTAAATCTTCAATATGCGTCCTCTCTGAGATGTGCTGTTTCTTCGCTCCCCACATCCCCAACCCCCTTCCTGTCCCTCCCTCTGCCTTGAAGAAAGAGAGCAAGACTTTTAATTATATGGAAACAAAGATTGCCAAGGTTTATTTGAATGAAGTGTTGTGTGTTCCACCTATAATAGTGGCTAAGTCTTCCAAAGTACATCATCTGACATGTTAGAATATAGACTTCCTTCTCACGGCAAAGCTGTAATATTATCCAGCCCCCCGCATAAATGCATTCTTCTCAGTTACACCCTAATTCTACCCTGAACTTCCCTTTCTTCTCCTTCATTTCTGTAGAAATCATTGGAATCTACTTATAACAACTGGGGGAGTTGTACATTCTAGTTCAAAAATGAATCAGTTCAAGTTCGAGCAGTGTTAGAAGTAAAAGGAATTTTCGGTGTTATTCTGATTTTTTAAAAATAGCGTTCTCGACCCTAAATGAGGCAGTCAGTGTTCCTGAAGAGCTGTAGGCCCACTGAGCAAGTGCCCGGGTCACCTGGTGGGCATTATAGCTATGAAGGAGTTAATGTTACCCCTGCCATGTTTGAATATTAACCAGAGGGCTTCCTCTGCTGTTGTCTGTTGTCAACAATTACTTGGAACATTTTCTGGCAGTCGAGCTTTGTTTTTCCTCTGAGGAGATGCTGGAACAGGATGAGAATAGACATTAGGCCTCAACAAAGGAAGATTCTTGATTATGTCCAAGAAACACTGGCCTTGTGGGCACATAGAGGTTGCCTTTTGAACATTTGGTAACCTGTCAACACTCCCAACAGCCCCCCCAACACGCGCACGTGCACGCGCACACACACACACTTACCTGGATCGGGGGAGAGAGCAGTAGTAATTATTTTATTGTGTAACAATGAATGGTACCTCTTCTCCTATTTGGGATACTCATTAAAGTTGCTTTGTGGAGACGGAGGGATGGCGAGGTGCAATTAAACACAGTCGAGTGCTTTCTGCTTAAGAAAGCAGAGGTATTAATGCTCCCCGGGTCGCTCATATTTGGGGAGACTAATAAGGAGGGTATTGCTCTACTGCAGATGTGTTCATTTGGGTATTAACAAAAGGCTGGGTGACCCAGAAACTTAAACCCAGAGAAGAACAAAAGTACTTTCAAACTTATAAATGGGAAGATCTTGGAGGCTCTTGAATAGCTCCTCTGGAGTGCTTTCTTTGCTACCTAGCTGCTTGGGAGCTGTGGCGTCTAATAGCTTCTCAGCCTAGAGGGCCCCGTAAAATTTTAGCCTGTTTCTATATAGAGTGCTTTGGAGTGGCCATTTCTCTCTGCCTCTTACTGACTCTCAAATACCCTTTGGAAAAAGAGCTGATGAGATGCATTGAGACTTGGCATCAAAAGCCATTCATTGATAGCCATCACTCACCCGTTCTGCACTTATGGCCCTATAATTTAGTTTAAAAAAAAAATGGTTTCAAGGAATTACTGCTATAATGCAGGAAGATAATACCCATTAGAGTCAGACCAGTGAAAAAGTATACAGATTAAAAAGAAGTCCTCCCACCCTCCCCTTCTTCCTTCAGAGACCATTGTGACCAGCTGGGTGTCGGTTTTTTCTTTTCTGTGCATTTATCTGTGCATCGTCTTCCTACACTTGCTGACCCAAGGCTTCTCTGGATGTAGCAGGGTACACTGGGTGCCCCGTAGCCAAACCTCCTCATGGCTTACAATCCAGATGAGGTGAAACAGGACACACTCCTGTGTGTGATCAGGCGTTTGCGGGAGAGTGGTGCTTATCATAAGCCCCTGGCTTTGAGGTCTTCTGTAAACTTCAGGCATTGCCCCACTTTCTGGATATGGCTGTCACGATTCTTGATTCTTCCTGTGTTGTTCTCGTAGGGTTCTTCTAGAATGGAATTGATGGATCTCTCAGTGCCTTCAACCGTGGACATGAGCGTGTCTGTCCTTTGTCCTTAGATGTGCCACTGTGAGAGCCTCAGCCCCGTGTTCCGTTCTGGCCGCACAAAGGCTGCTCACTTCTGTGGCATCCCATGTATTAAAGCCCTGTCATGTTCATTTCCAGTCACCCTGCTTCAACCTTAGCTTTGCTCTTCCGTGGCTTTGGGTTTTGGGTGCTCTGCCTATGTCCTTGGTTCATCTCTGTTCATTCTGAGTATTTTGCTTGAAGTATACTCACCAGGCCCTACTTTTTGAGGTCAAGACGCTGTCTTCATACCCTTGGAGGCTGGCCTGTCCCCCATTGAACCCCAGTGTGGGTGTGACATGCCCACAGCGACATCCCTGACACAGGGGTGCCCCAGGTCAACCTGTTTCCTGCCATCTCCTCCAGGGTTTCCTGGATCCCAACCTTCAGTGGCTTAGCAAATTATTTTCTACAATACCACCACTATGATTTATGATGGGATCCATTTTCCTAAACTTGATCCAGGTTACTTCTACCAGTGGTAAAATATTCTCTCAGAGTCTCCATTGAGGCTGCCCCACCTGAATTCCCAGCCATCCCACCAGGGGTTAGAGGGTTGGAGGGAAGGGACCCTTTCATCTTTCTGCTTCAAGAAGCACTGCTTAGGGGCACCTGGAGGGTCGGTTGCTTAAGTGTCAGACTTTGGCTCGGGTCATAATCTCGCGGTTCGTAAGTTCAAGCCCACGTTGGGTTCTGTGCTCCAGCTCAGAGCTTGGAGCCTGCTTGGGATTCTGTGTCTCCCTCTCTCTCTCTGCGCCTCCCCTGCTTATGCTCTGTCTCTCTGTCTCTCTCAAAAAATAAACATTAAAGAGAAACACTGCTTATACTTACTGCCCTTCACCATTCCTGTGCACTGAACCCCTCCATATGAGGGGAGTTCACGGGGGCAGACTCAACGCACAGTCAAGGTCATTTAGGAATCCAGACTGTGTTCTGTTCGGCATAGGTGTCTGCGCAGCAGTCGTTCTGAAGAGCGCTGTTTTCATTTGCCACAGAGCCTTTCTTGCCAGTCCCCACCCACTGCTGCTCCCAAACTCCCGTGCAGGTCTTTGAGCCATAGGTCCTTGATCTGGGAGAACAGTCTCCTGTCTGCACAGCAGTTTCATTCTCCTTGTCCTCCAGCTTCAAGTCCTGACCTGACTAAGCCATGACTTAGACCCAGACCCCCAGCGTCTTTCTGGCCGGGTCAGTCTCTTGTGTCTAACAGTACATCTTGCGTTCTGTGGCTGTTGTGCCTACCTGCCACGCCTCTGCAGTCTCCCCCTTGGTGATTCAGTGTCCCCAACCCCCGGGGGAATGTCAGCGGCGGGCCCTCAAACTTGGGCCCTTCGCTTGGGATCCTGAGGTCCACTCAGCGGCTGCCCTGGTGGAGAGGCAAGCTGGGCACCTGTGAACGCGGCCCCCATTCCCGGAGCCTGGGAAGGTGCCTTGAGTAGCCCTTGGGTCGTGGGTGACTTACTTCCAATTGGTTTAGTGTCACTCCTCTCCCACTCCTCCCCTTGGCTCCAGGAGGTAGTAATTTTTGAGAGAACTCGGATCCCTGTGCTGTTCTTTACTGTGGTGTTCATAGAGCTTAGTCAGCAGACAGGCAGCCCCTTGGGTGCTTCTGAAAGTAGAGCTGAATTAGGGACTCCGAGGGCCTTCTACGCGAGGTCCAGGTCCTACACTTGGAGGGCAGGCGGCCCGCTGGGGATTACAATACTTCTGGATCGAGGAAGAGGATCAAGGAAGGATGTGAGGGGCTGTTTCAAAGGCAGGGCTTGTAACCCCGCGCGGCACCTTGTTCATCTGAGCTGTACGACACACAGGCTTAGGGTTTGCTTTTTTTTTTTTTTAATTATGAAGAGGAGTCTTTACCTCTTAAACTATTAGTTGTCATGCCCTGGCTGGTGCTATTAATGTAAAATTGAGACTGGAGGCCATAAATTTGAAGATGAAGATGATAAACTGCTGCCAACGAAGTTTTTGTTTCCAATAAAATGCCCTCCCCCCCTTTTTTTTTTTAAAAGAAAACCCTCCATGTCGGACTCGTTTGCCTGAGATTTGTTTCTGAAGGTATCCCAGAGGCCCCCATGGAAGCTGGCTTGGGGAGATGGGGGGCAGACAGAGCAGGTCAGCTTGAGTTGGAACTGGCCGGTGCCTGCATCCTGGTGCATGTGCCAAGTGAGGGCTTGTGTCTGGTCTTAAAATCCTATTCGTCCATCAGCATGCTGACCCCCTTTCCAAGGTTTTTGTTCCATTGTTTTGACTGTAAAAGTGACACCTGTTACAGAACCAGTTTCCGTGACCTAGAACAGTGTTCTCAAACGTGTGTGTGCATCAGCATCATCTGGCCCCACCTCTCAGTGTCTCATTCAGAAGCTCTGGGGTGGGGCCTGGGAATTTGCATTTCCAGCAGGTTCCCAGATGGTGCTGCTGCTGCTGCTGATCTGGTAACCACCCTTTGAGAACCACTGATCTAGAAGGGTCCAAGGAAATGAACATCATCTTCAGTCTTAACAGTAGGAACCATTGTTACCTCTCTAGAGTGTAATGAATATACAATTATGTATATGGATGTAGTTCTTAAAAGCAAAGATAAGCAAAGTGTGCTACACTTGCCTTAAAAAAAATAACCTTTTTAGGGGCAGTTGGGTGACTCAGCCCGTTAAGCGTTTGCCTTTGGCTCAGGTCATGATCTCACAATTCGTGGGTTTATCGGGCTTACTACTGTCCGCTCGGAGCCCACTTTGGATCCTCTGTCCTCCTCTCTCTCTGCTCCTTCCCGGCTCACACACTCTCTCCACTCTCTCTTTCTCTTTCTCTCTCTCAAAAATAAACACAAAATTTTTAAAAAGTAATGTTTTTTTACTTTAGAATAGGTTTAGATTTATAGACAAGGTCCCAAGTGTAGAATAAAGAGTTCCTGTATATCCTGCTCCCATTTTCTCTTAAAAGTTTAGTTATTTATTTTGAGAGAGAGAGTGAGTACAAGCAGGGGTGGGGAAGAGGAAGAGAGAGAGAGAGAGAGAGAGAGAGAGAGAGAGAGAGAGAGAGAGAGAGAGAGAGAGAATCCAAGCAGGCTTTGTGCTGACAGCATGGAGCCCAATTCAGGGCTCAAATTTAAGAACCATGAGATCATGACCTGAGCCAAAAGCAAGAGTTCGACGCTCAATCGATTGAACCACCCAGGTGCCCCACCTCTCTCTTATTGTTAGTATCTTACCTTATTAAGGTACATTTGTCACAACTCAGGAAGCAACACTGGTATATTACTACAAGCGAAACTGCATACCATTATTACTCAAATATCAGGACTGTACAGTGACAGAAGTGAAAGACCTCTTCCCTTCCTGTCCCACTCCTTGTGTATTTCAGAATATTTTTCTGGACACTTCTATGCATGTAATAACACACACTCACACACACACACACACACACACACACACACACACACACACACACACACATCTTATTCTGAAGCATGCTTTTTTTTTTTTTCACTTAAAAAATGTCTTAGAAGTTTTCCTATATCAGTGTTTCTAGATCTGCCCCACTGTGTTTTAATGGACAGCACACATTGTTTTGTACCCTTTTGAAATTTAATAATATCTTATCAGTTTTCAGATTTTAAATCTAGTAGATTATAGGTGAAGTCTGGCACGCCTCCCTTTTATCTTACATTTGAGGTTAGAGATTATTTGCCCGCCTTTGTGGAGCACTTAGCATGTTCCAGGTGCTGCCATGTATTTAGCACATATTATCTGACACAGTTATCAAAACAACCTTATGAAATGGGTATCCTTATTATCCCTATTAACAGATGAGGAAACTGAGGGTCATGGAGGGTAAGTGAGCAAAACCCTCTGATGACTCTCTAGCTGAAGCAGGCTCTCTGGAGTTTTGGGTGCCATGAGACGCTCAGCTTAGTGGGAGCGTTGCTCATTTGGTCAGCTTTCCTGGGTGCCACACCCAGTGCTAGAATATGAAGGTGAAGGGGATGGGGAGACCTGTATTTAAATAATTAGGAGCATCTGGGTGGCTTGGTTGGTTAATCTGCCGACTCTTGACTTCGGCTCAGGTCATGATCTGACGGTTTGTGAGTTTGAGCCCTGCATTAGGTTCTGTGCTGATGATGCAGAGCCTGCTTGGGATTCTCTCTTTCTCTGCCCTTCCCCTTGCTTGCTCTCTGTCTCTAAATAAATAAATAAATGAGTAAGTAAGTAAATAAAACAAATAATTAGGGATGCCCGCATGGCTCATTTGGTTAAGCTCCCAACTCTTGACTTCGGCTCAGGTCATGAGCTCACGGTTCTGAGCCCCACACCAGGCTCCAGGCAGACAGCACAGAGCCTGCTTGGGATTGCCCTCCCCACCCCCCTACGCCTTTCCCATGCTCTGTCTCTCTCTCAAAATGAGTAAAATAAACTTAAGAAAATTATAAAAAATAAATAATTACATGAAAGTATTACACTGGAGGTTTTAAGTTACTAGTGGTTTTTTGGTGCCTTTAAAAAAATGCACAGAAGGAGGGGATGTGTGGCTGGCACCCTTGCAGTGCAGATGGAAATATAGCATCAGATTTGGCAATTGGCCTTGAGTTCTCATTCAGAGTCTTACATGTTAGCTGGGTGACCTTTTGCAAGGCACTTAACCTCTCTCAGTTTTTGTTATAAGTATCTTAAAAAAGCCTGTTTATGGTTGTTAAGATTAAATAAATACGTATTAAGAACTAGCCGATATATTTAATGTTTACAAAATATTTAACATATTTTATATATCTAATGAGCTTAATAAGTACAAATGTGTAATGTCTGCCACATCAGTCGCTGAGTGAAGCTTGCCTTTTAAAATCCTTGGGCGGTTCCAGAAGGAAATAAGGAAGAAACCAAGTCTCAAATCTCCTTCATCTTTTATCTTCCAAGACCAAACCCTTCTGCCCCCATCTTTGCATCTCAGAGCATTCTCTGGACGGGCTTCGCTCTTGGCACTTAACCCTCACTACCGTATACATTTTGTGCTGTTCGCGCCTTCTCTCCTCTGTGTAACCAGTCTCTCTGGAGGGCAGGATCTGTGCTTTTCATCCCTGTGCCCCCTGCAGTTTAATGGAAACACATTAAATATCAGTTGCAGAACCAGATGCTACAGAAGGGGCTCACATCCTGCATGCCAAGATGGGACGGGCTTAAATATTACAGTTTTGGAAGAGTGTGTTCACCTCTCCCAGCCATCCTCCTTCCCCCAACCTCCCCACGTTAGTGGTTTTAAAAACATTAGGTTTTTACACCCAAGCTTGCATTTTTAACATCGAAGGGTCCCTGAACTTTTGTTCAACAAGATTTTTTGATGAATTATATCTTGATATATGAGTAGTCTGTGTTATGACTTAACTTAATCCTTGGCTCTTTCCCTGGGAGGAGAGATTTATGTTGATATTTCCCCCCCCACTTAGAAAAGCAGAACAAAACCTCAGCAGGCCTACGTCTTGTGTAGCCAGGACAGTTCTGAGCAGGCTGCCGTAGGCTGGATAAAATGCTCTTTGCTCTTCCCCTTCCCTACTCATGCTCGGGGTACAGGGATTCTAGGCCAGTGAAACTGGAATAATATCGTAAAGGAGTGTTGGTCAAAGATGACGCTAAGTGAGTTACAGGGAAGACTAGCATCTCTTGTCGTGTAATGGCTTAGAGAAGTTTCTCAGTTTGTCCTGGGGGACTGGTGGTTAAAACATGTTCCATGTCAACCTGAACTGTCTAAATAGTGATCTTAAGAAGTATGGCACTGCTTTTTTTGCCTCCTTTCCCTGGAAAATCAGCTGAACTCCACACATTGGTTGGAAAGTGGGCTTGACCTATCAAGTATGTGAGACTTCACTCTCTTAGATCCAAAGAGCAGGCTTCCCATTTCTGAGGGGCAGTAACAGCCATTCTAGGTCTCTGCCTTTCTTTTCTCCTTTTCTCTTCCTTTCTTTTTTTTTTCTTTTCTTTTTTTAGGAGTCTGCTGCCCCTAAGAGAGCCAACTATTCAGAAAACTTAATCATAGGTTCTTCTTCCATTCAGACTTAATCTGGTCATTCAGAGGCCCTTGCCCTCCCCTTCAGAGGCTGCCGGTGCCTGACCTGCGGCCATGGAGGCCTTCCTCTCTCTGCCTTAGAAGGCTCAGAGGGCAGAGCAAGTCTCATTCGTTGAGTAGGGGGTTGGGTTGGGTCTCTTCAACTTAATCTCTACTTGTGAGCTGGAAAGGAGACCAACCAGCAGCAACTGACTCTCTTCCAGAATTTACCATGGCAGCCAGAAGCTTCCAGTGGTTTCAGCCAAAAGAAATTATAAAAATGATGAAATACAATAGAAATTTGTTTCACTGAGGTTGTTCATTTTATGGATAATTGTTCCTTTCTGGGCATTTGAATCACCCCTCCTGAGTTGGTTTTTTTTTTTTTTTTTTTTGGTCCTCAATTCTTTTACTTTGTTTAGTGACAGAAGTAGAAGGACCTTATGAAGTCTTTGAGTAAGTAAGTGCCAACATCTCTCCTCACACTTGTTTTCCTCTGACGCTAAGAAAACAAGTGGAAGTAGGTTCTTAAAAATCTGGTCATGGAAGAAAAGATTAGTTTGAAGTGATGGTGGGGGTGGGGGGTATGATACGCCTTTGCATGCTGCTCTGGTGTACCCACTTGTTTATTAACTGTGTGGCAATAATGTGTCTGCAGTAGTGCAAATGTGTATTTATTGATTTGAATTCCGAAGGGTTTATTTTTAATTTTTAAAAATTTCATGTTTACTCTTTTTCACTTGGCTGAGGACCCAGGCAGATAAAGTCTTGGCTTATCGAAAGAGCCATTTAAATCTTGTTTGATTCTCACTTTTCACACAGCACATTTTATATCTGCAAAATATAAATGGTGAAGACAGATCCATTGAGAAGAAGATTGTGAAAGCCTCAGACTTCTGTGAGTGTTTAAGTTGGAAGAAGTAACTCATACCATTTGAGCTCTGCCTTTCCCCTGAGATACCGTTCTGTGACATAGCTTCAGGCCTGTGTCTTTTGTGCGTGTATGTCCAGCCCTATAGAACCTCTCACCTGGTTCAGGAGATCATTTTGAGTGAACCTTACCTTCGTTGAGGGCCTGAAGCACTTTCCCTCCAGAGCTGTGTGGTAGAGCGAGTGTGGGGGAAGAGGAAATACAGATGGGTCCACCTGCCGGGGGCCTGACGCCTGTGGCAGCCCGCTAAACCCAACAGACCGACAGCTCTTGAGGAGACCCTGCACTTTCAGATGGCACGCCAAGCCGTTTAGTAGCAGCCAGAAACTAAGTGAGGAGTGACCAAGCTTTCTTTCAGCCCCTCTCCCTCCTGTCCCTAGGCTTTTATGGTTGTCACCCACCAGAGGAAGGAACCTTGGCCTAGGAGTTGGGAGACCGGGCTCTAGATGAGCTAGGTGACCTTGGGCAGGTCTCTTAATGTCCCAAGGTCGTTCTTCAGAGTAAGGGAATGGGGCTGGGTTCTCTAGCCATCTCTTTCCCCTGAGTCCTGTGCGATTCCCAGGGGCCAGTGATCTGATCCACATGGGGTTGGAGATCCCAAATGAGACAGGGACTATTTGAGATGTCCATTAGGGGCTGTGAAGTCTATTGGCTCTTGTGCGTTTTACCTGGAAAAATGAGGGCAGTGTCTCTCCATCTGTGCCCTCAGATTCTTCTCTTTAGACCCATGGACAAGTGGTGGGTTCCCTCTTCTGTATGGTTGGTATTGCTTTCTGTTGGGCATGAGTCATTTTAGGCTAAATATTTAGAGTTTTTTTTTACCAAGAGATGATCATATTTGTATCGAGATGGTGCTTAAAGCTGGTGCTTGTCATTTTATTACTGATGGTTGTGTTTCTCTTTCCAGAGCTGTGGGCTTTATCTGGCCATCTCTTAGGTATGCCGCAAGATGTGACTAGTGCTTAAAAAGGCAAGTTCAGCAAAGGCTATTTTCTGTATTTCTTTTTCTCTTGCTTTCCCCCTTGTTGAACAGCACAAAACTACCAGGTTTTATGTTCCACTGGGCAGCTGCTGCCGGTCTGATGTTTTTCTCTTCCCTTCCTCCTCCTGTGCCCCCCTCTCCCTGAGGCCCCCCTCCCCGCCATTCTTGCTCTGCTCGGAGGGGAGCTGTACCTTTGTGGTTCTTCTGCAGCTGCCGGACTTTGATGGGGACATGCTTGCTGCCTCTACACTTGCTTCCCGTGGCAACGGGTTCTTTGAAGATGACCTCTTGCTGTTTGCCTGTTGTCTCTCATGTTGGATTATAGATGAGAGATTTACCAGGCTGGGGGTAGGGGCCTGCTGTTAGCGCATTTCTTTTAGGGTTCCCAGCATCCCTCAGCCTGTGTTTTCCCTTTCCAGAATATGAGGTTTGGAGGGGGGGGGTGGTTTGTATGTGAAGGGGATACTTGGACTGAATCAAAACAGTTTTAGGTTTGTAGGATGGCGCTTGTTGTGGGATAATTTGGAAATACATGCTGAAGTGATTCCTTATTGAAGCTACTTGATTTACTTCTCCTTTTCATTATAATGTGATTAGCATACGTGGTGGGGGGCGGACCATTTGTTCCTCTCTATGCTCCCCAAGTGTTTGTGTGCTGTCGTTAACCTTGCTTCCTGATGTAATCTGAGCTTTGGGAATTGCCAGATAACCTAAATCTCCACCCTGCGGAACATCCCTGTCTTCCCCCAAAGCCACAAGTTTTCTTTTTCTTTCAAAGTAGCAGAATCCCCCCTCCCGATGATGTGTAGCTCCTATCCTGTGTGGACATTTCCTGGTGTGCTGTGCACATCTAGCATGTGGATTTCTGTTTAGCTCAGTGCACTTGCCCTGGACGAGGTGGGGTCAAGGATGGAATGCCAGTGCTGTAGGACAACAAGGATTCCGAAAGAACCCTTGATCAACACAAAAACTAGCCACGTATTTTAACCTATACAAGTGGCAAAGGCTAAAATAATATTAGCAACCGTTTTGGTAAAAAGGTACAAGAAAATAAACACTCTTATCCACTGTGGTGGAAGTGTTATTTGTAGCCATACATATATCAAGAGCCTTAAAAATATTCATACTCCTTGACTCAGCAGTTTTTATTTGAGGAATTTGTCTTAAAAAATATAACTGGAGGTGCATATCAAGATTTATGTGAGAAGATGTTCATTAACAAGTTATTTATGCTAGAAAATTGCCAACAATGAGAATATTTAACAATCAAAGGCTGGCTGAGTGGTAGTACTTTTGTTCATATAACTGAGTAGTATGCACACATTAAAATTGCTTGAGAGTACTTAATGTCAAGGGAAAATGCTCCTAAGTGAAAAAAAGCAGAATATAATGTGATAGGTCATATCCTAATTTTGTTTAATTGGAAAAATTAAGAAAGTAGTGTGGTGTGCATAGAAGAAAGACTATGATGAAATCTACTCACCCCCCAATGTTTTCTCTGGTAATGAGATTTGGGGGCATGTTAACTTCTTTTTATATTCCAAATTCTTCAGTGATCAGGTACTACTTTAATAAGCTGAGAAAGTTTTTTTTTTTAAATTGATTCCTCAGCCCTTAAAAAGTACATTGAGAATATGTTCACATAGAGCTAAGTATTTTTTAACGGGTAAACCAAGAAAATGCCTCTGCTCTCCGCTTTTTTGTCATTAGAATGTGCCTTTGGGGTTGGTTGGTTGGTTGGTTGGTTGGTTGGTTTTAATAGTTACCATCGCTCTTTGTGTAGGAGAAATAACTTTGTGGCTTTAAGAAGTTGCAGTTTTATCCAAAAGGAAGTTATATCCCTTAGCAGGAACTCAATAAAACAATGTATCATCTTTTGGAATTATGCGGATGCTTGACTTCAAAAGGACTTACATATATGGGCATTGGTATTTGGATTGGTGGACTGTCCCATTTGCTAAAGGTGGATGAATGGCAGTGGGCTTTGGGAACCCTTCTGTTTGCTATGGTGAAAATCACTAGTTTGAGTGTTGGACTCTGTCTTTATTTGGAAATGTTCATGATTTGGGAAGAATGAAGTATTAGCTGATGATGGTTCTGTGAGAAGTTTGCCTAGGGGCGTCAGAATGGTGGGAGGGAATTTGGGGGACTGAGGAGTGGGTTTCATTTGTAATTGGCAGGAGAAAGTAAAGGCTGCTGAGGGTAGGTAGAAAGGTCTGGACTGCCTGTTGAGGTGAACTTGACTTGGAGATTGATTGAGTTAGTGGATGAGCAGCAATGAATTGTAGGCTGACAAGCCTTATGATTCCTCAACCCTCACTATTACCAGTTACTTGGGAAACCCAGAGGCTGGCAGGAAGGTAAATAACAGTGGTCACTTCCTGGGAAGGTGTTGAAAAGCTGGTTCAGAATACTGGGATGTGGGTAAAACTAGCTTCTGTTGGGCTCATCATGTGGGAGGGACTAGTTAAGTTAGGGTTGGCTCCCTTAGAGGGTTCAGTTCACTTTTTTCTATTTTGAATCCTTTAAGTAGGCACATGTGGGAATCCGTTGGTGTCTAGATAGAATTTTCTTTCAACTGGTGCCCTGTTAATCAACTATATATTACTAAATAATATTACATTGTATGGAAAATACATTTTATTTGTCCATTCATTAATTGTAGTCATTTGGGCTGTTTCTGCTCTGGTGATTATGAACAATGCTGCTATAAACATTTAAGCGCAAATCTTTCTGTGGATCTGTTTTCATTTTTCTTGAGGAATTGCTGGGTCATATGGTAACTATGTTTCACATTTTGAGGGCCTGACAGACTGTTTTCCAAAGTGGCTGCACCATTTGACCTTTTCACCAGTCGTGTCTTAGGAGTCCTGTTTCTCCACATCCTCTTCAGTGCTTGTTATTATCTTTGTGATTATAGCCATCCTAGTAGATGAGGTTGTATCTTGTTGTGGTTTTGGTTTGTATTTCCCTGATGACTAATGATGTTGAACACCTTTCCATGTGTTTATTGGGCATTTGTACACTTTTGGAGAAATGTCTACTTTAATGTTTATTTTATTTTTGAGAGAGAGAGAGAGACAGAGTGTGAGCAGGAGAGGGGCAGAGAGAGAGGGAGACGCAGAATTCTATAGAGGCTCCAGGCTCTGAGCTGTCGGCACAGAGCCCAAAGCAGAGCACAGATTCACAAACCATGAGAATATGACCTGAGCTGAAGTCCGATGCTTGACCAACTGAGCCACCCAGGCACCCTGGATAAACATCTATTTAGATCCTTTATCCATTTAGATAGAATTACTTATCTTTTTATTATTGAGTTATAAGAGTCCTCATGCTCTTAAAGTGTTAAGGACCACAAAGAGATTTTCTTCATGTGAGTTATATCTATTGATATTTGAAATGAAATGAAATTGAAATGATACTTGAAATGAAAACAGAAACTGAAAATATTTAATTTTTAAAATAATTTAAGAATAATAAATATAGTTACATTAACTAAAATTTGTATGAAAACCAATATTTTGTTTTAGACAATACATTAAGAAGAGCCTCATTTTATATTTTTGTAAATCTCTTTAATGTTAGGCTTAATAGAAGACAGTTGGATTCTCAGGTCTACTTCTGCACTTAGTCTGTTGTGATATGGTTTGTTTGAAGTATATGAGAAAATCTGGCCTTGTACAGATATATAGTTGAGAAAGGGAGAGTATTTTATTAGCTTCTTAACATAATTTTGGATATTCTTTGTTACTGTATCAAAACTTGACAAAAGGTAGTTTCATAAAGGTTAGTTGCAACATGGAACCTGAAACTTTTACATCAAAATCCATTGGTCTCTTTGAATGGACTTTTACTAATGAAATGGCTTTGTATTATTGGTCACTGGTCACTTGAGAAATACTGATTCACTGAGTCATGCAGTTCTCCCAAATGCTGACACATTTCATTATACAGTATTTAAAAATCATATTTGTTAATATCTCACCTATCTCACTAAGAAAATCTCTAAGTATTAGGATTCTCTCAAGCTGGTGGTGGTAGATATAAATTTCTCCAAATCATAATTTTGCTTGAAAGTTCAAGTTTTATCATTGTCAACAAACACTATGAGTTGTTTTCCTTGAAATGACAGACTGATTCATTTTTGAGAAAATGTCTACCCTGTACCCATTTTTATAACCATACTTTTTCCGTTGTCATTTAAGTAAAAATGCTGTTCTAATAAAAAGTGGCTAATTTAGCTTGCAACTCACAATTGCACAGTACTTTTTCTGGAGGCAACCATTGTACTTTGGTATGCAGCAGAAGTGCTTTATGCCTATTTCCCTTCTTGTCACCCAGAATATTAAAAGGCATGTACTTAAGAGTTGAGACCTGGGGTGCCTGGGTGGCTCAGTCAGTTGAGCTCAGGTCAGGTCAGGATCCATAGTTAATGGATTCGAGCCCTGTGTTGGGCTCTGTGCTGACAGCTCAGAGCCTGGAGCCTGCTTCTGATCCTATGTCTCCCTCTCTCTGCCCCTCCCCTGCTTGGGTGCTGTCTCTCTCTCTCAAAAATAAATAAACATTAAAAATTTTTTTCTTTAAAAGAGAGCTAAAACTAAGAATTATTACTCCATCAGTATTCTTCATCAACATTCTTAAGGAAACCTTTTTGTTGTTAATTTGAGAGAGAAAGAGCAGGGTAGAGGGGCAGAGAGAGAGAGAGAGAGAATCAATCCCAAGAAGGCTCTACACTCAGCATAGAACCTAATTTGGGGCTTGATTCCATGACCCTGGGATCATGACCTGAACTGAAATCAAGAGTTGGATGTTTAACTGACTGAGCCACCCAGGCGCCCAAAGGAAACTTTTCCTTTTTTTAAATTACAATAATTAAGAGTGCAGTTTGGTGCCACTGCTTTGATTCATGCAATAATTCTTCCCACCATGGCTTTTATACCATCAGGGCAAATGTCGACACAACTTTAAAAGACAGATAATGTCTTAGTTTTATTACAAAAATAGTTTTGTAATAAGATCTCCCTAGGGGCTTGCAGATCAGACTCTGACTACCACTGGGCTGGATAGCATTTAATGGAAATTGGGATGAAATAGTTTTGCAGGTACTTGCCTCTCTGTTATCTGAGAACATTAGCACAGACCTGCATTACGGTGGCGCCATTATATATATTTTGAATATTATGCGTCTGTGATTGCATTGTTCCCCTCACTCTTCAGCAATATTCATAATCACAAAGCCATTACCATTGAGGCTCCTTTGAAAATAAAATGCTTCCCCATCTTCTTCCTTTTTTTTTTGGCCTTCCAAGGAAAGTACCCACTTCATCACCCACCTTTGCCAAATGTGGTATTCCCTGTTTCGTACTCTGAGTTTGAGAAGGCAGTGGCCCTTGAGGGCCTTCCTCCATATGTCCTTTTTTCAGGATACTCCTCACTCTGAAAATCCTAATCTGCTGTCTAGTTCAAGCCCAGGCCAGTGGCAGGCAATGACCTGATCCTTGCCATGTAAATCCTCAGTGAATGGCATGAGACTCAAACTTAGCAGTTCATAGAGTTGTAAGGTGAGCCCCGTTTCCCAGCCAATTATGACTCGATCTAAAGCCATAGCTGGGCCATTAATGTATTTTGGGCCTTGTCCTCTTTTATATCTTGCCAAACTCTGAGAGTCTACTATATAGCTACTGGCAACAGGCCTCTGCCAAAACGTTCTATGAATGTATCATTTTACACCTCATTTTTCCTTGTTTCCCTCTGTGATGGCGCCTTGCCTGTGTTTCTCTCCCACATCTTTCCACCCACTTAAAAAAATTATTCATTTAACTTACTCCTGCATTGTGATATGGACTTTTGGCTTCTGTGTTACTTATTGTGAAAGAGATGGTAAAGAATGAAAATGCTAATATCTCCTTTTAGGGCCCCTCCTTTCTCAACCACCAGGGGTTCCCCTAAGGGCCCTTTTGTAGGTTGAATTGTGTCACCTCCAGAATTTGTCATGTTGGAAGTTCTAACCCCCCAGCACCTGAATGTGACCTGTGGGAATGTGACCTGATTTGGAGATAAGGTGTTTATAGAGGTAATCAAATTAAAATGAGATTAGTGTGGGTCCTGATCCAATATGACTGGTGCCTTTATACAGATGGGGGCATTTGGACCAGACATACGCACAGGGAGAAAGCCATCTGTAGATGGGAGACAGCAATAGCAGTAATGATGCTACAAACCAAGGAAGGCCAAGGATTGCCAGCAGCTCACCGGAAGCTAGGGGAGAGACATGGGACAGGTTTGCCCGCAGCCCTCAGGCACCTTGATCCCCAATGTCTACCTCCTAACCTGTGAGACAATCACTTCTGTTGTTTAAGCCCCCCAGTTTGTGGTACCTTGTTAGGGCAGCCCTAAGACAGTAGAATTGGCCCCAAGGCTGACTGCCCCTGTTCTGTTATTCACCTTGGACCTTTGTCCTACAGGTCACACCACAGACATCCTCCCGGGTTACCTGCGCCCCTGCCTGCTCCATTATGTTCACAGTAATGAGGAATGCCGGGCTGAGGGTGGTGTGTTCTGGAAGGATGGAGGGGGGTGATGCGGACTCCCTCGCTCATTCCTCTTCCCCTGATTAGAGATGTTGAAATCTAACTGGCCTCCACTTGCTCCTCTTTCCCGTGGCGCAAGGAGCATTGAGCCAGCATGGGTACATTTGGCTTTGTTTTCTCCAAGTGCTTTCTCCATGGGACCCTCCTGTGGGTTCCCAGCTGACCGCCTCTTTGCACCACACAGCTAGGAAAGGTGGCCAAGGAAAGCGAGCTGCTGGAATGCTCAGGGCCCCAAAACATTGCCCTTCGTGGTAGTTTGGTTCTTGCCAGGATGCCCTTGTAAAACTTTTATGAAGATGTTGTTGTACTTGCATTGGAGGTTGAAAATTGCCGTTAACTCTGCTAAGTCCCGTGTCGCCCAGGAATGTGGGGCGCTAAGGAAGTGCCACTGGCCCTCCCTTCTGGATGGGCCCTCCGCTGCAGCAGCTGCCCGCGCAGAAAGTTGAGCTGGATGGATGGATTAAGGGACATCAGCTAGGCCTTTGTTTAAAAATATTTAAAATATGTTTGAACCTCCCTTTTATCAACAAAGAACAGCTCCTTTCAGCAGAGAGAAGTTTTTCATTTCCCTGTTTTTTTGCAATTTTGTTTGGTTCTTTTGTATACTTGCGACTTCGAAAAAGTATTCCCATTCCCATTTTGAAAACCGAATACAAAAGACGTGCATAGTTATGTGCTATTTTGCTTAAGGGAACAGAGCAGTTTACTTCTATTAAGAACATACTGTTTATGAAGATAATCTTCTCTGGCTTGAGTTAACTTTTTCTGGTGCTGAGCTTTGACATTTCAAAAAAAAAAAAAAAAACCCCAAACCCCCCTAAAGAACGTATGAGAATGTATGTATTTAAAACTTATGTAGAATTAGGTGTCAGTGGGGGTAAACTGGTAACGAGAATGAGCTTTGGAAATAAAAATAAAACAGGTTCCTATGTCAGAGTCTGCTGGTCTTAGAACCTGGAGTGTTTAACCAGTTAAAGTCCATGGTTAGTAGGCGTTTTGAATTAAATGTCAGAATAAGGTGGCATTTTCCTAAAATAAGATCCAGGTTTTTCCTTGCCTTCCTCTAGGATGATCATAGGTTTGTGTATCGGGTTTCTGCCTAACTTCAGATCTTCTTTGGGCATTTGCCCAGTGTTATTAGAAACCTGAGATGTTCCTCTACATACACGCAGGAAGGGCCAACACATTGCACAACTCCAGGGGCCCCATTCATCCTAGAGCTCGTGGATTAGCCTAGGGTGTGAAGGGTGCCGGCTGGAAACAGGCTGTGCTCGGCCCTGCTCACAGGTGCCGCCGACAGAAAGGGCCTGGTAGCTGGAGGTAGCTGCTTCTCGGGTCAATTAATACATAATTATTTTTAGAAATGGACCCCAGCCACAACCCCTGCTATTCTGTGTCCTTAAACCAAATTATTCATCTCAAGGAGTATTTGGCCAACTCTGGGTTATGGCTTTGCCCTCCGGCCACTAGCTCAGCCACAGCTTGACAGGGCCGAGGCCACAGCCTGTGAAAGATCAGTCTGCAGAATTATTAGTTGTCTCTTAAGGTTGCCTTAAAATTGCTTGAGGGCCAACCCTCAATTTTAGAAGAGCGTGCTTATATTTCTCCATTTTATACCTTTCTCCGACAAGTATTCCTATCCTTCGATTGATTCTGAAGGCTGGCATCTGAATGAAGATAAGGTGGGACTGTGTGGCAGCGTTGTTTCAAAGATTGAATATGTTTTTAAAAAAAGAATAAATATGTTCAGTTATATAAAGTACCTAGAATAGGACCTGGTGCTCATGTGCTGGTGTTATGTAACATAGCCATTCTTTTAACGCCTTTGCAATTTCTTTTTATAAACACTTTTTATTATTAGATTTTTTTTTTTGAGGGAGAGAGAGAGAAAGAGCACAAGCATAAGCAGGGCAGGGGCAGGGGCAGAGAGAGGGAGAGAGAATCTCAAACAGGCTCCACGCTCAGCACAGAGCCTGATGTGGGGCTCCAATCCCACAACCCAGAAGTCATGACCTGAGCTGAAATCAAATTGGACATTTACCTGAGTTGGACTTTTAACTGACTGAGCCACCCAAGTACCCCAGCACCTTTGCAGTTACTGGCACCTATTTTGTCATTTATTTAATGTATTTTGTAAAGTGACTATAATTCTAAGGACGCCTGGGTGGCTCAGTTGGTTAAGTGTCCGACTTCAGCTTAGGTCATGATCTCATGGTTTGTGAGTTCTAGCCCCGCTTCGGGCTCTGTGCTGACAGCTCAGAGCCTGGAGCCTGCTTCGAATTATGTGTCTCCCTCCCTCTCTACCCCTTCCGTGCTTGTACCCTGTCTCTCTCATAAATAAATAAACATTAAAAAAATTAAAAAAAATTAAAGTGACAACAATTCTAAAAGCCAAAATGACTTATTTTATTAATGCTTAGATTCTTTTCTTTTTTTCTTTTCATTTTTCTTTTCTTTTCTTTCTTTTTTTTTTTTAAGAGAGAGAGGGCTCAAGTGAGTGAGGAGAGATAGAGAAACCCCGGGGGTGGGGGGGGAGAGGAGAGAGAGAGCGAGAGAGCGAATGCGAGTAAGAGAGAGAAGCAGGGCTCACTTGAATGAAGCAGGGCTCATGCTCTCCTGAAGCAAGGCTCATGTTCACCTGAAGCGGGGCACAAGCTCATTAACCACAAGATCATGACCTGAGGCGAAGTCAGATGCTTAATGACTGAACCACCCAGGTGCCCTCTTCTCTTCTCTTCTCTTCTCTTCTCTTCTCTTCTCTTCTCTTCTCTTCTCTTCTCTTCTCTTCTCTTCTCTCTTTTCTCGTATTGTACTGTATCGTATCATCTCAATAATTGGAATGTCTTAAAATATACGGTATGGCATGTCCTGGCTTAAGTTTCTTCTTTTTCCGCTACAAGATGGTATGGTTGATGATGTTTTAGATTTGGTGAAAAAGGTATTTTTTAATGGAGACTATATCAAGAGTTTGTTGTGGTTGTCTTTTCTAATGAATGATAACAGGAATAAATGTCTCTTGCTTTGAAAAGTCCATCTGTCTGCCACCCAGAATCCCTCTGTGGATCAGCAGGGGCTCATGGCCTGTGCTTTGGGGAGCACCAGGCGCTGAGAATGCATGCCGTGATTGCGGTTTTCAGATCATGTTTTGTGGAGCAGCTTGGGGGCTCCTGCCAGGAGCAAAGAGCCAAAAGGAATAGCTTCAGAGTCTCTTCTCCCAGTGTGGCTGGGCCTGCTTTTGCCCAGGTCAGAAATTGGAGTTTACTTGTAGGTTGGTTTATAGGAAGGACGTCCATTGCCGAAGATGATTTGAAGCTCAGCAGTAAGCGATCCTTCCATTGCCTCCCTGATGGTCTGCCGAGGCCCGCAGGCTGGACAGGACGGGGGTGCAAAGGAGAATGTTTCCGTCCCTAAGACAGGAAGAGCACCTTGGCCCACCTGGCCGACGGGAAGCCCCTCTGTCCACTGCCACAGTGTACTGAACACCACAGAGGAGGTGTCCAGAGACAGGGATGTGTGGCTGCCAAACATTGCCTTCAGAGAGGAAGTGTGTTTTTTGCAGGCCACTTTCTGGGGTGGAAGTGAGTTGGCAAAGTGACGTGTGAGGTCTATCCTGACATAGAAGGGACGCAACTGGAATGTAGTACGGCGGGGGGCGGGGCGCGGGGCGCGGGTGATCCATAGTTCTTGCTAACGCCTATAGAACATCCTGTTAGATGGAAGTGTCTGATGGCACTTTTTAGATTTTCTGAGCAGCCTTTCGTTTCCATTTCCTTGATTTTTTTCTTGCCTTTTTTGGGGGACAGCAGCTTCTTGCATCTGTTGAACCCAGAACTTCCTAGAAGCAAAGCTATGTTCTGACTCTTCTTTCCTTCCCTTTCCCAGGGCTGATGTTTTCTATGTGAGCAAGAGTACAGAATGGAGAATTGGGGAAGCTAGTTTTTGCCTTTTTTTTTTTTCCTACAGGAAGAGGGGCTTGTCTACAAAGCTGGTCTCTCAGTCCTTTGAAGTCACCAGGGCTGACAGAGACTGTTTCCCTGCTAGCCTCTTGAACCTTGCACTGAGCAGAAAGTGACTTAATTGCCAAGGCAATATGTGCAGGTTGTGTGGAGGACTTCATGCATTTCTGCTTAAACTTTGTCTGTGAGAGAGCTGGGGGTTAAACGAGGCCTTCTTGCTTCTGGAACTTCTTTGAGCATTGCGTGGCATCCTGTAGGAGCTCTGTTGCTTCAGACATGGGGTGTAAGCAGTCCGAGGGGGTGTTGGAATCAAACCAGATCAATTCTGTAGGAAAAATAGGGCCTAACAGCCATGGCCCTTTTTTTCCACCCCAAAATGTCTTTAGCCAAGTGGGGTCCTAGGGCACCAGAGCCTCAGCTAGCTACTTCTCCCCTCCCAGCACCTCTTGATTTATTGAGAAGGTGGATTTGAAGGTCTAGAGAAGGGAATGTGCAGACATTGCACATTATGGTATTCTAATATTATTATTATATATGGTATAATATTATAATATTTGTCTAAAAGCTGTCTGCATTTTGAAATAGAATTTTAGAGCAGCATAGATTAACATGGGATATGCCTGGGTTTATTACAACCCTGGCCTCTATGTTTTGGAGCCAGAACAGTGCTTTCCAAATTTTGTCTTTGTCGAGGGCCTTTGCAGTTCTGAGATCGTGCGTTGGTTGGTGATACTGGCTACGAGATAAAACCCACAGTTTCAAAATTCCAAGCTGAGGGGTATCATCTGTAGCAGTCCATGGTGGGGTCCTTGGTCCGGCCCTCCACTGTGGCCCTCACAGCCCTGGTCACACAGCACGTGTCACTCAGGGGCTGCTCAATTTATTGAACAAGTTGCTTTCTGTTTGGATAATCCTGCTGTCACTCTTTCTGAGACTGTCAATTACACTGCATCTGGTGAGACTGTCCGCCACATCCCCTGAGACTGTGTTGTGTTTAGGGGTGGGAAACAAGTGTTTGTTTTACTCAGTTTAGGACCATGGAGAACTTTGGTGGCAGGAGAATCTGTCAAGAAGGATGTCCTGAAAAGCAAATGACTCTTCTCTCCTGTTGTTGCTGAGAGCTGAGGTTACAATTCATTGCAGTGAGGTTTGTCATTGATGAAACATAGTAACCAGTTGACCTATCAACAACTGTCTGAGTGTCTACTGGGCAGGGAATAAATCAGTGATTGATAGATTTAGAGATGGGTAAAACAGTTGGTTTTACTTTTGTCTCCCTCAGATCCAGAGAATGGTGAAAAACTCACTTATCATTCCTACTGGGGAAAGGTATATGACACAGTGATTAAGACCAATAGGTCAGGAGCATGGTGTGTGGAAGGAATCAGAGTGGCTTTGTTTGAACGTGGGTCCAATTGACTCCATGTTTCTTTGGGTGTCCTCCTCATTGCATGGGGGCAGTAATCTCTGGAAGCAGATGTGTCTGTGTTATGACTTGTAAGGACTGTACACCCGAAAGTGGTCCCACTGATCTGGCAGAGGATGTAAGAGTGGCTCCCAGGGAATATGAGGACACGAGGAGCCTTAGGCTTATGACTGGCTGCATTTAATTCTCCTATCCTCCTTGGGTATTGATTCACCCAGTTTCCTTCATTTGGCCTATTTCCCAGTTTGGCATCTCTCTTTAGTTCAAGGTAAACAAGTTACTGTGTTCAAAACGGAATGAATTGTATCTGGTACATTCTGTCCTTGGATCTTATAGCAAGGACTAAATGGTACTCTGGGAGCTTGGCAAAGTGAGAACGGGCTTCATCACCAGAGAGGAACGTAGTTGTGTGGGAGGGCGAAGCCCTGGAGGAGAGTGCTACATTCTGGTCCATGGTATCTCACTGATCACAAGTGCTTGTGAAAATTACCTTCTGGTACTCACTCTCCCATCCTTCCCATGGAAGGCTGAGTTGCTTCTCAAATTTCTCTTGTAACCACTGAGATGAGAATCTGGTTTTGTTGGGGGCGGGGGGTGGGGGTGGTAGAAAAACAACTAGAGCTCAGAAATAAGAAAATGTAGGCCAGTCTTTTTGGAGGAAGAAGGAAGTTCAGTTTACATGAGCCTCTGGTCCAGCAGCTAAGTGAGTCCTCATGTTGGAAATGGGCCCCTAGCAGTGGAACCAGGCAGGTGAACGAACACTTTGCCCCTTGGCTGCCACCTCCCTCAGCTGCTGCCCCCTTTCCCTCTCCTGGAGGAGCTGTGCAGTTCAGGATGGATATAAATCTTTGGCCTGTGTAGACCTCTTTCAAATAAGATTATGTTCTTCTACAGCTAAGAAGTTACCCATTCACCAAGGCGCATGCTTACATCTAAAAGTAATAGCATCTTATCACCGTAGTGATATTAGAATCATATCTAGCTGCCATTTTTGTAAAGAAAAATTGGCAAACAGTGGCCATTTCATATCCCTCCTAGCACAGTTATGATTTCTGTCATATAGTCAATTTCAGATAGAAAGTGGGAATCCTAATTTGAGTATATGCCTCGACTATACCTGTTTTTATTTTTGGTCTGGGCAAGTAATTTTTGTAGTGTTCTCAGAGGTTTGCCTTCATCAGGATCATCTGGAAAACATGTTAAAAACTCAAAGTCTATGTCCTAATCTCAGAGGTTCTTTTTTTTTTTTTAAGTTTGTTTGTTTATGTTTATTTATTTTTGAGGGAGCAAGAGACAGAGCTCAAGTCGGGGAGGGGCAGAGAGAGAGAAGGAGACACAGAATCCCAGGCAGGCTCCAGGCCCTCCACTGTCAGCGCAGAGCCTGATGCGCGGCTTGAACTCACGGACCATGAGATCATGACCTGACCTGAAGTCTGATGCTTAAATGATTGAGCCTCCCAGCACCCCATTTATTTATTTTGAGAGAGAGAGAGAGAGAGAGAGAGAGTGTGTGTGTAGAGGGGCAGGGTGTGTGTGTGTGTGTGTGTGTGTGTGTGTGTGTGTGTGTGTGTGTGTGAGAGAGAGAGAGAGAGAGAGAGAATTCCAAGCAGGCTTCACTCAGTACGGAGCCTGACTCGGGGCTCAATCTCACAACTGTGAGATCACAGCCAGAGCCAATATCATGAGTCAGACGCTTAACCAGTTTAGCCACTCAGGTGCCTCCCCAGTCCCAGAGATTCTGACTGGGGTTGTGTGTGTGGCTAGGGCATGCGGTTTTCCTGTGAGGTGAAATTTACATGGATTGAAATGGGCAAATCTTAAGTATATTATCCTGTGGGTGTTGGTAAATACGTCCTCTTGTGTAATCCAACATTATCTTTTCTGTGAAAATGAAAACCAGCATGACCATCACCCCCAAAAGCTCATGTCCATTCAAAGTTGATCTCCATTAGACTGCATTTTAACAGTGCCCCAGGGCTCCGAATAAGCTGAAGCCAGAGAGCCACTATTAATTAATGAAGAACAGCACAGTTTGGACGTTTGATTTCAGCAGAAAGGAGTGGGGATTGGGGTTTCCATCCTGAATTCAAGGTTCTTCAATTATGTAGTTCTTGGCTCGTACTGATGGGGACTATATTTTTAAAAGAGTTTAGTGAGTTGGTTAGAAGGAAACTGCAGTGCATTCCCCTTTGGATCTGCCCTGTTGCCCCCTTCTGAAATTGGGGCATTTTCAGTTCTGGTTGAGGAGGCTGCATTGTTGTTCAAGTTTTAGCTTATTCAGGCTGTTATGTGAAAATACCACAGACCGGGACAGCTTATAAACAACAAATTAATTTCTTTTTTTTTTTTTAATGTTATATTTATTTCTAGGAGAGAGAGAGAGAGAGACAGAGACAGAGAGAGGGTGAGCAGGGGAGGGTCAGAGAGAGAGGGAGACACAGACTGAAACAGGCTCCAGGCTCTGAGCTGGCAGTTAGCACAGAGCCCGACGCAGGGTTCGAACCCACGAACCGTGAGATCATGACCTAAGCGAAAGTCGGACGCTTAACCGACTAAGCCACCCAGGCACCCCACAAATTAATTTCTTTAAAAAAATTTTTTTAATGTTTTATTTTTTGAGGGAGAGACAGTGTGAGTGGGGGCAGGGGAAGAGCAAAGAGTGAGAGGGAGACACAGGATCTGAAGCAGGCTCCTGGCTCTGAGCACAGAGCCTGACATAAGGCTCGAACCCATAAACCATGAGATCACGAGTTGAGCTGAATTTGGACGCTTAACTGACTGAGCCACCCAGGTGCCCCAGAAATTAATTTCTTACAATTCTGGAGGCTGGAAGTCTTAAGATCAGGGTGCCAGAATGATCGTGGTAAGGGTCTTCTTCAGGGTCACAGACTTCTGGTTGTTTCCTCACATGACAGAAGAGTCTAGGATGCTCTGTGGAGCCTCTTTCATAAGGCACTAATCTTGTTCATGAGGGTCCCACTCTCATAAGCTCGCCCCCCTCAGAGCCCCACCTATGCGGGCTATCATCTTTGGTGGTTAGGAAATAACAACATATGAATTCTGGAGGGACGCAAACATTCAGACCATAACAGAGCCCATTTCCTGGCAGGCTCTTGCTTGCTCTGACCCCTTTTTGGAGAAGCCTCCTGTAATTCCATAGTTAGGGTTTCCCAACTGCGTATTCTTTCTTGGCTGGCCCACTCATTCAAAGTGTGGATGACTGCTCCTTCCTTGGCTTCTGCCTGGTGACTCACGTGAGCGCCTTGTCTCCCTTCATTTTATGATGTTGCCATTTAATTTTCCTAATGTAAAGTTCTGTCCTTTGACCTGCATGATCTCATTTGATCCACAGCCAGTGGTTGACACCCCAGCCTCCACCAGGGAGAGAATGCACATGCAGTAGTTAAAGAAGACTCTGAGCAGAGTAGGCGTTCAAGGGTAGGGGTTCAGAGGTGGAAACAGCAGGAGTGAGCTGACAGGGTCCGAAAAGAGCATAAATAAGGAGGCAAAGGGGCTAGAGCTGGACCATGAAGAGTGAGTGGGGCTGGGAATGAAGAGTGAGTGGGGCATAGGGACCTCCAAATGACTGGTGAATTTATGATAACGTCTTGCTTTTACCTTAAGTAGCATTTGATACTCTTTAGCATTCTTTACAGTTTCTTTTCCTTTCTAAAAACTTGAAATTAAATGGAGCGGGTGGTTAAGTCTAATTTGTTGAAAAACTGAGGTCCAGAAAGAAAAAGTGATTTGGTCAAACGTACACAGCAAGATTAGTGGCAGTCTGAGTTGCTGACCCATGCTATCTCAAATTCCTGATGTCACCTGACCACCCACCGGTCTCTGACCCCAGAACACCTTCCTTGCTGGCTCCCTGTGGTGTTTTGTTTTGTTCTGCACTGCATGGTGCTACTTAAACAAAATCTTTTTAAAACAACATTTTCCCTGTAACTGGTAGCATCAAACATATTTCTTTATCCTCTGGATTCAATCTGGTCCTGACTTTAATTTGATGCTTTTAAGATAACTTGAGGAGGACGAGGTAAGAGCATGTTTGAACTTCTGTTTTTCTTTCTTCAAATTGTAGGGGAATATTAGATTTCAGAGTCTAAAGTGAACAGAGTAGTCACTAGCCAGATTAAATTAAAATGAACTAAAACTAATACAACTTAAAATTCAGTTCCCCACTGGCACTAGACACATTTCAGCTGCTCAGTGGTTACACGTAGCTTGCGCCTCCTACCTTGTCAGTGCAGAACTAGAACATAGGCGTCACTGTAGAAGGTTCTTTTTGGACAATGCTGGTCTAAAGTGACAGTCTCAACTGAGTAACTTCTCCATAGCCTCCTACCCTCCAAACCTCTAACTCTGACTTCTCCTTGACCTCTGACTTGAGTACAGAGAAGTGTGATGAAGTTGTCTGTGAACTGGTACATGTCTCAGGCCATGTTCTAGACACAAACAGTCTATTGTTTTTGGTTAAGAGACAGAGTGCAAGTGGGGGAGGGGCAGAGAGAGAGGGAGACACAGAATCTGAAGCAGGCTCCGGGCTCTGAGCTGTCAGCATAGAGCCTGTCATAGGGCTCGATCCAGCAAGCATGAGATTACAACCTGAGCCGAAATCCAGAGTCGGATGCTTAACTGACAGCCGCCCCGGCTCCCCAAAAAGATGTTGTCTCTTATTGGGTTTTCCATGGCCCAGTTCTGAGCTAGACCTGAATCAGAAAAAGAAAGGTCCCTTTTTTTCCCACTAGGTCATAGTGTATTTATGAATTAAAAGCTAGTCTTCATAACTGAGGCTGTTGTATGTATTCACATACAGTAAACTAACCATTTAAAGATACAGTGTAGGGAGTTTTGACAGATGCACATACCCGTCAAACCAACACCACAACCAAGATACAGAACATTTTCATCACCTCTGGAACTTTCTTGCCCTTGCATTCCATCCCTTTCTCTACTTTAGACCCAGTCACTGATCTGCTTTCTGTCACTGTAGATTGGTTTACATTTTCTGGAATTCCGTATGAATGGAAACATGTATTATGTACTGGTTTTGGGGGAAAGGGGAGGAATTCTAAGTTATTTTATTCAGCATGATGATTTTGCGGTCTGTCCATGCGGTAGCATGTATCAGTGTTTTTACTGCTTTTTATTGCTGAATAGTATTTCATTCTTTGGATGTACTACATTTTATTTATTCATTTCCTTGTTGATGGATATTGGATTGTTTCCGTTTTTTGTCTCTTACAAATAAAGTTCCTGTAACTATTTCCCCTGGTGGTCTATGTTTTACTATATGAGAACCTGCCAAACTGTTTTCTAGAGTGACCGTGCCAGGTTGCATTCCCCAAAGCAGTACATGAGAGCTCCTGTTGCTTGACATCCTCCGCAACACTGTATTAATTAATGCTGTAATTTCAGCTATTCTAGTGGGTATGTAGCGGCATTTCTTTATGGCTTTATTTTGCATTTCTCTGATGACTAGTGGTACTGAACATCTTTTCATGGGCATGTTTGCCATCCCTATTTCGTCTTTGTGAAGTCTATTCAGGCCATCATACTCATTTTTTTATAAAAATTGTTTGATGTTTATTTTTGAGAGAGAGAGAAAGAGACAGAGTGTGAGAGGAGGAGGGACAGAGAGAGGGAGACACAGAATCCAAAGCAGGCTCCAGGCTCTGAGCTGTCAGCACAGAACTCGATGTGGGGCTGTGAGATCGCAAACTGAGATCATGACCTGAGCTGAAGTCGGACACTTAACCGACTGAGCCATCCAGGTGCCCCTCATCTTACCCATTTTTAATTGTGTTCCTATCATTAAGCTGTAATAATTCTTTATATTCTGGGTGCTAGTACTCAGTCTTCTTTTGAGCCTTGCAGTAATTTCTGTATCTTTGCAGTCAGGTAAGAGGGCTTAATCTTCATATTAGTGGTTTAAAAAAATTTTTTTTAGTGTTTCTTTTTAAGAGAGAGAGTGTGAGTGGGGGAGGGACAGAGAGAAAGAGGGAAACCCAGAATCCAAAACGGGCTCTAGGCTCTGAGCTGCCAGCACAGAGCCCAACACAGGGCTCGAACTCGGGAACAATGAGATCATGACCTAGGCCTAAGTGGGACGCTTAACCAACTGAGCCATCCAGGCGCCCCTTTATATTAGTGTTTAAAACTGAACTCCCTCCCAAACAACCTTATTCTGTCATTCTTCCTCATCTCAGTAATGGCAGCTCTACCCTTGGAGTCATTCTCAACTCCTCTCTTTTCCCCCTCACCTGTGTCTAATTCATCAACCAGTTCTATTAGCTCTACCTTCAGTATTCAGAATCCAGTCATTTTCTACTCCCTATACTTCTACCCTGTTCTGAGCCACCATCATTTATCCTCCAGATGGATCATTGTGAGAACCTCCTAACTGGGCTCTTTTTTTTTTTTTTTGAGCCACCCAGGCAACCCCCTTTTCCTCCCCCTGCTCTTTTCAAGTACCTTTCTGCTTCCTGCCGCTGTCCCCACCCGTCATTCCCCAAATGTAGCCCATAGAACACTCTTATTTTTTTTTTAATTTTTTTTTTTTAATGCTTTTATTTCTAGGAGAGAGAGACAGCGTGAGCAGGGGAGGGTCAGAGAGAGGGAGTCACAGACTGAAACAGGCTCCAGGCTCCGAGCTGGCAGTCAGCACAGAGCCCGACGCGGGGCTCAAACCCACGAACCGCGAGATCATGACCCAAGCGAAAGTCGGACCGAAAGTCGGACGCTTAACCGACTAAGCCACCCAGGCGCCCCTAGAACAGCCTTATTAAAACATAAGTCAGACCATGTCACGACTGTGTTCAGAATTTACCAGGGACTCATGAAGACTTCCAGAGTCCTTCATGGTCTGGCCTGCTGCAACGTCTCCCCTCTTCTCCCACCTCTGCCCGTCCGCCTTTGCTCCCCCTGTTCCAGCCACGCTAGCCTCCTTGCTATTCTTTGGACGTGTCAGACCCGCCTCAGGTTTTACGCGCTTGCTGCTGTTCCCTCTGTCGGGGATAATTTCCTGCCCCCAGACATGACTCTTTTTCAGTACTTGTTTACATATCGCCTTCTGCTCAGTGCATAAATCTAATTTTGGATCCCTTCCCTTCACCCCCTAGCTCCAGACACCAAATATAAAAAGAAAATTAAAGATGTAATTATGCTCAAAAACAAGATAAACATATCTGTGAAAAAAATAGGGGAGAAATACAAAGCAAAGATCGATGCCGAAGCGTCCCTCCTGCTGCTCTGGGAGTCTGGAGTAGGCGGTGATGTGAGGAGCCCCACTCTGAAGGGGTAGTGGGAACTAAAAGTAGCGCGTGTGGGGAGGGGACTGGAGCCAGACTCACTGCTTAAAACCAAGGTCTGGGCTGTGCTGCTCCAGCTATGAAAAGGAGGCTAAAAATATCCAAGACAATTACTGCTCAGGATGAAGCCTAGGGCGGTGGGAAGAAACAGATACAACCTTGAGCTTACTCATGGGCCAAGGTCACCTGGAGGCGTGATGACTGAAGCTTACTGGTGACATTATATCCTGAAGGTCCTGGTCCCTCAGTGCATGACCTGTTCCAGGCTTACGGATTCTGGGAGATCCCTAACCACAGAACCTTGGGAGAGGGTGGTACAGAGAAGACCCCCTCACTCCTCCCCTACCCGTCCCCACGGGCTGACTGTATGGATTGCAAACCAAAATTCTAAAACGTCTAAGGAAAACCAACTCTGCTAAAGATAGCCAACAAAATCAACAGCAAGAGATTAATTTGTTCAGGATTAAATGGAAATAGAGCAGTCTGACAACAACCTTAAAATGCATGTTTTGAATCATCAGAGATGAAAGAAGGAATTGCAGCCATAAGAAAATATGAAACACAACTGGCAGAAGGGAAATATTAATAGGTAGGTATGAAAAAGAGTAATGTACACATGCTGGAAATGAATAATAGGCATCGAAATATAAATCTTAATAAATGAAACTCAAACTGCACAAAGATGCAGATAGGATTAGTGGATTGGAAGATAATGCTGAAGATTTTACCCAGAATGCAGTAGAGGAGGATGAAGAATATTTTGACAGAGTAGTTGGGTGACCATCAGCCTCTAACCCTGATCTGATAGGTGTTCTAGTAGAGGAGAATAGGGGCAGTGGCAGACGAGAACTACCCAGAGAGAAGCAGCCTGAGAACTTTCCAGAAGCAAAATAAGCAAGCGTTTTCAGATTGAAAACACACGGAAAGTGCTTTGCATAACAAGATGAATTAAAATAAATCCACAAGTCCATCCCCAGACACGTTGCAAAATAGCCAAACATAGGGAGAAAGCAAAAATCTCCAAAACACCCCAAAGAGGGAAGATGGGTAATCTATTAAGGAATAACATTTTTTTAAAAAAATATTTTTAACGTTTATTTATTTTTGAGAGACGGAGACAGAGCACAAGTGAGGGAGGTGCAGAGAGAGAGGGAGACACAGAATCTGAAGCAGACTCCAGGCTCTGAGCCCAATGAGGGGCTCAAACTCACCAACCACGAGATCATGACCCGAGCCGAAGTTGGACACTCAACTGACTGAGCCACTCAGGCACCCCAGGGAATAACAGTTTTAAAGGTGGTCTTTTTTCTGACCACTGCTCTCCTTTTACTTCATCACAAGCCTTAATTCTAAATACTGAGCCAGCAGGTGATTGTTTATGCCCAATTAAAAGGTTTGCTCTTCGGTCACCTGGGTGGCTCAGGCAGTTGGGCATCTGACTCTTGATTTCAGCTCAGGTAATAAACTCATGGTTCATGAGTTTAAGCCCCATGTAGCGCTTTGCACTGACAGTACAGAGCCTGTCTCTCCCTCTCTCTACCCTTCCCCTGCTCATGTGCACGTGCTTGCTCGCTCTCCCTCTCTCCCAAAATAAATAAATAAACTTTTAAAAAACGGTTTGCTCTTAGGCATCTGACATTTAGTCTGAGTGGTGAAGGGACCTGCATTTGAGTGGCCACCCTCATTACACCCTGTATTGGAAGTTTATGAGTTGGGGTGTTTCTTCCCGTGTTTTATAGAAGAGCCTTGAGGGACTAAGTAACATGCTCAAGGCCGCGGCAGTAGAGACCGAGTTCAGGTTGTGACCCAAAGCCTGCTCTGCCCACCTCTCCTCAGTTTGCTAAGTTGGCTAAGCAGATGTCCGCGGGATCTAGAGCTAGCTCTCTAAGCTAAGGGCTAAGTTAAGGATCTCTTGCTGGGGCTCCTGTCATGGCGGATGATCCTTTTTGCCAGGGTGGTGAGTGGTTCCCTAGCTTCCGGCTGTGGGTCAGCTGCATCCTGATGAAGGAGATGGAAAGATTATATGGTTCTCCTATCCTGACAAACAGACTGAATACCTGGTATATTCACTATGTCTTTGGCCACCTTCTAGGGTTTTTTTTTGTTTTTAAGTGACCTATTTCCTTGCTGTTGACATGATAGTGCACGTAGAAGTTGCTATTATGTATTACTTGTTTCTTTGGGTTAGGAAAATTGGTATAGATGGATAGTTTTCTTCCAGGATACTATCCTTTTGGAACCTAATTGAATTTCAAACATTTAATTTTTAATATCTTTTCCCTTCAGTTAGACAAGGACCTGGGCGCTCTGCAGAGGCAGGGACCATGCTTCTGCTAATCAGGACTTTAGGGGAAATATCTGAAAATAGAGCTATTAGAAAGATCACAGGTTTATGGGGCAAGTGGACTGTGCTTGTGATGAGGGTGCCATGTGTGGATTTATTACGTAATAAAGCCATCAAGTTTTCTCAAGAAATCAAGGGATTGGGATATAAAACAATAATATATCTGATATGTGGGCATTTGCAAACTAGCCTAACAAGTAGCTGTTTTCCTTTTCTTCCCTGTGAAATGTGACCATCCCCCCGAATTTGACATTTTCGTTTCATTTCCACGGCACATCTGTCTCAACTGGTTTAGCTTTGGGCTGAAGGGATTACTGATGCTTGAATATTCCTAAATTGGGGCTTTTGCCCTGTGGAGGCATGGTGTCATGAAGCTCAGTTTGCCATCCTTACCTGTGAACCTGGTGGTGTGTCGTACTCTGAAGGCTAGTTCCCCCATGACTTCTGCAGTCCCTTGTTCCCTAGATATCTGCCAGCCCTTCTCTTTGTCTCAGTTTTATTTTTGTTTTTGTTTTGTGCAAGCTCAGCCAAATAACTAAGAAGCCCACAGGATGGGAATGGTTCTTAGCATTTGGATTAGATAAAACGTGTTCCTTTCTTCTCAGCAGCAAGAGTGATTGGGGATATGTTTGCTGCCACCATGGCAGGATGGTGGAGCGCCCAGGCTTGTCGGCTCCCTGGTTTCGGTCCCAGCGCTACTGCTTACGTGTGTGTGTGACTTCGTGCAGATCACTGAATCTGATTTGGGGTCCTCGTCTGTGAAACGAGCATACTAGGAATACCTGCCTTGAGGGTTGTTGGGTTCAAATGAGTTCACATCTATGCACCTGGTACAATCGTGCCTAACCTGAAACACGGCAAGCATGCAGCAGGTGTTAGTGGCCATTGTTGTTATCACTGATGCTTTGGTGCTAGGCACTGCTCTGGAAGTTGAATATATGTAATCTCTAATCTTCACAACTTCTGTAGTGTCAGTATTGGCATCCTTAATGTGTGGATGACAAATGGACGTGGAAAGAATTTCATCTGTGCTAGGAAGCTCACTCAGGAGGCCTTGGTCTGCGTGGGGCCTAAGCCTTTGCTTTATTGGCCCGGATCCTGTTGCCTTCTCTTTTGACAGGCCCTGGGAAACAGCCCTGTCCTCTTGACCTAAAGCTTTGGTGCAGTCAAATTGAGAGTCAGGTGCACCCTCTTGTCAAGTGCACAAGACGAGACAAGGCCAAGGCCTGACTGATTCATCAGGTAAAGGCACAATGAGCCACTTTTGGATTCAAACAAGTTATTACTTAACATAGACGGCGAAAGGGGAGTAGCCAAAGGTGCCAGTTCCCTGTAGCCTTTGTCCCACACCAAAAAAGTGCTGTCCTGAAACAGAAGGGGCTGACGACCTCTCCTCTGAGTGGTGGTGAGGCAAGAGTCTCATCCTCATCAGAACCCAGGACGTGATGAGAAACTGTCTCATGACCACCTCCCAGGGGGAGACAGGAGGGTGGCCTTGAGGTGCACTTCACATCCCCCCCACCCCCTACGCCCTCTCTTGTTCATCAGGAATAACTTGTTCAGGCCTTGCCTCTGTGGCCCGCGTGGCCGCCTGCAGGGAGGCATGGAGAGCTCTTTCCCTCTCCCGTCTGGCCCGGAGGCCCACGGCCTCTCCTCCTTTCACCTGAAGTGCCTGGGTCCCCTTTCCTGACTTCTCTCCTGGCACATACCAAGGCTAGTGAGCTTTCTAGGAATAAAGGTCAAGTTCACCTTACTGGATGAAGACCCTTGAATATGGAGACTCACATCAAGTATAGTTTTTTTGGTAACTATTACATGCACGCATGCAACATGGCCTTGTCCTCACTTAGAAGTGCTGTAAATATATTTTTTGGTTTTTGTTTTTTATTGTGAATGAGGAGTCACTTGGTTTCTTTACTTGGTAGCCTTGAAATTAGACACTGCAAAAACCTGTCCGTAAGTCTGACACCTAAGAACTGTGTCGTGGAAGACTCCAGGAACCTGTCTGCGTGGCTCCCCCTAACCTGGCAGTCACTCCCCTAGTGCCCTAGCATGTCGGGAGTTGGGAGGTAATAACACACAGCAAAAGATTTCAATTAAAAACAAAAAGTCCAGGAGCCCTTTTAATCATCCATCTCTGGTATCAAATGCTGGGCACTGTGCTAAACTTTCAAGATGCCCTGAGTGTGGGTTTAGGGAGTGGCTTTAACCAGATCAGCAAAAGGCAGACCCAACCTGGGTTATGACCTCCCTGGCCCACTCTTCCTTGAGCAAGAACTTTTATAGCAGATGTAATAAAGCATAGGTAGCTTAATGAGGTGAGGAATGGGCCAGAAACTGTCCTAGCTTGCGCTAATAATTCCTGATCTATAGCGGCTGTCTCCAAGGAGCCTGGAGCACCGCTCAGATATTATCTCATTAATCCTCCCCAAACCCCCATGGGGTAGGCAAGTGGCAGGCATTCCTCTTGCTCTCAGGATCAGAGAGAATGGGGCCCTTATGCGACTTGCCCAAGGTCATACAGGGTGGCAAAGCCCAGCATATAATTTATTGCTTTTAACTCTTGAGCCTGTGGTTTCCTCTGCTCGCTATCCCCACTTCCCCTGCTATTAACAGACTACACAGGAATATTTTAATCAGGCGATTTTCAACAAGTGGCCCTTCCTGGGTTGGAAACTCACCAGGGCAATTACCGAGCAGCCAGGATGGAGTGGAGTGAATCTGTAGCTGATGGGTGTTTGCTAGTGAGTCCTCAGGGAACCCAAGGCACCCTTCCCTCCCTGGGGGCTCTTGCCCGCTCAGGATTTGTCACTGGTGTCCTGCCTTCATGCATTCCTGTGACGGGTTTCTTGCTTGGTTACATGGCCTTGGAGATGTTGAATGGGGGAAGCCCCAGTTCCACCCATCCCCCTTAGATGGATCCTCCTGTTTTCACTCTGTTCAGGGTGGCATTGGGTTCCTGGCCAGGGCCCTTTCCCTCTTGGCCAGTATGCCTTAATTTACCCATCAGCCTTGGAATCCTAATTCATTAAATGCATTGGCTTGTGCCATCTTGCTCAGGTGATGCAGACACAACCCCAGATTTATGGATGAGGAAACTGGACCTCGGGGCTGTGTTCTCATTACACCATGCCACCAGTGATAATGAGAGTGTTGCCATACTATTTTTTTCTTTTGTAACTTGTCCTTTATTTGCATAGCTCTTTAATAAGAGCTTTACTGAAATATAATTCCTATACCATACAATTCACCTATGGGAAGTGTACATTTCATTGGGTTTCAGTGTGTGCGCACAACAGTCCACCATCACCACCATCTCAGAAGGAAACCATGTACTTCCCTGCCTATTCCTTTACCCTCAAGCCTTAAGCAGCTGCTGAGATATCTGTTTTCTGTCTCTATAGATTTCCCTATTCTGGACTTCTGCATGAATAAGATGTGGACTTTTGTGACTAGTTTCTTTCACTCAGCATAGTGTGTTCAAGGTTCCTCTGTTGTAGCACACATCAGTACTCTGTTCCTTTTTATGGCCAAATAATATTCCACTGTATGGGGAGACCTCATTTTGTTTACCCCTTCATCTGCTGATGGACATTTGGGTTACTTATACCTTTAGGCTATTATAATAATGTTACTGTAAACATTCACATGCAAGTTTTTGGGTGGACTTATGTTTTTATTTCTCTTGGGTGTACCACCAGGAGGGGAATTATGAGGTCAGGTGGTACCTCTATGTTTAGTTGTCTGAGGAACTGCCAGACTGTTTGAAAAGCAGCTTTACCATTTTACATTCTCACCAGCAGTGTATGAAAGTTCTGATTTGTCCACGTTCCAGACAGCACTTGTTTTCTCTGTCTCTAGTCACAGCCATCCTAGTGGATATGAAGTAGTATCTCACTGTGGTCTTGATTTGCATTTCCTTGATGGCTAATGATGTTGGGCAGCTTTTCATGTGCTTATTGGCATTTGCATCTTTTTTTTTTTTTTTGAGAAATATCTATTTAGATCCTTTGCCCATTTTTAAAAAGTTTATTTGAGAGAGTATGTGCACGCAAGTAGGAAGAGAGTCAGAGAGAGAGAGAGAGAGAGAGAGAGAGAGAGAGAATCCCAAGCAGGCCTGCACTGTCATCACAGATCCCTCTGTAAGGTTTGAACTCACGAACCATGAGATCATGACCTGAGCTGAAGTTGGACGCTTAATGGACTGAGCCACCCAGGTGCCCCCCTTTGTCCATTTTTTAATTGGATAATTTGCCTTTTTATTATTGAGTTGAAAGAGTTCTTTCTGTATTCGAGTCCCTTATCAGATACATGATTTGCACATATTTTCTTCCATTCTATGAGCTGTCTCCTCACATTCTTGATGGTGTCTTTTGGCATAAGTGGTTTTAATTCTGTTGGAAGTCCAGTTGATCTATTTCTTTGGTTTCTTGTGCTTTTGGTGTCATGACCTTTGGCTCACTTCCCACTTGACGGGCACATAGGCCCACCTGCTGTCTAATCCTAAGGAGTACATCCCTGGTGGGCATGATCAGCACTGCCCTTTGGATGGGGGAACAAGCCTCAGAGGTGCTGTGATTATTCCAAGGCCACACAGAGGTTAAGTGGCAGTGCCGGAATCCACCCTGGTTGGTGACTTATAGACCGTGTCTGATACCACAGTTCCATGGTGGCATCAGCAAAGATGGCAGGTTCTGTTCTGGGCCAGACACCAAAGCACTTGCTCTTAAAACTGGGTGAAGGGGCTCCTGGGCAACTCAGTCGGCTCAGGTCATGATCTCACAGCTGGTGAGTTCAAGTCCCGTGTCCGGCTCTGTGCAGACAGCTCAGAGCCTGGAGCCTGCTTCAGATCCTTTGTCTCCCTCTCTCTCTCTGTCTCTCCACTTGTGCTCTCACTCTCTCTCTCTCAAAGATAAATTAAAAAAAAAAAAAAACTGGGTTAAGAATTTCCTCAGAACAGTTGCTTGGCAAGTGTTGAATTATTCTTCCCATTTTACTTACTATGTTTTTACAATCAAAGAGAACTTCCAAATAAAAGCGACCTTCAAATCTTGATTGGGAAGTAATGAACCCGCCCCTCAAAGGCCTGCCTTTCTTTGCATTCAGAAAACCCACGAGTACAGCAAGCTGGGCTTATTCCATCCATTGCTTCCTCAAATCTCGAGAGTTATGGTCTTTATTTTATAAAGATCCCGTGAGTTGTACTTACTTTATTGTAATTTTGGGGGATGTGTTTTTGTCTCCCTGTTCTGTGTGTGTGTCGAAGAAAGGAAAGGGATTATTATGGTATAACCTTGTAAAGTTTTTCTAGGATCAGGTGTTCCTCTTAGGCAAGCTCGACCCATTAGGAGAACCAGAGCGATGTTTGCTTTGATCAGAGCAGTGTTTTGTTTTTTTTTTTTTGGTTCTTCCCTGCGAGCCGGTTAGTAGTACCTTCCTCTTGTGTTTCCTTGCCGAGCACTTGGAGGCAGCCTGTGCAGAGAGCACTCCGTCCTGCTGACAGCCCATTGGAGACGTGTTGCGGTGGGAAGGCACACTTCTGATGTGACTGTACTGGGTACATTTGTTACTTTGAAACTGTGTTACCCATAGAGCTGATATAAAGGAAAAAGCCCTCACGAGCTTCAAATTTCAGTCACCTGTTATGCCAGTGTATGCATGTACATTTTGAAATTTTTTTCAAACTGCCGATCAAACAGCAATACGGCAAGGGAGGGCCCAGATCTTATTAACTGCCTTTTCCAGCCTGTTGTCCAATACAGGGTCGGTGCTCAGCAAATGTTGGTTTAAATAAACACTGCACTGGAACAAGGGAAGTTTCCCACTGTCCTTCCTTTCTAATGACAATGACCCTCCAATTTTTTTTAATGTCTATTAATTCATTTTGCGAGAGAGTATGTGCATGTGTGGATGGGCACGAGTGGGGAAAGAAAAAGAGGTGGGGGGAATCCCGAGCAGGCTCCATGCTGTCAGCATAGAGCCAGATGCGGAGTTGGTCTCAGACAATGAGGTCATGCATGACCGGAGCTGAAATCTGGAGTTGGTTGCTTAATGGACTGAGCCACCCATATGCCCCTGACCCAGGAACTTTTTTTTAGGGGAGGGGGCACAAGTGAGCAAGAGGCAAAGAGAGAGAGGGGGAGATAGGGAGACAAAGAGAGAAGCAGGGCTCACCTGGAGCAGAGCTTGTGTTCATCAGAAATGGGGCTCGAGCTCACTAATCATGAGATCATGACCTGAGCCGAAATCAGACGCTTAACCGACTAAGCCACCCAGGCTCCCCCAACAACTTTTTAAAAAAATATTCATTTATTTATTCATTCTTGAAAGAGAGCGCGCATGCAGGAGAAGGACAGAGTAAGGGAGACAGAGGATCCCGAAGCAGGCTCTGTTCTGGTAGCAGAGAGCCTGAATCGGGGCTCGAACTCACAAACTGTGGGATCATGACCTGAGCCGAAGTCGGATGCTTTAACTGACTGAGCCACCCAGGTGCTCCTGCCTACCAACTTTTTAAACTCTTTGTTTGCTGTCAGTTTTTGCCTATCAGCAGGTGGTATTTTCCAATAGGCATCATTTTGCACATAAACTTTTCTCAAAGTTCACACATGGTACTTTTTATACTGTGCTCTCTTCATCCTTATCTTCTTGTGATGACATAATAGGCCATAAATTATGCATGTTATTTTGCTTGATTATATAGTATGGTCAGTAACGGCACATTTTTTTCCCCTAAGTTTTCACAGTTTGGAGGAAGACTGTAAGATTTTATTATATGAAATTTCTTCTTTTCTTTAGATTATGTCCTCAGGATCTATTCTAAACAAGGAATTGTGGGGGAAGGAAGGACCTAAGCAGCTTGAGCTTTGTTGCATTTGCAAGCTAGTGCCCACAAATTGAGTGGAGAAACCGTGTGGCCACATGTGTTCACAATCATCTTTACCTACAGCCCTCCCTCAGTCGGGTTTAGCATTGATTTACTTTGATTTTGCTGTGCATTAATCAGCTATTAGATTGATGGTTTTTCTGTTCTTTACTGTAGACTGTATTTATCCCTTATTTCCACTTGTTTTATTCTTCTAGTTTCAGAATGGCATCATGTTGTCTTAATGATTTGTTTTATAGTATTTTATTCTATTTGTTTATTTTTATTTTTTAAGTAGGCGTCATGCCCAATGTGAGTCTTGAACTCATAATTGAGTCACATGCTTTACTAACCAACTCAGCCAGGTGCCCCTATAGTTTTCTTTTTCAATCTGAAGAATGAGAATTCCACCTTTACCCTTTCCTTTCCAACATCTTTCCTCTTGATTTGGTAACTCTGGTGTCTGTAAGCACCTAATCCTTACCTTTTTATAGTAAAAGCAGTCAAGGGGTGACTAGTTGGCTCAGTCGGTAGATCAAGTGACTTGATCTTGGGGTTGTGAGTTTGAGCCCCACGTTGGGTGTAGAGATTACATAAAAATAAAATCTTTACCGGGCACCTGGGTGGCTCAGTAAATTAAGCCTCTGACTACGGCACAGGTCATGATCTTGGAGTTTGGGAGTTCGAACCCCGCATAGGGCTGTCTGCTGTCAGCTGTCAGCACAGAGCCTGCTCCAGGTCCTCTGTCTTCCTTGCACTCTGCCCCCCCAACCCCCAAAATGAATAAACATTAAAAAATAAAACCTTAAAAAATAAAATATTAAAAAAAAATCAAGTGTCCTTTATTACATTGCCTTACAATTTGAAGTAAAACTATGTCAGTGAATTTCTTTGTAGAGATTAATACTTGTCATCTGATGGCCATATGAGTTACCTCGTGTCACTTTAATAGATGTAGAGGGGTGCCTGACTGGCTCAGTTGGTAAAATATGTGACTCTTGATCTTGGGGCTCATGAGTTCAAGCCCCAAGAGATTGGGTGTAGAGATTACTTTTAAAAAATGAAAAAAACATCAAAACAAAACAAAATGAATGATTGTAGAATTATCTTTTGCTTAACATTTTCAGATGCTTTTCTATGGTCTGTTGGATACTTTTTTTAAAAATGTAACTAATGAAATATCTCCTTATTAGCTTAAATTGAAAATGGAAGTTCTGAGTTTGTAAAATAAGACATGAGTTACGTACACAGGGCCATACCTAAGTTTCAACGTAATTATCTGGCAGAGTGAAATTCCAGGGTATGTGGAGTATTTAAGTGAGAAAATGGACTTGAAATACATGAACTTGAGATATGTTGCTTTACCCGGGCTCGTACAAGCAGCTTCTCAGTTATTCTTTGGGTGTAGCAGAGCGTGATAGGGTAGAGGCTGTTATTGGTTTTTCTCTACAAAATGACACCCACTGCAAGAGACTCCAGCTTAGTGTTCTGACAGCCAGAGGCCTCAGCAAAGAAGTGCTGGTTAAAAAAGTCTTTTTATATGTTTTTTAAATTTATTTTGAGAGAGAGAGACAGAGTGTGAGCAGGGGAGGGGCAGAGAGAGAGGGAGTCACGGAATCTGAAGCAGGCTCCAGTCTCTGAGCTGTCAGCGCAGAGCCCAACACTGGGTTTGAACCCGTGAACTGTGAGATCATGACCTGAGCCAAAGTCCAACACTTAACCAGCTGAGCCACCCAGGCGCCGCGGGAAGTGCTGGTTTAATCCCCAGGCAGCTCTTCGTTTGGAAGTTCCAGCAAACAGCAGAAACCTGTGTCTGCAGCAGGTTTCTGTCCTCATTGCCATGACCACACGGCGGCGTGGGGGGTGGTGGTGGTGGTGGAGGATTGGGGTTCAGAGGGAGCTGTAGTCACGTACTTCTTGATTCTAGATGCAGACAAAGGTTTAAACTGGGTATGTTCAAAAAGCAAAGAGTTGTTTCTTTCTTTGTACATAGAAGAGAAAAAAAAATCCCTGTGATTCAAGAGGAAAATGTGTGGGGCTATACTTTTTCCATTTCTTCACATACCTTATACGTCTTGATTCTGGCCACCACACCTTTCAAGAAAAGGTCCAGAGGCCATTGTTTCAGGTAACCCTCTGTAGCACAGTGACACCCTACCCTGGCTGGCAGTGGCAAAAGGAACAAAAGGAAGGAAGTTTCCCTTTTAAATCCCCAGGAATTTTTTTTGATGAGATAATATTACAGAGTGAAATGTCTCTCTTGCTATTAGTTCAGTGCTTGGCTCCTGTGTAACAGTAACCCACTTAGAAGCAGGCGGTACTTCTGAAGTTATTTTAAACTTTGAGCGGAGTATAGAGATATTGTAACCTAGGATAAGAGCACCACCAGCCACGGTTTCAGTTTTGTCCTTTCAGACGTGTGGAAAGTGCACCAGTATATCTCAAGGATTTTGTACTGAAAGCTTCTTAAAGAGCTGGTCTTGGTTTCAAAGCTTGGCTTGATGTCCTGTACTCAAGGGAACACAGTTCTGTTCCTCCAGATATTTAACCTTGCCTGGCACAGTCCTTTGGCTTTGAAGTTCCCATAGATTCTTTGTCCGTTAACGAAACAGGGACACCGTGATAGTCAACCTCGTCGGGCTCGGAGACATTTGAAGAAGGTCCATCTTCATATTTCAGCATAAAACCCGATGTTTGATACGCGGCACCGATGACGGTCAGGTATATGCACTGCTCGTCGATGGTCATTTTACTTCAGCAGCTCCGTATTTGGGAATGCAAGTAGGATATTCATGGTCTCTTCCAGAGATCATTGGAAGGTCTTTGTGTGTCTGGGAGAAGATTGGGGCTTCTCAGAACAATCACCCTGGTGATTGTGTCTGCCATCTCTATAACACCCAAACCCACATCACATCTGGTGCCACCTGGGAGTTATTTTTGGTTGTGGGGGTGGTGAAGGCCGCTGGTTCTCCCTGTCTCCCTGAGCCCGCCCTGTGCCGTGTTCCCAGCCATCCCCAGCCCAGGCCCTGGATGGCTCCCAGAGCAGACCCTCTAGACAGTCTCCCTCCAAGTGCCCACACTCTCTGTAGGAGAGATGCCTCCGGGGTCTTTCTTTGGCGGAACATAATGCTTCTCCGCAGGACCCACAGAATCTGCTGGAACACATGGAGGAAGGGACTCCTGTCCAGCGGTGCATAAGGTTTTTAATCAAAATAAAACATGTATAATGTTTATTAAAAAGGCAATGATTTAATTCATGGCTTATAATTTAAAAAAAAGAGCATTCAGGGGCGTCTGAGTGGCCCAGTGGATTAAGCGTCCGACTCCTGATTTTAGCTCAGGTCATGATCTCACAGTTCATGAGATTGAGCCCTAAGTCAGGCTCTGCCCTGCTGGTATGGAGCCTGCTTGGGATTCTCTCTCTTCTGTCTTTGCCCTCCCCTGCCACCACTCACACTCACGTTCTTTCTCTCTCAAATAAATGGATAAACATTTAAAGAAAAAAAAAAAGCATTCTTCTGGTTTACCCTTTGCTATCCCTGATTGCTGTTCCCAGGGGCAACTATTTAAAATTATTTAGTGTTTTCTTCTGTTATTCATCTCTGTGAATATGTCTAATTTTCTGTGAATAACATGCTTATAACTTCTATTTCATACTTTTAGTCCATTGAACTTTTTTTTTTTTTTTTTTTACTTCCTGCTATGGAAAGTGAAGATTTTGTTCTCTTTTCCCCCTGCCTCCCTTCTCTCCCTCTGCCCCCTTTCCCTCATCACATGTCTACAGTTTTCCAGGGTAGCTGTATCAGAGTTATTGTTTAGATCAGGGTTTATACTATTATGGCTATCATTCTTTTCAGCCAGGCCATGTAGGCCATACCCTGCTTATGGTTTACATGCTTTTGGTTTACAATTCTGATATAACTTTTAAATATTTTTTCTGGAGTTAATAATTGTCCCATGCTGCCCCATTACCTGGATTTGCTACAAGATTATCACTTCTCTCTCTCTGTTTAATGTTTATTTTTGAGAGAGAGAGAGAGAGAGACACAGAGTGAGAGCTGGGAGGGTCACAGAGAGAGGGAGACACAGAATCCGAAGCAGGCTCCATGCTCTGAGCTCTTTGCACAGAGCCCGACATGGGGCTCAAACTCACAAACCGTGAGATCATGACCTGACCCCAAGTCAGATGCTCAACCGACTGAGCCACCCAGACGCCCCTGATTATCATTTTTTATTTTCTTATTCAGAACTGAATAACACTTATTGGTACTGTCAAGGCCATTGGGTAATGATTCAGGTTGTTGTTTTCTTTGGATCGGGGAAGGAGGCTCTTCTGCAACTGGTCCCATCTTGCCTGGTCACCCAGCCGACTGGTTATGGCCATGATCGTGGGGACGCCATTCTCTATTTCTCTTCTTTCTTGGGTCCCCTGTGTCTGGGACCCCATGCCTGGCTGGTCCTTGGTGTATTCTCTTGTTTTGTTGGAGCTGACGGCAGCTTCTGAAATCAGATGCAGTTGGGAAAATATAAAGTTTTGCTTTTTAGGGGGACACATCCTTCCCCCACAACTGCCTTTCTAAAGTGCTGTCGTGCTCCTTCCTGAGTGAAGGGCAGCAGTGTTGTGTTCTCTGTGTACAGAAAGCAGTGGCCTCCTCTGCATGCTTGGGTGCTGTGGTCCCATGGCAGAACCGAGAAGGAACAGCCTTTGCTCCTGTGCCGTTGCCCATAAATCTTTTTTGTCCCGAGGATGTCTTTGGTGACTTGGTAATTAGTGACTGTAAGAGCCAGGTTGTTTGAAGTCCATGCAGCTTTTGATTAAACTCTGACCTGCCTGCCTGCCCTGGTCCCTCACTTAGCTGAGCAGAGACCCAAGTGGCTTATCAAAAACAAAGCATGAGGCATGGCGTCAGGCCTACCTCCAGCCAAACGCTGTTCTGGCAGTAGTCATTTATTGAGCACCTATTGAGTGCAATGCTCTGGGTGGGATGAAAGGGGATGACCCCTGTAAGGTGCTCCTTCTAGAAGGAGATGCCTGTCTTAGAGAGAAGGCTGAAAGAACTGTGGTAAGCACCAAACAAAGCATTTGGCAATGTGGAGGGTGGAAGCAATTATCTGTATTGGTGCATTCAAGAAAGCTCCATAGAAGGGGTGGCATTGAAGCTCCTCACGAAGGACAGAGTATTCTAGGCAAAGGCATAAAGCGTAAGCAAACAAGACCAGTCTAGAGGAAGTGAAGACAGAGAAAGCTTTTCCACTGAGAGAGCATCTACTGTGTTATACAAGTTATATGTTTTATCTCCTTTAATCCTTATAGCACCCTGTTAGGGCAGAGAAAACTGTTCCCGTTTTACAGATGCGAAAATCGAGGTTTATAGAAATGGAGTCATCTGTCCAAGTTGATGTGAGGTTTAAACATAAGCTTGCCTGATTCCAAAGCTCTCATTCTTTCCATCCCGAAACACCGCTTGAAACAAAATCAGGAGTAAGAAGAGCAAGAGCCGTAATGATGGCACGTTCATAATAATGTCCCACCTCACGTAAAGGATTAACTGGGCATTTTCTTTCCACTGAGCTAAGCAAGGACATTGAGCATCCCCAAATTATGTTCTGATAGCACGAGGCCAAAATTACACCACAGGACATGTTTTCTTTTAGATTCTTATACTTTAATTGTAGCTGGTTGGTTATTTGCACTGCTCTTCTATGAATCCATCCGAGGAACTTTGCTGGTGTCCTGTCTACTTCCAGGCCGTCTTCCCCTTTCTGCGGTGTTCTTTGCCCAGTGGGGTGTCGGTCCAGTTCCGCTCTGGGTTTCCCCCAGTCCGTTTGATTTTCTTCTTAATGTTTTTATTAGCAAGTCTTTCTTTCTGATGTCCCTGAGTTCTTACACACAAATCAGCCATTCTTAACCTTCTTAAAAATATTAAGGCAGAAAATGTCAAGCACCCATTCAGGTAAACCCCACACACTCAGACATTTTCAGAAAAGAAACTCAGAAATGCCTGTAATTTTTAAATGTTCACATGTCACATTAGGTTCAAAGTTGACATGCTCAAGCATCATTCACTGAAGTATCCTAAGATTAATTCTGAATGATTAGCGGTCAGAAGGGCACACAGGCTTTATGTGTAGTCACTGCCTGTATGCCACTGGCTGGCGTCAACAAGTATGAATTAACACGCCTGGTTTTTATGTGGCGGCTGTCTGGAGCGACAGTGTGGAGGCAGCGTCTGTCTGAGTCTTCAGGAGAATATGTGTATTTCATACATAGGAGGCCCTCATTCTCTGTAGATGATTGGACTCTAATATAGGACTTAGAGGAATCTTTTTAGGTTATGGTCTAATATTTCTTAGTAAATAGTGGAAAGAAAATGTTTGGGGCTTTATCTTGAAAAATGAAATGGAAAATAATGTTTTTTTTCAACGTAACAAGTTAAATTATAATTGTTGCTATGTATTGATTTCTGGGCATAAACAGGGAATCCCATATGGGCTGTGTTGGGATATTTTCAGCAAAATTGTATGAATGGATGAATGTGGCATCTTTCTCCTATGTTTGACTTCAGCAACAGGATTATCAAAAGTAATTCCAAAAATATTAGAGAACTCCCTTACTTTTTTACAAAGTTCTGTCATAATTCTTTGATCATTCTCTGCGGAAGCTCTCTTGTATGTTTCTTCTTTAATCTTTCACTAGATTGTTTGCCATTGGCTTTGAGTGGAATCCTGTTATTGACCAATATGGCTTTTATGGGCTCCATTATATTCTGCATCAGCTGCTGAAATGCATTTTAGTTTGCAGCTTACTTACCATGTCTGGTCAGTGTATCATCTGATATTCTAACAATTAACAAGTGGTTGTCGTAAGGATTAAATAAGATAAAATGCATTAACATAGCACCATAGTAAATGTAAATACTTATGAGAAAACCCTCTCCTTTGCTTTCGCCAGACTTGGCATACTTGTTTGCATTTTATGCCTTTGCTTAGAATATTCCACCCTTTGAGATAGGTCAATTCACAGATGAATGTTTTCATGTTACGGCTACTTGTGCTTCTCTCTGAAACATTCTGCTGAGCTTATAACTTGGAGCCCTTGGGAACAGAGAGCCCTAGGATGTAAGTGGTTGGAGGCCTGGGGTGGCAGGCATTTCCAGAAGCTGATATTGTCATCAGGGATGATCTGACAGAGACCTGAATCATACAATATTTAGCAGATGGGGCAGAGAGGCCAGTTACACGGGAGACACAGCTCAGGTTGAATTCAGAGGCCCAGTGCTTGGGCACCTGGAAGTGTAAACTCGAATAAGGAACTCAGGAGAGAAGACACAGAAGGTGGAGCTGGGAAGGTGGCAGAATCGATGAAGTAGGTTTTCAATCTTCTGAGATGGGATTTTGATGGCCTCTTTACTTCCATGGGGAAATAAACAACCCACGACAACGGATTGTGCCCACTGGAGCTTTAGAAAAATTCCTTTTGGTTTTTGAGCCTTTGATCCATGTTCAGAAGTCAACACCCTTGACAGGGCTGCCATTTGGAGCTAACAGTTCCCCGCAGTGTCATTGGAAGATTCGATTGGGGCATCTTAGAGGAAGACGGGAGGGTGTGACTGCAGAGGAGGGAGAGAGTGCCTGGCATGACGTGCGGCCCAGAGCGCAGGGCTTGACAGCCTCCAGGGGACCCAGACCAGCGGGTGTGTTTGAGGCTTACATAGTTCAGATTTCTGCATGCCTGTGGACGCACTCTTGACATGCCTCTCCTGTGTCCATGTGTTCTTCTCCACAGCACAGCCATCTGGTCATGGCTGCTCCAGCCTCACCATGGCTGCAAAGGGCCAAGCTTGGCCATCCCCTACTTCTGCTGTTCCCATTCCTGGTCTTCCTCCTCTTCCTCTTCTCCCTAGGTGCCCCTGACCGTCTCTCCGCTCTTTCCACCATACCCCCTACTCTGTATTGTGGGTGAGGACATTTAGTTAGATTTGCCTTGACTCACGTTGACTTTATGTTTCTTCTCTGATGTGTGTATGTGTTCTTCCTAACAGCATTTCTCAAAATGTGCCCTGTGAAACAGTGTGATAGGAGTATACACACAAAATTGGCTTATAATCAAAGGGTGGGAGGTGCTGGGTTTTGCAGAGGTTAAAAACCTTTTATTTTTCAAGGGCTCCTGGGTACCTCAGTCAGTTAAGGGTCCAATTCTTGATTTCAGCTCAGGTCATGATCTCACAGTTTGTGAGTTCGAGCCCCACATCGGGCTCTGTGCCAATCGTGTGGAGTCTGCTTGGGATTCTCCCTCTCTTCCTCTCTCTCTGCTTTCTCTCAAAATAAAAAATAAACTTGAAAAAAAAAAACCCCACACCTTTTGTTTTTCAAACCTTAGACCTCTGCAGAGCTTTAATTTCCAAAAGTAAATCCTGACTCCCCATGGAGTGTTTCTCAGTGTTAGTTACTTGCACAAGAACCTGTTTTTAATCTTGTGGGGCTAGTATCTGCAGGACGTGGTTTCCAAAAGGGCTTCGGCTCTGTAAGGGTGGAAACCACATTGTCCTCCACTATGGATCCCATGTTAGCTGAGGACAGTCATTGCTGAGTAAACTCTTGAGACTTTTTTTTGAAACTTTTTTTATCGTTGGGGCGCCTGGGTGGCTCAGTCAGTTAAGTGTCCAACTTCTGCTCCAGTCATGATCTCCCAGTTCCTGGGTTCGAGCCCCACCTTGGGTTCTGTGCTGACAGCTCAGAGCCTGGAGCCTGCTTTGGATTCTGTGTCTTCCTCTCTCTCTACCCCTCCCTCACTCACACTCTGTCTCTCTCTGTGTCTCAAAAATAAACATTAAAAAAATTTTTTTAACTATTTTATTGTTGGAAAAAATTATATAAAATTCACCATTTAAACCATTTTAAAGTGTACAGTTGAGAGGCACTTTGTACATTCACAGTGTGGTGCATCCATCACCATCTTCTGATTCTAGAACATTTTCATGACCCCAAAAGGAAACCCTGGACCCATTAAGCAGTCACTCCCCACTTCTCCCTCCGTCAGCCCCAGCAACCACAAACTTGCTTTCCATTTCTATGGATGTGCCTATTCTGGACATTTCCTAGCAGTGGAATCGTAGATACAAGGTCTTAGATGTGCATGATACCTCTGCCCCCGCGGTGTAGCTCTTCATCATTGGCCAAACCCCATTCATGTGTAAGTAACAGAGAGCACCTCTCCATCTGGAAACCTCCAAGTCGTGTGGCCAGGTTAAAAATACCCTGGAATACTGTGGAAAAGGGTCAGTGGTGCTGTTGCCTTTGCCAGGTTTTGGCCTGGGATTTCAGGAAGCTGACTCGAGCCGGGCTGGGAGCCCTTTCGTGGTGGCGGAAGTGACAGGCTGTTGGCCCGGTTGGCTTTAGCACCCTCACCCGTCCTCTCTCTCCCATCAGAGGTCTTCACTTCAGGCCGTTCATCCCTTAATAACTAGCAAACATGTCAGAATGGGCTGGGCTCTTCATGGAATCTTCTTACGTCCTTTGGGTGTGATCTTCCAGCCCGAGGACTCATGCAAAAATTGGCTGTCCTGAGGCTGTCTGTCTCATGTGTTGCAATTCCCAGGGGTTGGGTCAGTCCTCACCCACTAGAGAGAAAGCTGCTGGCCACCCCCTTGTAGCACCCTGTGCTCATCTACCTTATGGGCTTGTGAAACCCCCATCTGTCGCTCCATTGAATTGCCAAGATTCGCTTGTCTTTGGGCTGCACCCTTCACTCCTCCACTCCTGATGCCACCTGAGGCCGGGCACACCACTTCTAGAAGAAACCATTTTCAGTGTGCCACTCTAACGTCCAAGGAACCTGGGGTATTGTCTCGGTGTCCAAACACCTTTGCAGTTTTTGAGCGTGTCTCTTTCCTCCTCAGTGTAGACCATGGCCCTTCAGACTCATCAGACCGGTCTTGTTCCTCTTCCCCCTGGAACCTTTAGCTCCTCCTCCCAGGCTTGGAACAACTGGCTGCTCTCTCTCCGTTTTCCGATTTTCCTTGACCCATCTGACTCTCCCTTGAAGCTTAGCTATCAGCTCAGCGGCATGGTGTGCACGGGGCTTCCCCGGAGCATTCCAGCAACTCTTGCTGCCCACACTGCATTCATGTTGCAACTCTACCACCACAGAATTTAGAACTGGCAACATTTTCCCCTAAAGATTTTATCACTTCGTGTTTCTCCCCTAGTCAGATGATTAGCTCTTCGAGGAAGGGACAGTATTGCTAAGCAAGTAGATTGGGAAGTCACCAGGCTATAAATCTGAGGACTAGGTCACCCGTGGGTACAGCCACTTGCTGGCTCTCTTGTCTTGGAAAAGCTCCTTACCTTGTACTTCTCAGCTATAAAACGAGTGGGGGTGGGGTAAAGAGAGTGTTTTAGTTTTCTATTTGCTGCTATAACAACTGACTATAAACTTAGTGGCTTAAAGCAACACAAATGCATTCCCTTTAGTTCCGAAGGTCAGAAGTCAAAAATGGATGTGTCCGTGACATTCCTCCCAGAGGCTCTTGGGAGAATCTGTTTCTTGTCTTTTCCAGCTTTTGGGGGGCAGCTTTGGAGGATATCATTCTGTCCACCACACTGGATTCTTGGGTCTCTTGTGTTTCTAACGTGCCACGAATCTGAAGACACATTTCTTTCTCTTACTTAAAGAGTTTAGCACTGTGCTGGATTCATTAATTTCTTGATAAGTTAGTTTATCCATGAGGGTTTCCTCCTCTCAGATTGTTACTGGGGATCCCAGAGCCTAATGTGACTCAGTAATATAACCATGAGCACAAACTTTAGGATCGTCTGTGTTTAGACTCCCACTGACTGCACTTTAGCTAGCGAAAATGTGATGATGCTCCTCTTCCTACCTTTGATTTTCTGCTTTGCCTGCTTTGAAGAAATTCTCAAAGGATTTCATCTCTTTCCCGGTAGCCTTTTAAACAGCTTGTTAGGGGTGCCTGGGTGGCTCAGTCAGTTAACTGTCCGACTTCAGCTCAGGTCATGATCTCACGGTTCATGGGTTTGAGCCCCGCGTTGGGCTCTGTGGTGACAGCTAGCTCGGAGCCTGGAGCCTGTTTCAGATTCTGTGTCTCCCTCTCTCTCTGACCCTCCCCTGCTCACGCTGTCTCTCTCTCTCAGAAATAAATAAAAACATTAAAAAATTTTTTTAAAAACCCAGCTTGTTACTTATACTGGTAATTCATGTCTAGTGATCTTTCCATAAACCCCTGAATATGTTTCCAGGTCCTGCAGAACTTGAAGTAGATGTGTTGTTAAGGTCTAGAAGCCAAATAGACAAAGATATTAACCTAGCTAATCTCATCTGTAATTGCTACTTAATGTTATGATATTTCACAGGAATTTAGATTGGTATTTATAGGGGAGTTACGCTATATTCCTTTCCCTGCATTCCATCGGGTGGTGTCCACCTTGGGTAACCACCGCTTACAAAGCAGCAAGAGAATGGGGCTCCTGGCTGGCTCAGGCCAAGGAACACATGACTCGTGATTTCGGGGTCATGGGTTCATGCCCCAATTGGGTGTAAAGATTACTTGAATAAATACATACACTTAAAAAAAAAAAAACAGCGGTGAGAAATCATCCATAAAATCAACACCCTCCCCCACCCCCTTTTAAGAGTTGAGGTTACTTTCAACTATTGAGTCTGAGACATTTACAGTGTGAGTCAAGCACGTCTGTGGCCTGTATATTGAAGCTTTCTTTCTATTTTGCTTTCTAGATGCACCCCCTGGGCCTATGTAATAACAATGATGAAGAGGACTTGTATGAATACGGCTGGGTAGGAGTAGTGAAGCTCGAACAGCCAGAATTGGACCCAAAACCATGCCTCACTGTCCTGGGCAAGGTAAGCACCAGGCCCTCTGAATCGCTCTGGTTCCTACGGTGTTCTCTGCTCTCCCATTTCATCAGTTCCTCGCCTAACTGCTTACAGAGAAGAGCCATCCCGGCACAGCCCTCTCTCCCAGCCGAACCGTGTGGGGTGAAGACTAACACAAGCCCTGTGGCAGCCCACCGTGGTGTTTCCAGGCTTGGGCTCTGACGGAGCTCGCCAGCCTCAGAGTTGGCTCCCCCTCTTGTCCACTCTGTGACTTTAAGCAAGTCTCTTCCCCTCTAGGAGCCTCAGCTTCTTATCTGTGTAATGGGTTCATATTAGAGGTTCACAGTACCTTATACCCTTGGGGACAGAGGTATCAGAAGTCTGAGATTTGGAGAATTTAGAAAGGTATGAAGGCTGTACATGTTTTATATTAAGTAACCCCCAGGAGATCTGGGGCAGTTCTTCGTAATTAAACACCTTCGTATTTGTGTGGAAAACTGTATGGATATTCACATTAAGTGGCATAACTAAAATCTCCTGTTAGTTCAGGGCAGCTTTGCCTCTAAATGAGTTCGGGTCCATTAAGTTTTGCTGCCAAGTAAGTTCTGGAAAAACTCCTGGGTTTTAGAGCTTTTTTGGTTTCGGAATGGCAGACGGCAATTATGGTCCTATATTAGAACTTACCTCATAGGACGGTTAGGGGGTGAGATGAGATACAAACAGCCAGCGGAGGAAGCTTTCAAAAAAGGTTTGCTGCCATTGGCTGCTACCGCCCCATTTAGAAGCACGACACAAGAGACTCGTTAGCCAAGAAGGTCAGCATTATCTCTGGCTGTAGTGTTAAGATAGAAATTTATCGTGGAAAACTGTCCATCAACGATCTAAATCTGACAGATGACCATCTGTTTTAAACCGGATCACTTTGTTAAAGGGAAAGGTTTGAAGAAAGTTATTAGAAATTAGGATTTTAGCTGGAGGAAAGGCGGTATCTCCTAAGGACAGTGTTATTGCCTGGGTATGTTTTATAATTTCAGAAGCAGCTGTCTAGGTACCATGGGGAGATGGTGGGGGCTGGCACGGGGGGGGCGGGGGGAGGGAATAGTCCTGATTCCTTACCTCTCAAGGACTCAGGCAGGATGGCTTTGATGCAGGGTGTTTGAGGTAGAGCCTTTCCCCCCCATTCGAAGATGTCCCAGCCAGTGTCTCCTAAAAGGCTTTCAGTCCAGGAGACCATTAGGAGTCTAAGCTAGGATTTTCCTGCCCCTCTCATCTTCTGAATAGCTTCTGAGCACTTGTCGAGTTCTCCTGCCCTTTTGTAAGGGTGGGGGTCGGGGGGACAACCCAGGAATTATTACCTGTCTGGTTTACAGTTCATGAAGTCAAATCAAGGTGTTTTAGGTGACCCAGGCCCTGATACTTCATCATTTCAGAGCTGCTTAATGATGCTAGGAGAGCCGCGGCCCCTTTGAGAATACTGTAGTGTTTTCCTAGGAGAGATGCCAGCTGCATCCAAAGGTTGGGAACACTGCTTCCCTTGTGGGCAGAACACTCCTCCTATAATATTTTCTCCTATACTTACGCTGCTGCTTTGCGGCAGCTTGACTTGATTTGTTTTACTCTAGCTCAGTGGAGCTCTACCTTTGCATCTGTTGTGTCTACACGTGGGGTGGAACAAGGGTCCTGGGGACCCCCCCATTGTCCTTCAATGGCTCAGTGCTGTCGAAGTCACTTGGAGAACCCGCTTGTTACCTTCGCCACCTAGAACAGCCATGTAGTGGTTTTACTTGAAGAGGTTTGTATGGTTTGGCCTGCTGGCCTGTGAAGCCAGGGGGAATAAAAACCCTAGACATATATTGAATCATTAAGTACTTCTTGGGTTTATTCATTCACCAAATATTTATTGAATGCGGGGGCCCTGAAGCTAAGTGTGTGGTTCTACCTGCTTGCAAGCAACAGCCCCCCTTCCCCCTCCATGTCTCTGCTTGGAAAGGCTGTGCGGTGGCCAGGCAGTATTTACACATGGTTAGTTCCCGAAATTTGGCTTAACACCTGAATAAAATCATTAGCAAAAACGCCTGGGCCAGACAAAGCAAGACAGTTTCACATTTGTTTAGACACTGGGACTGTACAGGAGGTGTGATGACTCATCCATCTCTCTCTCTTTCCCTCTTTGCTTTTTTCCTTTCTACCTTCCTTCCTTCCTCTCTCTTTTCATTTCTCATTAAAAAAATTTTTTTTAATGTTTATTTATTTTTGAGAGGGAGAGAGGCAGAATGGGAGCAGGGGAGGGGCAGAGAGAGAGGGAGACACAGAATCCAAAGCAGGCTCCAGGCTCTGAGCTGTCACACAGAGAGCCCAGTGCGGGACTCAAACCCACAAACTGTGAGATCATGACCTGAGCCCAAGCCAGATGCTTAACTGACTGAACCACCCTGGCGTCCCTTTTCATTTCTCATTTTAAAGTGTAGTTGTTCTCAGCTTCAATTTTATTAACTTTGCTAACTGCGCCTTTTATTTTTATTTTTAGCCCCCAAGGGCAGTAGCAAGAGACTAGGGTAAAGAAAAGCAAAGTGATCCTCACGGGCAGCCCTGTCTCCTGCAGATAGCCTGCTTTTCTCTCACTTCTTTGCTCTCAGTGGCTGTGGCAAGAAGGCAGTGGGCAGCGGAGAGAAGCACAAAAGGAAGAGATTACAGCCAAGTCAACGTGAGGGTGGGAGGAGGGACTCCTCCATATAGATGTTGAGACTTGCTGAAAACCATAGAAGGGAGGACTCCGTCAGGCACGCGGAAAGGCCTGTGGGAGAACAGAGGAGGGCCAGTCGCAGACCCCTCTCCCTCCCCCACCCCCCACTCTCATCACCTCCCCGCCCACAGAAAATGCCACGGGGCAAAATGTTGAAACAAGAGAGGAATGTCCTAAATTAAAAACCTATAAATGCCTCTCCAGGAGTTCAAATAAAGTTTCATTTTAAAAGCAAAAGACATAAACTCATCACCTTGGTTTATTACTGAATGCTTTTGAACTCCTCAGAAGGGAACACTATAAACTCATGAGAGAAAAATGATTTATGATCCCCTCCTTATAATCCTTTCGATTCTGCAGGAGGCAGGGCAGACAGTGGGATCAGCTAGGGAGGCAGAGTTGGGGTGAGAGGGAGCCCCCCCACAGGGATATAGCCAGCCGGGGCACCAGGCCAGGCCCTGCATCATACCAGGCCCAGAACAGGAAGGCTTTCTGGGCCTTTCTCTTTCACTCCATGTTAAGAGGCTCCTTACTCTTCTAATATTTTGAGCTTTCTGTGTCATTTAAAATCTCTTCCCTTGAGATTCTAGTTCAGGGAGATTCTCTTTGCAGCATTGAAGGGCAGACTTGGTTTTTAAAAATAGAATAAAATGGACATTTCTGAGCAGCTTGCTACTAAAAGTACGGGTCTTGAACGTCCCCACAGTGCAGGAATCTATGCTCATCCCCTGGGCGTTTTAACCCTTCAATTCAGACAGTGTTTATTAAGCATCTTCTGGGATGGGCAAGAATTTTCAAGGTTGACCTTACTAGCTTCAGTTCCTATGATGCATCCACGTAACTGAGGGTCTCATGGCAAGGACCCAGAGGATGTGGTGGAGTTCCTAACAAAGCCCGCCTGGCCCGGATTCCATAAATGGAGGCAGAATAAACCTCTCCTCCCCCTCATGCCACGTTGAGGTGGACCCTTAGGGAGGGTTTTGGAAGACAAGACAGTCAGTAGGCATGGACCAGCTCTTTCTGCTACTCGGAAGGATGGTGTGAGGAAATGAATAAAGAGACAAGAAAGTCAGGGAGTTTTGGGGTCAGAGACCGAGCACTGGGAGAGCAACCTCAGAAAGATCACTTCAGTTCTGGGGTCCTTAGGCTTAGGGCTCCTGCTGCCTTTGTCATTGCGTTTGTCACTGTCACGTGCGGTGATTGTGGAGAACTTAACACAGAGCCTGGCTCGTGGTCCGTGCCTGAGGAGAACATAACAGCAGTCATAACGTGTTGGGTGCTCGCTCAGCGCTAAGTGCTTTCTCTGCATCATCTTTCATTTTCGGACTGGCTCTGAGATTGTGTCCAGATTCCCGTTTTACCATGAGAAAATCAAGTCCCAGAGACATTCTCTACATAACCTAAGATCAAACGGCTCCCAAAGTAGCTGACCTGAGATCTGTGATAAAGGCTGTTCTCCTGCCTCACCTCTGTCAGTTTCCCCCCCTTGCCTGCTTTTGTCTTCACCAATTTGTAGATAAAAATCGGTGCTTTTCAGTAGCCACTGGCCTAGTTGGGACTGTTGGTTCCACTTAGCAGAGACCTAGCTTGAGCGGAGTTTAGCCAAAAGGGGATTTGCTCTCGAGGCTCCTGGGTAGCTGCTGCTCTTCTAGAAGAGCCAACTCTGGGCTTAGTGCCAGGGGTCCCTCCCCAAGGCTTCTGTATATATCTGCTTTTATGTGTCTCTCTCACTCTCTCTCTACCTGCTTGGTAGGAGACATAGCCGCCCGACATCCCTGGGTCTGACACTGTCTTGGTTTCAAGCCTACAGGATTTCACGAAAAGGATTTGTTGGCTCATCTTGGATCAGATGGTCACTTTTAGTCTGGTCGGCTGTGATCCGGGGCTGGGAGCTCACAGAACAAATCCTTAGCTTCCTGCGCAGCCATGTGTGGGGCATGGGAGGATGAAGTGCTCTCCAGAAGACAGCTGGCTACCATCCCTAAGCAGCCCCCTGGAGTCACCAAGCCCTGTATGGGACCGTCAGCCAGTAGGTGATGTCCTCAATTTATCCTGAGTCATTCAGAGAAGCACCAGTTGGAAGGGACTTCTCTGGTACACGTGTGCTATGAAGAGTTCGTTCTTCTTGCCCTGAGCTGAGAGCCAGTCCCTGGTATGGATAGAAATGAGGAGGAGAAGCGAGTCTCTGGGGCTGGAAGTGTCAGATGGGTTTGACAGAGGGGGGCTGTGGGAGACAGGGAGAGATGGGGGAATAATCTCCAGGAACAAGGCGGAAGGAAAGGAAGCAAAGAAGTTGGTCAGGGGGCATTGAAAGTTGCTGGGGAAGGAAGAGGCCTTCAGGTTAAGGAGTTTAGTCTTTATCCCCTAGGCTGGTTGGTGAGGGAAGGATCAGGTCCCTCTTCGCTGATGGGTGTTTCTGGGAAGTAAGTGGTTACCAAACATCAGGTCTCATAAATGCTTTGGTGAGATTCAAGCCAGTGACATTGCTGAGGACACCTCATGTTTGCCTTTACATTTTCCCAGTCAGTTGCCAGTTTGTATAGAAAAAGGAAACATTTCATTCCTGACATGATGGAGCATAGTCCCACCGTGACTGATGGCCACTTCTGCTGGGTCCTGGGGGAAAAGCGAACCGTGCATCACTGAGGCCTGTTATAGAGGATCCAGGAGCAATGAGGACAGAGACCAAATCCTCCTTTTTGTACATTGGCTCTGCCTAGGAAAATTTCTTACTTATCCTTCTTTCTTTTTCTTTTTTTAAAATTTATATTTATTTTTGAGAAAGAGAGAGTGGGTACAAATAGGGGAGAGGTTGGGAAAGAGGGAAAGAACCGCAAGCAGGCTCCGCCCTCAGCATAGAGCCCTACATGGGGCTCGATCTCACAACCATGAGATCATGATCTGAGCCAAAATCAAGACAGACACTTAACCGACCTAGCCACCCGAGCTCCCCTCTTACTTCTCTTTCAAAGAGCAACTCGTAAAACAGAGAATTCATGATGATGAATGGGTTTTGTTTGGCCAAGCCTCTCTGAACTGGGGCTTGTCTTTCCTGGGCATTGTCTCTCTGGGTTCTCTGGTAAAAGTCAAAGCTGGTAAAATCATAGTGTAGGTGTTACTCTAGCCCAGCAGTTCTCACCCTGAGGTCAGGGTTCCTTGAGGGATTCCCACAGGTGGTCCCACAAGACCAGAGCTGTTTCATAATAATGCTGTCACTTGCCAAATCACTCATTCCCTCACAGGCGTATGGTAGGCTTCTGCAGAGGCCTCATTTTGTGTATTGACTTGATTGTTCTGTCCGCTAATGGGATATGTGCTCATATATTCTGTGTTTTAAGGATTTCTCAGTTTTGGGGTGCCTGGCTGGCTCAGTAGAGCATGTGACTCTTGATCTCAGGGTGGTGAGTTGGAGTCCCACATTGGGTATAGAGTTTACTTAAAAATAGATAGATAGATAGATAGATAGATAGATAGATAGATAGATAGAGGTGCTTGGGTGGCTCAGTCAGTTAAGCGTTTGACTTTGGCACAGGTCACAAACTCGCGGTTTGTAGTTTGAGCCCCACGTCCAGCTCTCTGCTATCAGCATGGAGCCTTAATCAGATTCTGTGTCTCCCTTTCTCTGCCCTTCCCCCACCAGCACTCTGTCAAAAATAAATAAAAACATTAAAAATATATATATTTCTCAGTTTTAATTCCTAATATGGTAAATATCAATAGCTGTAACCCACAGAAACACAAGTTCTTTGGGATTCCTCATTTTCAAGAATGCAAAAGGAGACCTGAGATTTGAGTCCACTGAGCTAGCATGAGGCCCCCACTCTAAGATAATCTCCTAGAGCTTGGCTGAGGGAAAAGCCCTGTTAGAAAGTTAGCAACAATGAGCAGGAACTAGAGGTGAATGTGTTGTCACGAGATGATTTTGAAGAGTGTTGATTCTAGAGTTTAAGTAATTTGAGTAAAACCAACAGGTTGCTGTTTCCCATATTTAATAACAAGTAACTGAAAAATGGATTCCCATGAAAAGTAAGTAAAAAGAGCTTAATACCTTTGGAGGCTTGCAGTGGGCTAGAACCTTCAGCCTTGGGCTTCAATGACAGGGCTTAACTAGATAGGCCCTTGCTTAAGGCAAAAACATTTGGGAAGTTGGGCCTGACTGCAGATCCTCTTTAAGGGCCTATAGGTGTGGAGGGCGAGGGGGGCTTGTCCTTCAGCGTGCCTTCTCATTTGGGTGTTTGGTCGCAGGCGTGCATTTCCTCGGGTGCCCGCGTGCCATGGTCCTAGGCCAAGCCCAGCTTAGCACTCTTGAGCATGAGATTTCCGTCTCCAGCGGAAATTTCAGCGGTTGATGGCGCCGAAATCCTCCGTCTGACTTGCTGTGGGAAAGGGGAGAAGGCGGCAGGGTGAGCGGGTCTCAGAGGCAGCTGCTCCCCTGCACATAGTGCGTGTGGGGCACTATGGCCACCGTGCGTTGACACTTAGGTGAGCTGGACCTTCTCAGAGCCTGTCATCTGAGTCCTCAGCAGAGCGGTTCTCGACTGGAGGCGAGGCCTCCCTCCCCGGCCCTTGGGGACATCTGACCCTGAGACGTATTTGGTCTTCAGACAAAAAACACCAAGGATGGGTTGAGGGTAGGGGTTGGGGGTGCTAATGACACATAGTGGGTAGAAGCCAAGGGTGCTCCTCAACAGCCTGCGATACACAGGGCAGCCCCCCCCATGACAAGGAATCCTCTGGCCCCGCATGTCCGTAGTGTCCCAGACGAGACACCTGTCTTATCATAATGGGCAAGTTTTATCTCCCTAAGAAGACTTAAATTCCACTTCCTCCTCCCTCATTCCCTTCCCTGCCCCACCGCCCTCCAGTATAATGACCGGTTCATGGTAGCTTTTGTGGTACATTCTGTGAAGTGCGGGTGTAGCGTTCCAGCATGTTCATGTTTCCAAGTAAGGTGTGGAGAGAACCCAGATCTGGAGACCCTGAGCCCTGGCTGCAAACAGTAATTGTTGTGCTCCAGTAGTGGCTGGAACTAGCTTTGGGACAGTTAATCTCTCTTTGCCTCCATTTCTCCATACCCACCCTCTGGCAAGATAGTTGTGATGATTGAAAAGTATAATGTATGCCGAGTTTTTGGAATGTGTGCATTCTCCACAAATACCAGTTTCCTTCCTTTCCTAAACTTGCCCCTACCAAGCGGATGAAAGCCCTTTTTCTAAGGTGAGCTGAGGTGGGTTTGTTGTTGGAGAGGAAGTTTGGAAGGCTCTTCAGATTTATTTTAGGGAACGCTTGGGTAAATACCTCCCATATTTGGTTAAAAAGGAAAGCAGGAAAGGAACTTAGTAAAAGAAATCAGATCAGGAGGAAAAGATTGGCATGATATGAATGGAAAAAGGAAAGACTCAGGGAATACCACTTTTCTTCTAAGGTCGCATGTCTGATGTGAAAGTCACAAACTTTTAATTTGATGCTTTTCTTCTTTACCTAAATCTTCCAGGAACTTCTTAGTTAAAAGGCTATATTAAGCACAATACCTTTTCCTTTTTTTTTTTTTTTTTAAGTAGATCTGAGACATTTTCAGCTATAAAAGGCTAACCCAACCCATTATTTGAAATCCACTGAGAGGCTTAAGGAAGTTGTGAAGATAGAGTGGTTGAATAGAACAAATAATGTGTCTCCCAGCCCAAGAAGCACGGGCTGCCAGCCACCTCCCTGGACTCAGGGAAGCCTGGCTCGTGGACACTCCTGCTGGCCATTGTCCCCCCGAGTTGAACCAGGCTCTCAACTGAACAAGGGTCACAAATGAGGCTGCCCCAGTAAACTAGGGATGGTGTTGCAGGCCAATGGGAAAGCCCATCAAAAATAGCTCATGTCCTTGTCTTCTTTTGAGAGGCCATTTTGAAGTATAAAAAAGTTAGAACCTAACGTAGCAAGTAAGTCATTGTAATATGTATAATACTAGTCCGGAGTCTGGTAACTTGAATCTCTCACACCTGGAGATAAGCCCCCAAATCCCATCTGCTGTCTTTCCTCTGAGAGGTCTTGCCCATGCCTGGCCATGTGTGTGAATTAACCCAAATAAGCAGCAAGGGGCTGTCAGTCACTCGGATGAGTTTCTGGCCATGTCCATGGGCATTTCACATTTTGGGGGTTATCTCGATAGCTGTGCATATAATTGGTTTACTATCTACCAAGCCCCTGGCAAGCCTACACACCACGTTTGACGATTGCACATTTTGTTTTACTTTTAAAGTTTACTTATTTATTTTATGAGAGAGAGCACGAGCAGGGGAGGGACAGAAAGAGAGGGAGACAGAAGATCCCACGTAGGCTCCTTTCTGTCAGCACAGAGCCTGATATGGGGCTCAAACCCATGAACTGTGAGATCATGACCTGAGCCAAAGTCAAGAATCAGATGCTTAACCGACTGAGCCACACAGGCGCCCCGACCATTGCACAATTTAGAGTGCTTCAGTTGCACCTGTGCAGGAGAGTACCACACCCTGGCCTGGGCAGAGATCCCCCACTGGGTGCAGAAGCAAGAGGAATGGGGATGTTGGCAAGATCCTGGCTGCTAATCTTGGTCACAAGACCGTTCTCGGCTGCAGACAAATGCAATTTCTTTTCCTTAATCTGTCTTTTGTGTTTGTTTTCTTTCCCAAAAGCACCATATTTTATTTGGTGAAAGGGTACCATTTCTGTTTTGGTGATCTTGTTTTCCAAATCAGACACTGGGTTGTGTGTTTTTTTTTTTTTGTTTTTTTTTTGTTTTTTAATGTTTATTTCTGAGAAAGAGAGAAAGCGAGAGAGAGAGAGCGTGAGCAGGGGAGGGTCAGAGAGAGAAGGAGACAGAGAATCCAAAATAGGCTCCAGAGAGAGAGAGAGAGAGAGCAGGGGAGGGTCAGAGAGAGAGGGAGTCACAGAATCCAAAACAGGCTCCAGGCTCTGAGCTAGCTGTCAGCACAGAGCCTGACACGGGGCTCGAACCCACGAACCATGAGATCATGACTTGAGCCGACATCAGACGCTTAACCGACTGAGCCACCCAGGTGCCCCTCGGTTGTGTGTTCTGACTAATACTTTTTGTGTTCGGTTTTAAGTTTGAGACCGTCTAAACAATTCCTTTGGGATACTGAAATACTTCAAATTCTGCATCATTTTTTTTACTTATAAAAATACTAAGAGTTTCAACACATTCCAGTTGTCCTATAAGCACTGGTGGGTAGAATAAAATTCTAGTTAATCTGAAGAACCTGGGCTATTTCTCAGAATGTATACAGGCACTCGACTTTCACTATTACACATTAACGTAATGCTGATGGATTTTCACAAATGCATCAACTTTTAAATGAACCTCAGAGAAAAGAATGTGAAATATGCAAGGAACTTGTGTTACCTTGGCTTGATTTTTAGAAATCCAATTTTAAAGTCCTTCGCTGGAAGCTTTCTTTTTCATCTCTTTGTAAACATAGTAGGTTGGTTTTAAAAAATGAGTTATTTTCTTAACGTTTTCCTTTTTTTAGAGTTTCAACTCATAGAATCTTAGTTTTTATAACCCCTAATTTTAAAAGTATACCCCAAATTATAGCATTAATTAATTTTTTTATTTTTGTAACTGTAACAGGATTTTCTGGTCCTTTTGTTGTTGTTTTTTTAAGTGTGTAAGCCATATAATAATTTTTACTACCATTCTTATATTCCCAGTGCCAAGAACAGTGCCTAGCACATTATAGTAGGCACTCAGTAAAGGTTTGCTGCATGGAACAATTAATTATGGGGAATTTGAAAATAGAAGGGAAAAAAACCCATCTCTGATTGTCTCCTTTAGTACAGGTACTTGTCAATTTTAATTTATTCTCTTCCAGTCTTTAGTGAGCCAGATTTCTAATGTAATTATTGTGAAGGTATATGCATCTATTCTGCCTTTTCACACTAATGACATATACTAGTTATATTACCAATTTGCTATTATTTTCATATATTATTTAATGGCTGCTTCCTCTGACAATAGACTATATCATGATTTAGTTGACCGTTTACCCAGGGTTCAAGAATTAAATCACTTGTTTTATTTTTAATCCTTATAAATAAACCAAATTGAAACCTGTCTTTATGTAGGATGGACTATTTTTTCCCTTCTTTTTGAAATATTCCCGTATGGTAACATTCCAAGAAGAGATTACAGATCAAAGGATATGAACATTTTTAATGACTCTTAATGCAAACAGTTACAAATTGCTTTCCAGGAAAGTTCCTCAGTTTACCCTGCCAAAAAAAAAGTGAATCATTTTTCACATAAACAATGCAAGTATTATCATGAACACATCTTTTTTTAGTAATTCAAAAGGTAAACATAGTACTTTATTGTTTTTATTTGCAAGTCCTTGATTATTGGCAAATATCAAACTGTAAGCATTTTTCCATCTACTAATTAAATTTCCTCTCTTGTGAGTTTTCTATTCCAGTTCCTTGCTCTTTTATAAGAATGGGTCTTAATGTAGATTTTTTTTTATAGTAATGTATTCATTTCTTGTCATTTGGAGTGTTTTTTAACTGGCCCTTTAATTTACTTATCTCTGTTTATTTATTTAGCTTTTTTGGCATGCAGGAGTTTAAAAAATTTCACATGATTGTGATTCCTTCCTGATTTCTTCTCTTGCTTCTAAACCTAATTATTCTGTTCCCTCTCTTGCAAACTTAGAGTCATTTTTGCCTTTTTTATTTTTTTTGTGACTGCTGTTTGCCTTTTAATATATCCCATCTTTATCACTCAAAATTTATTTTGATGTGTAATATCAGGGAGTGGCTAAGTAGAGTCTCTCTCTGTCTTAAAGTTCTTACAACACCTTTTAAGTCATTTCCTTTATTTTATGTATCTTCCTCCTTGAAAAAAAAATAATATACTCTGTTCTCCTGAATGCTGTAGTAGTGTCATATCCTGTATCATTTACTGTCAAGTGAATTTTTTATCCCTTTTTGAGCCAGTACCACACTGTTTATTTATTTATTTTATTTTTTATTTTTTATTTTTTTGAGAGAGAGAGAGAGCATACACACAAGCAGGAAGGGAGAGAGTGAGAGAGAGAGGGAGACAGACTCTGAAGCAGGCCCCACACCCAATGCAGGACTGTTGCAGGGCTCAGTCTCACATCCTTGAGATCTTGACCTGAGCCAAAATCAAGAGTTGGATGCTTAACCGACTAAGCCACCCAGGTGCCCCTAGTAACCACACTGTTTAAATTTTTGTTGTTTTAGGGGTGTCTGGGTGGCTCAGTCAGTTAAGCATTTGACTTCTGCTCAGGTCCTGATCTCACAGTTTGTAAGTTAGAGCCCCGCGTCGGGCTCTGTGCTGACTCCTCAGAGTCTGGAGCCTGCTTCGGATTCTGTGTCTCATTCTCTCTGCCTCTCCCCCACTTGTGCTCTTTCTCTCACTGTTTCCCAAAAATAAATGTAAAAGAAATTTTTTGACACATTTTGTTGTTTTAAAATATATTTATTTCTAGGGGCGCCTGGGTGGCTTAGTCGGTTAGGCGTCCAACTTTCGCTTTGGTCATGATCTTACGATTCGTGGGTTCAAGCCCTGTGTCGGGCTCTGTGCTGACTGCCAGCTCGGAGCCTGGAGCCTGTTTCAGTCTGTGACTCCCTCTCTCTCTGACCCTCCCCTGCTCACGCTGTCTCTCTCTCTCTCCTAGAAATAAATAAAATATTAAAAAATAAAAAAAATAAAATATGTTTCCAGAGCTAGGTGAAATAAGCTTATATGCACTCATTGAAAAGAATTCATTGGTAAATCAACAAAGCAGTTGACAGTTTGTGCTATTTTTTAAACCAGGGAGTCCTAATTAATCCTTGTCCTCTCCCACCCAGTACATCCTATCCTTCCCCAACTCTGACAGCCTGGGGAGTTGCTTTCAGAATCTGTGTTCATTGTTATAATTGTCATAATCAAGTTTCACTCCATTCCAGCATGCACACATAATTCTTTTTTTAAAGTAGGCTCCACACCCAATGCAGGGCTCAAACTCACGACCCCAAGATCAGGAGTCTCATGCTCTACCAGTTGAGCCAGGCAGGTACCCTGATGCATACATAATTTTTTTTTAAGTGTACTTATTTATTTTGAGAGAAAGAGAAAGAGACCGCACATGTGTGGGAGGGGGCAGAGAGAGAGAATCCCAACCAGGCTCAGTGCTATCGGCACAAAGCCTGACACGGGGCTCAATCCCACAAACCATGAGATCGTGACCTGAGCCAAAATCCAGAGCCTGACGCTTACCCATTGAGCCACCCAGGTGCCCCTGCACACTATTTTTTATTAGGAAATATATACTATGGTTAAAAACAACTACAAAACCTATTTCAACTTCAGGTTGCCCAAGATTGTCTCATCACCAAAACTTTCCTACCAGTTTCCGTTCTGGAAATATACAGTTAGATGGAGTCTATACAGAAACAGAATAGAAAGGACTGATCAGATTGTTCTCACGTGAACAATCATTTTTTTAAGTGTACAGTTGTTTTTGGTATATTCATAGAATTGTGCCACCATTACCATCAATTTTTGTATTTTTATGTTCTTTATATAGATACAAGTCCCTTATCAAATATATGAACATTTTCATCATCCCCAAAAGAAACCCCTTGCCCTTTTGCAGTCATCTCCCTTTCCTTCTGAATGTTTCCTATCAATGGAATCACACAACATGTGGTCTTTGGTGTCTGGTGCCTTTCACTCTGCATTGTGTTTTCAGGGTTATTCTATGATGCAGCATGCATCCATAAGTCCATTTCTTAAGTTGTCAAAAATTATTCCATTGTGTGTTGTTTATCGCTTGCTTATTTATCAGTGAATATACATTTACATTGTTCCAACTCTTTGGTCAGTAAGAATACTGACCATACTTTTGTGACCATTTGTGTACCAGAGTTTATGTAGACCTGGATTTTCATTTCTCTTGGGTAAATAACTCAGAGTGGAATTGCTGGGTCATATGGTAACTCTCTGTTTAACCTTTTGAAGAACTGCCACAGACCATTTCCCAAAGTGGCCACACATTCTGCATTACCACCAGCAATGTGTGATTTCTCCACATCCTAGTCAAGGCTGGTTATTATCTTTTTGATTACAGTCATCCTACTGGGTATGAAGTGGTATCTCATTGTGGTCTTGACTTGCATTTCCCTGGTGGTGAATGAGTTGATCGTCTTCTCATGTGCTTATTGAAAGTTTGTTTATCTTCTTTGGAGAAGTGCCTATTCAGATTCTTTAATTTTTTAAAGAATTTTTTTAAAAACCCAATTTTTAAAAAAATGGATAATTTGTCATTGAGTTTTGAGAGTTCGCTATATATCTTAGGTACACGTCCCTTATCAGATATATGATTTGTAAATATGTTCTCCCATCCTGTGGGTTTTCTTTGTACTTTCTTGATCGTGGCCTTTGCTGTGCAAAAGTTTTCAATTTTGATGAAGTCCAGCCGATCTGTTTTTTCTTCGGTTGCTTGTGCTTTTGGTGTCCTATCTAAGAAAGCATTGGAAGGAAGGCTCATTATTTCACTGAGACGTCATATTTTATATGGTCATATACTTAAGGGTCTTCTGGGATTTGTAATAAATTTATTCTCTTTCCCTCCCAAAGCTTAAAGTTAGCAGAGGGCCAGGAGGCATTGGTCTTTCTCCGTTGCTGGTCTGCTTTCCCAGACACTTTGATTTTACCTGGGACATCTGAGGCACAACAGTCTCCACATACCCTGTGCCACCAGCAGGATGATCGGCCACTGGGCATATCAGTGACCAGAACTTCAGTTCCAGCTTAGGAGCTAAGTGACTGGGTTGAAAATATGGAAAGACAGCAGAGCTACTGCCTAGCCTCCTCCTTTTTTGTAGCTAATGATGGTTCTGGAAGACATTGGACTGCTCCTTCTAGAATCCCAGCAAGTGCCCATGAATGTGATGCTCCTGCAGACCAGCCCTAGGGATCCTGTTTCTTATGGCTCTAAGATTATATTCTTGCAGGCCTAAGTAGGGAAGACAAGACAGTCTATCAAAATAAAGGTAAGAGAGGTGCCATTTTTGAAATGTTACAGAAAGGATGTAGGCGAGTGACAGCTTGTCAGTAAGTCTCCCACCCCTGCTGTGCCTCTGAAAAGATAATGGCTCAGAGGTCCCATTTTAGAATATTAAATATCTAGCAAATGTTTCCAAAATAGTTTTTCTCTCAAAGGTCTGCTGAGGAGCACCAGACTGAAAGTAATTCCTCTAATGTCTAGGCTCTTGTTCTCAGAAGGGGGTTTAGGTACCTTTGGGGGTCATTGACCAGGGCTCTCTACTCCTAAAAACAGCACCAGCAGGCAGTGCAGAACCTTCTGCTGAGTTCTACCCATAAACCACAGCCTGTCTGGAAGGTCTGACTTCAGGACACTTGGCCTTGGCAAGTATGTGCTTCAGAGCGGGCCTGGCAGGATGGGAGCTGATGGACAGGCGCACGTGGCAAGGGGAGACGTTGTGCAGCCTCTTCACACTTACTGGAACTGCAGCTAGTTGCCCAAGTCCTTTTTCGTGATGCCAGAAGCACCAAGAACAGATACCCCCCCCCGCCCCAAAAATCTGCAGTCATTCTGGGTCATTTATATTACCTGAAATTCATGTAACACCCTGCAAATACACTGCGTTGTTTGAGACGACATGTTTCCTGTCATGCAGCCTTCAGTCCTTCTGCTGATATTCCTGTGTTGTTGGCTCTTGTATCACGGTTGTGATTAAAAAAAATAATAAATAAGTGTAGCTGGCTACCGGCTACCACACAGAATTTTTACTTGGCATGGAAAGGGACACTTCCCTAAAGGTCAAAATTGAATCAATTTGTTTTGCAAAAGGATTATCTGTGGAATTGCTCTCAGCTGTCCACCAGCCTGTCCCACAAACTCCCCCACTGCCGCCCCTCCCCCACCCAAAGACAAATGCACTGACACCCATCTCTTAAGAAGCAGTTGTAGGGGCGCCTGGGTGGCTCAGTCGGTTAAGCATCCGACTTTGGCTCAGGTCATGATCTTACGGTTCGTGGGTTCGAGCCTCACGTCAGGCTCTGTGCTGACAGCTAGCTCGGAGCCTGGAGCCTGTTTCAGAGTCTGTATCTTCCTCTCTCTCTGACCTTCCCCTGCTCACGCTGTCTCTCTCTTTCTCTCTCTCTCTCTGTCTCTTTCTCTCTCAGAAATAAATTTAAAAAAAAAGAAGCAGTTGTAAGGGGCGCCTGGGTGGCTCAGTCAGTTAAGCGTCCAGCTTCGGCCCAGGTCACCGTCTCAGAGTTTATGAGTTTGAGCCCCGTGACAGGCTCTGTGCTAACAGCTCAGAGCCTGGAGCCTGCTTCAGATTCTGTGTCTCCCTCTCTCTTTGCCCCTCCCCCACTTACCTCTGTCTCTTCCTCTCAAAGGTAAATAAACATTAAAATGTTTTTTTTTTTAAAAAAGAAGCAGTTATATTATTTAAAGCTGCATCTCTTACCAGGCCCCCACCCTCTTCATCTCTCTGTGTGCTTGTCGTCTGTGCTGAGGTTGGGCTCTCTTCTGTGAATAAGAGAAACTAAGAAAATTGCCTGTTTTAGGCAGTGCAGGTGTGTTTCAGAGATTTAGAGTTAAGAAGTCAAGTAAATATTTTGGCAGCCCAACAAAGGTAAGAAAGGGAGAATGCACCTAATGGGCTTCTCAAATTACAGGCCTGTCCAAACACTGCCTTCCTCAAGAGACACTGGTCAGGGCTGGAAGCTGCCTTTGCTGGGCAATGGCAGCAAGATTTGGCTGAGAAGCGGGCTTGCTTCTGTCTCTGGTCCTGACTGGCCCTGTACCAGATAGGACACTTGGACTTTGATCCAGTCCCACCCGAGAGTAAAGAGTAAAGACATTTATCAGTAAGCGGGAGATCTGTCCTCCACAGATCCTAATGATGTTGAGTCCTCTTCCTGGCTGAAATAGCTTTTTCTCCCTCTTTTACTTTATTTTTTTTTTTTAAGTTTATTTATTTTGAGAGAGAGCGAGCAGGGAGGGGCAGAGAGAAAGGGAACAGCAGCTGCTGAGCCCAGTGTGGGGCTCAAACTCCCAAAACTGTGAGATCATGACCTGAACCAAAAGCAAGAGTCAGATGCTTAACTGACTAAGCCACCCAGGTGCCCCTTTTTCACCTCTTTTTAATTAGAACCCTGAAGAAATGGGACACAGGATCGCAGAAACCTGCTTCAGTGTAACTTCGTCCATCTCTGGGTCTGGGAGGCAGGCAGTTGTAAAAAGAGGGCTGAGAATGTCTGAGGGCTGCTAGTCTTTTGGGCTCAGGATCTGGGCATCCAAGTGTGCCCTGAGCCTGCCAGTCTAGGTGGCTTCCCTGTCTCCTGGTTAAAGAACAGAGACATCCCAGAAGGAGGGAGCTCTGACCTGCTAGTGGCGAGTCTCCGTTCAAGCTGTGCTTTGTGTCTCTTCTAACAGAAGGGCAGACATAAAAGCCGCCTCTCTTCCTTGCCCTCCCCCAGTGGCTTCCACTGGATCACCTTGGCAGGGCCTCATCCTAGGAGGGCGAGCAGGCGGGCAGGGAGGAGGGAGGAGGGTGGCGGCTGCACCGGCGGCTCCTTTGATCACCTCCCGCCCGGTTCCAGGCCCTGCCGCCAGCAGGCCAGCCAAAGGCCCGGCTCTACTGATCTGATGAGGTGCTGAATAGGACCCGAGGGGCAGTGACGGGAGCGAGCAGAAAGCCCCGAATGAAAAGGAAACCCCGTGAACCTGCCCGGCTTCATTGGCCAGATTTTCCTACCAGGGAGCCGCTCAGTTCCTGCCAGCCCGGGCTGCCCGCCCCTCACCCCAGCCCCTCCTGTCTCTGCTTTTCAGACCCTGTGTGTGTTTTGTGTTTGAATCAAGGCCCCTCTCCCTGGTTCTCAGGCTGGGAACCCACTGCGCCTGTTTCCATGGTCACTGGGAAGCTCTTAGCGCCATGTGCTTCAAAGGGAACCTTTCCCCTCCTGGCGCTCGCTGCTGCTGCCCTGGGCGGACACACAATAAGCGGCTGCTCGGAGCCAGGCCTCTGACCCTTGCTTGCCAGGAGGGAAACCTTGGCTCTGCCGACCGTCGCCGCCACTGCCGTGTTACCTCACAGAAAGAGCCCTCAGCAGAGTGCATGGATGTGCACACACCATGGCCCATGAGTCTCCCATGTGCCGTTGCAGGGTTTGATAGGATATGGAGATTATAGTTCGCCAAGAGTTTGGGAGCCTTTCTGAAATCAAAGAAAAGAGCAAAGCCTAAGCCCCTTATAGGAGAATAGGTGGCCTCGTTTGGGGTGGGAGAAGGGAAAAAAAGAGGAAGACTGCGTTTGGGACAGGTAGTGGACCGGGACATCAGGCGGGACTTCCTCAGCTAGACTGGGGTCTTTGGGGCCAGCAGAGAATAAAGTCAGGGCAGGTGGCACTGGCTTCCTCACCCTGGAGCTGGGTGGTGAGGGTATGTGTTCCCTCTTCCTGGGCCACGGATGCCTGAGGAGCGGCCCACCGGGCTTGAAGTTGGTTTTTGCAGCACAAAGGAAAGCTTCTCACATGTGACTGGAGAGAAAGAATCAGTGGGTTCATGATCTTGGGGTGCTGCTGCATGATGAAGCAGGAATTCACAGGTGAAGGTCCTCTGAAGAGCTTATAGTTTATTTGTTTATTTTTTGAATGTTTGTTTTTGAGAGATGGACAGAGGACAAGCAGGGGAGGGGCAGAGAGAGAGGGAGACAGCAGGCTCCAGGCTCTGAGCTGTCAGCACAGAGCCCAACGTGGGGCTCAGACCTACAAACCATGAGCTCATGACCTGAGCTGAAGTCGGACCCCCAATTGACTGAGCCACCCAGGCGCCCCAGAAGAGCTTCTATTTTAGATACCAGGCCAGCCCCCCTCACTTGGAGCTCAGGATGGTCATTTCTACCTTGGGCTTACTGAACCACAGAGAGCATGGGTGGGAGCTAAATGTTTCTCAAACTCTCAGTTTCCTACCAATCTTTACCTTTTGTAACATTTTGGTCATATGTCCTCTTTTTCTTTTGCTCATTTTCCTCTTCTACAAAAACTCTGTTTCTTTCCTTTTTACAGAACTGTCTGAAATTGCACCTCTCCCACTTGTCCTCAGACAACGAGGAAGGGCATACGAGGATGGCACAATTTCTCTATATTCAAAAATGTCATCACTACCATGTCCTGGTTTGGTGGGCAGAGTCCATGTTCCAAATAGTATTGTTACTGGTGGGAGCTGAAGACTGTGAACTATTCAGAGACTGGCTAGGGCTCCAAAGCCACATGCTGGTCATGGAATCCTGAGATTGCTGATTGCCAGTGCTCTTCCTGGAGGTGATGACTTCTCTTATTCCATGTTCTAAGCTAATGCCTCCAGATTCTTTACCTAACTTGACATGCAGAAATTAATGGTCACCTGATTTACTTTGGCTCCTTTAGGTGTTAGGCGCATCTCTTGAAAAAACTAGGAAAGAGGGGTTATGATCTGGAGTCACTTGAACCTATTGTGTTTTAGGTCTTTCTTTTCTCCCCAGTGTCTAAGCTGATCCCTGTCTAACTTGATTATGGCTCTTCAAGGCTGAAAAAATGAGAATCCCTTTCTTTCTGTGTGTCCGCTGGACAAAACTAAATGGGGAGGGGCATGCAATGGACTGGGTACCATCGAGATACATGCAGGTGAAGAGTGTGTTGGTAATGGCGCTGGGTTTGAATTTAGTGGTTCTTCAGAAGAAGGCTATTGGTTTTTCACCAGTTACGCCAACAACTATTCTTGTTGGCAGCTTTACTAGAAGGATTAAGAAGTTGGATGTCTCTCACTGCTTGTAATTGATTCTCCAACTAAGTTCTGTTCTTTGTCCAATTGAGTTCTGTGGCTGTGACTGTCTAGGTAGTCAGTTAATCTTTTTTGTTAACCAAGAAAGTTTATTCAGTTGTTGGGCTAGGGTTTGTAATTTAAGGTATGAATGTGTATGGGATGTTGAATTTACCTGGTATTTCAGAAGTGCAGCTACCTAAACACTTCTACGCCATGATTGTTCTGGCCCCTTCATGTTCAGCAAGCAGCTGTGGAGTGTCCACAGTGCTCCATCCATGCTTTTAGGCATGGCAAGGCCAATGGGGACAGAACTAGGATGGACTCCCCACAGGTCTCGGCTTAGACATCCCTTTCTCCTGGAATTCTCCCTGGACGAGTAGTGGATTAGCGGGGAAGGCTTCTAAGAACAGATGAAAATGACCTTTCAAGAGAGGATGGGTTTGGGGTAAAGAAGGAATGGAAGCAGAGATTACAGGAGCAGGAAGAATGCATGGTGTATCCCAGGGCCAGTCAGAAAGAGCAGCTTGATAAGGCCTCATGGTTTTACCAGACAGAAGATCCCCTTGGCAGAGAAGGCATTTCCAGGGAGTCTTTCAAGAGATGTGCAGAATAGGAGCATTCACTGGAGGGGAGGGAAGCACATTCCCAGCAGAGGGAACAGGACGTACTGAGGTCTAGAAGTAGATCACCAGTTTGGACATTTCTGTGATAGTGCTGTATTTTGCTGTTCAATGGCAATTTAAGTGAAAGAGAGGGATAAAACTTAGTGTACTGGAGAACTTAAAATGTGAAAATCTGGGAGAATTTTTACAGGAATGACCTAAAGTGGTACTTGGTAGAACTTGCCCCGTCAACATAAAACATAATCAGGACTCCAATTTTCCTTTCTCTGTGTGTTCATTCTTTTCATCCTGAATCCTTCCCCTCCAACCAAATTATGATTCAATATAGATAACTAAAACTTACCATTTAACCATTTTTAAGTGTACAGTTCTGTGGCATTAAGTACATTCATGTTATTGTGCAACCCTGGGCACCATCCATCTCCTGAATTTTTTATCATCTCCACCTGAAATTGTCCCCATTACACACACTAACTTCCCGTTCCTCCTCCCCCAGCCCCTGATACCCACCGTTCTCCTTGCTTCCCTCTGAACTTGACTACTGTAGGTATCTCATCTAACTGGAATCATATAATGGGGCACCTGAGTGGCTCAATCGGTTAAGCAACTGATTTTAGCTCAGGTCATGATCTCATGGTCCATGAGTTTGAGCCACATGTCAGTTTCTGTGCCAACAGCACAGAGCCTGGAACCTGCTTCAGATTCTGTGTCTCCTGCCCTCTCTGCCCCTCCCCTTCTCATTCTCTCTCTCTCAAAAATAAACAAACGAACAAAAATTTTAAGTGGAAATATATAATATTTGTCTTTGTATATGCTTTTCACTTAGCTAATGTCTTCAAGATTCATCCATGCGATAGCATGTACCAGAATTTCCTTTGTACTCTTGAATAATAGTCAGTTGTATGGATATACAACATTTATTTTTCATTTTTTTATGCCTTCATTCTTTGAGGGACATCTGGGTGGCTTCCACCTTTTATGAGGGTGGACTCAGGTATACATGTGTCTCTTTAAGGCCCTACTTTCACTTCTTTTGGATATAGACCCAGAATCGGAATTGCTGGATCATATGTTAATTCCGTGCTTAGTGCATTGAGGAATCACCACACCATTTTCTACAAGAGTTGCACCATTTTACATTCCTACCAGCAATATACAAGGGTTTCAGTTTCTCCACATCCTATCAGCACTTCTTGTTGTCTGGGTTGTTTTCTGTTTTTGCTCTTGTTTTTAATCTCCATCTTAAGACAGGGATGAGGTAGTTTCCTTGTGGTTTGATTTGCATTTTCCTAATGACTGATGATGTTGAGCATCTTTTTCATGTGCTCCTTGGCTATTTACATATCTTCTTAAGAGAAGACCTATTGAGGCCCTTTACCTGCTTTTTAATCGAGTTGTTTGTTTTATTGTTGAGTTGTAGGAGTTCTTTATGTGTTCTAGATATTAATCCCTTTTTTGCTATATGATCTGCAGATATGTTCTCCTATTTTGTGAGTCCCTTTTCACTCTGTTGATAGTATCCTTTAATTAAACCAACAGTTTTTAATCTTGAGGAAACCTACTTTCTGTGGTTTTTTTTTCTTTTGTTGCCTGTGGCTTTGTTGTCTCTTCTCTTTTTTGTGCTTGCTCCTTAGTTCATCATCGTGTAGCATTTTTTTTTTACACATAGAAGGTTATACAAACGTATCTTGCTACTCAGCATTGGTTTGTGATTTACTCTTGTCCTGTGAATTCCAGAAGGGAACAGAAATCTTGCTTCTTGGGCCAGGCTCTTGATGTGTGTGTTGGAAGATGTGCGCTTGCGGATACAGAGAATTGATAGGAACTGCACAGAAGGTGCCCTAGACTGGCCGCGGGGGTCCACCAAGCTGGCTGCACTATTCTGTGGTGAACCTCTTGCAAATGGGGATCTCCTGTCCGCCTCCGTGGCCAGCTGCCACCAGCCCCACGGTGTGAATGGCAAGGAAGTGGGGGCTGGCGGCTGGCTGGTCTCCAGGATGCAGCCTTTGCTGGCAGAGAACCAAGATGGAGGGGGAAAAACACTCTTGTGTATGAGAGAAATAATGCTAGCTCCAAAACCTATAATTCCCAAGTTTAAAAAAAAAAAAGAAAGAAAGAAAAAAGATTTTTCAACTAAACTGTGCTTTTATCTTTGGTTTCTGAATGGGAGATTGTTCGCACAGCTAAGCTGGCTGCCGAAGCCAGGCCAGTTAAAACAATATGCAGGCAGCTCCACTCCAAGTAACCAGAAACTGTTGGCTCAGAGGAGCCCGAACCGAGGAACCAACCTGCTGGGAGAGGTTTTCCAAGTAACTCCAAGCAACGGCCTGAATGTAAATCCTCCTGCTGGGGAATGGCACTTTGGCAAATGAAGACCCTAATTAGAGATGGAAGGGTTTCTATTTTGTTTTTCTTTAATCCTTACCCTGGGGCCTTTGCAGGGCCGCCATGTCTCTGCTTGTGTGCAAAGAAATTTCCAGCTTCTCTTTGTAACAAGATCCTCTTTTGGGAAAGAAGCAACAAGCCGACAATGTGGGCCCACCACAGCCGGGGTACCCTGCCACCAGCTTAACCCAAAACAAAGAGCTTGGTCTGGGCCTGAGAGGCTGGGTCACCTGGATTGGCCGGTCGTTTGAAGTTCTTGGCCAAGTTGGATCTCGTACTGCCTCCCCTACCCCCACCCCAGGAGACACTTAAATCCATGCTTAGACTGCACATGAAGTTTCTTAGGTCCCAGTGGAGAACAGAAGTGTGAACAAAATGCAAAGCAGTTAAGGAAGAACTGTAGCTCTGAGGCCAAGGTCAGATTTGAAATGGGTGGCGGGTCCCTCTTCTCTCTTCTGCCTTCCACGTGATCCTTTTCCCCATTTGATCTAGACAGTGAGGTGGAAGGGCCATGCTCTTTTTCATACTGATCACCTGTTAGTTCCCCAGATATCCACAAGCACCACATGGGGAGGACCTGCGTGTGCCGGTTCAGTTTAGTTTAGCTTTGTTGTGGGTTATATTATTGACTCACCCAGGTACCTTTTCAAGGGCTTAGGACTGATGTTCTTGCTCTTTTTGATTTCTCCTTGGTCCTAGAAAAGCAAATGAGCAGTGTTCTCTGGGTCCAGAGTATCAGGCTGTCACTAAATTACGGAACTGGTTTTAGACAATTCTGGATAACTAAGATGAGCACTACTGATGAGCTTTTTCAGCCTTTCAGGATAGCTGTTCCTTGAGGCAGCCATTGCCCTTCACGTGGGTAAGTGGTGGGAGGGAGGCACGAGAATTTCGTCTGCCCAAGTACTTTATGCATTACCGAGGGCTGTTAACTTCTTTGTCATGAAGTTCACTGCTGGTACAGGATGCTCGTGCCTAAATGGCTTCAAGAATCTGTGAAGGGAAATTGCACATGTTTGAGTCACCTATAGGAAGGATGCTTCTCCTGAACCATCTATTATTGCTCCACGTTGAGCCCTAGGCTGGGCTTGTCCAGTAACAGTCTTCTTTACTATTTATATTCACCAGTGAGTGAGCTGGTTGATACTCTAAGATGAATGCACGGAACCTCAGGGGAAAAGACTTAGCTGCAGCCACCAAGTCTGTCCAGACCCCATTTGCACATCACTTCTGTCCTTTGAACTTAGAAGTTGAGCCTACAGATGGTGGCTCTGCTGCATACGTAAAAGGATAGACCGACAGATTCCTCCCCCTCCCACCCCCCTGCCATTGGTGGGGAGTCCAGAGCTGCCAAAGAGCCACCCATTACTGCTTGTCATGTGCTAGACACGGGTGTCCGCTGCATTTCTTTCCCGGAAGTCCTCAGCTTGCTCATACTGTCTAAAGTTAGGTTTCAGGGAATCCCGAGATGTTTCTTTGTCAGCTCTGTGCCTGTGGTCAGGCCACTGCAGCTGGGGAAAAATGGCCCCATCTGTTTGCTGCCCGGCAAAATGAGGACTGTGAAGTGCTGTGACCCCAGTGTTAGTAAGTGTCCCTGTTCCAACTTTTCCTTGGTTTACTTTTCAGTGGTGCTTGGAAAAACTACTTAAAGGGCGCCTGGATGGCTCAGTCAGTTAGGAGTCAGACTTTGGCTCAGGTCATGGTCTCAGGGTTCGTGAGTTCGAGCCCTGCATCGGCCCCACTTCGGGTGAGCTCCACTTATCTCTCTTTCTCTCTTCCTGCCCCTCGCTCACTTTCTCCCTCTTTCTGTTAAAGAAAAAAAATCTACTTAACATCATTGGGCAACAGGTAGGTTCAGAAATAAAAAGAAAACTGAGTTTTTAGATGCCACATTGATCATTTTAAAAAGATAAAGACAAAAGAAAACCTTAACCATCATGTCCTTGATTTAGTCCGTCACTCTTTGGGAAGGTGTGCTGCTCACATGGCAGAAGGTAGTAACAGCTCTAACTTTGTTGTTCTAGTAGATCTTTGCCAAGTTATACTCCTAGCTAATTTAAAGCTGTATCAGACTGAAAGGGCAGGGGGAGGGCTGATCGTCTGCATGTCACCTTGTACCTAAAGAACAACTTGGATCGTTGCCTGCTAACCTTGTAATGACAGTGGATTTGCAAAGGAACTCAGATGTCAAGAACTAAAATCTATTGCAGATTTTTCAATTGCATGTGTAGGCCATAAGCATGATGATATAGAATAAACTGAGTAATACTAGATTTATGGCAATGCTTCTTTACTGCATTAGCATGATGACCTGGGTGGGGTGGGCCTGGGGGCCTGTGTCAGAGCATACACCATTCTCTTCAATAAGCAACCCCAGGCATTGCAGAATTTTGATGGTAATCTTTGCCAGGACAGCCAAACATTGTTAATAATGTTAAGAATAGGGGCGCCTGGTGGCTCTTTCGGTTAGGCGCCCTACTCTTGGTTTTAGCTCAGGTCATGAACTCACAATTCGTGGCTTTGAGCCCCACGTCGGGTTCCATGCTGATGATATAGATCCTGCTTGGGGTTCGTTCCCTCTCTCTCTCTCTCTCTCTCTCTCTCTCTCTCTGCCCTACCCATGCTCACTCTTTCTCTCTGTGTCTCAAAATAAACTTAAAAAGCGGGTACCTGGGTGGCTTAGTTGGCTGAGTGTCTGACTTCGGCTCAGGTCATGATCTCACAGTTCATGAGTTTGAGCCCTGCATCGGTCTCTGTGCTGACAGCTCAGAGCCCAGAGCCTGCTTCAGATTCTGTGTCTTCCTCTCTCTCCATTCCTCCCCTGCTCACTCTATGTCTCTGTCTCTCAAAAATAAATAAACATTAAAAAATTTAAAATAAATAAATAAATAAATGAACTTAAAAAGAAAAATTTTTAAAAATGCTAAGAATATCTCCATGCTCAGAAAAAAAACAGGACAAAGTCTTAATTTTTGTTCCCTAAACATCTTTGCCCTGTATTTTTCCTTCTATGGTCATTCCAGGTTGCTATAAAGTCATACAGACACCCTGAGTGCTCCTGTGATGACAGTGAGGATCCAAGTCCAAATCTTGCTCCTAGGAAATGCTGAGAAGTGTCACTCTAATTACCATTATTTTTTCTTGCTTTTGGTTTGTGTCCCCCCCCTTCTTTTCAATATCCTTTGTTTTTGTTTTTTTGAACAAGGCAATTAATAGTAGTGGCATCTTTGATGTCACTCATTATCCGAAATCATTTCCTAATGCCCTGCATGCCCTCAGCAGTTTCCCCCGGTAGCAAGTGGCCTGCTTGAGCTGTGAGGCAGGCTAGGGTGATGTGATTGCTGATGTTTAAGGGACCCCTGAACAGCAGCAGCAGTGCCCAGAACTGCCTGTGGTGGGGATGAGGGCTTGTAGAACATCTTACCACAACCCTCTCATCTGACAAGAAGCAGAGATGCCCCAGGCTCCCAGCTGTGCGGGGAGTTCAGTGAGCTTGATTCTAAGCAGCCCCCTTTTGTAGCTTAGTATAGAAGAACAGAATACATCTTTGGAATTCACTCATACGTTCATTAGGCAGCTCCTGTCTCCCAGGCCATGTGCTGGGCATGGCTGATACAAGTGGGGACACCAGTAGACAAGTCTTCAGCCTCATGGAGCTCATAGTCGGTAGAGAGGATGCAGTGGTAACCAGCAAGTAGTAAAACGGGACACTCAAGTCTTACAGAAAGTTAACTGCTTATGTTAGGTATCTTGTTAAATATTATCTACTTGACTACTTTGTGACAAATGCTTTTAAACCCTCTGAAAGTTATGTAATATGCTGTGTGATGTAAAAGGATGTATATGCAAAATCTTTATTCTAATAAGTGCCTAAAACTTACCATTTGGTGTTTTTTTTTAATGCTTAGTCGTAGCCTAAGAAACCCAAAGCATAATAAAAAAAAAAAAATCCAAAGTGTAATCATAATCAGGTTTTGAAGTATTGCTTCAGATTGATATCCTTTCTTCCAGACTTCTTCTTTCCCTCTCCCAGTGACTTTAAGAAGGGAAAGGAAGGAAGGGGAGGATGAGGGGAACGACTGATTAAAATGAAACCTGGCTTGGCTGATAAGGGTTGCATCTTCTATTCCGAACTTAATAATGTTGCAAGAGATCGACTGATCAGCACTAAGTGGTGTCTCTGTACTGGCAAAGGTCGTCGTCACAGTTCATGCAGATCTTTCTAGTACATTGACCTCCTGTGTGCATGAACATCTAGAGACTAGCCCAGTAAAGTGTCCTCCCAGCCTGTGACAGGTGCATTTGGGACGTTGAAGTGCTGTTTGACCACCTAAGGAAGATGAACGTGTGGAGACAGGTTGTAGTGCATTAGAGAACTTTCTCTTTAGAGAAAAAAGTGAATCCAAAAACAAGGCTTTGCTAGGGCAAAGGGTGGGAGCCCTAGCAAATAAAAGGTTATAACAGAACCCACTTCCTGTGTTTGTTCTACTCAGTAAAGTCTTGGTAACACTGAATAATTACAGTAGGAAAAGCCTGAAATGAGGCCATCCTTCCACTTGTTCAGTGAAGGTTAATTTAGGGACTTAAATTTGAGAGTTAATTTAATGAGACTTGAGATAGAGCTTGAATTTAGGGATTTTTGCAAATTACCTGTTAGAGGCGATAGAAACAGAAGGGTATTTGTTCCTCAATATGAGAGTGACCTTAGTATTTAAGAGTGATTACTGATTAACCAGGGAGTTTCAAATGAGGTGTTTACATATTCTGATTTAAAGAGTTTGCCCTGGCTGAGCGAGTGCTGGTTCGGGTCGGGGTAAGCAGTGAGCAGAGTGGGGCTGCTGTATCAGCATTGTGACTTCACCTGGAGAAACTTCCTTCCCGTGTGAAGCTCCCCATAGCATCCTCGGGGGTGTGCGCAGGGCATAAGGCCACCTCTGTCACACGTTTTCATCTAAAAGACTTGAAATGGGAAAGGAAACAAACGCCTAGAAAGAAAGCAGGTCTGACCCCAATATTCTAAATAAACTGAGACAGTGGTGCTTTGCCCCCCATAAATGATCTCTGCGGCCGAGCTGATGAGTGGCAGAGACAGATTCAGCCCAACCTCTGGAACCCACTCATTTATGTCCACTTCCTGAAGGTGAGATGTTTTCCAGGCAGAGACCTGTGGGTTTGCTGAAGGCCAAAGATATGAGAGGCATTGGCCGCTCGGGGTACACCTGCTCAGTGTCCGAAGTATAAATCAGCTGCCAACGCTGGAATTGAGAGATACAAAATCCACATTTCTACCTTCTCTTGGAAAACCAGAAGATCTGGCAGTACCGGTGCCCCACTGCTCTGGTAAAGACAGCCTGAGTCGTGTGGCAGCTGCTCCCAGGCACCGTGCACTGTCTCGCCTGCCGCAGACCCCACCCCTGTGCCGGCCCCTCCTACCACAGCAGCACGTCCGTTGCCATCAGTCTTAGACCTGGCCTCTGTGGGCAGAGTTTGTGATCTCCATTGTATGATCTTAAACTGCTGGTGGAATAACACCATCAAGGTTGTCGGTGGAAGGTTGAGGGAATCAAGTGTGGGCACAGATCAGTGTTTTCCGACAAAAATAAATATGAAGAATGATCCAAAATGGGTTGGATTAGCAGGCTTTTGTGCCTCTGACTTGTGTCAAGCACTGAAAGACCAATGTAGGGTAACCATATTGTCATTCAAAGCTAGGACACATTTGAGAATGGAAGGGGGATGCCGTCATTATTTGTTATGTCGTTTTCTTAACAGCAGGGCTGTCCTGTCCATGTGGGCATCTTAGGCCTATGGGACATGAAAACAGGATCCTTATATTCCCATCAACCAGGGGGAGTGAAATGAAGGTTCATAAGAGGCGCTCACATGGAGGCTACAGTAGTATAGAGATGGTTCTGGAAAACTTGGGCAAGGCTTTGCACAGAAAGGAGGCTTTTAGGTGGGTCCTTGAGCATAAGAAGGGCTTTGAGAGGTAAAGAAAGGTCCAGGAGAGCCATTAAGGTAAAAGCAAAAAGGTTACTGTGTGTCTTGATTTTTCAGAAATAGGCAGCTGTGTAGCTGGAGCATACGGTGCTGGGAGGCAGTGGAGAGGGGATAGGCCCAGGTAGACGGAGTCCAAACTAAGTTGAATGTTTTTTTTTTTTTAATTAAAAAAATTGTTGTTTACTGTTTGTTTATTTTTGAGAGAGACAGAGACAGAGTGCAAGCAAGGGAGGGGCAGAGAGAGAGGGAGACACAGAATCGGAAGCAGTCTCCGGGCTCTGAGCTATCAGCACAGAGCCCAATGCGGGGCTCGAACCCACGAACAGTGAGATCATGACCTGAGCTGAATGAAGTCGGACACTCAACCGACTGAGTCACCCAGGCACCCCAAAACTAAGTTAAATCTTGGACATTAAAGTAAGGAGTTGGGACTTGACTCCGAAAGGGGCAGGAAGGTAACTCTTGGCATTATTATGGGATGGACTGGAAAAAGACTGGAAACATGGAGGTGAAAGAAGAGAGCCTACTTGAGAGTGATCCTCTGTGGAGGTGGAACTGAGTGACCTGGGTGTGGAGAGGGGGAAGAAGGCTCCCACGATGGTAGTTCCATTCATTGGAGTCCAGTTGTGCAGGTTTGAGGAAAACTTGGTGACCGGTTTCAGCTGTGCTGAATTGGAGCCCTGGAATTCAAGAAAGGGGTCAGAGCTGGAGATGAAGTTTGAGAAGCCATTAGGTGGGAGTGTAGGTTCAAACCAAGAGCCTGAGTGAGCTTGTTTAGGGAGAGAGTGGACTAGGAAAAGGGGGCCAGCACACAACTTCAAAGAAAACTTGAAATAAGGGATGAGGAGAGGAAAATCAGTAAAAGAGACTGAGGAGGAATCCAGAAGTGTATACATAAGCAGGATATTAGTGTTTGGAAACTTCTAGAGGCAAGCAGGGACCATGTCAGCAAATGCAACCTGAATAGAGAGAAGAGAAGTAGGCTCACAAGCACAAAGCCACGTTAACAGGGTTGTGGAACTGCTCGGAGGACAGCCCAGGTGAGGTGACATGACCCCGTGGAGCGTTCATTCAGCACAAGTCTATTGTTTAACCCAAACAAACTACCGTGAAGTTTAGTGTCTTAAAAGCAGCGATCATTTTCATTTGTTCTTGATCCTGTGGATCGGCCGAGCCGTTCTTCTCACTTAGAACAGTTGTGCCCTCTTGACATGCAGTCTCTCCTCCCCAGGAAGCTAGCTGGGACTTCACTTGATAGTCTAAGGGTTTCCAGCAACAAAAGAGGGCAAGCGCCAGGCACTTACCAAGCCTCTGCGTTTATCATGTTTACTAATGAACCATTGGCCAAAGCAAATCACATAACCAAAAGGCCATAGAAAGAAGCTCCACCTCTTTTTTTTTTTTTTTTTAAGTTTATTTATTTATTTTGAGAGAGCACGCAGAGGAGGGGCAGAAAGAGAGAATCCCAAGTAGGCCCTGCACTGTCAATGCAGGGCTTGAACTCAGGGACCATGAGATCATGATCCGAGCTGAAGTCAGTTGCTTAACCAACTGAGCCACCCAGGCGCTCCAATAAGCGTCACCTCTTGATGTGAGAAGAATTGTGGAGTATTATGGCCTTTTTTTTTTTTTTTTTTTTCAGTCTACCCTGACAGGTGTGAATTTCTTGTAACTCTTGGCAGAAGGAGCTGTTTGATACTTTGGGTCAATCGTGTAACTCTCAATTAAGCCAGGCAGGATTGAAGATCACAGTGGAGCAATTTAAATTCTGATGACCCACCTAATTGTGGAGTAGATTGTTTCAGTTCAGCTCCAAATGAAAGCCCAAGTGGAGGGACAACAGTGACACTCGTATTCATGACATCAAGCTAAAGCAGTTACTAAAAGACATTCATATACCCAATTCAAAATTCAAACATGAGCTCCCTCTCAAAACAGCATTGTCTGGTTCGCGGCAACCAACACCTCTTACTGCCATTGCTCATTTAGGACTAGATCAGTGAATAGTAGTCACAGCTGCCGTTGGCGCCTACCACATGCCCCAAACTCTGCCAGGCGCTTTATACCCCTGAACTATTTGAGCCCTTCAACAGCCTAATAAAGTCCTACTGCTGTGCCAGTTCTACAGATCAGGTAACTGAGGCTCAGATATGAAGTGACTTGCCTAAGGGCATCAATTTAGTAAGAGAACCATTTAATTTAAAATGAATTTTTTAAAAATCCCTTGGGCCACGGGTTCTCCCGACTGTGGGCAGCAGTAGCAGTTACACAGACAGCTGTGTGCTTACACACACACACACACACACACACACCCCAACCGTCCCGATCATCTCTTTGTTAAGGCAGTACTCTCTCATGCATACTGCCCTGGTGCCCTGGGATCTCATGCAGGCGCTGTGCTACTGCTCTTCCTTTCCCATTCACCCAGCTTCCAGGGGGACTGGTTTTAGAATACTGAAGACAGTCTTAGAGCATCAGAAGGACGTATTACCTGCCTCAGTCTGGATAGTTTTTTGGACCGACTTTAGAATGTACCTGTATTAGCTAAAATTACCAGCATCACATGATAAAGAGTCCTTTTGTCATTAAAATTTTACTTTTTTTTTGGTTGTTGTTAAAATTTTACTTTTAAGAAGTTAGAGGAATCCTGGAGAAAAATATTTGTGGATTCTCCCCCCACCTGTTTTTTTTTTTAAGTTTTATATTGAAGTATAATAGACCAAGAATAAGCAGGACATATTTAAAGAGTATAATTTGAGGGCCGCCTGGGTGGGTCAGTCAGCTAAGTGTCCGACTTCAGCTCAGTTCATAATCTCACGGTTCCTGAGTTCAAACCCCACGTCGGGCTTTCTGCTGTCAGTACAGAGCCCTCTTCAGATCCTCTGTCCCCCTCTTTCTCTGCCCCTCCCCCACCCATGATCTCCCTCTCTCTCAAAAATAAATATTTTAAAAAATAAAGCGTAGGGGCGCCTGGGTGGCTTAGTCGGTTAAACATGCGACTCTTGGTTTCAGCTCAGGTCATGATCTTATGGTTTGAGTTCAAGCCCCATATCCAGATCCACGCTGACATACAGAGTCTGCTTGGGATTCTATCTCTTTCTCTCTCTCTCTGCCCCTGCCCTGCTCATGCTCTCTCTATCTCTCTCTTAAAATAAATAAACTTTAAAAATGGATGTTATAAATTCGTTATAAAAAATAATAAAGTGTATAATTTGATAAGTTTTGTCACACACACACACACACACACGCCCCGCATGAAACCATCACCACAATCAATCAAGTCTCTCATTCCAGAAAGCTCCCTCCTGTCCCTTTGGAGGCCCTTCCACCCCTCCCCTCTGTTCCTCACCAATCCTGAGGTAACCATTATTTACTTTCTCCTACTATAGATTAGTTTGAATTTTATAGAGTTTTATATGAATTCACTCGTACAAATATGTACTCTTTAATTTCATGTTTTTCACTCAGTGTAATGAGTTTCAGATTGCTTCATGTTGGTTGTCTGTATCTATTTATTCCTTTCCATAACTTTTAACATTCTAAATGAGAAAAGGGAACACTGCCTTTTTTTTTTTTTTTTAACTCTGAACTTGGGCCAGGACTATTGAAGTTACCTATAAAATTGTACATTAACCAACCAATGCCAGTGATGAGTTAATCTGTAACTTCATCTGTTAGCTGTTAACATGACCCCCAAACCTAACCTCCTCTTGACTGTCAGGCCCTGATCTTGGGCACACTTGCTCTCCAAGCTAGGAGGGTTTGGGGCTTGGGGAGCCCGAATATTTCTAAGACTTGGTTGGTCCTGGCCAATCATCATATCATAATGTAGCGTATCTTCATGACCTCACGAGAATGGGGCTATCTGTATATACGGTGTGAACAGCACAATAGCAGGGGCTGGGCACTCTGTACCACTCTGTGTTTTAGAAGTTTGAGTTATGTCCTAATCTCAGCATAGGAAGGAACACTGAGGGGCTGCTGTGTTATTCTTATTAACACAGCATTCTTATTAATAAGTCCTTCTTATTATTCAAAGGACTCACCTGAATAGTGAACTCAGTCTGTACATTTGGAATTATCTGGATTTACACTTCTTTTCAATACTCCGCCTCCTTTTTAAACTAATGTGCACCTGTCAGCTAGCAAGTCCATTATAGTCAAGCCTTCTTCCTTTCATAGGTCAGTTTCTTAACAATACTCTCTGTAAGTGCTTGGCTTCAGATCTCTCAGCACAGGAATGTTCTAGTAACAACTGCTTAAAATAATATGCAAAATATTTATGTTCTTAGTAATGGGTGCTAGTTAAATATATCTTTCTGTTATTTTTGGAAAACTAACATTGGATGCCCCTAAGTTTTTATTTTTCCCCAAAAAGAAAAACTTGGACATGGCAAAACTTAATGGACTCTAAAGAAGTCTGGGGCAGGGTTGACCGGATGCAGTCGGCTCTAAGTTGAACGCCCTCCCGTGCTGCCAGCATTCTCTGACCTTGGGAAGTCTCTGTATCCTTTGCAAATCGAGGATGTGGGACTAGGTGCTCTTTAATCCCATTCCAGGACCGAGAGGCACTTAATCGATTCCGATGGACCATAGTCGAGGTCACTGTTGCCTAACAGCCCCCCTCTGTCCCTCTGCACGAGGACTGGGCCTCATTGGCTTCTGGGGCCAGGAAGCAGGTTCACTCTCAATCTGGACTTGGCTTACTGGTCTTTTCAAACATCCCAGATGCTGGAGGGTATGCAGTCAGACTTGTTTAGCCTCAGAATGATGCCAGCCGGTACCCCGTGCCTACCGTAGTTGGGTGTCTGTCGAGCCAACGCTGGCATATTCTGTAAGCATCTGCTTGTTTGGGGGGTTTACAGAGCACTTGCAGTTTTAGCTGTCTCCACTCCCCCACAAACCAGACTGCCAAACTCCTGGATCATAAAACAAAGCATAAGCACCTGGATCATGACCCAGCTCTTTTCCTGTTCTTCTTTTGAGACTTCCCCAACAGGAAAGGCTCTGGGTAATTGATAGAGATTATCCCTGATTCCCTTAATGTAACCTTTTTACTCTTTCCTTTTCCTGGGATTAAGCTGTTCCTTTGCAAGAAGTCCTTTTCTTAATGACACAGTCATAGACCTGTTATTGACCAAAGGAAGCGATCCAGCCCAACTCCACCTTCTGTGGCTCATGGTGAGGACTTTTAAAGTCTTTAACTGGGGTTTTCAATTTTCTGCACTGTTAAAGGTTATCCAAGTATACTTTAAAATTAATCTGCTTTCTTGAAACAATAATTGCCCATATATTTGTAGTTGGATATGAGTGCTCATATGGAATAGATTTTCTAGAATTTGCTGCGCGAGGGTTCTGAGGCAGTGTGCGGGCACTGCTGAGGTGTGCCATGCACCGGGTGATGATTGAGGTCTGACATAGGGTCTGCAGCCTCAGCCAACACCTTCGTGTGCCCAGCTCCTGGCCAGCCTTCCCCTCTTCTTCATTTGGGCAGCTTGGTCTCCACGAACCACTTCCTGACCACACCAGCCCTGTAACATACACACTCCCATCCAAGCCCATCTATTCCAGACCTGATTTGAGCACCCTTCAAGGTGGCCCCACACAGGTGAGCTCTGGATTCATTTGTTTCCCTTGCTAGAAATGGGGTAGCTCCATTTCTCTAAGCTCTGCACAGGCAGGGACTGCCCTCCCCATATTGCTTTGCAGCCCACACAGAAGGACATGGATGGGACTCCAAACCTAGGAGCAGGAGGAACTACAGCCGCTGTCCCTGGGGGGAGAGGGGCGTGCCCAAGAGTATCTCTTCCCTTCACCTCTTATCCATTCTTGGCCGGAGAAAGGCCACCTTGGTGCCCGAGTCAGCTTTTCTCCTTCCCCTTCCATCACCACCACTGTTGTGATGACTTGAGCAACAGAACTAGAATGCATCTGAAAGAGATAAGAATCTAGTTTTAAATGCCTTCAGCTTGTTGGCTTATAGAAATGGGACTGTAGGACTTGTTCTTTTATTCAGACACTAAAACACGGCCTTTCTGGCTTTAACTCCTATTATGTTTTACAGCCTAACCCATGATCTCAGCTGCCACATCTGGTATCTTCTCTCCACACCCCCAGTCCGTGTCACTAGAATTGTTTCTCATAGCAAATGCTGGCCTGACTCACTGGCAGAGATGTGGATGTTAGTTGGGCAATTGGCATCAAGTTCTCTGACTTGCTTAACTCAGCTCAGAGTGTGTTTGAGGGCTTTAGTTCAAGAAAGGATGTGTTTTGTGAAGAAAAATGGGACTTCAACTTGAAAATGGTGTTCCTGGAATTCATATCTTTCAGAACTTTGATCATGCTGTTCCCTCAGAAAACACTTCTGGAACTTGCATTCTATTGCTCTGTCCTGCCAGCGGGTAGAGGCCCCTGTTTGAGGTCCTGGGAACCCTGTGGAGTAGAAGCCAAAGGTCTGGACCTAGGGAGCTAGGAGGACCTCTCCTGTGAACCCCAAAATCTTGCCCTATCTGGGATAGAAAATTGCTCTTGGGCCCACAGCCTCTCCCCACAACATTTGCTGCCTGCCAGATTCCAAGTGCCAGTCCAGGGGCTTGTGATAGTCACTGCCCCTGAGACCTTTGATTGTGAGGGACCCAGGCTTCTGCTTTGGGGGAGGGAGGTATCATTCCCAGAGCCAGATCACAGGAAGCTCACTTGTTTATTGCGTTTATTGCCTTGAAGTGCATTCTTCTTGTTAATGAGGACTTTCCTTTTTTTTTATTTTTTTATTTTTTAAATGTTTTTTATTTATTTTTAGGAGGGAGAGAGAGAGAGACAGCGTGAGCAGGAGAGGGTCAGAGAGAGGGAGTCACAGACTGAAAGAGGCTCCAGGCTCTGAGCTGGCAGTCAGCACAAAGCCCGATGCGGGCCTTGAACCCACAAATCGCGAGATCATGACCTAAGCGAAAGTCGGACGCTTAACCGACTAAGCCACCCAGGCGCCCCAATTTTTATCTTTATTTTTGAGAGACAGAGCATGAGCAGGGGAGGGGCAGAGAGAGGAAGACACAGACAGAATCCAAAGCAGGCTCCAGGCTCTGAGCTGTCAGCACAGAGCCCAATGTGGGGCTCGAACTCATGGACTGCAAGATCATGACCTGAACAGAAGTCTGACACTGAGCCGACTGGGCCACCCAGGCGCCCCATAACGAGGACTTTCCTTTTAAGTCTGAGTTAAAATAGCATAAGTGGGTTTCTAGAAACCAAATAGTGTAACTGAGAAAGGAATCTGGCAGTTCTGGGAGGGGACGAACAAGGGAATGATGAGTTGGAATTAAGCACACTCCCTGCTGCCCTCTCTCCTCTGACCCCCCTTAGGGTCTTGGTCCCTGTGGTTACAGATTTTAACTATGCCTACAGAACAACCCAGAGAGCTTTCAAACCTCCGGAGGCCAGGTCCACCTCCAGCCAGGTACCCCTCAGTCTCTAGGGAGGGCTCGGCCCCTGTATTTTTAAAAAGTTCCCCAGGCCTTCCAGTATGCCTCTGGGCTGACAGCCACTGACCACCTTCGGGCTGTTTTGTGCCATGGCATCATTTCTTGCTCTAAACTCTGATGTTCCTGTGTATATGTGTTGTGCATCAGAGTCACACCAACTTCCAGAACATTTCAGAAGGTGAGGTCTCTTTGACTCTTGAGTGCCTGGTGCTCTGTGTGGGATCTGGGCTCTGTTTCCTGGAGAGAAGAATCCCGTATGCAGACAGTCAAGGGAGGGGCCGGGTGCCCACAGGAGACGCACATAGTGCATGTGACATGTCCGAGGAGGGGGATGGGGCCTCAGCTCTTGTGATGTGACTGGCATCTTCTCATCTAGTCTCCCGGCCTCTCTCAACAATGGTGAGAACACGTCCTGTTAGCATTATCCGCACTGAACAGATGGAGGAAGCACAGAAAGGTTGTCAAGTCTGCGCACAGTCACAGCGCTGGCAAAGTGAGCCAGGATTTCAGCCCAGGCTGTGTGAAGGGACAGCCCCTCCCCCTGCCCCTGCCCTGGCCCCTTCCCCGATTGGCCCGTCCATTCACAGGTCACCTTCAATCCAGGCTGTGTTCTTCCTTAAGGCCACCTTGGTTGGGGGTGCCCTCAAACTGTACCCAAATAAGAATGGTGTGGCTGGGAGGGGGGGGGTGCTTGGGACCCTGCCCTTCTCTAGAGAGAAGGATTTGGTTCTCTTGCTGTTATATGTGATTCTGGTGTGAAGTTAAGAGACAATGAAATCATATCATTCTTAAATTCTGCTAATACCAAGTCACAGATTCAAGAACACAATATAACAGGGTACGTGGGGGACCATTTTGGAGCCACCTTGGTAGATCTTTAAGAAGTATACAGAGTGAAAGTTGTATTGTTAGTGAGCTCGCATTGGCTAAAATGGCAATAAGACACAACTCCCTTGAATGAAATAGCCCCTCTGACAAAACAAACATGAGCTTTCAAGCAGCTAACCCTGTACAAAAGTAGAATTTTCCACCCTGCCACCCCTCTTTATGTTGACTATATGAGCTGCATGACATTTGTAAAGGGAATTTTAAAGATGAGGGAGTCCAAATGGGTTAGGATAAGAGCTGTCTGGAATGCCTTGCAGGATTGGGAAATACAATACTTGCATAAGCTATTAATGGAATACTTGGAGATTCAGCATTCATGTTGATATATGTGCACACATTTCTATCATGCTTGGTTATGGAAAGCCCTCGGATAACCAGAGTATTTTGTAGCCTGGGATTAACGGAGAGGATGAGGTCACATGTCGGCTCTCTACTTCGTGGCTCTGTGAGGTCACCTCTGAGCCTCCAGCTATAAAATGGTGGGAGTCATCACCCCCTTGACTACAGACCTGCTGTGCAGAATCTGTGCCATTTGAAAGCACCTACTGCCTTGCCTGGTGCATGATAGGTACTTTGATGACTTTCCCCTCTTGGAGTCTGATGCTTTGGGCCAGTTCTGCCCTGAGACCAGGCAATAAGGGCCCTGCTTCTGAAGCTTCTGGCCATTGGGTGAGGAGTCCAAGGGGAAGCCTCCTTCTAGAAGCCATTTTCAGGATCCCAAATTCCCCCCAAGGTGAGCCAGTGCTGGCTTCCAGGACCTTGCAGACCTCTTGTTCAAGACCACCCTTCTGGGGGCTCCACTGCCTGGGGATCCTACCCCTCCTCCCAAGGAGGATAGACAGACCTTAGCCTTTCGAGGCTGGGGTATTTATTCACAGGTGTACAAGTCCTCTCAAAATGCAGAGTGGGTCAGGAATCCCCTTTCTCCACAATGACATGCTCTGATGAGGAACTCCAGGAAGTTAGAGAAATCTCAGTTGAACGTGACCTTTCAGATCTTTATGAAGGTATACATAACGATAGAAGGGTAGCATATATTTTATTTCATGGTTTGCTGGCTCTTGTCCCAACTCCCTCCAGCGTTAGGAGCAAACCTGCCTCAGGCATGCAAACATTCTTTCATTCAGATTCTCTTCCTCTTAATACAAATAAGAAAATCATATAATCAGAGTAATCTTGTTTTTTCAAACAGCGTACCACCTAATGCAGGAATTCGCTAACACTTTTCCTTTGCCCCATCGTAAGTATTGCCCGTGTGCTGTTTAGGTAGCTCCTGGATCTACACCAGCGGAATTGGGAGAGGGGCCCCAGAATGTGCATTTGACAGTTATCTCAGAGGCTTCCTACCGTTTGGGGCTCAGTGGTTCTCAGCCTTACCTGAATTTTAAAACTCACTGGGAAACTTTTAGAAAAATATTGCTGCCGGGGCTCCATTCCATAGAGGTGAAGTCATCATGTCTAGGGGCAGGGCCCCGGGCAAGAGTATTTTTTAAATCTCCCCAGTTGCCTCTGTGGGTGAAGGTTGAGAAGCAAGTCTGCCCTGCTTGATGGCTGCAGTAGCGGGGAGCTCAGCCCTCAGCCCTCAGCCCGCAGAGTCTGCCCTCCACCTCTCAAGGCAAAAGGGAGGATGTAGGGTCTTCAGACATTGTAGGCACTGTTGTTCCTTGTTAAGCCCAAATACGCCACCTAATTAACTTGCCAATGATTATTAAACAGGTGTTACCTGTCATATGCAGAGAAGGGAGTGGTCCTGTTTAAATTTTCTAGTTGTGACTTTGTAAGATTTGGCCCTGAAGTGGGACTTCTGGAAGCTCTACCCAAGATAGCTGCTAACAAGTTCTTCCAAAAGTTTCTCTGCCAGGCAAAGACCTCTCATCAAACAACCTGACTGCAGACATTTTTCCATAACATCCCTTCACCCAGCACCGGCCATGGAAAGGAGGGTGCGAACAGGCTTCCTGGGTTTGGGGGGCTCCTTGGCAGCTGTTAAAACAAAGAGGATCATTGTGTTTCTTGGTACTGATGTAAAATGTCTATGTTGAAGATTAAGATCTGGGGAAATGCATTTCCGTTTGAACCCAGTATTTGCTGACTGTGAAGAGGGTACCAACCTGTATAATGGTGCGGTGACATGGCTTCGGGTTCCAGCCTTTTCTGTCGATTCCTTTAATTAGGAGAAATTAAGTGGGGCTGCTACATATTTTGCGAATAAATAACACTATTTAAACCGAGGCAGCCTTAACCACTAACTTAACCGCTGAATTCTCGCTGCTACATACCTCCTAAATAGATCAGCACAATCTTAACTAGGACTTAAAATGAATGCATCATCCTCACTCTGGAGCTCAGCACCGGCAGCCCACAGGAGCCTTTGGAGGCTTAATGACTTTAATTACGGCGAGAAATACCTTCTCGCGATGGGGAGGGGAGCGGCCAGCTGGACTGGGTCAGCGAAGGCGGATGGGGGCCCGCCCCCAAAGGCCGGCCCCACGGAGTCGGCAGAGGGACTGGGGGGCGTGGGGAAGAGGTGGGGGAGGGACCCTGACGGAGGGCGTGGAGAAACAGGGCCAGGGGAGGCGGGGTTGAAGCTGGAGGGTGGAAGGGGAGGAGGGACCCTGGGGGGAGGCCGCGGGGGCCTCCGAGTTCTGAGCTGTTTGTGGCTTGGGTACTTTGATCTCCCGCCAGCGAAACCTGGAAGGTCAGGCCGGGCTGCAGCCAAGCCCTGGAGCGAGGAGCCGGGTGGAGCGGGCAGAGCAGCGCCACCCACCCTCACCCCCACCCACCTCCTCTCCCAGTCCCGGAAAGTGAGCCTGCCTGGCTGCCCAGGCGGCCGCCCCACCCCTCTTTACCCCCTTGGAGCAGTTTTGTGTGTTGATCTCCTTTAGGCAGTGGATTAGGGGCTCCAGATCTTGAAAGTAAATTGGCCAACCTCTCCACAAGTTTGGCTTGGTAAAATCACTTATGTTGCATGTACTTTAAAGAAAGCAGATTATTTTTTTAAGCTAGGTGCACCCCCCCCGCGCCCCCCCCTCCTCTCTCCGCTGTCCCAGAGCAGCAGGTGGTTCTTCTGGTGGTTCCTGTTAGGGTCCTTTCCCTCGACACTTCTGACACCCGCCCCCTTCTTGGCACCAGCATTTTCTCACTGGTTACCCACGTGCTCTGGTGTGTGACCTCATTTCCTATGGAACGAAAGGTTTCTGTAGGAAAACAGGGCGCTGGTGAGACCAGCCTTGCAAGCCCCCTTGCCTGGCAAGAGTATCTGTCCCCTGTCAGAGCAGTGACTCATGCTTCAGGGAACAGCAGCTGACCAGAATGATCAAGAGCCTGGTGCCTGGGTGGTCACTACCAAGCGAAGAACACAGGGGAGGAGGAGAGGAAAAAGTGAGGAGGGAGGGCTTACAAGCCACTCACTGGCCTCCAGAGGGTGGGGCTTTGGGACCCAGGGAGTGCCGGCTGTTTGGCGTGTCCAGTCTCTGGGTGGTTGGTCTCCATTGGTGTTCACAGGCCCTGTCTCTCCCGGACCACAGAGCAGGCCCTGCGGCAGTGGCAACATACCCGGGGCTTGTTCCTGGCCCCCTGCATTCCTGGCAAGACATGCCCCAGGCTCGAGCCTTAGGCGGGTGTTCCTCTCAAGCCTGTGCTTTGGTCTCATTGCCCCCAAAAGAGGCTGTCACTGTGGGAGTTTGGAATCTGCCAGCAGTTCCCCCAGAAGCCAAGCTTCCTGTCTTTGGTCTTCGCACCAGGTGGGGAAGGCCGACTGGTATCCTTCCCCATGACAGGCCCCTGTTGGTACAGGCCATCTGTCGCCACCTGTCTCAAGATGTCCCATAGGTTTCACCAGTCTTTGAGGAAAAGCCAATGTCCCCTGAGTGATAATGGGAGGACCCTGTAAAAATCCGCATCTCCTGCCATCTGTGCCTGTGGATTCCCCCAAGGGTAGTCATTTGGTGAGCGTTTTCCTTTGGTAAGAGTTTTAAAGGAGCTTGCCTTCCTCCAGAGAGTGGAAGGAACAAACATTGCAGGTGCACGGGCTTGTTTTCTAAGAGCTTTGACATCAGAGATGTGCTCACACAGGGGCCTGGGGCCTGATAAGGATCCACATGGAGGCAGAATCACTCGTAGGGACCGAGGTCGAGGCTGCCCAGAGGCAACAATGGCTGCATTAGCACCAGCCACCAATAAGAGGCCCGTCAGCAAACGTGGAAGCAGGCGATATGCACTCAGTTAATACACCAAATCCTGAAAGTCTCAAATGCACAGAATCTTGAGTTCCAAGATGTGGTAGAGAACAGACCTTTCTCAATCTGAGTCAAAGGAAACGGGAGACAAGGTGGCCAGGAGCGAGCTACGGTCTGTGCTCGAGGTAGCAGCGGCCTAGGTGTTTGATGCCAACCCCGAGGGCAAAAGCTGATCTTTCTGGGTTAATAAACAAACATTTTTTGGCCATTTACCCTGTGCCAGGCACATTGCTGGATTCTGGGAATTCAGCAGGAAAGAAGTCTGACACATTGGCCGCCCTCTAGTGAGGAGGCACTTTGAGTAAACAATTCCACTGTGATGTCATAAGAGCTTCAATGGTGGGGCACAGTCAGGCCACAGGCAGTAACAGTGTAAAGGGAATAACACCTAAGTGGGCCAAGAATTAGAAGCGGTAAAGGCTATCTGGTGTGGGGGAGGCAGTGCGTTCCTCAGCACGGGGAACGCAGGCTATCAGAGAACTAGTGAAAGCGCAGCCCACTTAGACTCGGGCTTGGAGTATGGAGTTTACCATAAGCAGCAGAGAGGTCACGCCTTTCCCTCAGAGCAGCACGGTTATCCAAGGAGAGTGGTCCAGGTCAGAGCTGTGATTTAGAAGAGTCCCTCTGCTGCTGGGTAGAGACCACACTGGGAGGCAGGTGGGATGGGCTGGAGGACCCCCAAGGGAGAATGTTGTTGTGAATCACGTGAGAAGTCTGGTGTCCTGGACAGGGTGGCAGCAGTGGGGATGGAAAAGCAATGATGGATTTGGAAGATGGAATCAGCAAAACTTGGTAAGCAGTTGAGTATAGGGGTGAGGGCAAAGGTCCAACTTGGCCCCTGTGAGTCTGGATGGTAGGAAGGCACGGACTTGCATGAAGGGTAGGACTGTGGCAAGACCCCATGCACCCATATCAGCCTGAGCAAGAAAGGACCCACAGATGCCTAGGACAGTGTGCTCTGCTTTGGGACTAGCCATAGCAGGAACTTGGGGACCCAGACTGAAGCAGAATGCTGATGGACTCAGGGACTCTGGTGCCATAATGGATTCTCTGCCATGATGGTTTCTGCCACTTGGGTCACACTGCTCTCTATACACGTATCAGAGGAGACCCGCAAGGGAACACTCTCTTGGGTAAAAAGAGATCTGCGCACCCTCACCCTGCTGCTTGCCAAGCAAGAGCTCTTCTCCCAGGGCAACAGCCAGTGCATAATGACAGACACTTCTAGAAGGTCTTGGCTTATATCTTTCTTGGGGTGCCTGGCACACAGTTGGACCTCTTAAGTAGTTGTCAGGTCAAACTATGTAACTGGATGTTTTCATACCAATAACCATCTCATTTAAATTGCAGCGTGTAAATTCTCTCATTGTTTTTCAGCTCAAAATGTAGCTCTCTGCCATATTCCCCAGCCTCCTACCTGTACCTTAATAGCAAGGGAGTGAATAAGTGGTGATATTCCACTCTCGCTGGCATACCACACGCCATGGAGCAGTGGGTTCCTTTTTTTTTTTTTTTTTTTTTATGTTTACTTATTTTTGAGAGAGAGAGAGACAGAGTGCAAGCTGGGAGGGGCAGAGAGAGAGGGAGACACAGAATCAGATGCAGGCTCCAGACTCTGAGCTGTCCACAGAGCCCAATGCAGGGCTCAAACCCATGAACCATGAGATCATGATCTGAGCCGAAGTTGGACACTTAACCGACTGAGCCACCCAGGTGCCCCGAGAAGTGGGCTCCAAAACATCTCCCATAGAAGGGAGGGGGTGTTGACAGGAGTTGCTGCAAAAGGATTCTTGTCTCCTGAAAAATGAGGGATTCCTGGTAGATAAGAGCCTCTAGCATACTAATGTGCTCTGTGGGTATCAGGGGGCACTCTAGAAAATGCAGCATTTCTCAAAGGATGCCAACCAAGAAAATCTCATCCCGTGATACGTACTTTGGGCAAAGCTACAGTAGAGACGTGATCCTATGTTCATAATGTCTTACTCATTTGTCCTTGGAATGGAACACTGAGACTATTCCTTGTGACTCGCCTGGCCTCTGTCTGTAGCTTCATTGCTTGCAGAATGCACGCTGGGTGAGGACAGGGGTCTGTCTGCCACATGCTGCTTACTACTGTGTGCATCCTCAGGGCTGAGCACAGAGTAACTGGTTAATTGCTACTGTTAACAAATAAATGACACTGCAAATAGAATTAAACTCTGTTCCTGCCTACTATGTTCATTTGTTGGGTATAGACCATGCCCAGGGCAGTCTGCTTTGTTAAGCTTTTATAGGGCCCACAGACTGGTCAAATAAGATCTACCTCCTGGCTCCTTTAGACTCTGAGAGCAGGTTAGCAAGCACCCAGGCCAGGCATTTAAGTGTAAGATCTATGCCCTTTGGCAAGGCAGGACCACTTGTAGCTATTTATTTATTTATGTTTAATGTTTACTTATTTTAGAGAGAGTGGCAGAGTGAGAGCAGGGTAGGAGAGAGGCAGAGAGGGAGACACAGAACTTGAAGTGGGCTCCAGGGCTCCAGGCTCCGCACTGTCAGCACAGAGCCCCACGCGAGGCTCAGACTCACAAACTATGAGATCTCATGGAGAACTTATGACCTGAGCCAAAGTTGATTGCTTAACCGACTGAGCCACCCAGGTGCCCCTAGCTGTTTATTTAAAGCCAGATACCAGCAGAACCATGAGTATAAGAATGTATATATGGCACTGTTTATAACAGAAAACACAGAAATCCCGTAACAGGACACAGTCTTAAGCTCTGGTACAACCATATAATGGAATAATATTTTTTTATATCGATGCGTGTATGATATTGTTGAGCAAATTGTTGAGTTAAGAGGAGGAGTATGAACAATATATACATACAATTTATTTTTAAGTGTTTTTAAGTGTATTTTGATATGTGAGTATATTTATGTGCATTTTATTCCTGCTAATAGATGGGTTAAAAAAAAACACAGAAAGATATGCTACACTGTTAATGTCATAAAGCTGGGATGTAAGGGTGAGTTATTTTTTGCTTTCAATTTCAATATTCACATTAAGCATATTTTGCTTTTATAAATAGCAAAAACACTAAAGAAGGTCATATTGGAGGGGGAAATGCATCACAGAAAGTAGTAAGCGGCAGGAGAGAAATCCTTAGCAATATCAGGGCCCAGGGAGAGTTAAGAGCTGCTTTAGGCTATAGAGAAGCATTTGTCAATCTTATGGGAGGGGTGGCGCATGAACTTTACCTTGAAGAATCAGTAGATATGATCAACATGTGATAGTTTACACTGGAGTATCTTTCTGCATATGCAGTTTCATGCAGAGAGTTCTTCTCACACTGACTTCCTTCCCCCAGCCAGCTCACCGCGGGTCACTTCACCCAGAAGTTAAATGTGTTGACAAATTTGTCTTATATTATCTGCACTATCCTATTTTGTCATTACAGGTAAATTAAGAATCGAGTGGGTTTGTAAGGAGAGGCATTAAAAGCCTATATGGATTGTATTACGATTCTTACAATACTCTTCATACTCTTTGGCCCAGGGCCTCCCTTCCTAAGGAAATTGGAAATGTAAGCCACAATTTATTCAGTATAGCATTAGTTATCATAATAAAAAACTGAAAGAGCCCAAATATCAAAAATACATGAGTGAGTAGAGTATATGAAGGACTATTTCACAGCTTTAAAGATGTGTACCAAGCATTTTGAATGACTTACTGGAAGGTTATGATAAGTGTAAAAGAAAAGACAAAACAAAATGAAAAAAAAGAATTGTATTCAATAGAGACAAAAAAAGTTCTGCTTGGAGCTCCCAGAGCTTTCTAGAAGAGGTTGAGGACAGAGGTGTTCATATCAGCACTATTAATCCAGCTTCCTTGGTTATCCTGTGGTCAGGAGTTTGGGTTATCTCTGATTAAGATGATCCTCTATCAAAGATTTCCTCTATTAAGTATTAGGCACTGGGACCAGCACATCCAGTGCTAGACAAACAGATAAACAGCAGTGAGTCTGCCCAGGGGCTGCTGGGACTAACCAAGTCTGGGTGTAACTGCACAGGCCAGGGAGAGTGCCAGATCCATTCCTGATTGGAGTTCCTGAACTTAATTGAAACTGAAGCAGACTGGAGGCTTTGAGTTCTCCTACCCACCAGGATGTCTCATTCCCATCCAGAAACTCAAAACTCAGCCATGTTGATAGAAGCGCTCTCCTTAGGGGAAAACAACATCCACATTCAGGGGGCAGCAGCCCAAGTGTATGGTCCCAGGCAGGCTGGCTTTTCGTTCAGAACCAACATTTATTGAATAACCCTAGCATTCTCACATCGCTGTATGTGCTAACCACAGTAGGACCCTGTCTCCCGGGGCTTGAAGCTTTGTACTTGGCAAAATGTAAGCATGCAGATGTTCGCACATCTGATACTTGTCTCAGTGGCTAGGGAGATTGTCTAGCCTTGGGTCCTGCAAACCCTGGAAAAGTTAACAAAGGGCCATGACAACCTTTGGTTTCACATTCTACTGCTGGGCTTCCAGTCACCTGCTGGCTGGTGTTGACCCGTCCACACTGGTCAGGTCTTGCCTGATGGAGGCAGCAGAGGTGATGAAGGATGTTAAAGTAACTGTGTGGGAGGGGCAGACGGAGGGCAAGCAAAGAGCCATAAAGGCAGGGAGGGCCTTTGGCTGCTTTGGGAGGCCTTCCCAAGACTTCCCACCTGTTTTCTGCTGTTCACACCCTTCTCATGCTCTTCCATCCACGCCAGTCTGTGCACAGTTCAAGGGTAACTGCCTTCTCCAGCTGTAGCCCAGTTTACCTGTGACTTTTATCTAGCAGCATCCACCAGGCTGCATTTTTCCACCCTTTCTTTGAAACAGCCTTATCTCGAGTTTTGTGACTTATAGAGATAGGGTTTCTAGTGGTCACAAGACCACTAATCTCCCAATTATGTAATCTCATAATCTGTGCTTTAGATTTGTTTTGAAACCATATTCTGGCCCAAGCTTGACTTGGTAAAATGATGAAATGATCTAAGATGTGAAGACTGGTTCAAGAAGATGCCTCATCTATTTTTAAGCTGAAATTGTGGGGCGAGGGGGAAAGTGTGACCAAGTAGTGTTATGTTTTTTAATTTGCTTTGGGAATAGTATAAGAAACGTATTGGGGCACCTGGGTGGCTCAGTCGGTTAAGCGTCCGACTTCAGCCCAGGTCATGATCTCACAGTTCAAGAGTTCAAGCCCCGCATCAGGCTCTGTGCTGACAGCTCGGAGCCTGGAGCCTGCCTATAATCTGTGTCTCCCTCTCTCTCTGACCCTCCCCGGCTCGCACTCTGTCTCTCTCTCTCAAAAAAAATAATAAAGAAACATTAAAAAAAAAAAAAAAAGATATGTGTCATTTTCTAAATCTGGATTATTCATGGCCTATTTTAAGTCCCAAGCTGGCTCCTAACAAGCAGGTTCTCCACAGGATCCTGGTTGACACCCTCCTGTCTAGTCCTGGCATGGGCAGGAAATACAACCTTATTTAAATAGCAGATTCCATTAATTTTTAAAGTAAGTCAGCTGTGAGAATCATCATTTTCTCAAAAAAATGTTTGTACTTGAATCCCATGTATTAACTTGGTTGTGTCAGTGAAATGGATCCATTAAATGGGATTTAAGCACCTCATTCTTGACCTGCTGTTTTTACTATACAAACCAGGAGACCCTTCAAACCTCCTAGATTTTGTTGAAAATGCCTTTTTAAAAAGTGCCTGTCCCAAGTGGGTCATGCCTCACCTCCAGATCCTTGAGGCTTCCACGTTCCTGGGGAGCAGGGAGGTCCGGAAGCATGAGCAGCCACGTGGCTGGAGCTCTGCGCTACCCTGGGTCCCACAGCCTTTCATGGGCTGCCATCAGACTCTGCAGGTGCGCCAGCATCAAAGTGGGAGGTGCCGGGCGCTCCTGATCAGGACGGATCTGAACGCACGGTTCCCTCTGGTGCTGGTTGATGTGCTTGCTGGTGGAATGAAAGCCAAATAAAGGAACGAGAGGTCCCGTTGATTACCTTGTTTTTGGTGTTGTTCCTTGGGGTCCTTCCACGTCCGGGGAAGAATTTGTGAAGATGAGGGTATCACCTGAGTAGAAGACGCAGCGCCTACTTATTGTTAACTGTTGGCCACAGCCCAGGGCGTCTGTGCCCCTAAAAAGTCTTTTGAAGGGAAGTGACGCCTCGTGGCCGCAAACTTTCTCACTGTGCCATCATGTCCTCTCTCTGAAGCTGGGCAGTAGGGCCACTGTAGCCCTTTCTTCATTGCTTGGGACAGTCCCCTGCCTCTCAGTTGAGTGGCCAAGATTGGGAACTGGAAGGGACCCTAGTCATCATAACATAGACTTCCTCCTCCTCTTACAGGTGGGGAGACAGAGACTGAGAGACATTCAGTGACTTGCCCACCACTGGCAGCTTCTCAGTGGCAGAGCTGGGAAAGCTCCCAAGAGCCACTCCCGACCACAGCCTGCTGGTGAGGCAACAGGGGTGGGACAGGAGGTAGAGGGGACTTGAGCTACATGGCATCTCAGTTCAACAAGGAAGAGGCCCCAGGGGAAGAAGGACAGCTCCACAACACAGCAGCCAGGGTGCCCGGGCTGGTTAAGTTGCGGGGAACTTTGCAAGATCCGCAAGTTCACAGTCCCGCTTCTGTGGGACACAGTACAGGGAATTGTCTCATAAAAGCTGTGGGATAAGACTGCCCTCTAGTGGGCTTGTGAAGCCATTGGTCCAGCCCCGTACTGGGCTCTGCAGGGTCAGTGCCGACTTCTCACGCACCCGGGTAGTGGCTCTTCCCTCGACAGGAATTCCTTCCGGTCAAATTGTATTCTGTCTCAAGCACTCTGGCTCATAGAGACTTTATTGATCTCTGAACACCAGCCATTATTTGCCCATCTTATAGGAGGCTTGGGGTTTTATTTTGTTTTTTGCTTGTTTTTCCCCCACATGAGAGGATCTTACATCTCTAACAAGATTCAGGATCCAAAAAGCAAGGGTTATGTCTTCTGTCTTGTTCTTCCACTGCTTTTACCCTGTTGTCCACTTAGCCAGACATGAAATCAGGTTCGTTGGGCTAGAAAAGAATCCTTTCCCTCAAAAAAGAATCCCACCAGGGTCTCCTGGGTGGCTCAGTCGGTTAAGCGTTTGACCCTTGGTTTTGGCTCAGGTCATGATCTCACAGTTCGTGAGTCTGAGCCCTGTACCGGACTCTGCGCTGACAGCTCAGAGCCTGCTTGGGATTTCTGTCTCCCCCTCTCTCTCTCTCCGACCCTCCCCAGCTTGCTCTCTCTTCTGTCTCTCTCAAAGTGATAATAACAAGTATAATAATCTAAGAAAATAATTCCACTTCACATTTGTTCCTGAAACATTCTCATCTCCTTTCTCTCTGATCCTTAGTTCCCCAAGTGGTTGAATCATCTGAATCCCTCAGAAAACTTCCAGAACTCAGTTTCCTGGGCCTTACTCCAGCCCTGCTGAATCAGTCTCTGTGGTTTGAGCCAGGAAATCTGCTTTACAAACTTCCCAAGTGGTTTTTGATGTGCAGCCAGGTTTGGCAGCCAACTGCTCTAAATCCCCATTTACGATTTTTTCTCGGAGCTTTTCCCTCTGACAGCATCTCCAGAGGTCTTCAGCTTATGTCAGTTATTAAAATTGACCATTTTGAGATCCCCTTGGAAATATCCCATGTGCCGGTCTCACAGCAGCCGTGGGTGACGCAGGAACGAGGCAGGACCACAGGAGAAAAGGACCAGAGGCATTTACTTTGGTTGCCAGCGGCTGTGTGTTCACAGCAGAAGATCCTGAAACCAATACCTTCATGCTGACGGGGCAGGTTGTTGATTTGTTTTTAATGTTTGGCTGGACAAGGAGACAAAGGTTAATTCAGTACCCGGTTATTTCTTTCTACCTATGCTAACTCATCTGGTTCTCCAGATGCAGCCGTACAACCTTTTTTTTTTTTTTTTTAATAGATGGGAAAGTTGAGGTTTTGGGAAGTTATTAGTAACTTGCCCAGAGTCAGAGAAGTAACTGTCAGATTCTGCATTCGAACACAGGTCTGATTTCCCAGACCAGCTTTGGAAAGGTCAGAGGAGCAAGGCTGCCAACCTGTTCTTTTTTCCCCTGCCAGGCCAAGCGGGCAGTGCAGCGGGGAGCCACTGCCGTCATCTTTGATGTATCGGAAAACCCAGAAGCTATTGACCAGGTAAACTCCTCAGGCCATGCATCGCAGCCCCCACCCTGAGAGAAGTGCTTCCTTCACCAGCTCGGTGTGTCACGGGGCCGGCACCCTCGTCTCAGGGCTTCACACTTGCCCGCTCACCATAGAGACCCCTGTCTAGGCATCGTTCTGACTCTGAGGCAAGGGTATTGAGAGGAGTGAAGAGCAGGGGGTTGGTGGTTGGGGACGGCGGGGGAGGACGGGGAGGGCATTTTCACAGACCCTTCGGGGCCTTCAGCCTGCCCAGGCTGTTCTAAAACGAGCATTGCTCCCAGTCTCGCCCTTCCAGAAGCTCCAAGGCTGTCATGCTTGAGGACCTGGGGGATTTTCAAATGGTATCTGCCGTTCTTTTCCTTCAGCCTCGTTCTCTCTCCTCCTCAAAGTAAACACATCCTTTAAGCAGCATGGTCTTTTCGTCCTCAGCTAAACCAGGGCTCAGAAGACCCACTGAAGAGGCCGGTGGTGTACGTGAAGGGTGCAGACGCCATCAAGCTGATGAACATCGTCAACAAGCAGAAAGTAGCTCGAGCAAGAATTCAGCACCGCCCACCTCGAGTGAGCCTGGCAGCCTCTCTGCTGCTCCCTGTGCCTTTATTCCCTTTAGGCTTTTTTTCTCCAATCTTCTTTCTGTCTAACATGCTGACACAGCCTACGTTCCTGCAGTTTAGATGAGGTAGAAGTCCGGGGGCCGAGGAGAAATGTCAGCCCTCGAGTTCCTTTACACAGGAATTGAAAAGACCTTCCAGAAGTAGGTGATTTGTGCTAAGGTGTCTCTGGTCTCTTCTACCCAGCGCTCCCTCTTGGTAGCATCCTGTCCTTCTTTTGCTTCCCTCCCGTCCCCCTCTGAAAGGCTGAGGATTGAAGGAAGGAAGGAATATCCAGCACTCAGCTTCCCTTGTCCCCCCTTCCTTCCTTCCTTTTGACCCAGACTATAGAAAAAGGCCTATACTTCATTCTTCCCAGAGAATAAATTGCACTGTTGAAAACCTTTTATTATTATTATTTTTTAGTTTATTTTGTGAGAGAGACAGAGCACACACGTGTGCGTGCATGAGGGAGGGGCACAGAGAGGGAGAGAGAGAGAATCCCGTGCAGGCTCCATGCTCAGTGTGGATCCCGACGTAGGGCTCAATCTCACAGCCTTGAGATCATGACCTGAGCCACTGTCAAGAGTCAGACAGACACTCAACCGACTGAGCCACCCAGGCGCCCTGAAAACCCCTCACTTATATGATTCTGGCACACCTAGCTTTCAAGTGGGATTAAAGTTCATGACTTCTAGGTGGTCACTGAATAGCATTTAGGCTTCTCTTGAGTGTGTCAAAGGGCCATTGCTGGCCAGTAGCCCTTTACTGGTATCTTTTGCCCAAACCTCAGACTAAAGATTCTAGGAGCCTGGGATAGGCACCTCCTATAGGATTTATTTCCTTATCACAAAAATTGGAATACTCACATATAGGAGGATTCGTACATATGCACAAACTAGATACCCCCAGCATTCAATTAGTAAACCCTCCTCCTATTAGCTAAAATGCATGTCCTAGGTGAGGTGGCTTCAAGGCTTGACGAGGCAGTGTGCCACGAGGAAAAGATAAGAACTCAAGAGTGTAGGGAATTTGCAAAGCACTGCCTTTGCCGGCTTCTTTTTAAAGGAGAAAAGAGCACTTTGGTAAATGTGACTCATTGTAGTGGAAGCCGCTATTTGTGGAAGCAGCATACAATTTTCTGAGTTGTCGTAAACCATTAATTATATGGTTAGTAATCACTGTTCCCTCAAAACATGACACTCACTCCTTTGTCCCATAAATATGATATTCGTGTTTATTTGGCTGGGCCTCTCCTACCGGTTACAGTGAACTTTGCGCTATTCCTCGGGGAGCGAGGCTTTATGATGGGAGTCCTCTCGGCTGTGAGGAGGCCTGGCCAAGATGGCTCCAGGCCTCCCGCCAGCCACACCACGGGGTAGCGCCCAGGTGGAGAACACCCCATGTGTGTGCAGGTTAGCCTCGCACACACCCCAGGTGTCTCCTGCAAATGAGGGGAAGCGCACCCGAGTTGGCCCCCTCCTTCCTCCAACCGGCGCTGACACAGGCCACGTGCCCGTCCCCAGGCCGAAGAGACCCGTGACTCATCGTGTCTTGTGTTCTGTTCCAGCAACCCACCGAGTACTTCGACATGGGGATTTTCTTGGCGTTCTTTGTCGTGGTCTCCTTGGTCTGCCTCATCCTCCTTGTCAAAATCAAGCTGAAGCAGCGGCGCAGTCAGGTAACACCTCCAAGCAGCCGGCCGGTGCAGATCCCCGCCACCCTGTCACTAGTAAAAACCAGGCTGGGCTGTGCAGCCGGGTCCCAGTAACCCATGCGCAGCAAAGACAGAAAAACGAGAGCAAAGCTTATCACCCTGTGTCTTTGTTCCCAGAGGGCCGAGCCTTGGGAACGCTTCCAGTTAGGAGTTTTTCTCAAGAAATTTCTAAGCGTTAACGCAGAGCCCTGGAGCCTTGCTCCTCAGATATGATCTGGGGCCCAGTAGGGTCCACGTCATCTGGGAGCTTGGTAGAAATGCAGGTTCTCGGGCCACACCCCATACCTGCTGAATCCAGATCTGCATCTTCCAAGCTCTCTCTAGACAATTCTCAGTAAACAGAATAGCCGTTCTTGCCCCAGCTAGCACATCACTGTGCTCGTAGGAAGGCAGGATGTGGGGCCAGAGGTTGACAGAGGGGGTAAGCAACAATCTCGACTGTCCCGTGTGTACTGTGACAGCTCAGGAGAGGGACGGTGGATATTGGTGGGCAGTCTGTCGAGAGGATCACCGACTCCTCACAAAGTTGGGCGGCCAGAAGTGGCTGGGTTTGGTGAGCACCCACACGCCTTGTCTCATTTGTCCTCAGGACTCTCTTCAGTGTAAAGAGAAGGAATCCTGGGCACAGAGCAGGTTAATAACTCAGGGTCTTGCAGACTTGGCCAACCGATGGAAGTGTATGCTTCTGCTCATACTGCCACTTAGGTGAAGCCTGCGTTCAAGCCGTTAACACTCAGGGGTCCGGAAGGTCTGTGCTGCAGCCGTCTGAATTTTTAGTGTTTTCTCGAAAGCCTCTTCTGGTCTAAGAGAGGACTAGTGTTACACCTGTCCCCATGCATGAGACGCCACAGCCCTCGGGGCGACTACCACTGCAGTCCGTCCCTGACCCTAACAGACCACATTCTGCCACACAGAATTCCATGAACAGGCTGGCCGTACAGGCTCTGGAGAAGATGGAAACCAGAAAATTCAACTCCAAGAACAAGGGGCGCCGGGAGGGCAGCTGTGGGGCCCTGGACACGCTCAGCAGCAGCTCCACGTCTGACTGTGCCATCTGCCTGGAGAAGTACATCGATGGAGAGGTAACAGCAGAAGCGGGACCCATCCTGGGCGGGGGCGGGGTGGACAGGTGAGCAGAGGTGCGTGGGACCCGAAAGGACAGAGCCCCGTGTCCTTTTCCCACAGCTTTGTAGGGGCAGAAGGGTTTAAACGCCTAGTCTCAAGGGGGTGGCCTGAGATTGTCTAACCGCTCTTCTCCCCTGGAGGAGGACCCAGCTTCTACCCACGTGACTTCAGAAGTCGATCAGAAATATATGCTAGGCCAGACAATGTCTGGTGTTGAGAACATTTACACGTATTGACATAGTTTTATTTTATTTTTTAATTTTTTTCCTTTTTTTTTTTTTTATTTTGAGAGAGCAAGCACACATGAGCAGGGGCGGGGCAGAGAGAGGGGAGAGGGAGAGAGAGAATCCCAAGCAGGCTCTGGACTGCCAGCACAGAGCCCGACATGAGGCTCCATCTCATAAACCGTGATATTGTGACCTGAGCCGAAATCAAGAGTCAGACACTTAACTGCCTGAGTCACCCAGGCGTCCCTTACACGCACGGACTTAATTTTAGAATTGCTCTTCTGGAAACAGAGACATGACTCGAAGCAAACGTCTCCTGCAAAGCCCCGTGGAACACTGGGTGTTTTTACTTAGGAAACAAGGGGTGTGATGGCTACCTTTTTTCTTCTAGCTTTTTATCCTGAAAGTGTCAGACTTTCAGGAAAGCTGCTGGAGTCCTTCAGTGAGTGGTACGTCATTCACCTAGAATAACCCTTTGTTAACACTGTGCCATATTGGCTTAATCTCTCTCCAGACAGAGGCACACAGACACACACATTTTGAGGGGCGGGAGGCAAACCACTTCAGAATCAGTTCCAGACATTTGATGCCCCTTTAACAAAAGCGTTCTGCTCCCAGATAGACTATTGGATTAAAAAATGAGTTTTCACAGAGGCCTTGAGATTAAGAGAACCTTGAATGGTCTTTAGATGCAGACTGCCAGCATTCTAATCCTGACCCAGGGTAAGTTCTAGCTTTGTGACCTCGGGCCAGAGATTCATTCTCTGCACTGTGCTCGAGACATGAGCCTGAGCTGGACATGCGGTCAAGGTGATCACAAAGGTTACATGAGAAAATGCAGGTCGAACTCTTACCAAGGTCAGGCACAAAGGTCGGTACTAGCTTGAATATTATTGTGTTGAGCCGCTAAGAGAATGGAAAAACAAAATTATGGTAGCAGATTTGCAGGGTGCTTTGGCTCAGGAATGCCAGTGGTGGTCCTGCCTCAGAAAACCCCATCACCTCCTCTCACGGAGGGTGCTTTGTTATAAAACCATGTACCCTCGGGTGAGTGCTCAGGGCCCAGCAAAAGAGGGGACAGAAGAGCTTTGCGCCTTGGCTGTTCCACTTGTCAATTACAAGTCCGGGGCACCTTCCTTCTACTCATACCCAGTTGGTATACCTGGAGGGAGCCACCATCCCAGAGCTGCAAAAGTCTCGGGGACTAGCTTAGCCCTCTCCCCACACCCGCAGGCTGCAGAAGCTCTCGGCTTTGGTCTCCCCTCATGGGCAGCATGAATGTGAGTGCCTTCCTCAGGCAACAAGAAAGGAGCCTGCTTCTATGTGCTTTCTCCCTTAGCAATGAGGACCGTGGTCGGGGCTTCCTAGAACGCAGACGTGGGTGCGGACTCCAGGGCAGTGAGTCTGCCTGTAGCTAGAGATGGGGGCGGTGGGGTGGTGAGGAGGAAGCCTCTGGCACTGGCCTGGCGAACAGGGCTCCGTGGCCCATGCCGGACTCCTCAGGAAGAAGCGTTTTGCCCTCCACCTGCGCCCTGCCTTCAGTCTGTGTGTCCCCTCTCCCTCCCCAGGAGCTGCGGGTTATCCCCTGTACTCACCGCTTTCACCGGAAGTGCGTGGACCCGTGGCTGCTGCAGCACCACACCTGCCCCCACTGTCGGCATAACATCATAGGTAATTGTCACCTGCCCCCTCCCCCCATTGCTGAAGAGTCACTGTCCCTAACAAGTGCCTAGCAAGAGTGTGACCATACTGCAGACTGGTGAGCGAGCATTGCCTCCAGGGCCTGGAGGTGTGGGGACCTTGGGTTTCGGAGTGCACTGGCCCTCCAAGCCCTTAGGAGACCCAGGTGTGGAGAATTGCCCCGAGGTCCTGTTTTGGCCTCTGCACGTGAACCAGCCTCCTGACCTTGAGCAAGGCATCTGGCCTCTCCGGGCCTTAGGCCCACAATGTCCTTAGCAGAAATGACAGTGATGACGTGCCCATGGCCACGTTGTTCCCGCGTGGGGGGATGTTCCCACGCCACAGGCAATGAATGTGAGGTGGCGGGGTTGCAGTTTGCTCCTGCGCCACTGTGGTACTGGATGAGGGGCGCGGAATGCCGGGTGGACTCCAGGGAGCTGTTTCTCCAAGACAGAAAGTGCCTTAACTTGGTACCTGTGCTGCCCTCTGCAAACACCTCGGTGTCTTTGTCAGGCAGGACCTCGGGGAGGGGGGAACGGAGGCCCTTATCGGCAAGACCCACCCTTCAAACAGACAGCTGGGTCGGCCTCTGCCAGCGTCCTGGGTGCGCTGATGGCCTAGAAGGGGCCATCGTCATGAGACAGGTTGCCCTGGCACGTGACCAGGCCTCTCCTGCTTCAGCCCCTGCCCTCGTTTACCCCTCGAGCCCCGTGTGCTCAGCTCTGCTGACTTTGTTTCCTCCTCCTCCCCCCAGAACAAAAGGGAAACCCAAACACTGTGTGTGTGGAGACCAGCAACCTTGCGCGCAGCCGGCAGCAGAGGGTGATCCTGCCGGTGCACTACCCGGGCCGCGTGCACAGGACCAATGCCATCCCGGCCTACCCTACCAGGACAAGCATGGACTCCCACGGGAACCCCGTCACGCTGCTGACCGTGGACCGGCACGGGGAGCAGAGCCTCTATTCCCCGCAGACCCCCACCTACATCCGTGGCTACCCACCCCTGCACCTGGACCACGCCCTGGCCCCTCACCGCTGCGGCCTGGAGCACCGGGCCTACTCACCAGCTCACCCCTTCCGCAGGCCCAAGTTCAGCGGCCGAAGCTTCTCCAAGGCAGCTTGCTTCTCCCAGTATGAGACCATGTACCAACACTACTACTTCCAGGGCCTCAGCTACCCGGAGCAGGAGGGCCCGGCCCCGCCGGGCCTCTCTCCTCGGGGCCCGGCCCGCGCCTTCCCCCCGAGCAGCGGCAGCGGTGGCCTGCTGTTCCCCACCGTGGTGCACATGGCCCCGCCCTCCCACCTGGAGAGCGGCAGCACGTCCAGCTTCAGCTGCTACCACGGCCACCGCTCAGTGTGCAGCGGCTACCTGGCCGACTGCCCGGGCAGCGACAGCAGCAGCAGCAGCAGCAGCTCTGGCCAGTGCCACTGCTCGTCCAGCGACTCCGTGGTGGACTGCACCGAGGTCAGCAACCAGGGCGTGTACGGGAGCTGCTCGACCTTCCGCAGCTCCCTCAGCAGCGACTATGACCCCTTCATCTACCGCAGCCGGAGTCCCTGTCGCACCAGTGATGTGGGGGGCTCTGGCGGCTCAGGCCGGGGGCCTGTCGTGTGCCTTGAGGGCTCCCCACCCCCAGAGGAGCTCCCAGCAGCCCATGGTCAAGGTGCGGGGCGGGGAGGGCCTTGGCCCGGCCCAGCCTCTCCCTCGGGGGACCAGCTGTCCACCTGCAGCCTGGAGATGAACTACAGCAGCAACTCCTCCCTGGAGCACAGGGGGCCCCCCAGCTCTACCTCAGAAGTGGGGCTCGAGGCTTCTCCCGGGGCTGCCCCAGACCTCAGGAGGACCTGGAAGGGGGGCCGCGAGGGGCTGTCGTGTGTCTGCTGCTGCGAGCCCCAGCCCTCCTCGCTGGAGCCTGGTGCAGGGGTGGCCGGGAGTGGCACACTGCTCCTAGGCCCCCCACCCTGTGAGGCCTGTGGCCCCACAGGTGGGGAGTCACAGCCGGGAAGCTCCCAGGGCCTGTACGGTCTTCACCCAGACCATTTGGCCAGGACAGATGGGGTGAAATATGAGGGCCTGCCCTGCTGCTTCTATGAAGAGAAGCAGGTGGCCCATGGTGGCGGAGGGGGCAGCGGCTGCTACACTGAGGACTGCTCAGTGAGCGTGCAGTACACGCTCGCTCAGGAGCCCCCGCCCAGCTGCCACCCAGGGGCCCGGGACCTGGGCCAGCGCATCCCCATCATTCCGGAGGATGTAGACTGTGACTTGGGCCTGCCCTCAGACTGCCAAGGGACCCGTGGCCTCAGCCCCTGGGGTGGGACCCTGGGCCCGGATGCCCTGCGGCCCCGCAGAGGCCTGGGAGCAGCCCAGGAAGAAGAGCCAGTTCTCTGCTGCCAGGCCAGGGCACCGCTCTCGCCCGGCTGCCCTCTGGAGGGGGCAGAGGCCACCAGGGCCAGCTTCCCTGGTGCCCCTCAGGACACTCAGGAGTCCAGCGCCACAGCCGCTGAGGCTGCAGGTGAGAACAGGAGAGGACAGTAGGCCAGAGTCAGGGACCTCTTTCTCCAGGTTGTTTTCTAGGTGACTTTCTTTGTGCCCTTGACTTTAAACCCCGTGTGCACCTGATGACTTCCAGAGCTATTCTCCACCCCAGCCGTTCTTTCTGCATTCCAGACCCATTAGGCCTCTTCCCTCACCATCCCACCCTGCCGTGTCCACCACAGTGCTCTCAAATTCCTACCTCTGCATGCCCCGCCCCACCTCTCCCCTGCTCCCCACACATGCTCAGGCCGAAAGCCTGACACTGTCCCTGAGCCCACCCCACCCTCCACACTCCAGTGTCCTGGGCTTCTCAACCTGCCTGCAAGGACCGCGTGGCCTTGTTTTTTGCCCGTCCAGAAAATCAAATTCCCAGAAAAATGAAACTTCACAAAAGACATGTGGAATCCAAGTGCAGAATTTTCATTCAACTCAGCAGACGACATCCAGTTGCCCTAGAGTTCCAAAATGTCTTGTTTATTACATCCGTAATAAACAGTCTGGCACCTTCGATAGTACTGTGACACGACAGGACACGTTCCACTGCCAGAGTGTCTCCCTAATTTATCTCTTCTGCAGCCCGCACCTGCTGTCTCCTCACAGAGGCCCATTTCCTCTCCCTGTGGTCAAGGCCGTGGCCTTCTGGCTGGTCTCCTGCTGGTCTTGCCTTCTGTTCTGCATGGGAACCACAGTGGTCTTTTTTAAAATATGCGTCTTTACGCCAGAAAACCCTTCAGTGACTCGCCACTACCTTTAAATTTAAAAGATGTAAACTCCCCACCCGATTCTGTCTGATCTGTCCCTGTCCATGCCTCTTGACCACCTCCTGCTTTGCTCACCTCCTGGCTACTCCAGCCTTCTGTGGCCTCTGTTCATCCCCGCCTCCAAACTTGTCTGCTGCTTCTCCAGGTCACAGCTGAAATCACACCCTCCAGCCTCCTGCAAGGGCACTCTCATACCCTTTGCTTACTTCCCAGTCCATCACAGTCTGAGGTTACTTGGTTCTGAGGCCTGTAGGCTTCGTGGAGAGGTCTCCTCTGTTCTTCCCAGTGCCTGCAACAGTGCCGGATGTGGTGTTGCCCATGCTACCTAAGGGCTTCCGGAAGTGTCTGTACCTCCAGATGAGGAAGGCTGACTGTCTAGGCGGTGCCTGTGTCCCCAACAGCATGAGGGCCTCTAAGCAAAGGAGCTCGGCTTCGGCCCTTTGCTGTATTACATGGTCTGTCCAGTGTTGGGAGCTGTCCCTTCCTGAGAACCTGTCCCATGCTGGGCATGGGCACCCACGTCCCTTGTCTGGCTCCTGTGTGTGTGCCCAGGGCCTCCAGGGCTTCTTCCAGCCCGTGATGATTTTTCTCTCTCTCTCTCCCAGGACAGAGATCTCGCCCAGCAGATGGCGGCCCGGCAGCCTGAGCTCGGAAGGAACTCTTATGTGGAAATGGGGACTATGTGGAGACTCTGAGCTCTGACTTCCTTTGGAAAAAAAAAAAAAGAAAAAAAAGATTTTTTTTAGCTTTGACAAACACACGAAAGTGGTAATAAAGAGAGCCCTCCTTCTCAACCCAAAATGTGAGCCACCTGTGGCAAATCGCCCCCACCCCCACCCCCCATTAACAAACCAACAGACAAAATTCTCTGAGTCTTTGCCTCTTTTGATAACACGGTATTCTGTTTTGTAAAGTGTGTGTGCTTGGGGTTCTGAGGTGTGTGGGATTGAGTTCTCTGCTTTGTTTTTTAAGATATTATATGTAAATGTAAAGTTATTTAAATATATATTTTAAAGAACCCTAACCACCAACTTTTGCTGAAAAAAAAAAATCACTGCTGCATTAATTGAACCACATCATGTGTAGATACTGTTGTCTCCCCGGAGGGGGCTCAGGCCTTTGAAAAGCTCAGGGCTACACCTGCCTTAGAAAATGAACCAGAAACTTGAAGTAAAGCTAGTTGATATGGGTACAAACTCTGAGGAACAATGCAATCACTGCTGCCTCTTTCTTTCTTGTGGCAAATCCCAACATGCAAAGTTCCAGGTCTTCTCAGAAGCCATGCCTCTCCAGCCCACACCTTTAGGCAGCTGATGGAAAGAGCTAGGAACAGGGCAGAAGGTCTGCAGCACTGAGGAGCTGGGACAAGCCATTGCTACGCAAAGCCCCAGGGTGACAGGGACAATTCAGCCCAGTGTCCTCAGTCTGTCCCCTGGGGTCAGCGTCTTAGGTAAAAGGACAGAGTTCACAATCCCAAACTTGGGCTTCCTGCCACTGGCTGCAGAGATGGTGGGGACAAACACCGGGGAGGAATATAGTTTTTGCAGCCTTAGTGTCTGGGGGGTGGAGAGTGTCCGGGGGAAGGGACACAGGGCACTGGAGCATGCCTGCGTAGGCACAACCAGCATCCTTGGGCTGCCTTCCTGGGGAACCCACAGGGTCAGCACCGAGCTCCAAGCTCCGTTTGAATGACGTTTCCCATCCCGTTTCCCTCTGGAAGCTCGCTTCAGGGTCATTCAGCCCTCTGCCTCACGGCTGAAATTGCTCATTTCGCCTGCAAATGTCTACTATCCTTTCGACCTAATGCACTATTATGTATTGATCCTCCATGAGACAGAGAAAGAGACTATCAGATAGTTTAGACCCAAAGGGTAGGTCTATGTATATTTTTCCAGCCTTTGCTGTTCTTGTTTGTAAGAGGAAGGGAGAGTTTTAAAACCCAAACCATTTTTTTTGTTAAAGATGTTTCCAGTTTTAAAAGGGAGAATCTATTTAAAGCTACTTCAGATCAGGGATCGTCATCCTTTTTGTCCAATGTACTTCTTAAGAAAGTGTGTGTGGTTTTTTTTTTTTTTAGAAGAAACTAATCACATTAGTCCTTGTGTTCACTAACTCCTCTGGTCACTTTTATTCATTTATTGCCATCCGAAATGCTCAGTTGTGGAATAGGAACCTCACAGCCCAGCCTCTCCCCCAGAGTGGGGACGTAGAGGCTGGCCTGGGTTGCCATCCTTGGCGATGCAAGGCTGATTCGGGAAGTCAACCCAAAGTCCAGATGAGAACGTTCTGACTGAGAATCTCACTGTATCCCAATCCTTTTTTTTTTTCTTTTCAACTTAGCCCGTGATGAGGAAATTTACCTAGGAAATTTGTAGCCAGATTTTGACAGAAATTCCAACAGCGACTGATTGAGCCATTTGCCATTTAGGAACTCATCACGATGAGATGTGTCCTTCAGCTCCTGAGGTAGAATCCCTTGGGGGCTGCTCCACCCCATCCCCCCACCCCGGGCTGGTGCCCAGCACACCTGTTGGCGAGGGTGTGGGAAGCGCCTAAGCTGTTGACATGTGATCCGGGCCAGGAGTAGCAGCTGCCAGGACACAGCTTGCGTTACGCGGTTTTAGGGAAGGGGTGGGGGGCATGGCTTCTAACGTGGATTGCAGAAACCAGCTTCTCATTGTTGAGATTTTCTTGTTGTTTGTGTTTTGTTTTTTGTTTTGTTTTGTTTTTAATGCCTTTGAGTGCATACTCTTTGTCTGAAACCATACCCCCAAAGTGGCTTTCTTTAGCCCTGCCTGGAAAACTACTCAACAGCCTTAAGCAATAAATAGATTGAGTAGCTAATGTGGCTTCAAGGGGGCTTTAACATAAATGTGTCCAATTTTCATTTGAAAGAGCAATAATTACAGATGGCAAAAAGAAAACATTTGATTGTTCTAGTTTACAGGTGGTAGAAGCAGGAGAATGAAATTTTGAAACTTCAAATATCAGCCATTGTCTTAAATTTGTGTTGGCCCACCAGACAAGGACGTCCCCAGAATGTAGTAGTAACCCAACCATATTGCCTAGGCGTTCAAAGTAAAAGGAATGTCATCTTCGAAGTTGTAAGGTTCCAATAATAATGACAAGTACCTTTGTCGGTGGCCTCTCAGTGGCGTGTTGGGGGTCACATAGCCTTGGAAACTGGGAGCATCACATTTTCCATTGAGAACCCCTCCCCCCCCAGCCCAGCCAAGCCGAAGTGTGACTGTTAGGCCTGGTCCCCTGACCCAGCGCTGGGTATGGGACAGCCATGTAAACTGAAGAGTTCTGGAACCAGTTACAAATGGTCTTCTGATCAACAAGGTACCTCTTTGTAATAGGACACAGCCTCAGTATGCCGGCTCTGACTCAGTCTCTCCCGCCTCTCTTGAACCCAAGCCATTTTATAAAGCCCGATCTGCTGTCCCACTGCTCAGACCCTCCTCCCTTACGTGCTGCTAGTTTCTACTCAAAGCTCATGCATGACTAATGCTTTTAAAATAAGGTCTAAAAAATAATTACTAATCAAGAGTATTATTTTTTAAACAGACCTGCCTTTTTCTACTCTTTATATAAACTCTATTGTGTTGGTCTAACAAGACACTATTTTAAAATGTGTTTTTTAACTTCTCCCATAGCACTTAAAAGATATTGTGTAAAGACTTTGCTGTAAAGATTTTGTAATAAAATGGTCTAAGGGCTCCTTCTCCAACATTACCATTTTTTTAATGTTTTAAAGGCTAGAAAACAACTTATGTATATTCTGTATATGTATAGCAGCACATTTCATTTATGGAAATATGTTCTCAGAATATTTATTTACTAATATATTTATCTTAAGCCATGTCTTATGTTGAGAGTGTGACATTGTTGGAATAATCATTGAAAATGACTAACATGAGGCCCTGTAAATACATGATAATTGCACACAGATTTTACATATTTGCCGACCAAAAATGATTTAAAACAAGTTGTAGTCTTCTATGGTTTTGTAACAAATTGTACAAATGACTGTAAAAAAAAAATACAATTTTATCAAGTACGTGTTACATGTGGTCATTGCTCTGTTGGGTAAAGGCTGCAGATTCCACCAAGGAGGGGTTTACATGGAGCCGTGCCTTTAACTTCAGGCTGTTGGGCACTGGGGTGGTGTCAGGAGAGCATCTGATAGAGAGTGTATGGGATTATGTCCTTGAGGTGATGGTAGTTTTTCTGCTCTGCGCTATATGGAAGGAGCAAGGGAAACGGTAGCCCACTTTCAAAAATAAGGAACATGGGCTGGATGTAAACCATTGACTTCCCCTGCCTGGAAGACTGAGAGAGCCCGCAAACCCCTGTTAAGGAAAGGGGGCTTGTAGGGAAAAGACACCACACATGTAGCCCTCAGGTGACCTCACCACGAGAGCCGAGAGGCGCCGTCAGTAGGAGATTCATTTCCTCGAATGAATGAATCTCGTACCCACGGGTCTTGCGTCCCAGGGAGGGAGTACTAATTTGTAAAGCACTCTGAGATTATGTGGAAGGTGCAAAGTGGTGTTTATTTTTCAGATCTCTAGCAGAGAGTATCCTAAGCCCATGAGCCCCTGTTCCTATTTCTTTCTCTTTAACTTGGGCCATTTCTTGGGCACAGGCTCCTCCCTGCCGGGCACTGGGTCCTGAGCACCTCCGGGACTGGCAGCCTGGCTGTACAGAGCCTCCCAGAGCTTTTCTTTGATGGCCTTGCCCAGCTCCAAGCTGTACCTCTTGGGGGTCCCGGAAGGATTCCGCAGCATCGGCTCAACCACAGAGTGGTACAGAGCCCTGTAACCCTCTGTGGGGAGGCCGTGGATGGTCAGTTTGTCCTCGGACAACTGCTGGCTCTCTCTGGGTTCAGGAAGCAGCGCCTGGCCCTTCCAGGCCGCTGTCCCAATGTTCCGGGTTAATGCTTGGGTGGCAGCCACATGTTCGGCATATCTGTTCTCAAGATCTTGGCGGACTGTTACTTTTTTCTCCTTTGAACTTTCTTTACTCTAGCCAGGAAGAAAGCAGAGAAGTCAAAGCTAAAACTTGAGAAGGGAGCTCAGAATAATTATCTGGGATTTGTGTCCCAGAGTCTTGGTTACAGCCACAACCAACATTTGTCTAGTGTGTTCTAGTTTACTGGATTCCTTCATGTATGCCGCTGCATACAGTCCCCCATAACCCTGTAAGGGCAGCAGGAGACGGTTTGAAAGGCAAGGAAACTGGAATTGGTTTGCCCAAGGCCACACAGTTCGAAGGGTCACAACCATTGTGTCATCTATCGAATGCCACGCAGGAAATTAAGCATTTACTCTTTGCACTGTATTAGCTTAGTCCTCATGAAACCCTATGGGGGAGGGGCCATTATTCCCCATTTTACAGATGATGAAGACCAAGGCAGAAAGAGGCTAAGCCCAGGCTTCTCCTCAATTATACTTAGAGCTGGGATTTTTTTTTTTCTTTTTTTTTTTTTTTTTTACTTAGGGCTGGGAGTTGAAGCCAGACGGCTTAGCTCCAGGATGCACTCTGAGCTCTGCTGGCCCCACGGAGTAATGGTCCCCGGGATGCCAGGTTCTCCAGGTGGAAGTTCACAGCAAGATCAACGGCTCCCCTCTGGGGTGTGTGCGTAAGGGCGCTACCCATACCCTGGCTTTTCCTACCCTTCTTATCACTTCACATCAAGATCCTTTTGCCTGTGCTTATGAAAGCCACTTCATCTTCCTAGAGAACTAGGCAGGGGGTAAACAGCATGAGCCCAGATCTGGTACTCTCTCCACTATAACATGCTGCTGCCCACACCCCTACTCCCCACCCCCCACAGTCCTGCCTTTAACTTTAGGATTTCCTTCACTCTGTACTAATCACTTAAGCATTAAGTGTTCCCTAGCTTACGTTTCCCTGTTCCCATTCCATCCTATTTCCTCCACCACCGGCTTCCATGTACCTTGTTGACGCCTCCTGCGGACCTCCTGAGCCTCGGTGAGCCTGGGCGCTGCCCCACTGGCTGTTTGCCCTTGGAACTGATGGAGTTTCTTATCCCACCCTGCTGCGCGGCTTTTGTTGCTGAATTGTCCTTGGGCTTTAATCCCTTAGAGGGCTTTGCTTCTCCAAACTTGCGTGGTCCTGGGCAACACTTATTCTTAAATTGTCGCCTGAGCACCAGCTTAATCAGGGAGAATGAACTGGCAATTAACGGATTCTTTACAACTTCCCAAGAAGAGGTGCTACCTGGTGCTGGGGTACTGATGTTCTGCTTTGCACACATTCTGGCGGCCCAGATGTTGGTGAGAGCCGGTGAGTCCACATAGCAGTCCTGAAGCCTGGTGTTCAGTAGGATGGACTGACGGAGCCCATAGGTGGGGATGCTGGAGTCTCGCCTCACATAGATGGGATGCTAGAATTATAAGGGGAGAAAAAGGAATAAAAAAGACCAGTTCCTAAGCAGAGACCAGAAGTTCCACTTTGGCAAAGTATTAACATCTTTTTACACATCATTCCTTCTACACAGCTCTTAGAAATCTTTCTATCCATCTGGTCTCCTGCTCATCAAAGCCTTTTGTACCAAGTAGAGAAACAAGGTCACAATGGTATTTAGGCTTTCCAAGAACATAGCAATGCTCCTTCTCGAAGCTTGAAGTAGAGGTTTGGGGAGCACTTACGAGGAATCAGAGACAATTCCTGTCTACTAGAAAGCTTAGGGGACCGTGGCAGGAAAGGAATGGAGATGAGATCACTCAAGATTTCCTCTAGGCACTGTAGTCACCCCTCCACCACGCTGCAACACAGAAATGACAACAGGTAAAGGTCTGCTAAACCCTAAACGTACTTTCTAACCCAACCGCCATGAGCCAAGAAAGGCTGCTCAAAAAATACCAGGGTCCATAAAGGCAAAAGCACAAAATAAATGACGCTGACCTCCATCTTCTGGGACCAGCCAAGAACAAGAGAACAATTTGGATCGATTAGAAGCACACACTTAAAAGAGACCTGGCCTTCTAAGAAACGTCATCGATAAGAAAATAAAATCACCTTACCATTGTTTCGGTTGCCTTAAATTTTATTTTATCTAGCTTAGTAGGGGGAAGAAATATGTATTTCCTTTCCCTTTTTTCTCTTTTGCTTTTTTTGGTTGTTGTTGTTTTGCTTTGTTTTGTTTTAATATTTCTAGTCACCTGTCTTTCTCTGCCTCAGTCATGTATGAGCAATTTGCAGTTTGTTCAGATTTTGGCTCACACGCAGGCAGTTTTGAACCATGATCTCTAGTATTTGTGATGTCACTTTTGTTTGTGATGTGGATGTGGGTGGGTGTTACATCATCAGATTTTATAGTTAAATCAGGCTGGAAGAAGTTCTATTTTGTTGTGCTTGCAGCCTCGGGAACTTGTGAAGCTCCCATTCCTCGCCCCTCCCCAGAAGGGCTTGAGTGAGTTAGTAAGGTCCTAATGTTCTTAAAAAGCATGCTTTGCACGCAACGTAGTCAAATACGCAGACCATAGTTGTGGATCCAGGTAGGGAGATAGATCCTTACATGTGCAAAAGTGGCCTTCTCCACGCACATAAAGAAGGTACTGTTACATTCTCCAAAGAGCTGCCAGGGTTAGGGACCAGAAATGAAAGAACACGTTCCTGCAGCCCTGGGCACCTCTCCCTACATGTCTCTCCCCGGGAGACTACACAGTTTCTGGAATGTGGTTTTATTTTACATCCCATGGCAAATTCAGTAATTAGAGCTGTTAGCGGTGTCAAGGGCTTGAACCAGGAACAAAGACGCCCCTTCCTGGTGACTCTTGGGCAGTGCCTCGCTCCTTATCAGGTGCTCATCCTGATGGCGATTTTGAGCTTTTGTACACCCAATGCCAAAGGAGGCTCCCTCCTGAGGGGGAGGAGAGGGAAATGATGGAAAAACAGAGTATGCGTCTGGCAGGAGCTCCTGGAATCGCATGTGTTGCCTGTTTCATTTTTCTGCGTGTTGTCCCTGGAGTGAATCAAAGTCTGCAGGCAGACCGCACGGCAGGCCACGGTGGAGCCACCTCTGGGCCAAAGGCATCTGGACCCACAGATGCTTGGGAGGACAAAGGGGCCCATTCAGTGGTGAGCGAGCCCTGGCCTCACCTCCCGAGAGGTGGGTCAGTTGTAGAGAGGGCATTGGCAAGGGGTTGTCTTTGGGAAGCGTTTGTGAATGTCTGGAGACTGGGCAGGCAAGCATCCTTTCAGAGCCGGTGAGTCCCGGGGAGGAAGCACAAGGCTCTTGGGCTGCTGCCTGCCTTTGCTCTGCGTGGCAGCGACGGAGGGGAATGTTGGGCAAGAAAGGAATTCTAGGAGCAGCTCTTCTGTTTCTCTTCTTCCCCGTCGTGAGGTTGGCCTTCCCACACCTCCTCTTTCCAGATACTCATCTGCTGTATTTATTTTCCTAGGCCTGTGCTCACTGGCCAAGTGACAGTGCTCTGGCTCCGAGGAGCATGCTGAATCTCCTTCTGCTGGCCCAGAGCTGTTCACATGGATGGCAGCCGATACACACTCTAACTCCCATCAAACTCTGCCTCCTCTCCCTTCAGTGTAACTCACTTCCATTGGCTCTTCCCCAGTAGGTAACCTCCAGGCTCCTTGAACTAACCAAGGGTAATGCAGCCTGTGCTATTTCTCCTATGTCAGTAGAATTTGTATGTATTGAATGCTTGCCATAGACCAGGCACTGTTCTAGGCACCTCACAAGCATGATCTCATGAAATGCTACCAACAGTCTTATGAGTTTGTCATCCCTACTTTACAGATGAAGAAACTGAGGCACAAGCTGCTCAAGTACCATGCCCCAGATCCCAATGATGGGAACCAACAAAGGCTGGACTCAACCAAGGTCTACACAATCCTTTCTCTTAACCACTCCTAACTATCACTGTGATGCTTTGCCTCTCATCTGATCAGCCCATCCACATACTACCCCTGCGCCCAATTCTAGTCCTATCTGTGACATGAGACCTTCTCTGGACTCAGGAGCTGATCTGCCCGAGTTGGCATCACAGATCCGTCTCTCAACGGGCAAGTGAATTCACATCTCTGAACCTTACTTTCCCTATCTGTGAAATGGGGATAGTAACAGTGCCTACCTCAGGATCACTGTGAGGATGAAATGGGCAAAGTGTGTGAAGCACTTGGTATGGCTCCTTGCTCATAGGAGGCACTCAATAAATAATGTTCTCACTGGTATTATTATTGGCACCCATTCACTCATCTGACCCTTTCCTGAGTCCCTGTTGCCCATTGTCTGAGTGACATAACCCAACATTTGATAGAAACTTCATCTCGGGTCTTTCATGAGGCCAAGCAATGAGCCTCCTGAAGTGGGGAATGATTCTGATCCAACTTGGATATCATGCCATTTATTTTCCCATGATCCACCTGTGCTAAACATTTGTCAGGTTCTTGGGGTGACTGGGTGGCTCAGTCGGTTAAGTGTCCTACTCTTAATTTTTTTTTGTAATGTTTATTTATTTTTGAGAGAGACAGAGACAGAGTGTGAGCAGGGGAAGGGCAGAGAGAGAGGGAGACATGGAATCTGAAGAAGGCTTTAGGTTCTGAGCTGTCAGCACAGAGCCCAATGTGGGGCTCAAACCCAAGAATCATGAGATCATGACCTGAGCCAAGTCAGGCACTCAACTGGCTGAGCCACGTAGGTGCCCCAAGCATCCAACTCTTGATTTCAGCTCAGGTCATGATCTCATGGTGCATGGGGTTGAGTCCCATGGCTAGATCTGCACTGACAGCATGGAGCCTGCTTGGGATTCTCTCCCCTTCTCTCTCTGCCCCTCCCCACTCACATTCTCTCTTTTTCTCTCTCAAAATAAATAAACATTAAAAAACTTGTCGGACCCCTCGACCTCACAGGAGTGGTATATTTACAGGAGCAGCCAGTCCCTCGTATTGTGAGAGTTGTCCAGAGTATCTCATGCTTCATTAGATGGCAAGGAAAGCAGGTACCTGAGGATAAAGTAAGGAAAGTGACTCGTCTTTAATTGAGAGTGTTCCATCCAAGGCTGTGTTCAGAATTATAAAGTCAAAATGGAAAGACTATTTGGTCCAGGGTCCTGAAGTTATGGCAAGAGTTTCCATCAGTGGTTGCAACACTTGCTCCAGAGAACCTGGAGTTAAGGCAGTAGGGCTTCCCTGCTGCTGAAAGTCCCGGTCTTCAGTTTGAGCCTCCAGTGAACCCCTTTATTCTGCTGAGCCCAGTCTAAATAGCCTTTATTTTCCACCGATCATTTGGAGCTGTACTTCCTGACACATCTAAAACCACCACCCCTATTTGGAAACACATCTGCCCTTCTTTGATGCTTGGCCAAGCTCTCCTCACTGTAGTTTTAGCTCCTATAATATTTTGTCTTTCTTTTTTCCTTGACTGCTACCTTTCTTCTCTTTGATTTTTCTTCATTCCTATTCTCCTTCAGAAGGGTCCGTTAATAAAGGAGATTGAGCCAATTCATAATTACTCTCGTCTTTCCCCTTTACCCCCCCATTCCCAAAGTCTAGTGGAATTTAGATTTTAATTTCCTCAGAAGATGTTTTTCTTTTAACACCCAAGCAATAAACTTCCACACCCATATGGGAACGTATCTGAGGTTCGTGATGTAGAAGGTTTAGGAAAGAGGAGAAAAACTTTGGATGAGAGAATTTGAAAAGATTCCTGAACCATGATGCAAACTCTGAGGAACAGTGATTTAAACCACATGTGCTGAATGTGCACCTATCATGGGCCAAGTATGTGAAATAGGGTACCCTGCCCACCCTGCCCCCCCTTCCCACCAGACTCAGTTCTCAGATGTGGCTGCCTGGATGCCACACAGACACCTCTACTGCTCAAAACCAAATTCTTTCCCTTCCCTAGCCCCATCCGAATAAGCAAAACCACGACTTCTCTACAATTTCCCATCATCACTAGTTTTCCAACCCAGAAACCTGAGACAGGGTCAGTAACAGTATGGTGCTGAGCTGAACCGGAGGCTAGAGATCCTGTTTTTATTTAAAAGTTTGGTATTTTGGGGCGCTTGGGTGGCTCAGTTGGTTGAGCGTCTGTCTCTCGATTTTGGCTCAGGACCTGATCTCACGGTTCTGGGCTTGAGCCCCGCATTGGGCTCCGTGCTGACAGCACTGATCCTGCTTGAGATTCTTTCTCTCCCTCTGTCTCTGCCCCTCCCTTGCTCTCTCTCTCTCTCTCTCACTCTCTCAAAATAAATAAATAACCAATAAAATAAAATATTGATGTTTTATTCATCATGACTTTTGGGGCATTCACTTAAGTTTTAAATATATTGCATTGAAATAATGTTTATGAAATGTTTTTAATATATTTTACAATTTATTAAATAATATTTATTTATTTATCTTGATTACTGAGTTTCTTGGCCCCCCTCAAGATTCTGTGCCTGAGGTGAACACCTGACTTGCCTCACCATAATCCTGACCCTGGACCATTCACTTTTGTTGCCAGAGCCCCATAAAGACAGGTAGGCAATTCACCAAGGTGATAGGAATGTAGTCCTGGAGTCCGACTGCCTGGGTTCAAAGCCCAGCTCCACCCCTGTGTGACCTTTGAACAAGACATTCAACCTCTCTGAGGAGGTTGGGAAGGGTGCCTCTCTCACAGGGCTACTAGGAGCATTCTGTGAAACGTGACTGCAAGCACTGTACCCTGCCTAGACTTTAGCAAAGTCCTCAGTAAAAATTCACTATTGTCGTTATTAGTATCAGGAGGCTCCTTATCCACAACATGATGACTTTTGAATAGAAATCATCCCAACTGGAGTTTCAAAGGTACCAGGATCACCTAAACTCTGCCAGCTGAGTCCTCCCAGCTTCTTGGCTAAGCCTGCTGCCCTCAGAGGAACCGAAGGGCTTGACTGCGGAGCACAAGCAGGCAAGCAGACAGACACCAACATTTTCCTGGAGGCCCAGGGGCTACAGTCAATGTCCTCACTCTTTCCATGAAATAAATCCGCTAAGCGACTAAGGCATGTGGAGCATTGAAATGAATATCTCAGGCTGCTTCTTGCCAGGGGCCAGGACCACGTAACTGAGCAAAAGACCTTGAGCTGTTAATTGCCCTGACCTAGACCCGGTAGACTATATTTTTAGCCTCTGTGCACTGTTTCCATCACCTGTGCTGGGCTTTAAGCTACAAAAGAGGGGAGGGTGGCCTGGGGAAGGCTACAGGGGTGTTTCTCATAGCAGCCGGGGCAGGGGCTTGCCCACTATTTCTGAGCTCTGTTGTACAAGCCAGCCTCGGGGGCGTGCAACCTGGGTAGCGACACAGTGTCTCCAACCTTAGACACAGTGTCCCCAACCCATACTTGGTTTAACGCTCTGTTGTAGCCATCCTGAAATTCTTTATCATCTTGAACAAGGAGCCCCTCATTTTCATTTCTCGCTGGGCCCTGCAAAGTACATAGCGCGTTCTGCGTGTCCGCAAGGCTGGTACGCACTCTGCCCGGGAGCCGTCCTGCGGCGCAGCCGGACAGGCTGAAGCCACCTGGTGAGGCATAAATCCCCAGACTTGACCACATAAACCCTATTTTGAACCTCTTGTCTGCGCCTTCCTATTTCCTCAGAAACTAGGACGAGATTCCAAAGAACCTTGTAAACTGTGTCCTGCTTTGCTAAAATGTTTCCCCGCACTCGATTTAAAACAGTTCACAGACTATTCTCCATCAACATCATTTTCTAGTCTCTGTAGTACTTTGTGCTCTCTGAAATTCACATTATTTCTAGGACCAGCGTGTCTGGTTGGTGCTCTGGGTGTGTTCCTCACTGAACATTTGTTGAATGGAGGAAGGATCATCTTTATTGAGTGCCTGTTCCCGCACATGGTTTAACCTGCGTGTTCTCATATCATTCTCATTCTAGGTGCTCCCCTGCCTGCACCTTTGAGGATGCTAGTCAGAGGTGACGAGTTCGCAGGTGCTGCCGGAGGGGGTGGTTTTGAAGGTGGAAAAGGTCCAAGATGGTGGAGAGGAGAGAGTGAGTTGGAGACACCAGATGGGATGTGGAGGACGGGAGAGTTGGGCACTGGGTGGGAGTGCGGGGGGGGGGTCCCCTCGCTCCAGTGAGGAGCCCAGAGGATCCCTGAACTCCGGAATGAGACCGGGAAAACAACGAGTGAACAAGATTCTTCTTGCCAGGGCTCTGGGTCGTGTGGGCGGAGAGGGACCAAGCTTGAGAGGCCTCGTGGGAGGTACCAGCGCCTTCGGGCCCGGCCCAGGAAACAGCTGGGGAGCTGGTTGCGGGGAGGCGGACCCTGGAACTGGACAAGGGGGCGCAAGGGCCGCAGTACCTAAGGCGGCCCCGGGAGCTCGCGGGGCGGGGACGCCCCAACCCCGCTCTGGGCGCGGCGAGTCGGCACACGAGGGCAGACGCTCCCGCTCCGCCGCCGCGCAGGGCGCAGGCCCGCACTTGCAAGCCCGGGACCAGGGACTTGAAAGCGGCCGGCGCGCCGCCCAGACCTGCCCCGCGGGGCGTCGCCGCGGCGCTTTAGGCGGGAGCAGAAGGAAAATCTCTTCTGCCTGGGGGAGTGCGGGGGAGGAGAGGGGCCGCGGACAGACCGAGAGCGCAGCGGGGGAAGACCTTGCGGGCGGGGGAGGGGGGGTAAAGGGCCTGCCACGGAGGGGCAGAGTTTAAGCAAGTCACGCGCTCTCTGAGCCCCAGTTTCTCAGTCTGTAAGAAAGCATCATTGCTCCATCCACTTCTAGACCCTCTCTGTGCTGGGCGCTGTCCTTTCTTCTATCTCATCTAATCTTGCGAAAGCAAGCCTTATTATTTTTCCCATTTTGAGGATGACTGAGGCTCAGACAGAGCAGGAAACTTGCCCCAGTTAACAAAGAATGTGCGATAGGATTCGGAAACAGGGTTCAGTATGCTGCCTCTTTCGTGGCTGCAAGAACTTGGCTTGTGGAAGGAACTCAGTATTTACTAAGCTCCTTCTGTGCGCGTGTAAAAGTTTCTACGCATGGCCTCATTTAGTACAACCGCTTTGGGAGTATTTGCTATCAACGCCATTTAACAGATGAAGAAATTGAGGTAAGAGAGCTATTTTTTCCTTTAAACCTGCCCAAGGTTTTACAGGTGACCCTATGGAAGGTGAACCCGAACAGACTGACTCCACAGCACCCTTTTTTTTTTTTTAACCACTAAGATGAACCAAACAGGGAAAAGCGGTTTGCAAACTTCTGTTCTGATTATTACCGCTGCGGTCAAGCCCGCGAGTGGGTCACGACCGGAGTGAAGGTGGAGCAAGGCTTACCCGGCGCCCGCCCCGCTTCAGCCCAGCCAAAGCTCTGCGTTGGGATTTGGAGGCGGGGCCCTGGGCCCCGCCCTTCACCTGCTGGCCCCGCCCATCGCTCGGACCAATAAAGTGCCCTGCGGGGGAGGGCCCAGGTGAGGAAGGGGTGTGTGGGCGGGGCCTAGTGTGTGAGTGGCAGGCACAGCGCGCGCTCGGGGAGGGGAGGGCGTGCACAGTCGGCTCCGCCCCCGGGCCTCGCGGCAGAGTCGGGCGGGCCCAGCACAGCCGGGGCGGTGGCGACGCTGGGGAGAGGGCGGGCCGGGGCGGGGCTGCGGGGCGGCCGGGGCGGGGCCACGCCCGAGCCCCGCGTCCCGCTCCGATGGCCGCCCCCGGCTCCCGGCGCTGCCCTCTCCCCGGGCCGCGCCCCGGGCCCCGCACTGACGGCCCATGGCGCCGCCCGCCGCCCGCCTCGCCCTGCTCTCCGCCGCCGCGCTCACGCTGGCGGCCCGGCCCGCCCAGCCCCGGCCTCGGCCCCGGACCCGGTGAGTGAGCGAGCCCCGGCGCCCGCCCTGCGCCGAGCTCGCCCGAGGGGCGACGCGGGCCGGCCCGCCTGGGGGGCCCAACCCCTAGCTCCCACCTCCCGGGACTCCTTCTCCCAGCCCCTCAGCGACGCCCCCCGGCCGGGGCGGTGCCAGCCCCAGGACACGCGACTCCCCCTTAGGCCCCTCCGTGACGCCCCCCGGGCCGGGGCGCCCTGTCTGCCTCAGTACCTACTCTTGGGATCTATTCGCCAAGCGCCTCAGCGACGCCTCCCGGGCGGGGATGTCTCCCCAGCCTGAGGAGCCGGGACGCCCTGCTCAAGTTCCGCCGCTACTCCCTTCGGGCCGGGATGCCCCCTCTGCCCCAGCACCTCTGGGGCCCCGCCCTGTCTCTCAGCGGCGTACCCTCTCTCAAGACGCTACACCCCCTCCCCCAGCCCCTCAGCGACACCTCCGGGCCGGATCCCCTCCGCGAGCCGCACAACGACGCCCCCAGCCCTCCCGCGCCTCCAGGCTTAGGAGCGGGTGCGGAGGCGAGCGGAGCGGGCGTCCAGCCCCTCCGCCAGGTCCCCGGCTGCGCCCGCCTGCCCAGCACTGTAATTTCTGTCTCGCAAGGAGTCCAGTTGACTTGCGTGTCCTGCAAGAGGCAGGTCCGGGGGCCCGCGACGCCCGGCTGTACCCAGCCGGGACTCCCCCTACCTACCTCCGGGGCCTCTTGAGCTTCCCGAACTCAGGTGCGGGCCTAGCTTGGTGAGAGGGGGGAACGGGTGATGGGAAACCTACCCTACAGATCTTAGGGTGCTTATCCCGAGGGTGCAATGCAGAGCCCCTTGTTCCGGTAATGCCACACTTTAAACAGAGTCGCCCACTCCCCAGGCCAAGGCCAAGGCCAGGTCTTCCCGAGGTGGGGCCCTAGACTAGGATGGAAGCTGGGATTTTGCTTCGCTTCCACACACACCCTTCTCTGCAGAACTCTTTCCAAGTTGAAGAGCAGGGACGAGGGCGTTGTCTGGCCCGGTTACATTTCTCTGCAGGTTGTTTGGGTGTTGAGAGTTGGGCATTCTGAAAGGGACGGGAAGGGTTCATTACAGGTTTGCCGGAGCAGGAAAACCGGCTAAGGGTTCTCCACCCAAAGGCGCAGACTGTGATGCTGGAATGACAGGAGGTTGTTGCTGAAAGAAAACTCAGAGTTGCTTTGTCTACCTGCCAGCTTGGATTAGTAAAAAAGATAGAACTTGGTATTGTCACTTACTCTGTGATTTTGGGCCATGACTCAGCTCTCAGAACCTCAGTTTCCTCATCTGTAAAGGAGAAATAATGAGAACTCCCTTTGCCTGATGTGGTAACATCCACATACAGAAGGCAGTCAATAAACATATTTTAATAATACTTTTTATAGTGCTTCACAGTTCACCAAGTGCTAGACACCTCATTTGCCCTGAGAGTGCTATGAGCTTCCAGTCTGGTTAAGCCCTGTAAAAGGCAAAGCTTGGCTTTAGATCAGTAGAAGGGGGTCTCCAAGAACTGTAAACTTTAGGCTCAGGAAGTAGTTTCTGAGTGATCAGCAGCTTTGTTGGGGGCTTCTGTAAAACCTGTTACAGAAGTTTGATCACTTCTGTTATTTGCTGTATGAGAAGAATGAAGGAGGATCTTGCCGAGAGCCAGAATATGTCAACATAACTGTAACCTAGTAACCCCTTAGTTCCACTTTGCCATCTGTGTGGTCAGGATTTAATGTCCTCTAAGGAGAGAGAGGTATGGGTGGAAATAAACTGGCTCCCCTTCTGGAAAGGGCAGAGTAGTAGCTCTGAAAAGTGTTAAGTGAGTCAACTCTGCTTATGTTTGTTAGAAGGTGGCATCCTCCCCTCAGGCACCTTTGCTTTGCTAGGAGGGGTCAAATGCAGCAGCTCATAAGCAGTTTGAACCTCAGACTTTGGTGTGCTTTTATTTAGTGAGTTAGAGACAAATAAATAACCATTGTGAGATGATTTATGAGAAGTGGGACAAGTTTCTGCTCCAGCAAGCCTCTCAGCTCTTTTTCCTACCATCTTGGTATACCAGGGCTTTGGGGACTTTTTCTCTTAAGCTCCAGAAGCAGTTTTAGGGAGATACCACATGGTCTTCAGTATCACATCCTGTCTCGAGCCTGCCTACTAGATTCTTAAATGCTTGAGGATATGCCAAACTTACCATTTTATATTTTTTGATACTGTAATTTTCTCTAAAATTTTGTGGATGGAAAAAATTATTTCAATACTTATATTCTGCACAATTTTATAATATTTAAATTACTGGTGGTTTGCATTTTTGAATGCTGACTTTATAAAAACAGTTAGCTCATTCCCCATCAATGCTAGTTCTAATTACAGTGTATAACCAACCCCGAATGATCTCCCTTCTCCCCTCCATTCTTCCTTTGAGATTCTCTCCCTTCCTTCACAGCTGATAAGGACAGAAGTTGATGGTGGAATCTAGACTCCTCTTTCTAGGAGGAAGGCAGCCAGGGCCCTACGGCTGATGGGATCTCTGAAGTGGGCTCCCATTTGGAATTTACTGACCTGCAGGGGAGAGCCTGCAGGTAGGAAAAGCAGAGAAGGCTGGGCGGAATTGTGCCATTTGAGTTTTCCACCTAAGGCAAACTACCTGCTTGGGTGTTTCACTACCTTTGGGGGCTGTCAGGTGTGTCCCCACAGAGCTTCTCAACTCAGGTTACATTTGGTGTGAGCACCTTTTATGATGCTCATTCTCCTCTAAATTCTCATCTGGCATTCATCCTGTTAGCCAGTAGTATGTCTTGCTATAAAATCTGTAAGTTCAGTGGACAGTGAGAGCTTCATACTATATAGAGCCCTGTCCCTCTAAGGGACTTAGTTAATGTTAGTTTACCTGAATGTAGCACAGGGGCTGGTAGCAGTAAAGTGGACTGACATGCTTTCGTGCTTTTATGTCGACCCATTATTTTTATACTTTGAGTATTTTAAGAAATAGAAACCTGTCAAAACTGACCTGATATCCAAGAACTCTGATGTTTCTGTGAAAATTTGTTTTGGCTTCTTGACAAAGATGTTTTTCTGTTTGAGATATGCGGTGTGCCTGGGTGGCTCGGTTAGCTGAGCATCCAACTCTTGATTTCAGCTCAAGTCATGATCTCATGATTTGTTCGTGGGCTTGAGCCCCATGTCAGGCTCCATGATGACAGTGCAGAGCCTGCTTGGGATTCTTTCTTTCTCTCTCTCAAAATAAATAAATAACTTAAAATATAAAAATAAAAAAATAAATGCTTGGGATATGCAATGAGACCTTTTATAAATCTGAAAGCAGGGGCCTGGGTGGCTTAGTCGGTTAAGCGTCCGACTTTCACTTAGGTCATGATCTCGCGGTTCGTGGGTTCGAGCCCCGCGTCGGGCTCTGTGCTGACTGCCGGCTCAGAGCCTGGAGCCTGTTTCAGAGTCTGTGACTCCCTCTCTCTCTGACCCTCCCCTGCTCACGCTGTCTCTCTCTCTCTCCTAGAAATAAATAAAAAATATTAAAAAAAAAAATCTGAAAGCAAAAAGAAGTTCCATTTAAGCTCACTACTAATGAACAACAAGTTGGTGTACCTAATATAGATATTACTGATAATATCACTATTTAGTATAGTTAAAGCAACAGCGATAAATGATGAAGGTAAAATATGTTGCTTTAGGTACCTTTACCACATACAGATTCGGGATTTTTGGTGATGGGCAATATAACATCTTTAGTTTAGAATTTGTAGGCCTGTAATCCCATCTGAGGCTCAAGGTCAGGTGTTGGCAGACATTTTCTTTTGTCTTGAGAGAGAAAGAGCATGCATGAGCTGGGGAGAGGGAGAGAGAGAGAGAGAGAGAATCCGAAGCAGGCTCAGTGCAGAGCCTGACACAGGGCTCAATCCTACAAGCCTGAGATCATGACCTGAGCCGAAATCGAGAGTCAGATGTTCGACCAACTGAGCCACCCAGGTGCCCCAGCAGACATTTTCTGTAAAGGGCCAGACAGTAAATAATTTGGGCTTTGTGGGCTCTGTACGTCTCCGTTACAGGTACTCCATTCTGACTTTGTAGGGCAAAAGCAGCCATAGACAAACATAGATGAATGGGCATGGCTATGAATTTGGAAAATTTCATATAATTTTTATATGTAACAAAATATTGTTCTTTTTTTTTTCAGGTTATTTATTTATTTTGAGAGAGGGAGAGAGAGGTGTGTGCAGGAGCAAGGGAGGGACAGAGAGAAAGGGAAAGGGAATCCCAAGCAGGCACGGAGCCAGATGCGGGGCTCAAACTCACAAACCACAAGATCATGACTGGAGCCGGAAACAAGAGTTTCTGACTAAGCCACCCAGGCGCCCCCAGAATATTGTTTTGATTGTTTTCAATCATTTAAAAATTTAAAAACCATCCTTAGCTCATGGGCTATACAAAACCAGGGAGTGGGCCAGATTGAGCCCGAGGGTATACTTTGCCAAGTCCTGCTCAAGGTCCCTGTGTATTGATTATTTTCCAGTGTTCACTGGTCGGAAAGGTGAAAAGGCGGCTTGATTTTGGTGAATAAATGAACCGTTTTGCTTTTACTATTAACTAATTTTAGGAGACATATAGGAAAAATGGTTAAAATGGTAAATTTTATGTATATTTAACCACAATTTTTTTAGCTACATGAGGGGGAGTTCATGCACATACATTTGGATCTTTAATAATGCTTTAAAAATGGCTTAAAAAGGGGCGCCTGGGTGGCTCAGTCGGTTGAGCGTCCAACTTTGGCTCAGGTCATGATCTGGCAGTTGGTGAGTTCGAGCCCCGTGTTGGGCTCTGTGGTGACAGCTCAGAGCCTGGAGCCTGCTTCAGATTCTGTGTCTCCCCCTCTCTCTGCCCCTCCCGTGCTTATGCTCTGTCTCTCTCTGTTTCTCAATAATAAATAAATGTTTAAAAAAAATTTTTAAATAAAAATAAAAATGGCTTAAAAAGAAATTCAGTATGGTTCCGTGTGTGCTACATACAGAAAATAGTGTCTGCCTTGGAACCGGCCCATGGTTTGTTCAACTATGCAGATGTTGCTTGGAGCAAACCGTTGAGAGATCTGTTTCTCAGAGGAAAGCCCAGGCAGCAGGTGGCACCAGCCTGAGACACAGAAAAACAGCCAGGGGAAAAAAAAAAAAAAAAAAGGAAGAAGAAGAAAACAAACTCTACCACTTTCCTAAACAATTGAATTTTATTTCCACGGTTCTGTCGTCATTTTTAAAGTGGCCTTTAAAAAACAACAATGTGCTTAGCATGGCTGATTATTTTGTTTTAATTAAAACATTGTTGAGAAAACAAAATGAAGCGTTCAAACATACCAAGCGGATTGTGTTTGTACTGTGGAACAGTTAATGCAAAACACTTGAGAGAGGCCGGAAGTTTGGATGTGTAGCTTTTGCCTAAGTTTTTGCCTCCTGAAAAGGGACAACAGAGGAGGAAATGAATGTGTCTCTTCGAAAACTCCCTATGGAGGTTTTGAGGTAAGATCTCCCCAAACCCCCTGACGCCACTTGGCAGGTTAGTTTCTGGCTGGCTCACTGTGCAGGGCCCCTGAATGGGGCAGAACAATGACTGACATTCCTTCCATATTCAGTTTGACCTTGAGAGTCCGGATGGAACCCGGATGTGTTAGTGCAGGACGAGCAGACCTAGTTCACTCTGTTTTTCCCTCTCTCTGTTGTCTTCAGGATTATCTTCTCAACACGACAATGGCTTCTTCCCCAGACCTCACCTCGGAAACATTATCCTGGATCCCTGAACAGAGAGAGGAGAGAGGCCATTGTAGAAATATCAGAAGGGTGTCCATACTTCTCAAAAATGGCCACTATATAGAAGTTTGCCTTCTTCTCTAAGGAAATCCCCTGCTCCTTACTCTCCCCTCCCCCTTCTAATCTTTCTAGGAAAATAGCTCCTTAGCCTGGACTTGCAACAGTGTTTTTGTGTGTGTGTGTGTGTGTGTGTGTGTGTGTGTGTGTGTGTGTGTGTATTTTTTATTACTTAATTTTTTAAACATTGTTTAAATTCATTTTTGAGAGACAGAAAGAGACAGAACACTAGCAGGGTAAGGGCAGAGAGAGAGGGAGACACAGAATCCGAAGCAGGCTCCAGGCTCTGACCTGGCAGCACAGAGCCCGACACCGTGCTTGAACCCATGAACTGTGAGATCATGGCCTGAGCCCAAGTCGCTCACTTAACCAACTGAGCCACCCAGGCGCCCCTGATTTTATTTTTTAAGTAATCTCTACACCCGACGTGGGGCTTGAACTTCCAACCTTGAGATTGAGTTACATGCTCCACCGACTGAGTCAGCCAGGCGTCCTGAACTTGCAACAGTTTGAAGTGAAATGAAGTTGGGTGCTAGGGAGCACCTCTCACAGAAATAAGATGTTAGGCCACCTAACTTGCAAGGTTGCCTTTATTCCTTGCAATGATAACAGGACCTTCTAGGGGCTGCTCCTCTGCTAGGCCCAGCTTCTAGTTTCTCTTGCCACTGATTTAATCCTTGGCAAGTCGCCAAAGCATTAAACTTTTATTGTTCAATTTACCACAAGGGCGGGCCCCGCTTCTAGTGGGCTGAGGAGCCTGCAGCCGCTTCCAAACCCGAGTGTCACACCACATTAGCAACTTCAGACTTTGAGGGCTGGATTTCTTTCAGTTTGGTTAGATTCTTGGTTAGAACCAGAGCAGTATACTCACACTCAAAGTTTGAAAGCTAGGAAATAGTAAAAAACAGCATAAGCCACTTTTAAAGATGATTCAAAATGGTTGCAGCATCAGCATATACAACTCACTCTGCGTGGTTTCGCTATGCCTTCTAAACAGAGATGTTAAATGGCCGTCCACGTTCCATGTTCCTTGGTGGCCTAAGGTTGCGAGAAAACATGGCGACCAAGTAGTCCTCTTCTACAAGGGTAGCAATCCTTTACCAGTGCCATCACAGTATGTAAATTACTTGCTGCTGTTCAATCTATAAAAATTCATCTTCAAAGACAATTATTGGGCTGGTAAAAATATTTTTAATAATGACCACAGAAGCCATATTTGTTTTTCTTTGATGTTCTTCCGAAGACTCTTCTGGTTTTAATCAGATTGTTCCCACATAAAATACAGTGGAAATCTACAATAATAAAATCCCTCTTCCTACGTCTATGGGGAAATAAACAGGATGGGGACTGTCCTTTTAAGGGGCTTTCCCCTTCCCTTTCCCCAGACTCAAAGCCTCTATTACTGGTGGGTGTTTTGGCATCAGTTAAGGGCCTTCAACCCTTCCCTCCCTCCATGTTTTGCTCTTTCATTAAAGTGTTTCTGTTGTCTAATTATATCCTTTCAATCAAATTAGAGACTGCAGCATCTGGTGAGGGCCGTAACTGCCGCCATCTGCACCTCGTATATACAGGCCTTTTCAGCTGAGAATCGCTCAACTTCCAAATGGCAGGAAGAGATTTGGAAAAAGTTTAGTTGGAAGGGAGGTTAACTTAAAAGGAACGTCTTCAAAGGCCGGGTACGACGCCCTGTTTGCTGTGATCTGTGCGCTGCCATGCACAGCTTCATTGGCTTGGCTCACTGAAGATTCTTCTCCAGGACTTGTGGCACATGAGGGGTTTTTGATTGTCTTTGCTGAAATGGCTAGGCCTCTCATCCTTATTACGGGCTTGAGCACCCAGGGCGTGCTGAGAATTTTTCCCTTGAGAAGAATCTTTTGTTATGTGACCACTGGTTAATGGATACGACACTTTCTGTTTATTTGACCATTTCTTCTAATTCAGTGGTTTCGACTGCAGGAGATTTTGCCCTCAGGGGACATTTGGAAATATCTGGAAACATTTTTGATTGTCACAACTCGGGGTGGGGTGGGATGGGGTAGAGTATGCTACTGACATCTAGCGGGTAGAGAAGCCAGGGATGCTGCTAAAATAAACATCCTACAGTGCACAGGACGGCCCCGCCAATGAATTATTTTCTCCCAGTGTTAATAGCGCTACAGTTGAGAAACCCCATCCTAATTGTATTATTCTTTTGTCCTTCCCTTCACTGTGGCCTAGGAGAAGGCAACTCTGATCAACTTCTTGTTGATCACTCTTAAGGAAATAGATTCTTCATTATCCATATCTGAGGTCCATATTCATTTCTGTGGACCGTGTTTTGGAAACCTAAATGGAGTAAAGACATCTGAGATTCACCGTGTTTCTACTCTCTAGAGGAAGATCCCCAGATTAAATACAGTTAAATTCAAATGGCATTCAGTTAAATTTGTATGGCAGATAAACAATGAATAATTTGTTTTGGATAAATCTATCCCATACAGTACTTGGGAATACTTACCTTAAAAAAGTACTTTGATCAGTCGTGTATCTGACATTCAAATTTAACTGAGCATCCTGTATTTTCATTTGCTGACTCTGGCAACTCTGCTATAGCCGTGAAACTTTATACCTTTGACTATGAAATCAATCTGTTGGTCACTGACTACCCTTATTGCTCCGGCTGACCTAGACATGACAGCTTCTGCTTGTTTTTGTTTATAAACTAGTGCTACACTGAGTCTGCCCAAAACTGTCTCCCTGGCTGAAGCTTCTGAAACTTGTCACTTGACTCATATTTTTACCTTGGGACCAACTAACAAGTGCTTATCGAATGCCTCCTGTCTGTATGCCCAGCATCTCTAACTAGGACTCAGGCCTGTGCCAATTCATAAAAGACCACCACTTTATTGTTTTGGGTTTTATTTTAAAGATGTGCTCCAGGGCTGGGTGTTATATGTAAGTGAGGAATCACTAAATTCTACTCCTGAAACCAATGTCACACTCCATGTTAACTAACTAGAATTTAAATAAACGTTTGAAAAAGAAAACAATAAAAAAAAAAAGTTATGCTCTAGGGACATGCTGTCGCCCTGCTCGCCAGCTCCCTGCTCAAGAACTCTTGTATTATTTGGCCATTGTATCAACCAAGGGAGACTAAGTAGCCCACAGCCTGGCTTCCATGGAACGTTGGCTGCCCTCCAGGACTCCATTATAGGGGACTTTCTTGCCATCTGAAAGTAAAAATAGGGCACAGGCAATACTGATGAGACTTGTCCAGAAGCTGGATTATATCAGTTTGTTTTATCTCCTTTTATACCAATGGAGAGCTTCAGACAGTGTGAAATAAGGTTGGTCAAGAGATGGAGAGGCAAAGTGGATTTGTGCCAGGTGTCTCCTGCTTAAAGCAAACTCAGAGTATAAAATTTATATTTTCTTTACAAAGGCAGTTGATTATTCCCTATTACAAATGGTTTCACCATAGAGTTCCTTTAAATAGGAGATTCTTCTGGTTTAAATAGCAAATATTTGATTTTCAAGTATTTGATTTACCTAAACTTTCCTGGAACTTCTCATATTTTCATAGGTCATTGCTAGATAAGCCATGATTGCTCACCATAAGTTGGGTGAATATGTCTGTAATGCATTTTTCCCCCAAGCCTCCCATATGCCTGCTTCCCTTATTCAGCTAACATTTGCCAGTCACGTTCTGAGGGGTCTGTTCTTGCTGCAGATACGAAGATGAGATGTGCGAGAAATCATGGGCTAGTGGATGCGGGACCAGGTGCTTCTTAAGCAATTACAATTCAGTGTGATCGAGTCTGACCAGGCTGTGGGACTTGTTTTAGGGCCCCCAGTTTCTATAGGAGTATAGTGCTATCTATTCTAGACACTGACCTTTCAAATAGTGCTCCCTCTTTTTATCTTGTTTTTGTTTCTTTGAAAGTTGGCTTATAAAACACTAAGTTATTGTCCATCAGAGAACTGGATTTTGAGTTTTAAAACATCAAGCTTCCTGTTTCCTTACATGAAAACTAAGTCTTGAAATTTCATTTCAAGATTGAAGTAGAACCATTTGTATTCAAAGGTTAAATCAAGAGAGGTACTGTCACCAAAGCTATAGAATGTGTTCTGGTGGTATTGGCAGTAGAATCCATGGTTAATTTGTGAAACTAAAGTTCATCTCACTTTTGACTTCTGTCCGAGTGAGTCCATTCTTTCACCGAGGCTTGGCTTCATCTCTCTGTGTGTTAAAGACCTAGATTCTTTCTCAAAAGCTGTCTTTTGGTCTTCAGTTTGATTATGTATTTTTAATATCCTAAATGCAAAATACAGAGTCCTCAACCACTGCGTATTCATGATGACTGTCCTTGGCAGAAACACATGTCCTTCACAATGGCAACCGTGGCATGTTTTCCCGTGGGTCCTGCCTGGGTAGGAGTGGAGCATATTCCAGACAAGAGTCAGATGGGAAAAGAGTGGTGCCCAAACAGCACTGCATTCTGGGTTGTTTTTTAAAAATTTTATACAACAAATAATAAGAACTCCTCTCTGAAGTGTTTTCCTGGGTCTTCTGAATTTGAACCTTTGGTCCTATGCTTATGGTAGGCTCAATTTTCTTGGAATAGGCTTTTAAATAATTAAATATTTCATCTGTTAATAAAAATGAAAAAACTGGAGTTTCAAATAGAAGACCTCAAGCGTCCTTCCAAAAGTATAAATTCTTTAGTTAAAATAACTTAGAGAGGCATGACCTTTTCTTCTGTTACTGTTTTTAAGGACACTGTTTCCCTGAATAAGGAGAAAGATCTAAAAGATTTTGAATGAAAAGGCTACTGATAACTTTAAAAACATTAGAGTGATTATTTTTATGGTAATTCCACTTTGGGCAAAAGTACAGCTTGTTCTGTGATCATTTCAACTGTTAATACATAGCCCAAGAATATGATCTGTGACTGTCGATCTTAATTTTAGATGACTGAATTTACAGTTGATTGAGTTTGTTTACAGCTTTTAAAAAGAAACTAAGAGAGATTAATTATAACAACAACATGTTTTTAAGGTATCTTTTAACAAATTTTGATTATAGGAAATTGAGAACACATGCAAACATAGACAAATGTAAGAAGTTGTGTATATCCATGTCCCAGCTTCAAAGAGTATCAGCCATGGCCAATATTATTTCATTTGTACTGGCTTCCTCTCCCCAACTAGATTATTTTGTAACAAATCTCAGATATATCATCTCATCTATAAGTATTTCAGTAAGTATCTCTAAATGATAAAAACTCTTGGGGCACCTGGGTATCTCAGTCCATTAAACACAACTGTTGGGTGCCTGGATGGCTCAATCGTTTAAGCGTCTGACTTTGGCTCCAGTCATGACCTCACAGCTCATGAGTTCAAGTCCCGTTCTGGGCCCTGTGCTGACAGCTCAGAGCCTGGAGCCTGCTTCATATTCTGTGTCTCTCTCTCTTCTGCCCCTCCCCCACTCACATTCTGTATCTCTCTCTCTCTTTCTCCTTCAAAAATAAACGTTAAAAAAAAACACATATAACTGTTGATTTTGGCTCAGGTCATGATCTCTCTGTCATGAGATCAAACCTCATATCAGGCTCTGTACTGAGCATGGAGCCTGCTTAAGATTCTCTCTCTCCTCTCTCTCTCTCTCTCTCTCTCCCTTCCTTTCTGTCTCTCTCTCAAATAAATGAATAAATAAATAAATAATCTTTTCAAAAACATAGTAACAGTACCATTACCATCATCACACTTAGAAAAACTAACAATTCCTTAATATCATCAAATATCCTGTTAGTAATCAATGTTCCAATTCCCCTGGTTGTCTCTTCAGTTGTTTTACAGTTCAACCAAATCTAAGCACAATACAGTTAGATGATAGGACAAGAGTCTCTATTAACCTATAGGATTCCCTCTTTTTCTTTTTTCCTTGTTATTTATTTATTGAAGGTAGTTTCTTTTAAACAAAAAGGATGCTTAATGCTTAAGTCCCTCTCTGATGGATTCAGGGCCTACATGGGAGTTGAGTTATTTTTTTTTTACCATAGAATTGTCACTTCCATTAGAGAAACATGTAGAATTAGAGAATTTTATTTATTTTATTTTTATAATATTTTAAAATTTTTATTTTTTATTAAAAAATTTTTAATGTTTTATTATTTATTTTTTGAGACGGGGGGTAGAAAGAGAGGGAGATGCAGAATCCAAAGCAGGCTCCAGAGCCCGATGTGGGACAAAGTTGGATACTTAACTGACTGAGCCACCCAGGCACCCCTGAAGATTTTATTTTTAAGTAACCTCCACATCCAATGCGGGGCTTGAACTTACAACCCTGAGGTCAAGAGTTGCATGCTCTCCTGACTGAGACAGCCAGATGTCCCAGATTAAAAAAATTTTTTTTTTAATGTTTTTAGTTTATTTTTGAGAGAGAGAGACGGAGAGACAGAGAGAGAGCAAATGGGGGAGGGGCAGAGAGAGAGGGAGACACAGAATCGGAAGCAGGCTCCAGGCTCTAAGCTGTCGGCATAGAGACTGACATTGGGCTCAAACTCACTGACTGTGAGATCATGACCTGAGCTGAAGTCGGACGCTCAGCCAACTGAGCCACCAGGTGTCCAGGTGTCCCAGATTTAGAGTTTTAAGCTTGGAAGAGATTTTGAGCCATCAGTACTCTCCAATCACATCATTCCAGACTTTTGAACTTCAGTTTCATTAAGATAGAATCTTGATATTTGAGTTTACAGTGAAGGGCCATTGAGACCATCTGTCTCAAAACCCATTGTTTCACAGGTGAAGAAACAGAGGTCTCAAGTGTCCAGGTGATTTGCTCAAACCATACAGTGTCAGCTAGTTATCTGGTATCCTTTATTCTTTATTCCAGTGATTTCCCATATGTACTATGTGTACAGAAATTTATTCTCTCTAGTCTAGATCTGATAACCTGCCTCCATATGATCGTGGGAATAACTGCTCTAACCTCAGTCATGTCAGGGTAGGAAAATGTTGTGAACTACTGGCTTCCCACAGTCATGTGTCTCTTTCCTCTTTACTTCAGGGTTTGCATAGCTGAAATAAGCATTCCTACAGCACTTATGAATGTCTGTGTGCAAAAATCAGTTTATCCCAAGAGCATGAGCTTTGAAGATGTACCCACAAGTTCCCACTGGACACCAGTCTGTACCAGAAACCCAGCAGAGTGTGTGTTGAGCAGACATTTGACAACACTGTTGTATTGCCTTTAAATATTAAAAGGAGCTTTTTCTACCTAAGCCTTATATTTCTATAATTCTACCCACTTACCAAATTTTAGAGATATCTTTAAAAGAACAGAAGATATTCCCATTGGAAAATGTTTCCTGCTGTCTTATTTTAAGACATAAAATAATTGAATTTAATGTCTATCGACTCATGTTGATTCCAAACTGGGTCAAACCCAGCTGAATTCTTCCAACATCGGGTCACTAGAGGCGCTGAGTAGTCCTACATAGAACAGACATTTAACTTCGATGGATTAAAAACAGTGACTCTCATAAATATCATGCATAGAGATCCAACTAGTAATTTTACCAGAAAACTAGGAATATTCTGGACTCAATATGAGAAAAATTATGTTTGTCAATAGTGTGGCTTCAGACAAATAGTGTAATTAGCAATGACCTAGTTATAGAGCCTCTTTGAGAACATAACCTTCAACTTCATTAAATCTTGTCAAGGAATAGAATGTCTTTTAGATTAACTGCTGTTTTCCTACCTCTAACTCATATATGTCAAGTCTTAATTACTTTAAAAGAACATCTCATGGTTTTAAACATACACTTTAAAAATGCTATGTATGTACAAGCTGGCAGAGTTCAGTTGGCTGGGACTCTATTAACTTGACATTTTCCTCAATTATAATACATACAGATATTGAGTTATATGGTTCATTAGAACACATAAACAAAGATGTGTCTCATCACATAGTTGAAATTTTAATTAAGAAAAATCTATTTGTGGGGCACTTGGGTGGCTCAGTCAATTAAACTCTTTCTTGATTTTGGCTCAGGTCATGATCTCATAGTTTCCAAGATCAAGCCCTGTGTCCAGGTCTGTGCCTGGACAGACAGAGCCTGTTTGGGATTCTCTCTCCCTCTTTCTGTGCCCCTCCCCTGCTCATGCTCACGTGTTCTCTTTCTTTCTTTTCAAATAAACATTTAAAAAAATCTATTTGCTCCATTATACCTTTTTCTTACCTCTTTTTTAAAACTTTTTTTTTTAAGTTTATTTATTTTGAGGTGGAGAGGGGAAGAGAGAGAGAGGGAAGGAGAGAATTCCTCACTGTCAGTGCAGAGCCCAACGTGGGGTTCAAACTCATGAATCATGAGATTATGACCTAAGTGGAAATCAAGAGTACAATGCTTAACCTACTGAGCCACCCAGGTGCCCCTTTTCTTACTTCTTATTCTTTTATTTAGTTAAAAAAAATTTTAATGTTTATTTTTGAGAGAACCAGATTATGAGCAGCACAGAGAGACAGAGACATAGAATCCAAAGTAGACTGCAGGCTCTGAGCTGTCAGCACAAAGCTCAACGAGGGGCCTGAACCCACAAGCTGTGAGATCATGACCTAAGCCCAAGTTGGACACATAATCTCCCGAGTCACCCAGGCGCCTGATTTTTTTTTAATAAAAAAAAATGTTTATCTTGGGGAAGCACCTGGGTAGCTCAGTTGGCTAAGCGTCCAACTCTTGGTTTCAGCTCAGGGCATGATCTCACAGTTTGGTGGGGTTCAAGCCCCACATTGGGTTCTGTGCTTATAACACAGTCTGCTTGGCATTCTCTCTCTTCCTCTCTGTCTCTCCCTCTCTTTCTCTGCCCCTCCCCCACTCACACTGCTTCTGTCTCTCAAAAATAAACATTTTTTTTTAATGTTTTTATTTATTTCTAGGAGGGAGAGAGAGAGAGACAGGGTAAGCAGGGGAGGGTCAGAGAGAGAGGGAGTCACAGACTGAAACAGGCTCCAGGCTCCGAGCTGGCAGTCAGCACAGAGCCCGACGCGGCTCGAACCCACGAACCGCGAGATCATGACCTAAGCGAAAGTCGGACGCTTAACCGACTAAGCCACCCAGGCGCCCCTAAACATTTTTTTTTTTATTTTGAGAGAGAGAGAGGTAGAGAGCATGCACAAGTTGGGGAGGCGCAGAGAGCGGGAAACAGAGAATCCCAAGGAGGTTCTGCACTGTGAGCAGCACAGAACCCAACACGGAGCTCAATCTCATGACTGTGAAATCATGACCTGAGCTTTTATCTCTTATTCATCGAATGTTTGGATTCAATACAGGGCTCACTCACATCATATATATTTTCTATGCTGATGGTAGCCTGATAACTTTAAAAACATTTTTTAAATGTCTTTATTTTATTTTGAGAGAGAGACAGAGTGATCAGGGGAGGGGCAAAGAGAGAGGGAGACACAGAATGTGAGGGAGGCTCCAGGTTCTGAGCTGTCAGCACAGTGGGTTTGAGCCCGATGCAGAGCTCAAACCCACAAACCCACAGACTGTGAGATCATGACCTGAGCCGAAGTTGGACATTTAACTGACTGAGCCACCCAGGCGCCCTGGCAGCCTGATAACCTTAAACAGAATTATAATAGGATGATGTGCCTTTCATGTTATATTCCCTTGCATAGGTAATTAATAGAGGTTATTATTGTTATTATTAGTAGTAGTATTTTATTTTATTTTTTTAAATGTTTTTTATTTATTTCTAGGAGAGAGAAAGAGAGACAGCATGAGCAGGGGAGGGTGAGAGAGAGAAGGAGTCACAGACTCTGAAACAGGCTCCAGGCTCTGAGCTGGCAGTCAGCACAGAGCCCGATGCGGGGCTCGAACCCACGAACCGTGAGATCATGACCTAAGCGAAAGTCGGATGCCTAACTGACTAAGCCACCCAGGCGCCCCTTAGTAGTAGTATTTTAAATAAGCTTTATGCCCAGCATGGAGCCCAATGCAGGGCTTGAACTTAAACTGAGATCAGGACCTGAGCTCAGGGTCCCTGGGTGGCTCAGCTGGTTGAGCGTCAGACTCTTGATTTTGGCTAAGGTCATGATCCCAGGGTCACATCCTAGCCTGCTTAAGATTCTCTCTCTCTCCCCTTCTGCCTCTCTCCTCCACCCACCCACACTCTCTCTTTTAAATAAATAAATAAATGAAGACCTGAGCCATGAGTCAGATGCTTAATCATCTGAGCCACCCAGGTATCCTTATGGATATTTTTTTTTTTGGACCAGAATAAAATATATGATCATGGTGGTCTCAAACTTATAATAAAATTTGATTATTTAAAAAAACTTTATAATTATATTGTAATAATTTATTGGGTACCTTCTGTGTGCTAGGCATTTTACTTGTACATCCTCCAATTCTTCCAGTTGCCCTGAGCCCTAAACCCCCATTTTACAAGTGAGGAAATTGAGGTTCAAAGTGTTTAGCTAAGTGCCTGTAGCTTGTAAACCACAGGCTGGGGTCTGGCTCCAGACTCTAACGTGTACTTTCCATACCATACCACATTGTTGCTAAAAAGTTTCTGTGCAGAACGGTATTTGATTTAAACTATTTCATAACCCTTGAAATTAAATATTTGAGCCTATAAATTTCTGTGTGTGAGTGTGTATATTCTGTAGATATCACTTATTTAGGGAGTCCTTAAGAGTTACTGGAACTTGGGGCTGCATCGAAGGGCTTCAGGGATTCTATAAGCACTTCTGGAATTGTCAATGTTGTGTGTGTAGTATTTGTCTAGGGTGCCGGTCCTCATCTTTCAAGGATTTCCCAAGAGGTAGACTGACTGAGAACTATAATGTGGAAAATATTTGGGGGAAGTATTTATATGTCTTCTATAGCTCATGCCTCTCAATTATTGAAATCTCCAAATACTTTTACACACACCATGTGAATATGTGAGATTCTATGGATTTTGAGGTATAAATATCAAAGTTTAGAATATATATGGCATCAGGTCTTTTCTTTATGCGCAACACTTCAAAATTCCAGGCATAACAAACAATAACAGCTTTATGGGAGAAGGCTCCAGCTCGCTTTAATTAGCAATGAAGGAGCACTGAGCTCTAAGCCAAACGTGGGGTCTTTGCCTGCAGATCTTACTACCACTTCATAGGGTAGGAGGTCCTACAGAAAATAGCCAGTTTCCACAAAATCATTTGCTCAAGATTCTCACCCAAGGATTTGATTATTCTAATGTGATTCCACTTATCTCAAGGAAAGTTCAATAAAATTAGCATCTCCAGTTTTTAAAATAAAGGTCATATGCCATACTTTGGAGGATTTGGGTGACAGGAAAAAAGATAAGAAATTAACAACTTAGAAAGGCGGAATTAATGCTCTGGGTGCTTTGATGCCAGCCTTATTGAGGAAGTTTTCTGCTGTATTACTAAATTTCTGTCAGGCTTATGTTTCACATCAGGGCTATTTCCGTTCAATCCCCACCACAAAAGATTTGGAGTTTTCAGGTGGAGAGATAGGGTCAAGCAAATGAATTCTGTGAGGTGATTGGGATCTAGCCAGAGACGATGAGGAAATGAAGTTTCCTTGGTGTTCACAGTTTGTTATTCCTTCCCTCTTAAAACACCTTCTTCCTTGAGTTCTGAGACCCACACACTTTCTTTCTTTTCTTCCACCTCCCAGGCCACACTTTCTCACTCATCCTAGTGCCAGGCCCTCCTCTTTCCAGCCTGAAATGTTGCAGGGCCCCACGGCTCAGCCCCAGATGTCTTCTGTCTTCACACACAGTAATCCTGTTCCCTCCACGCATCAGTACCGTTACTGCCACATTTCTTTTTTTTTTTTTTTTTAATGTTCTATTTATTTCTGAGAGAGAGAGAGAGAGAGAGAGAGACAGCATGAGCAGGGAAGGGTCAGAGAGAAAGGGAGACACAGAATCTGAAGCAGGCTCCAGGCTCTGAGCTGTCAGCACAGAGCCTGACGTGGGGCTCGAACCCATGGACCATGAGATCATGACCTGAGCCGAAGTCGGACGCTTAACCGACTGAGCCACCCAGGCACTCCATAATGTTTATAAAATTTTTTTACATTTATTTATTTTTGAGAGACAGAGAACAAGTGGGGGGAAGGGCAGAGAGAGGGGGAGACACAGAATGCAAAGCAGGCTCCAGGCTCTGAGCTGTCAGCACAGAGCCCGTGTTACTGCCACATTTCTAGCTCCATCCTCGCTCAGCCTCTTTCCTCAGCTTCAGGCTCACTGAAAACCATCTGCTTATTGTATATCTCCACCCAGACTTAACTGGTCCACAGCCAAGCCCTAGGTTCCACCCAAGGTGATCTGCCCTTCTTGGGTCCTCCCCATTGTAGAAAATGGCGTCTCCATTCAGGCCCACGTCCTTGGGGTTATACCCCACTCCTCTTTCTCTCAGATCCTGTATTCAAACCCCAGCAAATACCTTTGGCTTTGCCTTCAAAGTGCCTCCAGAATCTGGCCACTTCTTACCACCTTCGGCTGCCAGCCTGGTCCAGCCCTTCTGTCTGCTGTTACCACCTAACTGATCTCCCAGCTGAGTTCTTCCCTCTCCAAAGTTCTTCCCCCACTCAGCAGCTAGACAGTTGCATTAAAAGATACGTCAGATGATGTCATTTCTCTACTCAGAGCCCTCCACTGGCTTCCCCTCACACTTGGAACAAAAGCCAAAATCTGATTTCTAGAAGACTCAAGACCTTGTGTGTCCTGGCCTTACCAGCCTGCTTTCCTCCTCTTCACTTCCCACCCACTCACCCTAATCCAGGTTAAAGGAGGTGCCTTTCAGTTCCCCAAACCTGCCTGGCACGTCAGGGGCCTGCAGGGCTCCTCTATTTGCTGTGCCCACTGCCAGTAATGATCTTCCCACATTGTTTACATGGTTTTGTTTCCTCCTTTTGACCACAGCTCTGCTCAAATGCTTCCTCCACTCCAGGCCTTTTCTGGCCCAACCTCTCTAAGAGAGAGCCCCCACCATTTGGTCTCCATCCTCTTCCTCCAGTTTTCCTTACAGCCCCCCTCACTGACCAGTTTCTGATTTGATTAGTTTATCATGAGTGTGGCTCCCCTGTAAGTGTGTAAGCTCTGTGACTGCAGAGTGTTCACCAGTATAGCCCCAGTGCTGTGAGCAGTGCCACTCATATGGTAAGTACTAAATAAATATCTGTTGAATGAATTGATTAATGATATCCTAGACATGAGCTCTCACCATTGTTCATTTGCTTTCACTGAATGCATATACAGCTGTGATATGCATAAATATCATGTGACATTTTATTTTTTATTGGGTTAAGCCATTTCTTATCTAGCCAAAGCTTATGTCAGTTTCATAGCAGTAGAAATTAAGGGAGGTGGGATCCTCCTTCCTTACCCACTCTGATATTCTGATGAAATCAAGATGTGCTTGTCACCTTAATCCAGAATGCTCCTTTGTTTTTCTTGGGGTGTTTTTCCCCTCACAATTGATATGCACTGGGCAAATCTGTGAGGGGAAAAATCATAAAATGTGGTAAACTGCCTCAGTTTCCCTAATGTAACTGAGAATAAGATGAGGCCTAGGAGCAACACACTGAAGCAAACAAGCTGAACTCTGCCTTTCCTTCTCTCAGATGCCACCTCATCCCCATTCATGAGGACTGACAGGTGTGGATGTCTGCCACATTCTTTTGTGTTACAAATCAAGTCATCTGAGCCTCTGGGAACACTGACCCCACCGTGCTTAGGTTGCTGTCTATTGCTAAAGCCTTCCCATGGTTAGCCTGCATTTCTGGCTCCTGGGCCACTCCTCAACCACTTGTGGTAGGAGTAAAAGATGTACCAGCACATTGCAATTAAAATTCTAGCAATTGGCAAAAGATTGGCCTGATGCTCTTAGAATCATCCAGTATAGTGGTTCCCAAGCCAAATTACTTAACAGAAGCATGTAGGTAGCTTTTTAGAAATACAGGTTCCCAGGTCTCCCTCTAACCCTGGGGTTGGGATAGGGTTTCATGTACACACACACACACACACACACACACACACAGAGTCCCTCTTTCCTGTGTAGCAGATTATACATATTCCTAGTGATAATAAATGCTGTGAAGCAAACAAAGGGCAGAAAACCTGAGTGGAGGTGGCGGGGGCAGGTTTTCTGAGGAGGTAACATTTAGTCTGCAGTGCGAGGTGCTAAGGGAAGAACATTTTGAGCAGGGAAGAGCCTGGTACATTTATAGCATTAAAAGCAGACCAATGTGGCAGGAGCGCAGCAAGTGACAAGGAGAAGAGCTCGGGTGCAGTGAGAGGGGAGGCCCGGGGCCACATCACTAAGGCTCTGCAGGCCAGGATGGAGGGTTTGGGTTTTGTTCCCAGTGCTCATGTTTTTTACTGGGCACTTTGAGCACCTGTGCAGAGAATGGATTGCAGGAATACAGATGCGGAAGCTGTGAGTCCTGAGCAAGGCTGTGCTGTCCTCTGATGGTGAGAGGGCCTAAGGGGTGGCACCCCACCTGGAGAAGAGAGGACAGTTTCAGGGTGTATATTTTAAGAAAGTCAACAGGATTTGCTGACAAATGAAGAGTGGGGTGAGGAGGAGGATAGAGAAAACAAGGGTGGTCTGAGGGGGCTCTAGTAGAGGCCCTATGGAGGGCGGGTGAGGGCCCCAGTTGCCCCATCTTGAGAAACGGGGTATTGAGGGGCCTCCCCACAGCATTGGTGGGGAGTTGATATTTGTAAAGCACTTAGAGCGGAGCTTGGCACACAGTAAAACACTATGTAAGCATTAGCGGTGCTGTGGATGACGGTGATTCGTCCAAGGTTGCACAGCTGGCCAGCAGCAGGTCCAGGACAAAAAGCCAGGGCTTAGCCTCTTGGTTCAGTGTATTTTATGCTACACTGAACTGCCTCCTTCAATTACCTTTGAACTTTTGTTGTTGTTTCTAATGTTTGTTTATTTTTGAGAGAGAGGGCACAAGCAGGGGTGCAGCAGAGAGAGAGGAAGACAGAGAATCTGAAGCAGGCTCTGCACGGTCAGTGCAAAGCCTGACACAGGACTTGAACCTACAACCGTGAGATCATGACCTGAGCTGAAGTTGGACGTGCAACTGACTGAGTCACCCAGGAGCCCCTCCCTGATGAGTCACACTTTCTGTAACATACAAATGTCACAACAAACATGATAAATTGTTATGACATTCTGTATGGCCTGGAATTCCAGGTTATATTGACTGTGCATAAAACCGTGCTATTCCAGACAAAACACGGGACCCAGATAGTGGGAGGAAAGGGGTACAGGAAGAGAGACTGTCTGTGGATAGATTTTAAATATTAAAAGTAAGTATCTTCTAGGGGCGCCTGGGTGGCTCAGTCAGTTGAGCATCCGACTTCGGCTCAGGTCATGATCTTGCATTCTGTGAGTCAGAGCCCCACATCAGGCTCTGTGCTGACAGCTCAGAGCCTGGAGTCGGCTTCGGATTCTATGTGTCTCCCTCTCTCTCCGCCCCTCCCCCACTCGTGCTCTGCCTCTCTCTGTCTCTCTGTCTCTCTCTCTCAAAAAAATAAACACTTAAAAAATAAAATAAATAAAAGTATCTTCTAGAATGTAGATGTGCTCCTGTTGTTCACGTGCTTAGGCTGGAGGAGGCACTAAGAGCCCTTCATACCGGAAGTTATAGGTCAGTGCATGCCAGGCGAAGGAAAGAAAGAGCTGAGAATGTCAGTGTAACTCCCCCAGACCGTCAGGTTCCTGGTGAGACATCTTCAAGAAGTGTTTGAAGTACTTCTATCTGTCAGTTTCAACTAAGTTAATTTTTAAAAATTGCTCTTTAAACTGTGCCTTTCTCGTGAACCTCTGTGAATTTAATGCATGCAATATGTGGGGGGAAATCCTATCAGCCTCAGTTCCCCTCCCCCCAAAGTCTGAGGAGCAGATTTTAGAAGCATGTTGTTGCACCTGCAAGGATTCTGACACTTTATTAACTGGACCCGAGACGATGTTCACTGTGTCTTGTAGGGAGGAATTTCAGAAAGAGGTAAGAGAAAAATGCCAACTTGGCCTCTGCTCACTCCCTCCTGTTGACTGTCTGTTTTGTTGCATCTCTATCTCAAACAGCATGGGGAGGACTGGTCTTCATTACCAGGGAATGTGAGTCATTCCCAGACTTGTGTGATTGGGATTCCAAAGCGTTGCTGTATCCGATGGTCTTATTAAATCCAAGTGTCAGTGCAGCCTTTCAGACTGTAGGGGAGAGCTCAGTTACAGCTGGTGACCTGGTTCTAGTTACCACACAGAGACACTGGCGAGACCAGTGACCCCCTCCGTGCACCCAGAATTCCTTGTGATGGCTGTTACCAACTGTTCCCAGATTTGGGGCTTTCCTGGTTCACTTCATGGGCTTCAATACATTTCAGCCCCCTGTTTATATCCTAGCTGGGATCTGTATACTTTAGGGGAAAAGTATCTGTAAAGTGTCTGTAGGCAAGCTAGTGCCAAGACTAGCCTAGCATTTGGAGGGGACTGCATTTCAGATTCACTCAGCCCCAGCGATGTTAACTTCACGGTGTCCAGGATCTAGTAAGACACTATCCGTTTCCAGCTGGGTCCAAACAAAACAAATAAAACATCAACCAGAGACGGAGGAAACTGTGGATGTTGCCAGAAAATTAGTTTGCTCTGTCTTTTCTTTCTCCTAGAATGTTTCACAGCCAATGGTGCAGATTATAGGGGAACGCAGAACTGGACAGCACTGCAAGGCGGGAAGCCATGCCTGTTCTGGAACGAGACTTTCCAGCATCCATACAACACTCTGAAATACCCCAACGGAGAGGGGGGCCTAGGCGAGCATAACTATTGCAGGTAAGATGGGACCACACAGTGCTTTAAAAAAAATTTTTTTTTTGGGGGGCGCCTGGGTGGCTTAGTCGGTTAAGCGTCCGACTTTCGCTTAGGTCATGATCTCGCGGTCTGTGGGTTCGAGCCCCGCGTCGGGCTCTGTGCTGACTGCCAGCTCAGAGCCTGGAGCCTGTTTCAGTCTGTGACTCCTTCTCTCTCTGACCCTCCCCTGCTCACGCTGTCTCTCTCTCTCCTAGAAATAAATAAAAATATTAAAAAAAAAAAATTTTTTTTTTTGGCCTTCTTTTCCAGTCCCTTCCAGCCTAGCTCACAAATATGGAGAGCTTCTCTGTTTCCTTTTGGCTAACTCAGAAGGCCTTTCTTGTTACTCTTTTAGAAATCCTCTTCCCAGGGCACCTGGGTGGCTTAGTCAGTTGGGCATCTGACTTTGGCTCAGATCATGATGTCACAGATTTGTGAGTTTGAGCCCCACATCGGGCTCGCTGCTATCAGCCTGTCAGTGCAGAGCCTGCTTAGGATCCTCTCTCCCCCTCTCTCTGCCCCTCCCCCACTTCCACTCTCCCAAAAATAAATGAATATTTTTAAAAATCTTCCTCCCACACCTTGCATGTGTATATGCACATGTGCATGTGTGCGTGTGTGCCCATCTGGTTACTTACAGGTCTCATGGGAAGGGATTTCATAGTTGGCCCTACCACCAGTGGGCAATACCTAGATAGCCAGACTTCTTAAGCCACTGTGAATGCGGTGGTCCGGCAGAGCACCATCTGTGGCCCAAACGTCCTTCTGCTGCTGAGCAAAGGAAGCTGTTGTACATTATCACCTCCTGCTAGCCCAGGATAGCCTTGCTCTGGGAGCAGCTGTAGCCATCAGATCTGTGCTGTTTCCTTCTTTTCCATAGACTAAGGTGTTTCTTTGGTCTTAACCTTCTGTCTGACTCTGGAAGGGTCTCTTTGCCTGAGATCCAAGGTGCTTCAAATGTGTACTTGCAGTTTTCTGCAGAGATGATCCATGACTTGGGTCAGAATCTGGATCAGATTGTCAAAGTTATCAGTGATCCGGGGCACCTGGGTGGCTCAGTCGGTTAAGCGTCCAACTTTCGCTTGGGTCATGATCATAGGGTTCGTGGGTTTGAGCCCCGCATCGGGCTCTGTGCTGACAGCCAGCTCAGAGCCTGGAGCCTGTTTCAGATTCTGTGTCTCCCTCTCTCTCTGACATTCCCCTGCTCACGCTGTCTCTTTCTCTCTCTCAGAAATAAATAAAACATTGAAAAAAAAATTCAAAGTTATCAGTGATCTAAAACAAGTTAAGAACCACTGGTCTATAGGGACAAAAGCAAAGAAAGCATAGTGCCCGACATGGGGCTCCAACTCATGAACTGCAAGATCATGATCTGAGCTAAAGCTGGACGCTTAACCGACTGAGCCACTCAGATGCCCCAAGAGCAAAGAAAGATTCGAGGCACTTTTGGTTATAACTTCATTTAAGCTGTTTATACTCAAGATCCTGCTAATGTGACTCATGATTCAACACTGTGTAGAATTTAGTTATTTTTGGGACAGGTGCAAAGGCAGCCTCTTGAGCCATTAGGACTGGAGAAATGATCACTGAGCAACCCTTTGAGCCACACACTGTGTTCCTGTTTCTACCAATATGATGGAATCTCAACCATGGCACTGTCAACCCAGCTCAGCCAACATATTCATACCCGCATTGCATGGGCTACACTCTACCTTCTGCGCTCCCTACATACCTTTGCTAACACTCCAGGACCCTTGTGGACGTCTTGAAGTCCTGCCTGTCCCAGTTATGCCTTTGCCTGCAGCTCTTTCCTTCACCCCTGCTCTAATTTGTACCGACTGGCCATTCCCCTACAGTTGCTGTTGCATTATTTTCTAGTTGTTATTATGAAAATATTAAAAGCTTCCCCCGAAATTCTCAAAACTACAGATACGTGTTGTTTAAATAAAGTCCCCTATTTTACATCTTTCCCCTGAAATCCTCCGCAAGCCCCATCTCCCAGAGGTAACAATTTGTGTTACTTCACATTTTGCTATTTGTTGCATTTTATTATTAAAGTTGCATATGCTCCTTAAGTCATTCTTTTACATTTTATTTTCAAAGTTATACATATTCATTAAGATTTTTGCATAATTTAAAAAATTAACCCCACTCCATTTCTAGTTAATTTCCTTCCCTTGCTTTTTCTATTCATAGAATAGTTGGGTTGGGTTGGGTTGGGTTGGGTTGGGTTGGGTTGGGTTGGGAAGACCATTTAGGAAGAGAAACCTGTGTTGGGGTTTTGTTGTTGCTGTTTTTACATAGTTACTTATACTCTTGTTCTGAAGTGTCACTTGGCAGTGGGCTATTGGTTTATGCTATTTTCTGTTGCTCTCTGTCAACACGTCTTCTCAGAAGAGGTCCTGGGTTTAAGCCTGACTTTAAAGAAAATTTTAAGTTTCCAAAAATGTTTAATTTATATAAAGAAAAAAAAGTTTTTTGTCATAGATTAGCACCCGGCCCTACATACACTCCCAGAAGTGCACAGTAGTTATCCATTGTGAGAGCCGGAGGGAGCCACCCTCTTCCTGGCCCTGGCCAGCTGCAGCCTCCCCTTTGATTTGATGGAATGTACCAGACCTGAACTACCAGTTTCTACTTCAGAAAAAAGGGAGGCTCTGAAATGTTGATTATCATCACATCGGAGGGTCCAGACCTTTTGTTTTAATACTGCAGCGAAGTCCAGGATGAATGTGCTTATTCTATATTAAGCTATCCTGATGCTTTTCAGAATGGTTTTTGACATTGATAATAAACACTTGTTTTCAAAGGTCTTTACGAAATAGTACATCAAAGCTGGACACTGAATAGAGGGAGGAAGATGACAGTGAAATACTGTTTAAAGAAGGGCTTTGTACGAGTTCTCCTGCTTTGATTTCTCGGCTGACATCCGACACCATGTTTGTCTTGTGCTCCAGTGCCAGACCCATCGCAGTTGAGACGTCTGCGAGATGGCGAGTGATGGGAATGCACTTCTCTGAGCTCGACGGCTCTGGATTAGAGGGGAAGGCCGAGGGACCTGGAAGAGCAGCGTTGACGCTGGCACCTGCCTTTGGGCACAAAAAATCAAAGGACCCTTTGTGCTTCGGGCGGCTTATCTTCTGGGCCACACAATAGACTTCTCCCTCTCAGGCCCGATAGCGATGGCTCCAAAGCTCCCGAGGCAGGGTCTTTATGCCCATTTCCGGCCTAACCGGAGTGTCAGGTTTCCAGTGTTCTGAGCTGTGTTCTGAGCTGAAAGAAAGGGAGCCTGGAAAGCAATGGAGAGAAGGCAGAGTTTTCCTGTGTGTCTGGTAACCCCTACACTTTGGGGTCTGTTTCAGCAGTGTGGCCTCCTTATTGTCAGGGCAGCCGTGACTTGAAAAGACCTTCGAGGGCGGTTAGAGATGTGAAATAAACCTTTTAAAAATATCACTGCTGTATCAGAAGTTGGTATTAGGATCATGGGGTTGCCTGTTCTGTCTGATGGCTTAGCTTTGCTCAGAATTTTCTGAGAAATTAGTATCTAGAGGTAGGAAGAGGACCCGTTCCCATCAAATGTGTGGCGACTAGCCTGATCCTGGTGAAAGTTTGTCTGTGGAGTCTGTATTATGTGAATTTTATCTTTTGTTTACAAATCACACAGGCAGTGCTCATTGTAGAAGAAATAAGAAAATAAAGAGAATCAGAAAAGAGATTAAAATTACCAATAGTCCCATTCTCCAAAGATATTTTCAAGGGTTTGATGTGCATCCTTTCCTGAAGGCAGCTTCTCAGCTTATGGGGCTGTGTTCCTGATCATTTTTAGAACTACCCTTTAAAAAAAGCTAACAAGATGTGGATATCTCTTTATACAATAAATGCATCTCTTCACTGCATTTTTACTCGCCACTCAGCATTCCCTTATTTGGGTATAACCTATTTATTTAATCAATCCTCAGTTGTTGTTTCTGACTTTTTTTGTATTATTAAAATACTGCAGTGAGCATCTTTGTAAGTGAAGATTTCCTTAAAATAAAGTACTAACGGAGAAATTGCCTGGCAAAGGGGCTTTGCATATTTTTGAGTCCTTTGTCTCTAATTACCAAATTGCCATCCTGACCATTTGGGTCCATTCACAGTCTTATCCGCAGTATTGAGCGCACCTGTGCTCTCAGCCCCTGGAGTCCCTGTGTTCACACTTAAGGTGCCAGTGCTTCTTGGCATGATTTGGTCTGTGGTCCATTGTCCTGGTTACACTGTCATGAATCTGTGTAAACATATATCACCTTTGCTCACCATACACACCACCCTCTGCCCCCAAACTCTGAAGTATATGTCAGGGTACATAAGTTTGTTCTTGTAGTGTTACCATTTTTCTCTTCCTCCTCCTCCTCCTCCTCCTCCTCCTCCTCCTCCTCCTCCTCCTCCTCCTCTTCTTCTTCTTCTTTTAAAAGTAATCTCGGGGGGCACCTGGATGGCTCAGTCGGTTAGGCGTCCGACTTCAGCTCAGGTCATGATCTCACGGTTTGTGGGTTCAAGTCCCGCATCGGGCTCTGTGCTGACAGCTAGCTTAGATCCTGGAGCCTGCTTCAGATTTTGTGTCTCCCTCTTCTCTCTGACCCTCCCCTGCTCACGCTGTCACTCTCTCTCTCTCTCTCTCTTAGAAAAAAAAATTTAAAAAAAAGTAATCTCTACGACTCAAACTCATGACCCTCAGATCAAGAGCCACATGTTCTACCGAACATGCCCCACTTTTTACTCTTCCTCATCACAGGGAGCATTGAGATGCAAACCAATAATTAGAAATAACCCAGAGGCTGAGGCATTCCTTTTTGGTAACACTGAAAAAGCAATGAGCCCGTTGACCTCACACGACAGAAGCATTACTCACGTGTCCTTTCCCCGACAGAAACCCAGATGGAGACGTGAGCCCCTGGTGCTACGTGGCGGAGCACGAGGATGGCGTCTACTGGAAGTACTGCGAGGTTCCTGCCTGCCAGAGTGAGTCTCCAACGCCCCCCAGCCGCAGGGGCGCGGCGCAGCTGCCAAGGGCAGGTCGTTCAGGCAGGTGGATCTCATGAAGCGGGCGAAAGGAGATGCCATCCTGGGCTGAGAATTTTCACTTCTCTTGTTGAGGCTCTTCAGAAATAGAATGCCTGGTTCTCTCAGGACCCCATTCCCTTCATGGATCAGCTCCCCCGGAATTTCTACTTAATTTCCTCATGCTGATTCGTTCATGAATAGAGATGGCATGAGCTCAGTAGCAGGCCAACGAGAAAAAAAACTACCTCATGCTTTTGGGAATAAATTGTCTAGAATGAATGAAGAATCCCTTTATAGACAGAAAAACTAAGTTATGACATTACCTGTTTGCGTTTGACGCACTATCTCCCCTGAAAAATGATATTCAGTAAATATTTAATTGATACTCTCCAAAGCCAATGTGTTAGTCCTTTCCCTCATGTTAGCATCAAGATGTTCTGTCGTTATTTATGATAGCCCGTACCTCATCACTCTCTACTGCTGAGACACCAGTTTCTTCAGCATTTTACTCCAAGGCTCCTTTCTAGCTGCTTTACTCATTCGTTTCTGGATTCAGTGTTAATTACATGCAAGGTGCAAAGGCAGAAAGATACACTGACCCTCGGGGACTATGCGATGTGGCAGGGAATTGGAAACAAGGTAAAAAATATTATAGGAAGGCTTAAAGTACAGAAGCCAAAAGTACAATGGCGCTTTAAGGCATTTCCTAACTTAGCGTTCATGATATCCTTTTAAATAAGCCAAGGGAGCAGGTCTTCTCAGTTACTAGAGCTGAGGGAAAGGACAGCTCGTTCATAATCATTCTGCCCAGGTTGTCTTTTCCATATTATTTACCCTCACTCCTGGCCCTGCCACCTTCCTCACTCATCAGGTCAGGAGGCTGTGTGTGTACAGTGACACAGAGGTTCACATGGGACCTGGGACCTCTCAGTCACGCCCACCGCGCAGTCTGAATTCTGATGCCTCACAGGGCAGGGGCATCCCCTGAACCAGCGCCGCGGGCCCCAGCTCCCGACTTCTAAAAGTTAAACTTCTGAATGTCACTACTGCCTGGCAGTGAGGCCCTCGCCTTCCTCTCCTTCCAACCCGAGTATGCCTTGATTCAGTCCCCAAATTGAGAAAACAGTAAAGACCAGCAGAATGGGCTTTTGCTCAGTCTGCTTAATCAAATTTTTAAAATGAAAAACATCTCATTTGGCTCTAGTTATGTAAAGAAGGAAGGGGCAGGGGGAGAGGAAAGCAGATTTTCCTCGGTCCATTTGTTCTACACAAAGATAGTCTTTTAGTACCAGCCTATGTCATTCTCTCAGGAATGGCGAAGAGGGGATTTCAATCTGGCCGCTTTTATTTGGGAAGATAATCCTCAACTCGCATTTATAAAATATAGTTTGGGCCGACGGGAACTGACTCATGTGGTCACTGAAACAAAGTTCCAGAAGAGAGACTCACCAGACAATGGAACAACCTGTCTAGTACCCCTCCAATTCCTAATATTTGCTGGATGTGCCTCACTGTTCCAAAAAAGGAAAATTAAGTATAATTTCCTTTCCTTATGGCCTTTTGGTAGCCCTCTCAAAGCTTTTAAAGTTGGCCTTGAAATACTCTGGGCAGGGAGACATACAAAAGTTGGGAATGAGAGCTGGGAAGTACCTGGTTTGGGGGTGTGGGGGAGGGGACAGTGTCTGGCTCTGGTTCTGTGGAAAACCCTTCCATTCACCCTGTGGGTGCCAGGGCTCCGCATATAGCTAAGCCTCAGACCTTGAACCTGGCAGAACACTGGGCTTCGAGTGTGTGATTGACGTCGTTGAGAAAGACTCCTATGCTGTTTGAAGCAAGAAACCTTGGTAATTGCCTACTGGACTCAATGGAGATACAGGCCACCTATTTTAGGACAGTTTTGCCCTATTTCTGGATGTGGAGTCATAATTTTCATGAATAACACTAACCCTCTGTGTGAAGCCCACTATTCATGATTAGTGTTGAACTTGTCATACAGGAAAAGGCCTGTGACATGATCAGATTCCTGGAAAGTTCATATCTGAATATAACAGACCCAGCGGGAGCTGGGGGAGTGGATGTTTAGGGACAAAGCGGAATGTAGTTGAATGGCAGGCCATTGTGTGGAGACCGGAATCTCTGCCCGTCAGCATGTTACAGACGGAGCTAAGAGAGCAGGGAGGCAGAGATGAAGTATGATTCAAACAGGGGGCAAAGAGAAACGTGAACTGTGTTCTTGACCTAAGGAGCCTGGATCAAAACTTACCCGTTAAAAGGCTAACAACTCTGAGGTAATTGGATTTGCTCTTCAAAGCATGTCTACCGGTATGCTTCTCAGAACCCACAAGTTCCTATTGCAGACAGAACAAATAGAGATCACTAAAAGCAAATTTCACCATCATCAAAGTTTCCATCCCTCTAGATCCCATCCTCTACAACTCTGAGTCCTGTTGGTTTAGCTGTTGAGGGGGAAACCATTTGGCTTAATATCATTCTTTGCAGATCTCTCTTTTGTTAAACCATATCCTCCTCACCATTCTAATTCCCACTGATTTCTTTGCTTTCGAGGGATGCGTTTGAGTAAGCCTCAGCATGGCTTCGGATTTCTTCTATCTCACCTCTAGGTTCTTTACAAAAGTTTAATACAGTTTTGTAAAAGTTATCTAGTTCTGAGGTGGGGAGAAATCTACAAATGGCATTTAAAAGCAAATATAATTTCCTTCACAAAGCTGATTTGGACTTTGAGAAGCAATGAGCATGAGAAATTTACCTTCTTATCTCTGAGAGCTATTGTTTGCTTTCTATAAAGCACTCACCTGACTTTTACAAACTCAACTATAAAAATTCATCTCTGTACCATATGTTTGCACATATAGGAGGATTAGGAGGAACTTAATTAACAGAGGACCATGGAGGAGAAGAAGGGGAAAAGTAGTTGGGGAGAGGGAGGGAGGCAAACCATGAGAGACTCTTGAATGCTGAGAACAAACTGAGGGCTGATGGGGGTGGGGGAGGGTGATGGGCATGGAGGAGGGCACTTGTGGGGATGAGCACTGGGTGTTATATGGAAACCAACTTGACAGTAAACTATGAAAAAAATTTTAAAGAGATTAAAGAAAATTCATCTCTGAAATAGGGAAGTTTGAACACAGACTATTATAGTATATGAAGGAATCACTGTTAATTTTATTAGGTACAATACTGACAAGGTGGAGATATATATATAAATAATCTTTGAAGTCATTTTAAATTATGAATACATACTAAAATATTTGTGGTTGAGGGGCACCTGGGTGGCTCAGTTGGTTAAACGTCCGACTTAAACTCAGGTCATGACCTCATAGCTTGTGAATTTGAGCCCTGTATCGGGCTCTGTGATGACAGCTCAGAGCCTGGAGCCTGCTTTAGATTCTGTCTCCCTCTCTCTCTGCCCCTCCCCCCTCTCAAAAATAAATAAACATTTAAAAAAAAGTTACTAATGACATTTAGTCATTTAAAAAAGTTAAATGACATTTAAAATAATTTTTTAATGTTTTATTTCTGAGAGAGAGAGAGAGAGAGAGAGAAAGAGACAGAGAGAGAGACAGCGTGAGCAGGGGAGGGTCAGAGAGAGAGGGAGACACAGACTCTGAAGCAGGCTCCAGGCTCTGAGCTCTCAGCACAGAGCCCGATGCGTGGCTCGAACCCACGAACTGTGAGATCATGACCTGAGCCGAAGTCAGACGCTTAACCGACTGAGCCACCCAGGCGCCCCGACAAATGACATTTTTTAAGTTCCAACCATATGCAGTACATCGTATGGCACAGGGAACACATGGTCTGCAGCCTATGGGAGTCCCAAGTCTAGGACCAAGGACAGACACATAAACAGATAAGCATATGCAAGATACGCTGTAATAAATGAGATGAGCAGAAGGTTGGGAACGCTGTAGGAGGTACATGCTCCCTGACATGCTAGGAGGTAGGGGCTACTCTCTGTCAAAGAGGGCATCTGGAAGAGGTGGGATCTTGACATAGGGCTTCTCCAACTGTAATTTTCCTTATGAAAATGGGTATTGCATGCACATACCCATTGGTGAATTCCTAGGCAAAGTCAGTGTTGCTGAGATAGAAATTTTATTTATTTATTTTTTTAAGTTTATTTATTTATTTTGAGAGAGAGGAAGAGAGAAAGAGAGAGAACAGAGGAGGGGCAGAGAGAGAGAGGAAGAGAGAGAATCCCAAGCAGGCTCAGTACCACCAGTGCAGAGCCCCATGTGGGGGGTCAAACTCATGAACCACAAGATCATGACCTGAGCCAGATCAAGAGTCAGATGCTTAACTGACTGAGCCACCCAGGTGCCCCAAGATAGAAATTTTAAAGAAGGAAGGGCAAGAGATGAGTTCTGAGAAGAATTAGGTGGGGCCAGATAATGGACAGTCTTCTGGTTTGGGTACAGAGCTTGGACTTGAACGGGGAAGATGGTGATGAGGTTGAAGAGTGTGGAGTATCAGAAGGAGACGTTTCTCCATAGCTTCTCAAGCTTCCCTGTTAGGGATTTGACGCAAAGTTTCTCCCTCTTAATCTGTGAGAAGTTTTCCAGAGATTGCATCTTTCATACAGAGGAGCCCCCAGAGGGTGCCAGTCATAGCACCTTAGCAAAATGGGGCCTTTGGTGACTTCACTGGCTTAAGTGCCTGTTAATTAAATGCCACCCTGACCTTGTTAAAACAGATTTGTTGTTCCTTACAAAAATGCTTCCAACTGTGACCCCTAATAAGAGTGTTTTTAAAGCTATGTTCAGAGCTTGAGTAAAAAAGCCAAGGGCGCTTTGGTGGTGGTTGTCAAGGCAGTCTCTCAATTACAGAAAATGTTTTGTCTCTGTTAGCAGTTTTTGTTAATGTCAGCACTGATATTTAGCGTGTTTTAGCTTTTATTTCAGCTATTATTGAGTACCTGCTATGTATAAAACACGTATATTCTCATTGCCTCATTTAACCTTTGCCAGAAATCCTGTGAAGCTGGTGGTGTGTCCACTCTCCACCCACCATTGTGTGGATGAGACAATGAGGCTGGAGTAGTGTAGTGATCTGATGAGCATTACACCCTGAGCCAAATCGGATTTGAATCAAGGGCTCCTAATGGCAAGCCCTGTGCCCTTTCCTTCCAGTACTTGAGAACAGCCCCATTTCCTTTATTTCCTTGAAAACGGGGGCCCTGGGATGGATCCAGGCTACTGTTGAGGTCATTCTTGAGAATTTTCTTGGTGGATTGTTTGGGAATTAGAGTTTGAAATTCTGATAGTATGCCGAATTATTAAGATTGCCTTTTTGACATTGTGGAAACCGAAGGATTAACTCAGTGGCGACAGAGGGTCTGCAGTTCAAGCTGTTAGCTCTAAGTCAGTCTCTTGTCTTCTTTGAGTTTGGGAAATCCCAAGCCCCAGGAGGACAGCAGGCTGTGATGGTATCCAGGAAGCATTTGTGCACAGCAGAACCACTCTGCAGGATGCTGGGCCGTCTCTGCGGGTGTTCTCAGCCCAGCTGTCCTCAGCTGGGAGGGGGCTCCCCAGAGTCAGGCCCTTTGCGTGAAGCACTCCATCAGCCACCTTGTCTAGGCCTGGGGGTCTCTCCCAGCACCATGCCTTCATTGCATTGGGCTGAAGTTCACCTCAAAGAAGACACATCTGTGTGCATCATTAACACTTCCCAGCTAAAACAAAACCCTGAACTTTAGCTGATAGCCAAAGCAATATTGAAATAAACATGAATAATATAAATTATGCAGACTAGTATTTTTTTCACCTCTTCTCTCCGGCCATTACAATTACTTAACGTTTTTGTTTCACTGAGCCCTTTTAGATTAGCATTACATTAGCATATGTCAGAATCCTGCTTTATACTGTTCATTCTTGCTTTATGGGAGAAGTTTTGTTTTTCCCAACTAGAGTAAGCTGTTCAAAGCTGGAGCAGAGGTAGCTCTGGAATTCCTGTGAAGGAGAGACTGAAGATGGAAAAGGGGACTCTTCCTAAAGCTGCATTTGTATACCAGGTGCTTTCTTTTGACATGGATGGGATGTTTATTTAGGGAGGGTGCTGATGGAATCTTTCCTCCCTCAAGCCATATACTTAAACAATCTTCCACAATACCTAGCACAGTGGAGACCATAGCACGTGCTCATTAAATATTCTTGATGATGTGATAGCATGTCTCTGCCAGTAAGAAAGACAACACAAGTTAATGGAAAGAATGTGGACATCAGAGTCACACTGGCTTAGATTTGAATCTTAGTCATTCAATGGCTTTTGGCAAAATGACTCTCCTCTGAGCCTTGGTCTCCTTCTTTGTCCCTTGTAGGGTTCTTTTGAAGATTCAGTAGGTAAAGTGCACAAAACCCCAAGTCCAGGGCCTAGCACCTGGTGGACATGGAAGTCCTAGCAGGTATTGTTGTGGCCTGGGCTTTCCCCAAGGAATGGACTGCTGTTGGCATATTCCCATCATGCAATTCCTAAATAGGTTATTCCTAACCTGTGTGTTATTTCTGTCCATTCCTTTTTTATCTGACTAGCCATGGGGCATGGTAGCGTGCCTCAGCTGCTGGGGCAGCCACTCCCCTGGGGCCTGATATGGCATTGCAGTCAGGGAACGCAAGAGGCCCTGCATTTGTTCTCACAGTGCATTTTATGGTTTCAGATCTGGTGGATGCTCGATTGTTCTTTGTTTTTGGCAGTAGATATTATTTAATTTTCAATCAGGAAAAAAAAGGCTTTCTGAACTAGATGGAGATTTTCCTCAATGACAGATACATATATATCTTTGGAAATACAGTATATATATACTGTAAGTATAAGCACAGTTCTAAGCACAGTCGGGTAAGTCTTACTAATAACTTAAAAAAGGAAAATCATTCAGATTAAGAAGGATGATTTTACTGAAAACCTTTATACTTGCACTGGACTGTAAAGATACACATAAACATAAGAAAGAGTTCCTACCATTGATCTTATGATGTAATTAGGAATCTGAGTTATAAACATGGGAAGAAATTGGAGGCCAGCCCACCAGTTACATAAATAAGATTGAATTAGGAGGTGGAGCACAGTTCGTGTTTGCAGATGAGAAGGCTCTCAGTAGGGTGGTGGAAGTTGGAGGCATCATTACAGAGAAAGGCAGATGGGGCTGGAGGGGTCAGGACACACCGGGTCAAGGAACAGCCTATCAGGGACTTGGAGGAAGGGCCCAGGATTGTTGTACGTGTGAGCTGGGGAACACACTGCCCAAGTAGAGGAGTGGACAGGGAGGAACCAGGTGAGGCCTCGAAACCTCAAAAGCCGGGGTTGGTTAGATGGGGACAGAAGCACCGAAAGCCCTAGTTTAGAAGATGAGCCCAGTGTCCATTTACAGGATGGATCTGAGGAAGGAAGACTGGGGAGGAGAGGATGGGTATAGATTTCTAAATCTGGGGCATCAAGATCTGAGCTGTGATGGCAACAGTGAGATAAGACAGGAAGTGTTAAATCCAAGATACATTTAGGAAGAAGACAGAAGATGATGACAAGTAGAATACATAAGGGATGAAACAGCAGGAAGGGTAATAGATGAGTCTGTGGTTCCTTGCCTGGGATATTTGTGGTGTCCCTGAGAAACAAAAGTTCAAGTCAACAAACTGAGCTCTTCTTCCCAGAGACACAGCTGTATCATTCCTCCGAACTTGGACCGACCTTTTGCCGAGTAAGGTGTTTCAGCTGTCTGTTTCTGTATCACAGGCCACCCCAAACCCTTGTGGCCTAAGATAACAACAGCTTATCATTTCTCCTGCTCATGTGGGTTGGCCAAGTTTCAGCTCCGTGGCTCTTCTGCTACTCTCATCTCCGTTCAGTCTGGTGGCTGCATTCTTCTGGAGGCTTTGCTGGGGCTAAAACATCCAAGATGGCTTTAGGCCTTTACTTGGATGACCACTCTTTCCAACAGCATACTCAGGCCTCTCACATGGATGGTTTTTAAGAGAGACAGAGTAGAAACTGCCAGTCATCTTAAGGCATGAACTCAGAAGTCCACCACATTCTGTTTATCAAAGCAAGTCACAAGGCCAGCCCGGATTCAAGAGCAAAGGAAATTGATGCCAACTCTTTTTTTTTTTTTAATTTCCTTAAAATTTTTTTAACGTTTTTATTCATTTCTGACAGAGAGACAGCATGAGCAGGGGAGGGTCAGAGAGAAGGAGACACAGAATCTGAAAGAGGCTCCAGGCTCTGAGCTAGCTGTCAGCACAGAGCCTGACACAGGGCTCGAACCCACAAACTGTGAGATCATGACCTTAGCCGAAGTTGGGCATTTAACCGACTGAGCCTCCCAGGCGCCCCTGATGCCAACTCTTAAAGTAGGAAGCAACCCACATGTGTGAGAAGGGGCGAGATTATTAGATCTTCTTTTGAAGACTACTGCATTAAATCACCAGAAATTAAGTTTCAGAGAAAGAACTCCTACCAAAAGAGAACTACCACTGTAATTCGTCAGCACCATGTGGGGTCAGGATCCTTAGGAACTCTTACTACCTTCCCCTAAAGGTAAAATTTCATAGGGGAAGGAAAGTCTATGTTTACTTATTTATGTGGGTGACCTGATAGGAGACTTGGAGACAGGAGTAGTGCCACTTCTAGAATCATTGTGACTGACAAAGGACAGCTAATGTTTAGAAATAAAATTAAATAAGTACAGTGAGGCCATGCTGGGATAGGACTTGGACCAAGATGGCACCTGCCAGATCTGGAACAGAAGTAGATGGACAGGATGGGGAGCAGTATGCTTGTGGTCACTGCTCATGGTTGAGAGAGTGGATGAGTCTAGACCTAACCCATCGATTCTCAGAAGGGCGTATTTGGGATGATTGGCCCTCAAATAGGACACCAATGGCATCATCTCATGTGAATTTAGTTCTTGTTCCCATGAAGGGAAGAAATCAACTACTGAGATACCAGCGTGACTCAGGAGTGAAAGATGGTCTCAATATAAGGTGAAATAACTTAAAATAAGCAATCACCACATTTCCTTTCCTCGCTTCTGGAGAAGCAGATTTCACTTATAAGAGAAAGTAAAAGGAGCCAAGGAAGTTTTCCAAAATGTCAGTAAGAACTTTGTTTCTGGTTTCTTAAACTAATATCCCAGATCTGATTAGAGCACTGGGATAGAAAACACAGCGACAGCAGGACTTCTTTTATAAATGGCCATCTGAAGATATGTATTCACACTGAGCTTTTGCCATAATAGGCATGCTTTTTATCTTTGTCAGGAGTTGATTGCCAGGAATCGAACTCACTCAAGCTAACCTGAGCAAAAAGAATTTATTGGGGGGGGCATTGGGAGTATATTGCAGAATCCCCATTCCTCTGTCCCAAGAGCCTGGGAAGAAAGTGCCCACTCTTGCCATCTGTCTTTGGAGCCACCTGGTCTCCCACCTCTGCCTCTCTCTCTCTCAGGATGGCATCCATTCTTCCTCTTTGTGGACCAGAAGAATCTGCTCACTCCTCAACTCAGGTGGCCCAAAGATGACTGGTTGTCTTAATCCCCACTTACAGGATCCTGTAAGTCCAGTGCCCACAATTCACGAACTGAAATCCCAGTTCCAGCTTCCTGGGAGAAAGAATCTGGTGGACCCCCCCATGGGAGTCAGTCAGAGGATAGAGTCCTGTTCCCAACCACCAGCAGAACAGTCATAGGAGGAGATTCTTTGAGAAGGTGCCATGGGCAATAGGTGGCCCTTAGAAAAGGGTTGTCGGCCATGGAGGCTCCTATGGGGTATATGTAGCACCTTCACAATGAAGCCACAGTTATATCCAAATGTAATGGGTGGTTAGTCAGCCTGCCTGGCTGCTTCCCAATAGTAAAAGAACAATAGTTCCTGGATTAATTTGAATAGAGGACTATCTCCCCTTAGCCACTTCTAAAACGTTTATCTCCGTCAAGACCTCTGAACATCTGAAAAGAATGTTACTAATTAACTGTCATGTGTTTTAAAGCACTGACTATGATAAACAAGGGGTCTGTTTGTATTTTAAGATGATTTTTTAAAAAATTGAAAGTGATGAAGCCTCTTTGGTAAGAGGAAAAATGCATGACCAAGCCACAGGACTTTAAAGTGGTCTTGAAAGTAAAAAGGAATTCGAGAACAAATATCCTTTTTCAAATGGACTTTTCCTCCCTGCTTCTGGGAAGAGCTAAGGGTGGGACACGGTCTGGAAATGCACTCAGTTGGCCAGTAATGCTTTTGAAGACTACATGACGTGTCTTCTCCGGCAAGACTTGGAGCCACACTTTCCAGCGCGAGTCAGAGGGCAGCGGCACCCCTCCGAGGCTGGCCACTGTCTCAGAGGCTGGCCTCGTGGCACACAGAGTGTTGAGGGACTAGTGCGTTTGAGAAGTCAGTCTTTAATCTTACTTACCATTCAGTTTGTCAGACTGGCCCTATGAGAAAAGGGAACAAAACCACAAAGTGAGAATCTGCCACCCTCAAGCTTACTTGTGCTCTCCAGTTCCATCTTCTGGGCCCCCATGGAAGGCCCTTACTCTTGCTGGATGGCGGTTTCTTCTTTGTTGCATAGAATAACCCCATCCATGCCACTTCCCTCAAAGGGCTTTGATTTCCATGTGAGATGCTTATGTGAAAGTCTACTGTGTGCTCACCAGATGTAAGAGATCGATGTTCTAGTATCTGGAATTAAACCCATTTTTTTTGAGGTGACTGCCTTTGATTTTGCCTTTTAACACAATGAATGCTATTTTAGTTTTCTATTACTGAGCAAGTTGTTTCTGTTTGTGTGGTGAATGATGAAAGCCTTATTATATATACACTTGGCCCTTGAACAACGCAGGGGTTAAGGGCCCTGTCAAACATCACACATAAATTTTGCCTCTCAAAAACTTAACTACTAATAGCCTGCTATTGACCAGAGGACTTACCAATAACATAAACAGTGAATTAACACAGACTTTGCAGGTTATATGTCTTGTATGCTGTATTCTTACAATAGAAGCAGCTAGAGAAAAGAAAATGTTATTAAGAAACTCATAAGAAAGAGCAAATACACATACAGTCCTGTCCTGTAAAAAATCCACATATAAGTAGACACGTGCAGTTTGAACCCTTGTTGTTCAAGGGTCAACTATAATGGTACTAAACACTGTTTATTCAGCACACGTCATCTTGCCAGGCCTTGTGGTGCTGACTTTATTTACATTATCTCATTTTAATTCTCAGAAGAACCCTTTGAGGCCATATTGCTTCTCATTCCGCTGTTGATGAAACCGGGGCCAGCATTCACCCTGGGGTCTGCCCGACTCCAGAGCTCACATCTGTGATTGCTGCAGAATGCTCACTGCCCTGGAACAGATGACACTGGCGCCAGTGCCCTTCAGAATATTGCTTCGTACTAGGATGTGCACATACAGAAAGCAACTCCCGGGCCATGGAATGGATGCCAGAAAGGATCCTCGAGTCCCTCCCTCTTTTAGAAACTACTTATTCTTATTTTTCACACAGATCTAATAAGCTCGATAGTATTGTTGTGAGCCCCAGGAGCAGCAAATTAAGAAGAGGGTACACAGAGACAGCAAAGAGTGGATGCTCTCTGAGACTCCTTCCAGTTCCAGTGTCCTGAGGGTTCAGCAGCCCTGGCTGGTAACCAAGGGGACAGACTTAACTATTCAATAGACTTCAAGTCAGACACAAGAGCGTGAAAAAAGTACACCAGGCTGGCTGGGGCCATTCAGTGAAACACATTTGATGACCTCAAGCCACCAAGAGAAATTTAAAGTAGGTTAAACTGAGTTAAGCTTCTTTTTAATGTTTATTTTTGAGAGAGAGAGAGCTTAAGTGGGAGAGGACAGAGAGAGGGAGACACAGAATCTAAAGCAGGCTCCAGACTGTCAGCACAGAGCCCGATGCGGGGCTTGAACTCATGAACTGTGAGATCATTACCGGACACTTGACCAACTGAGCCACCCAGGAGCCCCAAGGTTTTGTTTTGTTTTGTTTTGTTTTGTCTTGTTTTGTTTTGTTTTTATTTTTTGTGTTTTTTTTGGGAGCAAGAGCAAGCAGGGGAGGGGCAGAGAGAGTCCATAGACTCTGTGCCCAGCATAGAGCCCGACACAAGGCTTAATCTCAGGACTAGGAGATCATGACCTGAACCGAAATCAAGAGCCATTGCTCAACTGACTAAGCCAGCCAGAGACCCCCTGAGTTAAGCTTTTAAAAAGAAGTAGCTAACGCATTTTAGAATGATTCTTTCCAAAATGCTTAGGCTAAAACTTTAAGTTTTCAAGTTAACCTTTATGAAGCTCAGTTATCTTGAATGGCATTTTCTTTCATTTACTTTTTTCTTTTCTGTTTTGAGAGAGAGAGAGAGAAGGAGAGAGAGAGCAAGCAGGGAAGAGGCAGAGAGAGAATTTTAAGCAGGCTCCGTGCCCAGTGCGGAGCCCGACATGGGGCTCAATCTCATGACTATGAGATCGTGACCTAAGCTGAAATCAAGAGTCAGATACTTAACCAACTAAGCCACCCACATGTCCCTTGAATGGTGTTTGTAATAACCAAAGAAGGCCGTGTGTGGGATGCCTGGGTGGCTCAGTCGGTTAAGCATCTGACACTTGATCTCAGCTCAGGTCTTGATCCCAGGGTTGTGAGTCCACACCCTGCATTGGGCTCTGTGCTGGGAGGGAAGCCTACTTAAAATTTAAAAAAATCAAAAAAAAGAGGACAGTGTGCAGGCGGGAGTCAGAACCAGTGGTCACTAGCTTTAGGTGGGAGCTGTTACACAGGCCGGCTCCGCTTTCCACTTCCCCCGCTCTGTTCTTTCACTGCCGCCGAAGAAATGCCTTTCCCTGCTCACTTCATGGTTCCAGGCGGCTGGTGCAGAACATGCTTGTGCATCCAGCGTGCAGTTTTAGAGCACAGCTCTGTGACTGGGACCTTACCAGGCCTTGGGAATAGAATGGTGTGTGGAAGATACGGTTCTACCCATAAGTTGTTCACAGTTAACAGCGAAGAGAGACACAGGAACAGGTGTTTAGAATCAAGTGCAGCTTAGGCTGCTGCAGGACTACGCGGCAGGAGCATATAATCTTGTAGGGTAGAGGGGAGCTTCCCTAAGGGAGATAGTGCTCAGGCTGCACTGTTAAGCAGGAGAGAGTATTTCAAGCAAAGGAAAGGCCATGCGCAAAAGTCCGGAGGCCAGAGAGCAATGTGCAGTGGGGAACCTTGCAAACAGACTATCATTTAATTTGGCTTTCATCTAGAACCTGAGCTGAGAGAAAGGGGAGGGGAAGGGGAGCAAGCAGCACAGATCAGTCAGGGCCTCGTGAACCATGTGAGAGAGTTTGGACTTCATCCTGAGGGGCTTTGAGGGCTTCAGGCAGGGCCCCTGCATACCTCTCCAGCTCCTACTGCTTTTCCCTCTCTCTGTCATCGGTCAGCCTCACTTCTTTTTGTTCCTGCAGAGGACAACATCATTCTTGCCTTAAGCTTTTGCCCTTGCCTCTTGCCTTCCTTATGCCTGGAATGTATGGTAAAGATTATTCTGGTTGCAGTGTACTAACCAGACTAGGGTGCACCTAGAAACAGGGAGATGGGTCTAAGTGGGAGAAGATGGGGGCTTAACCTGAGGAAGTGGCAATGTAGAGAGAGACACGGACAGATGTCTGCAGTATTTGAGGAGATAGAATTGATGGTAGCTGGCGTGACGAGCATGATACCTTAGGCCATGCAGAGGCAGGGGAATGGAGCTACAGCATATGGTCTGGTCTGACTTCCTGGGATCCACCTCACCACCCCACTGGAACATGAGCTGCCTGGATTTCCTCACCAAATTGTGAATGAAGCTTATAAGTTCCAGCTGCATTAATGCAACCCATAGCCTTGTTTATGTCTAATCTTAACATTTATGATTACATGCCTTGGGCTCTCTATAAACTAATACATAATAACATGCTTACTTATGAGCATAATAGAATAAATGAGACAAAAATCAGAATAAATGACCAGGATGATGATGATCAAGTATTTCTTATTAAGAATCATTAAACGCATGGCTCCAGTTTCCATATGCAAGGTCCCTTTAACAAACTCAGCTTATAGGTTACGCCCCGGCCTAGAGACTCTTAACTCACTGCATGTTTTAACCTCTAACACCCAGCCATTCCCAGGCCAGACTCTCACTGAACACCGGACTCCTACTGTCTAGAGCTTTTCTGTTTACATTCGCCACTATAGAGATTTGGTTTGTTTCCAAAAGATGCATTTTAACATTTGTGTGGTGAGCCACATTTGTTATATTTGAACCATGTGTGACGCAAGGAAGAAGGGTAACCACTTGGCTAGAGGGGGAAGGGTGACTCTTCTGGTTAGCAGTGGTACTTCCTGCCAATTTAACAGGAACTGGTTAGATGTTGATGGTGGCAGAAATTTAAAAATGTGTATGTACATACACACAGAATCACAGGTATATTTTTATATGCCAACAGGCTAATGTGGATGTAAAGCTTGTTAAGCTGTTTTCTAGTCTTTTTAAAAAATATTTTTAATTATTTTTTTCCGTTTATATATTTTTGAGAGAGAGAGAGAGAGAGCACAAGTGGGGAAGGGGCAGATAGAGAGGTGGGGACAGTGGATCTGAAGCAGGCTCCACGCTGATACCAGAGAGCCTGATGCAGGGCTCAAACTTACAGACTGTGAGGTCATGAGTCGAAGTCAGACAATCAACTGAGCCACCAGGTGCCCCTTAAAAAGTTTTATTTTTAAGTACTCTCTACACCCAGCATGGAGCTCAAACCTATAACCCTGAGATCAAGAGTCACACACTCCACTGATTGAGCCAGCCAGTTGCCCCTGTTTTCTAGCCTTAAGCATAAAGAAGAAACACTTTCTAGGAGTCTGTTTGACTCACTTTGGAATTGGGTAACATATCTAGGTCTTAATTGACCTAGAGATACTTCTAGGACCTAGGTGTTAACCGACCTAGAGGAACTTCTAGGACCAAGCCTCACTCATATCTTATTATATCTTCAATTATATAAACTGGGATGAGCCAAACAGTGAAAATAGGGAAAGGGCTCCATCTGATAGTGAAATGATTCATAAGTTAATAACACAGATGGAAAACTAAAACCCAGAGAGGGGCGCCTGGGTGGCTTAGTCAGTTAAGCGTCCAACTTTTGCTTGGGTCATGATCTCGCGGTTCGTGGGTTCGAGCCCCGCATCGGGCTCCGTGCTGACTGCCAGCTCAGAGCCTGGAGCCTGTTTCAAAGTCTGTGACTCCCTCTCTCTCTGACCCTCCCCTGCTCATGCTGTCTCTCTCTCTCTCTCTCTCTCTCTCCTAGAAATAAATAAAAAAATATTAAAAAAAAAAAAAGAGAGAAATGGCATCCCATCAACTTTGTCCCATTCTGTTGGTCAAAAGCAAGTCATTAATATAACTCACACTCAGGAAGAGGGGATTCCCCAAAGGCACAAACACCAGAAGATGGGGGTCATTGAGTGCCGTCTTTGAAAGCTGTCTACCACAGTTGGTACATATATTCAGGTTTCTTTATTCTCAGATACACCTTTTTCTATTAGACAAAACCGTCCTATTATATGATTGTATGTTCATTGTGGTAAGCCGAATAATGGCCTCCCAAAATGTCTGTCCTATAATCCCAGGAATCTTTTAATATGTTACCTTACATGCCATAAAAGATTCTGCAGATGTACTTAAGTTAAGGATTTTTTAGACAAGGAGATTATCCAGGTAAGCCCAATGTCATCACAGAGGTCCCTATAACAGAGAGGCAGAAGATCAGAGTCAGAGAAGGTGATGTGAAGCTGGAAGCAGAGGGAGGGAAGGAGGTATGATGGAGGCAGAGGCTGGAATGGTGTGGCCACAAGCCGAGGAATAGGGGCAGCTTCTAGGAGATGGAAAAGGAAAGGAACAGATACCCCCGGGCCTCCAAAAGGAACAAGTCCCTTCTGAGCCCTTGATTTCAGTCCTATAAGATCCATTTAGTACTTCTGACCTCCTAAACTGTAAGAGAATGAATGTATGCTATGTTAAGCCAATAGGTTTATAGTGATTTGTCCTAGCAGCTATAGGAAACTAATACACTCACTGAAGCCACTTGGGGAAACCCACTTACAGAGCTCTCTAAAGAACAAGGGGAGAAACAAGGCATAGGATGAAGGGCTTCCAAGGGCTTTTCCTGCCCTCCAGTGACTCTGAAACATAATTTACCTATTGCAACTTCTCTATTTTGAGGAAATTGCTCCTAGTTCTCTTCAATACTCAATAGGTTAGTTAAAGGTGGACCTGGGCCCCATACGCTCTTCAAAAGAAAACAGTAACATGGCATTTACCAGAGGATGCTAAGACTTCTATTTTTAAAGCTTGTTGCTTATTATTTATTTGTACCTTAGGAGTAGAAATATTAGTGGGGATGAAAGTACCTGGCACAAATCACTCTTCCTTCTTTGTGTTTTGCAGCCAGATGTTGTGAAATTCTTTTGCTTTTCTTTTTTCTCCAGTGCCTGGAAACCTTGGCTGCTACAAGGATCATGGAAACCCACCTCCTCTAACTGGCGCCAGTAAAACGTCTAACAAACTTACCATACAAACCTGCATCAGTTTTTGTCGGAGCCAGAGGTTCAAGGTAACGGCTCTATGGCTGTATATCTATAGAAAAGCATGAAGATATAAATGCATTCTGCTGAGATAACTTAAAATATATATACTTTTTTTTAAACCTATCAAACCATGTAACTATTTTTCTGCCAAGTTGGGGCTGGAGGAAGAATGGGGCTTGGTATTCAGGAGAGTGAGGCAGCATTCTTGAATAAAGACGAGGAAAGAAAAGATGAAAATCCCCACATTTGCATCCCTATTTGACCTCTGACAGAATTATGTATTCCTTGTGCCCTTGAATGTTATGAGCAGAGACATCTCTGGCTCCACAGGGATTCTGGGAATAGGCCAAGGTAATGGTCACTTCCTTGCTATGTTAGGGGCCCTTGCCGGGACAAAATATTTTCTTTTCTTTTTGTCCTTTCCTCTATCTGAAATTCATTCCTTGGCTATTAAGGTTCAATAATGTCATTGCTTGCTATATCTTTCCTTCCTTCTCTCCTTTTTCCTTCCTTTCTTTTCTCCTTTGTTAATAATTCTGTGAAAAAGCCATTAATCAGGTTCAAGTAAGAAGAGTAGCCTGGCAAGGTCAGGGCCTTTGTGAGGCAGGTGGCTTAGAAAGGCAATTGGCCTAACATGATGGAGTGGTTGGTTGCTTGCAAAGGGATTGAACATACAAGTTAACATATTGAAGGTAATGGGAGCCAGATTCCTCACTATTGGCAAAGGGAGCCAGGGAAAACCAAAATGAAGCCTAGAGTGTAAGATGGGGATTGAAGTTATTAGTATATTGTATGGTTTTGATATATAGGGAGATGTGGAAATAAATATAAACGTGCTAGTAGGTCTGTGTGTGTATGTATATACACATACACTTCTTATCTCTGTCCACTGAAAGGACCTGGGAACAGTGACGCACTGATAGCACAGAGCACACTTAGTCCTCAGATCTTGGTTTCTAGATATTGTCCTCCATTACATCAAAACTAGGACTCCTTGGGGTGCCTGGGTGGCTCAGTCACTTGAGCATCTGACTCTTGATTTTGGCTCAGGTTACAATCCCAGGGTCATCAGATCGAACCCCACATCAGGCTCCATGCTGAGCATGGAACTTGCTTAAGATTCTCTCTCTCTCTCTCTCTCTCTCTCTCCCCCTCTGTCCCTCTCCCCAGCTCACATGTGCTCTCTCTGTCTAAACAACAACCAAAAAAGAAACCCCAAACAAACAAACAGAAAGAACTAGGGCTCCTTGGAGAAAATTGCAAATTCTAGAGCTGGTCCTGAGAAAGTGTAAGACGAGCCTGAAGCATGTTGTACAAGAAAGTAAGGAGGGGCACCAGGGGGCTTAGTCAGTTAAGCATCTGACTTCAGCTCAGGTCATGATCTCATAGTTTGTGAGTTCAAGCCCCATGTCAGGCTCTGTGCTGACAGCTCAGAGCCTGGAGCCTGCTTCGGATTGTGTGTCTCCTTCTGTCTCTGCCCCTCCTGCTTACATTCTGTCTGTCTGTCTGTCTCTCTCTCTCTCAAAAATAAGTAAACATTAAAAAAAATTAAAAATAATATATTTTTTTAAATTTGTCAAGCTGATCTTAAAATTTACATGGAAAGGCAGAGTATCTAGAATAACTAAATAATTTTGAAAAAGGGCAACTTTGAAGGACTAATCCTCTCTGATCTCAAGACTTTCTATAAAGCTATAGTAATGAAGAGAGTAGTATTGGCATGAGAATAGTCATATAGATCAGGAGTTAGCTAACAGTGGTATGTGGACCAATTCTACTACCCACCTATGTTTGTAAATAAAGTTTAATGAAACATAGCCACACCCGTTTTCTATGCCTGTTTTCATGCTACAACAGCAAAGTTAAGTAGTTGAACAGAAACTGTATGGCCCACAAAGCCAGAAACATTTACTATCTAACTTTTTGTGAAAGAAAAAGGTTTTCAACTCCTGCTATGGGTATCAGTGAAACCAGAAAGAGTCCAGAAGCAGACCGGTACTTACATGAATAGTTGATTTTCAACAGAGATGAGGGATGGTCTTTCAACGAATAGTTCTGGAGGGGTGTCTGAGTGGCTCAATCAGTTAAGCTCCTGATTCTTGATTTTGGCTCAGATCATGACCTCACCATTGTGAGGGGCTCGTGTCAGGCTCCACACTGGGCATAGAGACTACTTAAGATTCTCTCTCTCCTTCTCTCTCTGCCCCTCCCCAACTTGCATGCATCTTCTCTCTCTCTCTCAAAAAAATATATAGTTCTGGAGAAAAACAGGAGCTCTTCATGAAGGAAAATAAACCTCTATATTCAGATCATACCAAAGACCAAAACTAACTTTAAATTATACTATTAAAAAAAAAAAAAAACCTATGGTACTAGCATAAGGATGGATATATAGACCAATGGAATCAAATTTAGAGTCCAGAAATAAGCCCATACATTTATTTATGGTCAGTTGATTTTTGACAAGGGTGCCAAGATTATTCGGTGGGGAAAGAATAGTCTTTTCAACAAATAGTGTTGGGACAATTGGATAGCCCATGGAAAAGAATTTGGACCCCTACCTCACTCTATATATAAAAATTAACTATATATAAAAAATTAACTAAAAATGAATCAAAGACCTAAATGTAATTAGGTTTATCTATTAGAAGGAACTCTTAAGGGTGGCTAGGTGGCTTAGTCAGTGGAGCGTCCCACTTGATTTTGGCTCAGGTCTTGATCCCAGGGTCATGGGATCAGGCCTCGTGTCAGTCTCTGCACTGGGCGTGGAGCCTGTTTGGGATTCTTTCTTTCTCCTTCTGCCCCTCTTCCCTGCTCATGTTCTCTCTCTCTCTAATTAAAAAATAAATTAAAAAAAAAAGAATAATAGAAGGAACTCTTAGAAGGAAACTTAAGTATAAATATTCATGATTTTAGTATTAGGCAATGGTCTTTTAGTTACAATAGCAAAAGCACAGGCAACCAAAGAAAAAGTAAATTGTACTTCATCAAAATTTATAATTTTTGTGTCAGGAACACTATTGACACTATTTTAAAAATGAAAAAACAACTCATAGAATGGGAAAAAATATTTGTGAATCATTTATCTGAATGAGGATTTACTCTCCAGAATATGTAAAGATCTCTTATAACTTGACAATAAAAGGACAACACAATTAAAAAATGGGCAAATAATTCGAATAGACATTTCTCTACAGAAGACATACAAATGGCCAATAAGCACATGAAAATGTGCTCATATAATTAGTCTTTAGGGAAATGAAAATCAAAAGCATAATGAAATAATATATTACACAAGAAATAACCTTGAATGGCTGTAGTTAAAAAAGTGCTTTTAAGAACAAAAACAAGCATTGGTGAGGATGTGGAGAAACTGGAACCCTCCTACATTGCTGGTGGAAATGTAAAATAGTGCAGCTGCTATGGAAAACAGTTTGGCAGTTTCTCAAAAAGTTAAACATAACTGTATAACCTAGCAATTCCATCCCTAGACGTGTACTCAAGAAAATTGAAAACATATGTTCACACACAACCTTGTACATGAGTGTTCATAGCAGGACTATTATGAACTCAGTGTCCATTAACTGATGAACAGATAAATAAACTGTGGTATATCCATACTGTGGAATACTACTCAGCAACAAAAAGAAGATATAGTAAGACATACTGATACATACAACAATATGGATGAATTGCTAAAACATGCTAATTGAAAGAAGTTAAACACAAAAGACTACACGCTCAACTCAGGATGGATCTTAGGTCTAACTAAAATGTAAAACTATAAAATTTAGAGGAAAAGAGGGGAGGAAAATCTTCATGACCAGGGTTTACCTGGGTTTAGGCAGAAACTTCTTAGGTATGATAGAGAAAGCATGATCCATAAAAGAAAAAAATGGGTAAATTTCACCTTGGACTTTACCAAAATTAAAAACTTTTGCTCTGTGAAAGACGTTTTTAAAAGCATGAAAAGATAACCCATAGCCTAGAAGACAATATTTGCAAATCATATATACAGGAAAGGACTTATATACAAAATACATATAAAACTCATAGTAAAAAAAAAACCCTGTTTTTAAAAGTGGTCAAAGACTTGAATAGATACTTCACCAAAGAGGATATAGAAATAGCAAATAAGCACATGAAAAGACATTCAATGTCATTAACCACTAGGGTAATGTGAATATAACCCACAGTGAGATACCACTACATATCTATTAGAATGGCTAAAATAAAATATACTGACAATAACATGTGTTGACAAGGATATGGGGCAACTAGGACTCATACATTGTTGTTGAAAATGTAAAGTGATACAGCCTCTTTGGAAAACAGTTTGGTAGTTTCTTATAAACATATACTTACCATATAACCCAGCATCCCTATTCCTAGATATTTACTCTGGAGAAATGGAAGTTTATGCTCACTAAATCTATACACAAATGTTTATAGCAACTCAATCCATAATCATGAAAAACTAGAAACAACCAGTGGATTAACAAGCAGCAGTATATCTATGCAATGGACTACTTACTACTCAGCCAGAAAAAGGAATGAACTATTATACATGCATCACTTTGCATGAATCTCAAAGACATTGTGCTGAGTGGAAAGCCAGTCTCAAAAGGTTACATACTATATGATTCCATGTATATGTCTTAGTGCATTCTGGATGCGGTAGCAAACTTACCATAGACTGGATAAACAAATGTTTATTTCTCATAGTTCTGGAGGCTAGAAGTATAAGATCAAAGTTGTTGGCAGATTTGGTATTTGGTGAGATCTTGTCTCCCGGTTCATAGAAGGCCGTCTTCTTGCTGTGTGCTCACATGGCAGAAGGCCCTAGGGAGCTCTGTGGGGTCTCTTTCATAAGAGCACTAATCCTATTCATGAGTGTCTCTGCCCTCATGACCCAATCATCTACCAAAGGCTCTATCTCCAAATACTATCACAGTGGGAGTTAGGGTTTCAACATATGACTTTTGGAGGAACATAAACTTCAGTCTTAGCATGCAATATTCTTGAAAAAGCAAAACCATAGCAACAGCGAACTCAGGTGGCTGCCAAGGTCTGTTTATAGGAGGGAGAATTATAAAGCGGTAGGTTCAGAATAGGAGGGTTATTGGGGCAAAGTGCCTCTTCTGTATCCTGATTGTTGTGACTGCACAGATCTCTACATGTGTTAAAATTTATAGCACTATATACCATATAAATAGTTTTAGCATATGGTAATAAATAAAATGAAAAGTTTTAATGGGGCCTGTAATGACTTTGCAGTGAGGACTAGCCATAAAGTGCCTACCACTTGGCACATAGAAAACATTCAGTAAAATGTTTAGCTGCCATTATTAATGTTTTGAGTTTGCGGGATCCTCCCCCCACACACACTTGCCTTAAAACTCACTGAAGTACTATAGAGATGCAAGCATTAAAAGGGATGCTCACCAAAGGGGAAGCATAGTTATATACAGTGTGTAATGAGTGCTGAGGGAATGGAGTGAGGGAGGAGCCAGAGGGTGAGGCTGGGGGCTCCTTCAGGCCACCTGACACCCCAGACTGACACTTACTGAGTGCTATTTCTCTGCCGTGGCAGTTTGCTGGGATGGAGTCAGGCTATGCTTGCTTCTGTGGAAACAATCCTGATTACTGGAAGTACGGGGAGGCAGCCAGCACCGAGTGCAACAGCGTCTGCTTCGGGGATCACACCCAGCCCTGTGGTGGTGATGGCAGGATCATCCTCTTTGATAGTGAGTATGCCCTGTGCCCATCACTGCCCAAAAGATGCAGAAACCTTTGTGCCAGAGGAGCGACCTGCCCAGCCTCCCTCCCTCCCTTCCATCCATTCATTCATCCGTTCGTTCATTCACACAGAGATACTTATGAAGCACCTATGGCAGGCCAGGCCCTGACCAGACCCTGGGGATACAGCACTGACCAGGAAGACTCAGCCCCTGCCTTCTGGAAGGGAGGACAGACATTTAACAAGTAATTAATTACAGTTGTGCCATGGGCTCTGAAGAGACGAGGCCTATTGTGAGATATTTTGGCAACCTAGAAAGGATGACCTTTTTTTTTTTTTTTCAAAAATTTTTTAATGTTTTATTTATTTCTAGGAGAGAGAGAGACAGCGCGAGCAGGGGAGGGTCAGAGAGAGAGGGAGTCACAGAATCTGAAACAGGCTCCAGGCTCTGAGCTGGCAGTCAGCCCAGAGCCCGACGCGGGGCTCGAACCCACGAACCGCGAGATCATGACCCAAGCGAAAGTTGGACGCTTAACTGACTAAGCCACCCAGGCGCCCCTAGAAAGGATGACCTTTGCAACTTAACGTAGACATCAGTAAAGCTGTTCAGTATCAGCCTTAAGGTCCTCTTATTTTAATTATTTAATTTCCAAGCCCTTTAATGTTTTCCTTGGCATTTGGGATCGTATTGTGATGCAGAAGAGAGCATATGCTTCAAGTTGTCTTTCCAGGCCTGATACTGAGCGTGCCCTGACCGGTCTCCTCTCTGACTCATCACACCTGTGAGATGCAGGCTAGGTGCAGGGTGTACTATGGATCAGGTATGGATCCGAGGCCTTGACCTCTCCTGCACCTTGTTCTAACCACTGGACTACCTGGTCCCTCATCACAGCCCCCCACATCTGCTCAGTGGTAGTGAGACTTTGTGAGCGCAAGAGTACCAATGTAGCTCCAGATTCTACATGGTAGAAGGCAGACTGTGACAAGTGAGGCAGGCGAAAGGAAAGGCTTAAGGTCACTAAATTACACTGTTGAGTCTGTAGTGTCTTTGTTAGGTGTGCGGCTGGATTAGGTACACTCCTGCCACTCCAACTGGCGGGGTGACTGAGCTTCGAGCAGAAATGTCCTGGGGTGCATTCGTTTCCCAGGGCTGCCATAGCAACTGCTCACAGCTCAGGGGCATTAAAACAACAGAAATGTATTCGCTTGTAATTTGAGAGGACAGAAGTTCAAAAGTAAGGTTTTCTCAGGGTCCGGCTGCAGGGAAGAATCCTTTGCCTCTTCTAAGCTTCTGGTCACTGTCGGTAGTCCTTGGTTTGTAGCTGCATCATTGTAATCTCTGCATCCTCTTCACGTGGCCGTTTTCCCTCTGTCTGTCTGTGCCTCTGTCTCTCTGTATGTCCTCATAAGGATGCTGATTGTTGGAGGTAGGGCCCACTCTCTTCTAGTTTGGCCTCATTTAACTTAATTACATATGTAAAGACCCTTTTTCCAAATGAGGTCACATTCACAGTTACCAAGAATGGTAGGACACAATCCAGCTATACCTATGGTGACTGTAAAGCCACCTCAAGTTTATAACCGAGCCTTTCACAGGTTAGAGCTTAGATATTGTCAGAATTGGGCAGAGGACAAGGGGAAGGTTGGTTGGCAAGCAGAACTCATGTGGTCAACCATTGGTCTTTTTGGTTGAGTGTACCTGCCAGAGGCTGCCAGTGTCTCCCTATACCCCCCTTTATGTCAAGATAAATATTCAGTTTATGGGGCACCTGGGGGGCTCAGTCAGTTGAGTGTCTGACTTCGGCCCAGGTCATGATCTCACAGTTTATGAATTCAAGCCCCACATTGGGCTCACTGCTATCAGCACAGAGCCCCTTTCAGATCCTCTGCTCCTCCCCCACTCATGCTCATTCGCTCGCTCTCTCTCTCTCTCTCTCAAAAGTGAATAAACATTAAAAAAAAAAGACAAATACGCAGTTTAGTACCCCAGTTAAAGCTAAAGACTGAAATTTGGCTAATGTTTAAGAATGGTTGGCAAATAATCTGTCCTGCACATCTATTTAGGTTTTCACTATTACAGTCCATTATTTTAAAATCCTCTGTCTTGATGCCCTAGCCCAGGAGAGTATGTTTACTGAGCTTACAAATTACCTGGTCTACTTTTTTTTTTTTAACATTTATTTATTTTTGAGAGGCAGAAAGAGACAAAGCAGAGAGAGTGGGTAGGAGAAGAGAGGGGGACACAGAATCTGAAACAGGCTCCAGGCTCAGAGCTATCAGCACAGAGCCCGACACGGGGCTCAAACACATGAACTGTGAGATCATGACCTGAGCCAAAGATGGACGCTTAACTGACTGAGCCACCCAGGCACCCCTGCCTGATCTACTCTTAAGTGAAAAAAGGAAGGAAACACTGAGTACCTAGAGTATGTATTAAGGATTTATATAAATTATTAACTTATATAAATTAGGTCCTTCTGGGGCGCCTGGGTGGCTTAGTCGGTTAAGCGTCCGACTTTCACTTGGGTCATGATCTCGCGGTTCGTGGGTTTGAGCCCCGCATCGGGCTCTGTGCTGACTGCCAGCTCAGAGCCTGGAGCCTATTTCAGAGTCTGTGTCTCCCTCTCTCTCTGACCCTACCCTGCTCATGCTGTCTCTTTCTCCTAGAAATAAATAAAAATGTTTTTTAAAAATAATAATAAATAAATAAATTAGGTCCTTCTGGCAGCCGTCTGAGAAAGGCATTATTATCATCACTCCCATTTTACAGAAGAGACTCCTAGGACATGGAGAGGATAAATAATCTCCCAGGACCCACACCCTCAGCAGCCCTGGGGTTAGACAGTACACAGAAAGAAAGCAGGGCATGTAGGTTTGCTACCTGTTTTTCTATTTTAAACAGAATATGGTGTTAATCTTTTTTTTTTTTTTTTACTGGAGAAGAGATGTTGGTGAGCATATGGAGAAATTGGAACCCTCACTCCTTGCTGGTGGAAATATGAAACGGTGCAGCTGCCATGGGAACCAGTCTGGCAGCTCCTCAAACATGAAGCAGAATCACCTTATGACCCCGCAATCCCACTCCCACGTATATACCCAAGGGAGTTGCAAACATACGTTCACACAAAAACTACTACCTACGTGCTCACGGCACCATATTCACAATAGCCCCAAAGTGGCACCAACCCAAATGTCCATCACTGGAAGCGTGACTCAATAAAACACACTCTACCCATATAATGGAATATTATTCAGCCACAAACAGAAATGAATTACTGATACGTGCTACAATGTGGAACCTTGAAAACACTGTGCTACATGAAAGAAACCAGACATGTTGGGCCACGTATTCTACAATTCCATTTATAGGCAAATCTATACAGACAGAAAACAGATTAATGGTCACCAAGGGCTGAGGAGAGGGGAGGGGTGGGAAGTGACTGCTTAGTGAATATAGGTTTTCTTGTTGGGGATGATGAAAATGTTCTGGAATTAGATCATATCCATGGCTATACAACACTGTGAATATGATGCCACTGAATTGTATGCTTTACAATTAAGTGGTGGATTTTATATCAATTAAAAAATAGAATATGATAATATTTCATTCATTTAGCACATTTTTATTGAATATCTGCTGTGTGGCAGATAAAATTATGTTTTCTTTAGTACTGTGCCTGTACTAGAGGTTCAGGAAATAATGTGGCTTAAAGTCAGTCAGGAACCAAGTATCGTCTTTGGTCCTGGAAATACATCCAGGAGATAGAGCTGGGCCTCACACAAAGGTCCAGTGAGATAGTTAATTATAATGAAAACAACTGCTATCTATTGAGCACTCGCTGTGTGCCAGCCTTAATGCCAGGTACTTTTGTTTATTTTATGTTATTTAATCCTCACAACATCCCTGCTGAAAAGGAAACTGTGGATCAAAAGATAAAATAATTTGTCCAAGTGAAAAAGAGCCAAATTCCAAATTCAAACCCAAGTTTGCCACAATTTTTATTTTTCTCTTTGCAGCAACTAGAATCCCTTTTACTAACAATAATAAAATAGGTCATAATAGCAGATCCAGTTTAATGCTTTAAAAGCATATGGATAGAGTATGCTTGGTGGCTCTGATTATTATCAGAGTGGGCCCTTCCACAGCCATCCAGAAGCTGCCCTCTCTGTCTTCCATTGCTTCAGGGACTGACAGGGTTGGCCTTCCAAGAAGCTGCCTGCTCCAGTCTCCAGGGGCCCTGATGTGTGTTGACCGGCAGGGGCCCCGACAGTAGCCAGCTCCAATAGCTCCCACTCCTCAGCTCTGCAAAGAAAGGTACAAAATGCAGCCCTGTAGAAATAATCTCTGAAGTTTCCTTGCTAGAGGGGAAAATTGTCTACATAGCTCAAGTATTGCCTCATAGAAGTCTTTACCATCTGTGGGATAAAGCTGAGCATTTTGGAGATGGTGACTGCAGACTGTCCCATAATTTGGGAGGACAAAGATGTCTCTTCAAAGAGATAAGAGAAAAGGACCAGGTGATGGTTTCTCAGCATATCAGGCTCTGCTACCAGTGTGGCTGGAACCTAGGTCTCAGTCAGAGTGTCAGTGAATACCTCCTATTCTCTGCTCCGGGCTCCTCAGCTCTCACGACTCTTAGGCTTCATTCACACTTCAGGATAGAGACCATGGAGGCAGCTGTCTGCTCCGTCGTCATTGCTACATCAAGTAATTTGTCATAGGCTATATGGCTGATCTAGCAAACTCTCATGCGCTCCGGGAGGTTGCTGAAGTAGGCCATATACTGTATGTAAACGCAGCTCTAACGGAAGCTTCAGGGCATCTGCTGCCCCCCAGAACTCAATTTATTGAATTAACAGAGCCAAATAAAAGATCAGAAAGGCTGGAGTGCCTGGGTGGCTCAGTTGGTTAAGCTCGTGACTCTTGATTTTGGCTCAGATCATGATCTCGTGGTTCATGAGATCTGCCAGCACAGAGCCAGCTTGGGATTCTCTCTCTCTGTCTCTCTCTGTCTTTCTCTATATCTCTCTGCCTCTCCACAGCTTGGGCCTCTCTCTGTCTCTCAAAATAAATAAATTAAAAACATTAAAACATTAAACATTAAATAGTGTTTAAAACATTAAAAAAGAAAAAAGAAAATAAAAAGATCAGACAGGCAGGAGTCAATAGTAGGTTACAGAGACTGCCAGGCTGGCCTCTTGGGCGCCTCTCAGCTTCTAGACACTGAAAAGAGAGGGGAGTCATGTGGGATGGCTTCTACTCTGTAACATTAGTTGAGCACCTATAGTTTTATACGGCACTTTGCTGTATTTACTTTCCATGCATTCCCTCCCTTAATTATAATACTGTTGAAGAAGCAGATATTATTATCCTTATTTGCCTGAGGAGAAAACTGAGGGTCATCAAAGTTCAGTAGCTTGCCCGAGGTCCCATAGATGGAGATCTTCCCCTCATGGAACTTATATTTCAGTGGAAAGAGTAGAGATTAATGGTGAAGAATATAGAGGGCCTAAGGTCCAGTAAAATCTGACCAGTAGGATTGCATTAATAACAATAGTATTTCATAGACTCCAAGATGCTATCAGTTGTGAGATGTAACATCATTTTACATATCACCGAGGAGGAAAAATACTTCCAATTTAACAGTGACATGCCTCGATTGACAGATACTTTCCACTATTAAAGATTAAAATGTTCGGGGCGCCTGGGTGGCTTAGTCGGTTAAGCGTCCGACTTTCACTTAGGTCATGATCTCACGGTTCGTGGGTTCGAGCCCCGTGTCGGGCTCTGTGCTGACTGCCAGCTCAGAGCCTGGAGCCTGTTTCAGTCTGTGACTCCCTCTCTCTCTGACCCTCCCCTCCTCACGCTGTGTGTGTCTCTCTCTCCTAGAAATAAATAAAAACATTAAAAAAAAAAAAAAGATTAAAATGTTTTCCCTCGAACTGATGAAATACAATAACACTCTTCTGCTTTTTTGGGTGCCAGTCCAGTGGAATCTGTTGCATGGCTGGGACCCATTTGGTTAAGGCTTGTTTCCTGAGACATGTCCAGTATCATTCGTGTCTAGAAGCTGAGTACTTGGCTGCATCGGGGGGAGGCTGGCTATTTCCAGCCGATGCCCAAAGTCTATTCCTGAAGAAACTGACTTAGCTAATGCAAGGCAGGCTGGAGGTGCTAAGTCAAAGAGAAGGCAGGAAGACACTGGCTTCCTGCCACTGGAGGTTTTGCCCAGGGCTATTCCAGGGCCTCCACGCCTAGGTTGTGTGTGTCAGGCTAATCTCCCCTTCAAAAATAAGAGTTGACTATATTCCTCAGTTTCAAGTTTCCTGTTGAATTATCACTGAATTTTAGTAATCTATCATAGGTGTCATGTGTTTGCTCCCAAAACTGCTGAACTGAATCTGCTGTTTGCATGGCACACATCTGGAAATCAAAAAGTACTAAGTTTAAGGTCTGCCTTTTGGTGTTGAAATATCAGTTCAAACTGAACACGTTATTCTTTACAAACAATAATAATAGTATAGCTAACACTGAGCTTACACTATGTGCCAGATCCTGTACTAAAGACTTTACATAGATCAACTCCTTTTAATTCTTATAAAGCCCACAAGGGAGAAACTGTTATTATTTTCATTGTATGGATAAGGAAACTGAGGTATCTAGTTTCTTGTGCAAATTCACAGTTAGGATGTGGGAAAGTCAGGATGATTACCCAGGAAATCTTTTTCTACAGCTTCTCTTTTTAAAAATTGTGGGTTTATGGGGCGCCTGGGTGGCTTAGTCGGTTGGGCGTCCGACTTTCACTTAGGTCATGATCTCGCGGTTTGTGGGTTCGGGCCCCGCGTCGGGCTCTGTGCTGACTGCCAGCTCGGAGCCTGGAGCCTGTTTCAGTCTGTGACTCCCTCTCTCTCTGACCCTCCCCTGCTCACGCTGTCTCTCTCTCTCCTGGAAATAAATAAAACATTAAAAAATTAAAAAAAAAATTGTGGGTTTATGAGGTATAATTTAGATACAGTGAAAATCACCCTTCTAGTTCTACAGTTTGGTAAGATTTGACAAATAAATACACAGTCAAGATACAGAACATTTTCATCACCTCAAAAAGATCTCTTGTTTGACCCTTTATGGTCAATCTTCTTTCTGCCCCAAGCCCATAGCAACCACAGATCTGTAGTCCATCTGTATAGCTCTGTCTTTTGAAGAATGCCATATAAATGAAATCATATAGTATTTAACTATTTATGTCTGTCTTCTTAGTGTACTGCTTTTGATATTCACCCATGATTGTTTCTCTAGCTCTTTTTTATTGCTAAGAAGAATGCCTTTGTACAAATATATCACAATTTGTTCATCCATTTACCCATTTATAAACATTGATCTGTCTATGATAACTATGCTGTGAAGCTGCTCTTAAGCAATATGCATAGGTGTTTGTGTGAGCATGCGCTTTCATTTCTCCCAGGTAAATACCCACGAGTAGGATTTCTGGGTCATACGCTAAGTGTGTATTTAGCACTCAACACTACCAGCTGTTTTCCAAAATGGCTATACCATTATGCATTCTGACAAACAATATGTGAGACTTCCAGTTGCTCCCCACCCTCCCCTGCCCTTCGTATAGTCTTTTTTTTTTTTTTTTTTAGACTTAGCCATTCTAGCAGGTACACAGTGGTAACTCATTACTTTTTTAAAAAATTTTTTTAATGTTTATTTATATTTGAGAGAGAGAGAGCATGAGCAGAGGAGGGGCAGAGAGAGAGGGAGACACAGAATCTGAAGCAGGCTCTAGGCTCCAAGCTGTGAGCACAGAGCCCGATGCAGAGCTCAAACTCAAACCCTGAGATCATGACCTGAGCCGAAGCTGGATGCTTAACCAACCAAGCCACCCAGGTGCTTTGCATTTCCATGATTACCAGTGATGCTGAACATCTTTTCATGTTCTTATTTGGCATCCAATATATTCTTTTGGCCAAAAGAAGTTCCTTTAGCATTTTCTCTAATGCAGGTCTGCTGTCAGTGGCTTCTCTCAACTTTTGTTTGAGAAAGCCTTATTTCACCTTCATTTTAGAAAAATGTTTTTGCTGGATATTGAATTCTATGCTGAGAGGTATTGTTTTTTTCTTTCCATATCAAAATGCTCCCTTGCCTTGTTGCTTACACAGTTTCTAGTGATGTTGGCTCTTTGGTCCCCATATGTAAGCTTTTCCCTTCTCTGCCTGCTTTCACGATGTTATGTTGGTTTTTGGTTTTCAGCATTTGACTATGACATGTCTAGATGTGTTTTTTGTCTGTTTGTTTTGTTTGTTTTTAATTTTTGTTTTTAAATTGATTTGCTTGTTATTTGCTGAGATTCTTAGATCACCTCTCATTGACTCTGGAGCCTTCTTAGCCATTATCTCTTCAAATATTTATTCTGCCCGTTTCTCTTTTTCTTCTCTTTCTAGAACTCCAGTTGTTAGATCATTTGATATTATTCCATAGCTACTGGATGCTCCATTCTGTCTTTAGTTATTTTCCCCACTTCTTTTTCTTCCTCTGTGTTTCATTTTGGATAATTTTTATTGACCTATCTTCAAATTTATTGATTCTTTCCTTAGCTGTGTATACTCTGCTTATAAGCCCATCAAAGGAATTCTTCATCTCTGATGTGTTTTATTTATAGCATTTACATGTGATTCTTTTTTTAGTTACCATATGGAATTTCCAATCTGTCTAGGCATGTTGTCCATCTTTTCCACTAGATCTTTATTGTATTAATCATGTGGCCCCTGTCTGAGAATTCTAACATCTGCACCATTATGGAGTCTGATCCTATAGATTGTTTTATCACCTGGCCATGACCATGACCATGAGTCTTTTTTTTTTTTTTTTTTGCTTCTTTCTTTCCTTGCTTGCTTGTCTCATATGTGTGCTGTTGTATTTTATTGAATGCCATACACTATGTGTAGAAGAACAGTAGAGACTGAGTATTGAGAATTTATACCTGGAAATGGGCAGGCCTGTTTCATGTGGGGGTTGAGCCATTATATCAGCAGTTGAGCTGGGTTTGGGTATTATTGTTTCTGTCTTCACCCTGAGTGCACCTGTCTTCAGATTCTTCCAGCAACAGGCTGCTGTTATCTTGGGCCTAGTGTGGAGCCTGGGATACCAGTGGGGGCTGTTCTTTGGCTTTTGGTATGTTTTTTTTTTTTTCAGTGTTTCTGTTCCTTCCTCACCTTTGAGTAGTTCCTACATGCCTTTGCTACAGAAGGGATCTTTCTCTGCACTCTTTCCCCTCCCTCGGTGGCAGACCGCTGTTGCTTGTGACTTGGTGCTATGCTCGTGGTGAGCTGAGGGGGTTCCTGCCCTCCTGCCTCATCCTCAGTCTTAGGACATTACTGGGCCTCAGGCGGGGCCTTTTCAGCATTCGCACACACACCCTCTCTTGCCAGCAGTCACACGCTGCCTTGTTTGAATGCCCTCCCTCAGGGGCAGCAGACCTCTGCTTTGCATTGGTGCAGGATTCGGGGGCTCAAGGAGACCAGGGGCTCACAGAGATCAGGGGCCGATGGCGTTGCCTCTGCCTTTCCCTCAGAAGCAGTGGGTCTTTGCCCGGTTACTTTGACAGGAAGGAGAGCGTTTCCTGCTCCCTCCACCCAGGCAGATGGGTTTTGTTTCTGCCCCTCAGGCGGCCCCAGGAGCAGGAGAGTTTGCAGCAGCTTGATGTTTTTGCCTCTTTTGAGAGGACAGTCTAGGAAGCTGACAGTGTTTCACACCTGTCCCCAACAGCAGCGGTCACTCCTGTCCTAGTGCCACCAAGGGGGTCTCTGGTCTCCTTCCTGACCCCTGTCATTCTTGTGGGCACTGGATGAAGGTCTGCTCAGAGCAGCTTGCAAGTGAGTTCAGACTTCCCCTGTGTGGGGGGCCCCTGCTCATTCTAGACTGAGAGGCTAGCCCGCCCTCAACCTTTTAGCTCCTCTCTTCTGACTTGCTTTTTTTTTTTTTTTGGTGGTCACCTCTTCCTCTTATGCCCTGTTAAAGATGAAGCCCTTTGTGTGCCCCGACTCTCCTCGGAAGGGCTCCTGACTTTAGAGTTAAATTTTCTTGGTGGTCTCAACACTTCAGCTTTCTGATGGGTCAAGGAAGAGTTTTGAGCTTTTTCTTGTTGTCCAGATGGGAGCAGCATTCCCTTACTGCTTTCTACACACTGAAGGGAAGTGGGACTCCCCCAGAGCCTGCTTTTTAAATCCCAGTCCTATGCTCCGTGTCAGGGTCTTTCAGTTCCAAGATCTCGTTTACACTTCACTGATTAAGATACAGTAAAGTGGTTGTATCCCCTTCCCGAGAACTTGCCAGTCAGAAAGGGGAGTCCAGAGAAACCCAAATGTGCTTAGTATGAAGTGATCAGAACCAAGTGTTTCCCCTGTGCAGAAAGTCACTTCTTGGGCCACGGTTTCCTGTTTGATAAATGTGTGTGGACCCTCATGTGAGCATTGCACCCCTAAGGTATCAGGGATGCCCAAGCAGCTGTAAAGCCCTTCTCTTTTTACAGCTTTACCTCATCAAGTGCCCACCCTGCCGAAGAGGCTCCAGCATACTCATGTGCTTCATCTCATCTGTCCTCACACATTCGTGTGACTCAGGAACAGGTGGTGGTCTCTCCAGCCTTCAAGCGAGAGAGGCAAGAGTTCTAGAAGTGAAGTGCAGCCCCCGGGATCACATCACCCAGCTGGTCCCGAACCTAGACTCTCTGACTCCAGCCCTGCCCCCACGCAGGCCGAGCCTCTGGGCTCACTGTACTGTGTGCTAATTCTAAACTCTCCTGGGCAAAGAAAAAAACCCTCTACGTCATTTGATCAGGGTTTAAGTGATTCATTCTGTGATTTGATCCTGAAACCTAAGAAGACCTGGTTTTGTAGACAAAAAACAATATCCCGAACTGGATCACATTAGGTAGGAAGAGTTGTGTGCGTAACTGTGGCTGAGGGCCGATGTCCTTGTCTCCCACAGCTCTCGTCGGTGCCTGTGGCGGGAACTACTCCGCCACGACCGCAGTGGTCTACTCCCCTGACTTTCCCGATACCTACGCCACGGGGAGGGTCTGTTACTGGACCATCCGGGTTCCGGGAGCCTCCCACATCCACTTCAACTTCACCTTGTTCGACATCAGGGATTCCGCAGACATGGTGGAGTTGCTGGACGGCTACACCCACCGCGTCCTGGTCCGTTTCAACGGGAGGAACCGCCCACCTCTGTCCTTTAACGTCTCTCTGGATTTTGTCATTTTGTATTTCTTCTCTGATCGCATCAATCAAGCCCAGGGATTTGCTGTCTTATACCAAGGTAACCCTCTGGCCGTCCCCGGGGCCGCTCCAGGCTGCGCCTCGGGCTCCACCTGCACAGCACGGTGACCTGCGGGCCTTGGGCCAGTCTTTCTGGGGCTATGAGTCAGGAGCTAACTGACTCAACTTGCAGCTTTTCCCGCCTCCCATTTCAAAACGTGTGTACATTTCATGATACAGAAAAGAGGCAACACCTGTCAATTTTGCTACTTGAGTTGTTCTGATGACGTTTTTCATGGCCGGGTTGAAAGAACTGAAAGAAAGAGCTGAGACTGATAGAATTAGAAGGCTTTAGAAAAGTCATTTGGTCCACCCTCCTGCCTTTCAGTATCCCAGCCAATCCCCAAAGACTAGTTTCCCATCTTTCTTCAAACCCTCCTAAGGGACACCTGTCTGGCTTAGTCAGAAGAGCATGCAACTCTTGATCTGAGTCATGAGTTCAAGCCCTGTGTTGAGTGTAGAGATTACTTAAAAAAAGTAAATAAATAAATATACTTTTAAAAAGAAAACAAACAACAACAAAAAAAACCCAATATAACTTTTAAAAAAACCTTCCTAAGGTGGATCCCCATTTCCTGACCATCTGATGTGTACACACGTGTGCCGGGCACATCTCTTTGCTAGCACACAAGAAACAGGAGTGTGTGAGACCTGGTCGTTGTCCTGGATGGTGAGGGCGTCAGGAACAGATCAGTCAGTGTGTGCTACAGGAGCTCAGAGGGAGGGGGCCTCCCCTCAGGTGGGACAGTCTTGAAACAGGTAGGATTTGGGTGAATAGACAGGAAAGAAGGAGGCATTCCAGGAAGAGGGTGCCATTGCCGCAAAGGCGCAAGGAAAACAAGAAAGCATGCTTGGGTGTCCTCAAAGAGACCAAACGGTTAGAAGTTGACAGCTCCTTCCTCCTGTGAGTTTCTGGGCCAGAGCTCGACAGGTTCTGCTTTGGGGCCAGTGGGGTCAGTGGAGAGAATTACAGGCAGAGGTGAATTAGAAAACTCTGCCTTGTCCTCACAGCCAGTGCTTCGTCCTCTGAACGCCTCCGTTGTCTCTGTCAGCATCCCCTCACTTAATTCCTTTGATCTTCCAGCCGTCAAGGAAGAGCCGCCGCAGGAGAGGCCCACTGCCAACCAGACACTGACTGAGGTGATCACAGAGCAAGCCAACCTCAGCGTCAGCGCAGCCCGGTCCTCCAAAGTCCTCTACGTCATCACCACCAGCCCTAGCCACCCGCCCCAGACTGTCCCAGGTAGCAGTTCCCAGATACCACCGAAGGGGATGGAAGCCACGGGGCTTGAGGGCAGTGCTCTTGGCAGTTAGAGAAAGGACACTCTTCGGAGGCAGGTTGTGGGTACTGGCTCTGTGACTGTCCTGGCCTTTGAGGGACATTTTCTCATTAGCTGGTTCCTTGGTCCTTAGGAGGAGAAAGTGCTCCCCTCCAAAGACCTGGCATGAGTGCCTTTGTACGTTGTGGTTAATCAGCTAACCCAGCATTTTCTCACTTTGAGACTATCTTTCTAGAGCTCCCAGGTGTAGCTCCCTAAATTCACTGGCATTTACAAGAGCTTCATTCATTCATTCAAAAGATATGTAAGCGCTTCAGTGGTGCCCGGTGCTGTTGTAGTCACTGGCTCATGCAGTGAGCCAGACAACACCCCAGCCTTCCCGGGGCTTGTACATGTGAAGAAAAAGACAAGAAGCAAGATAACAGGTCAGATAGTGACAAGAGCTAGGAAGGAAAGTTATGCAGGAGAGAGACGGGCATACTTCCACATTCTCTTCTGCCAGGGAAGGTGGAGCCTTTATGAGCTGGAAGACGTGCCGAGAACCTACCATTGGCAGTTATCCAGCCTCGGGACTCTCCCCTGCAGGACCCACCGTAAGAAGGTCAGGGAGGAGAGTCCGCCCAGTGCCTGCTCTGCCAGCAGGGTTTCACAGGTCACACATCTCGTTTCTCAAATAAGGACACTGAGGCCCAAAGAGTTTATGCAACCCATCTGTGCTGGCACAGTGATTCCAGTGGTAAAGACATAGTGTACACCACTCCTTTCAGCTCCCAAGTTGAATGCACTCTGGTCCACACTGCCTGCTTCTCTCCAAGAGGGAGCCCTAGAGCAAGGTGAGGTGCTCAGAAGGCCTGGGGCTCCTTGCCAGCCCAGCTCTCAGCTGTGTTTGGTGGCTGGCCCCACCTGCAGAGGGCTTCTCAGCCACACCTGCATCTCAGAGCTGCCAGTGTTCCTTCGGGGCTTTCCGCAGACCTACTTCTGAAAACTGAGCTCAAACAGCTCCTGTAAACCCTGTCTTTTGCACCTGCAGGATGGACAGTATACGGCCTGGCGACCCTTCTCATCCTTACAGTCACAGCCATTGTAGCAAAGATACTTCTGCATATCACATTCAAGTGAGTATGATAGACAGTTGCCTGGTTCCGGGAAGGGAAGGCTCTGAACTCCTTTTCTGCTGCGCTTCATTTGTCTAGGCGCGATTGTGATATCAGAACATGATTCCAAAGCCCTTAGTCCTAAGGCAACATAAGACAGTACACATTCCTCATTCTCTGTAGAGTGAAATGTACAACTGGACAAATCTCACTGAAGTTTGAGGGATTGTGTTTTCTCCTGGTTCAAGAGATAAGATTTCAAGGAGAACTGAAACAGTCTGGGCATAAAAAGCAACAATTTCCAATTTTTGGCTTGTGCTGGCCCCTTAAAGAAATCTTCCCATAAGAGCAAAGCTTTCTAAAACACTATCACACATATTTCCTAATGCCTTCTAGAAATTGGGAAACATTCTTAGGAAGATAATCCTAATATTTTATTATCCATTGCTTAATAATTATTTAAAAACAATTACTTAAGAGATCCTTCTGTTCTGACCAATAAGGGAAAAAAAATTTCCCTCCCTTACTTTGGTACTTGGGTTTGACAGTTCTGCCTTCCAGGAAAGGAGGCCATTATTCATGCTACTGATGTTTGTGTGCTGACAGGGAAGAGCTCTGATTGTCCTAGGCTCTGTCTTTCCTGTAGCTCCCAATCCAGGCTTGCTCCTTTATTCCCCACCAGTTTTATTGAGCTGTAATTGATATACAGGCTCTGTTTCCAGGCCTTTCCTGAACAGCAGTGTCTTATAAAAGCCACCTTTGTCCTGACCTTCTCACTTTCCCTCTGCCATAGGACTTTTGATACGTTAACTGCCAGCTCCTCCGTTGCTTTGTGAAGCCGCTCTTGTAGGCTCCGTACCCTGCACTTTAGATTTTTCAGTGGAAGCAATGTCTTGCTTACTGAGTTCACTCTCATATATAATATGAGATATAATATAATTTGTATATAATTTATATATAACATATATATATATTTTAAGTCACAATTCACACGTTGTGGGAAAGCCTCTCAGGTGCAGCAAGCAGGAGATCAGGAGGCTTTCTGTAGGGCCCAGCACCCCACCTCACACCAAGACCCTAAAGCACATGGCTGACTCCCTTGTGACATTGGAGGCCCTCTGCAGCTTCCCTGGCAAGCAGCCCCGGGGGCGGACACGGGGGACAAGAGCACGTGTTGGCAGCAAGGCAGGACCTGCTTCAAACAGAGAGATTTTGGCTTTATCTTGTTTTAACTGGGTGGGCTTCCAGGTAAATCTCATTAAAGAAGACTTCTTCCATCAAAGAGAGAGAGAGAGAGAAAGAATTTGAAAATTCATAATGGGTCAGGCCAACCCCTTCCAGCTTCGAATAGCTCTTCCAGTTAGAACGTTCTTTGTTCTAGGAGCTGGAATCTGTCCCACTGCGTTTCCATCCCACGGGACACATTTCCTTCACACAATAGCCCTTCAGGCCTCCAACAGGCATGTGTTAGGTCTCTCCGGAGGCCTCGCCTCACTGAGTGTCCCATTTCATAGGTCCAGGTGTCTCAGGAGACAGTAAGCTGTTTTGGATGCTTGCTTGTGCTCTACTTAAAATATTAAATTGTTTTTGTTTGACAGATCCCATCGCGTTCCTGGTTCAAGGGACCTTAGGGATTGCCGTCAACCAGGGACGTCGGGGGAAATCTGGACCATTTTTTATGAGCCTTCTACTTCGATTTCCATCTTTAAGAAGAAGCTCAAGGGTCAGAGTCAACAAGATGACCGTAATCCTCTTGTGAGTGACTAAAAGCTCCCCTCTCCATGCCCAGGACACGAGGTCCCTCTGAACTCAAGGCCACTGGGGACCTGTGGTGTCCTCTGACTGACTCTCCCTGCCTGTCCCTTGGCCTCTTCGTCAGCCTCAGCAGGAGAGCTGTCCTACGAACTGGGAAGGGATGCCCTGCTGCAGGGGCGGGTGTAGACTGGACTTGCCCTGCTTCATCGCTGCTCTTAGGAGAGAGACTCAAGATCCCAGGGTCTGGGCCTTCCCTGTACCTCTGTCTCTCTCACCTAGGAATGTACCTGTGTCAGGACAGAGGGGCTGAGATGGCAGAGATGGTTGTGTCTGGTGCTGGGCTCAGGTACCTTCCAGATGACCGTAGGGTGGTGGGTAGGTATAGTGTATGCTGAGTCTTGCTTGCTTCTTCTCTGTTGTGTCCTCACAGATCACTTTCTCCTGGTCTTTACGGTTTAAAACAGGGAGAATTCTGAGGCTTTCTTGGGGATTGGCCTGGTCCTGTACTCCTGGGCATTAGCGCCCCAAGGCATGAAGAGGGCCTGTGCTCTGTGCTGACTCTAGGGCCTTGCTCGTTGGGTGCTGAATGGGGATGGGCCTCCTCTAACCTGGGAGAGCCTGGGAATTGACCCCTAATCACATCAAACGTGCCACCTGCTGCACACAGGCTTCTTTTCTGTAGCTTCTTTCCATGGCTCAGTGACCAGCAGAGCAAGCCTGCAGAGTGGTCGTATAAAACGTCCGTTCATTTATTCACACAACAGACTTTGCTGAAAGCTTCTACAGGTGCCCCGTGACTCCTCGTTGTACTGGATGACCTGGCCTTGCCCCTGAGCAGCTCTTGGTCCTGTGGAACTTGAGGCAGGCCCCGTGTCTCTGGGATTCCCTCGGCTCAGCCTTTAGGCAGTGTGAGGTGCGACGCAGGTGCCAGCCGCCCCTCCTTCAGGTGTCCCTCGTCTTCAAAGAAGATGAAAGGACAGCTGGCAGCCTGTGCTCTCTGAGGCCCTCTCTGCCCCTTCTTATGGGGACAGAGTACGGTTCTGGAACAGCCCTGGGGGCAGGGAGAGCGCCCTTGCCCCTGCGCCGCACTACCCTGCCCTTCAGACGGGGAAGGGAGTTGCGGGAGTGGCAGGAGGGCCGAGAGGAGGCTCTGGGGCCTGGAGACCCTCCAAGGGGAGGCGTCCTAAGGTGCACAGGTGCAGCTGCAGTGGCTGCCGGCTGAGGGTAAGAGCGTCTCCAGCCGAGAAGTCCCCAGCATCCGTCCGAAAGTGGGCTTTGTCGGCAGCAGCTGAGAAGACCAGCCGATGCCTCTGAGGGCCAGGCCTGGGTGATTGTCAGAGCCTGACTCTCCCCGAGGCACCTGGGCCTCTGGCCTCACAGTTCCCTCTTTGGAGCACTTTGCCCCCTCCCCCAAATCCCTACGCGACTGCCTGCTGTGGCCCTTCCTGGGTCTGCCACGCTGGTGACCCATCTGTAGCTGGCTGCTCCCAGAGAGGCAGAGGCCCGTGTGGGGCCAGCTGAGGGGTCCTCAGGGAGAGATGACACCCGGCAACCAGGGGAGATGTTGGGAGCTGGCCGGCAGAGGGGCACGAGAGGCGGGGAACGGGGCAGTGTGTCCACGGGAGGGCAGGGCGCTGCCCCGAGTACCGGGTGAGGCCTGCGGCAGGCACAGAGCTGCTTGGTGCCGTCTTCATGCTTTGATCTGGAAAGGGTGATTACCCTGCAGCAGCTGTCCACGGGCCCCTGGGGCTGCGGGGAGAGGCCTGTCCCACACAACTGGACACACACCGACATGTGCAGTCTCCCCTCTAAGTTATTCCCGGCTGTCGTGGAGTCCCCGCTGAACCAAGTGTCAGGTGTGTGCAGTCACAGAGGGCCCTGTGCCCTGAATAGACCCATTGATAGCACAAAGGGAATGTGGAATTTAGCCCCGGGAGTGGGTTGCCTGGCCAAGCGGCAGTTGTTCAGCTGCCTAGGGCTTCCAGTGGCCATTGGCCCCTGGGGCATCCCGTGACCCTCCCACCCCTGCCCACCTCACACAGCCAGTGTGTTGTCTGAGTCTGCAGCCGGAGCAGCCCATTCTGAGTCCCAGGAAGTGCTGGTGACGCCCCAGTGCCCTCCTTCCTGCTGGCCCTGGCACAGCCCGCTGCCACCGGGATCAACTTACTGTCCGGGGAGCAGCCCCAGGAAACCCAAACCGGCCTCAGGGCAGCGCTGGGGGAGAGGCCATAAATTGTTCCAGGCCGAACCTCCGTGAACACCTCAGCCTCAGCCCTGGCCCTGCTTGGAACCTGTCAGCAACGCCCCCCAGAGGCTCCCCTGTGGCTAAGTAAATACCTGAGAAATAAATTGTCCCAGAGGAGGTGAGGGATGCCTCCAGGAGCACAGTAGGAGGCCTGTACTTGGTCTGTAAAGATCTGTACTTTAGAGAGAAAGTGGAGATTGGAGGGGTTGGGAAGCAAGCCCCTGAGAAAGGATCACTAGCAGACGATGCACGAGGAAGGGGAGGCGCCCTGGGGACCACCGTGGCTGGCGGCCGCTTTGAAAGCATCCTGCCCAGAGCCTCTGCCCTGAGGTGACAGAGGGATGGAGGAAGAGGCTGTACGCGGTGCCTCTGGACCTGTGTGCCCTCCTCGCCCCTTCACTGCAGGAACAGGGAGGGAGGGCTGCCAGCAGCTGCTCTTAAAGCTTCCATGGTAAATGCACCGCAGCCAGCTGTGGACCTGGTCTCTGGTCTCGGAGCTGTGTCCTCAGCCCCTCTGGACGGCTCATGGCGCCCCACGTTCTTCCCCAAGTGTCCGATTACTTGCAGTACAGAGAAGGTGTAGGCATGAACCCCAGGTGTCTCCTCCACATCCCCCTTGTGAGGACAGGGTTCAGGCCTCTCTCTGGGCATGAGCGAGGTAACCAGACTTCTGGAGTGTGGGTTCTGGCTCAAGACTCCAATCAGCCAAAAACCCACAAAGATCAAAGCACTAGCTGTTCTGACCCTCAGGCCAAACCCATACAGCCCTACCCACTCGCCCCATCGTCAGCCCAGGGCAGGAGCTGGCCTGACCCCCTCAGGATGCCGCGGGGCTGTCTTGACACACCAGCGGGGCTCACAGGCCATCACCAAGCGCCGTTTGTCCTGGGCACTTAGTCTTCACGAGCACTTATAAGTGGACGGCCTCCCCTCGCCCTTGTCTGAGGAGGCCGTCCCACATCTCCCACGGAGCCCGGCCAGCCCCCCACCGCACAGCCCAGTCAGCTGCCACCCTCGTGGGTTTCGGATCTCCTGTTTGGTGTTTGATGTTACCTGCTTTTGTCACTACCTTGGGAACTTTTAACTTGTTGATTGTTTCCTCTGGTGTCTTTGTTTACCTTCCTCACTGTTCTACCTCCTGGCCAGGTCTCTCAGCTTAGCTGCCCTGGCGCGGGGTATTTCTCAAACCTTCCAGCTGCAGCTGCCTCCCCTCAGACTGGACAGCTCAGGGGTGACATGGGGCCTCACCTGCTGCCTGTAGACCCCGCAGAGCCTATGTCCCAGGCTTCTGTCTTGCCAAGTCAGACATACTCAACGAGGCAGAAGCAGGGTGTGGAGGAAAGTCTGAGGTAAATCTCTTCAGAAAGGATGTGCCTCCGGGAGCACACAGTGGGGGGCCCTTTCCCTTCCTGCACAGGGAGCTGCCGTCTTGGGGTTCACGCAGCGTCAAGACCTGCCCACATCCAGATTCACCTTCCCGCAGGGATCTTGATTTTGGATGACAAGGCTTTATTTGTAAATATGCTCTTAAAATACAACTTTGAGAATAAAATAGATACATCATGTATTTTAAAATGTAAGATGAAGTGTGACGCACTGTATACAATTTAATATATATTTTTAGGATTTTGTTATTTAAGAAAATGGAATGTAATGGTACTTAACTTTTACAAAAGAGAGAAAAATGTTATTTTTACTGTCTGGAGAAAATAAATATTCTCACTGTTGTAGAAACAACGATGGTCCCCTAGCATGTCGTTTTTACAGGGGCACCCCCAGCACCCCGGGACCAGGCGGGTGTCGTGTGCTGGCAGACGGCGTGCTCTTCCGAGGTCCGCGCAAACGCCTGGCCTCACTGTTTGCTCAGTTTCTCCTGTGAGTGGTGCCAGATTTCCTCAGGTCTCATCATAGCTTTGACCCACAGTGGATCTTCAGCCAGTCACACCTGACAGAGTTGGAATTCCAAATCCGCACACCGCACCTCGGGATCGAGGACAGGCCACGGGAAGAGCCACGGGCTTTGTGCACAGAAAGACCCAGGTTTGAATTGACCTTGGTTCTGTCAGTGCACTTCTTGGCCTCAGCTTCTCCTTCTGTAAAATGGCATCATATCTATGCCTCAAAAGGTTATGAGGATTGAGAGAAGTGTGTAAACTGCTCATGTAATTATTATCCCATGTCGATTTCATCTCGCCTTTCAAAGCAACAATCCTTCCCCAGCTCCCCTCCGTTTCTTTTTTTTTTTTTTAATTTTTTAATGTTTTTTATTTGTTTCTGAGAGAGAGGGAGAGACAGCGGGAGCAGGGGAGGGCCAGAGAGAGAGGGAGATACAGACTCTGAAATAGGCTCCAGGCTCCGAGCTGGCAGTCAGCGCAGAGCCCGACGTGGGGCTCAGACCCACAAACTGTGAGATCGTGACCTGAGCCGAACTCGGACGCCCAACTGACTGAACCACCTAGGCGCCCCAGCTCCCCTCCGTTTCAACAAGACTGGTAGAAGCGCCATGTAGGAGCTGTGTGCTCCTGTCCGGCGCCACTCACACCCTAGCAGCCGTTTGGTGGTGCTGTCATCCCTGTTTTGCTGGTGAGGAGCCGGGCTGAGAGAGGAGCCGGGGTAGGAGTTGAGAGCCCAGACCTGGAGCCAGCCTGTCCAGACTCAGTGCCCACCATTCATGCGCCGAGGCCGGGGAATGCAAAACAGGCAGCCTTTGAAGGGTTTTGGCTGAGGAGTGACATCAGATTCCCAGTTTAGAACGATTTCCTACTTGAATTAGGAAAAACAGTTGTAGTGGGATAAGGCCAAGGGCAAGGAGGCCAGTCGGGAGGCTGGGACATGTACGGGTCCAGACGAGAGATGCAGAGGGCTGGGGATGGAGGGGAGGGTCCGGGCTGAGAGACAGCACGCCACGCCCATCTTCCAGGGCCTTGGGCTCACACCCCAGCCCCACCACTTACCACATGACCTTGGGCAACTGACCCAGCCCTGTGTGCCTCCTTTCTCATCTGTCAGCAGGGGACAATTACAGTATCCACCTCAGAGAGCTGGGATGAGTTATTACCTATAGTATGTTTTCAGAAAATGGTAGCTGTTCCTTGTTCTTCTGGAATGGAGGTAGGAGGTTAAGAACAAAGAGGAGGCCCAAGGATTCTGACTGGGGGCTGGGGGGAAGAGAGAGGGTTCAGTTTGTGAGGTAAAAATTGTACATGGCGCCAGGTGTGAGAGAAAACAAGCTGCGTTCTGTCTGGACTAAGTCGAGTGAGGGCCCTGTGGGACACGGAGGCAGCCTGAGACCCACAGAGGGTCAGGTCCAGGGAGCACCGTCCATGGACAGGTGGGCACAGACAACATCCTGGGGTGTGTCTGAGGCCGTTCCCGAAGGCTGCTCAGGACAGTGTTTCAGAACACACTCGGGCAGAAGAGGAGGAGCCTGGGCTGGACCGGGGTGGGGGGCTGGAAGGGCGGGAGAGGGGGCACCCCCCAAAGCCAAGTTTCTGACCCGACTGATTCGGGCACACACTCACACTGCTGGTTGTATGAGCCCCAGTTCCAAAATCTCGGGAGGGGCTTTGCCAGGTAGCCCCCACCCCAGCCAGTCCCGGCTACAAGAAAAGCAGGCACGGGCCGGTCCCACAAAAGAACATGAGCAGATGTGTCTCTCAAAACCTGCCTGTATCACCTGCCTTGGAATCCCTGATGTACTTGTTCAAAATGCAGGTTCCCGGGCCCCACCCCAGACCCGCCCAGTCAGAATCCCTGGGAAGCTTCCTAAACAATGCCAGCCCTCACTGAAGTTTGACAGCTGTCTTAATCTGCCTGAGAAGCTGGTCAGTAGTCACCTCGTCGGGAAATGAATTGTCCACACACAGACGCAGACGGCTGCCTCCTCTGCTGCCGGCAGCATATTATTCAACCGCAAAGTCTATCACTCCGGACAGAGAGGGGCATCGGGTAAAAGGCATGGCACAGCAGGTACTCCAGATACTTCTCTGACATGAAGCCCGAGTGCTCCCTTCCCGCTATCTCCCCATGCACCGCCAGCAGCCAGACCTCACACCCGCTGCGGCCCTTGAAATATGACGGCTCCTCAAAGGCCAGCTTCGCCCGAGCATTTATCCTCTTTCCCTGGAAGCTCTTTCCTTCCATGAAGGAAAATATTTCTGATGGCTGATGGAAAACAAACGGGGGGGCCTTGCTGTTGAATCAGCCTGCCACAGGAAAACGGTGCAGCCGGAGTGTGCCACTCTCCTGCCTAAGACAGGACCGGGAAGACCCCCACACACACACCCATCTGTGTGGGCTTTGGGGGCCACCGACCTGGACCTCGTCCCCTCATTCTCCCAAACCCCAGAGATGCGGCCGTTGTAAGCCCCGCCCACGGGGAGCCAGTGCGGCAGCATCAGCCCCTTCCTTTGTCAGGCAATCAAAGGCTCTTCTTCCTGCAGGGACAAAAAGGGCTGGACGAGAGTGACCTTGTCTCCAAGCTTGGAAGTCACATGGTTGTCTCCTCTCCCCATGGGCTGTGTGAGCCTGAAACTGCAGACAGTCTCTGGGACTCAGACTGGGAAGCTTTTGTTCCTCTGGGGCTGGGGCGGGTCCCCGCGGGGGATTGTTTTCTCTTGGCTGAAAGGGACACTTGGGGATAGAGTATTTCAACCTCAAGAAGCAGCAACATTTGCTTGTAGCTGGAATTCTTCGCTTCTGGTCTCCAGCTGTTGTCTGGAGCCACCAGGGCCCCGCTGAATGGGACCATGCCTGGTAACCGGGGGACAGGCAGCGCCCGGCTTGGCTGGCCGTGCACCAGCCCGTGTCCAGGACAGCCCGGCGGCAAGGACGCCTGCGGCCCTCCCTAAGGTGCTCCCTGAGCTCTGGGATCAACCTGCTAGCAGCGACGACTGGGCTGGGGCCTGGCTCCGCAGAGAAGCATTTCAGGGGGAAAGTGGATCCACGATTACTGTGCAGAGTAATCCCTCAGGGGAAACGCAGAAAGGACCGAAACAGCCAAGCCTTTTGCAACTGAGGAGCTTCAGATACCACTTATTTCACTCTTAGGAATGTTTACCATTATCCCCGCTCAAATGAGGTCGCCAAACTTTTAAAAACTTAGTAAGGGGCTGCTACTTTCCGCGGTAATCATGGGAACACGTTTTGGGGCGGCTGGGTAGCTCGGTCAGTTGAGCGCCCAACTTCGGCTCGTGTCATGATCTCACAGTTCATAAGTTGGAGCCCCGCATCAGGCTCTGTGCTGACAGTGCAGAGTCTGCTTCCGATCCTCTGTCTCCCTCTGCCCCTCCCTTGCTCACACGCTCTCTCTCTCTCTCTCAAAAACAGAATAAACATTTTTTAAAAATTGTGTGAATATATTTCATGAATATGCTTTAGCTGCTAGCACCAAAGATAAAATCGGATCAAGAGCACCAAGGGGCATTCAAACCTCATGTTTGGCCCAAAATGGGGCAGCTTTTGTTGGCCTGGGGGTGAGCTGAGGAAAGCGCTTTTCAAAGTGCCAAGATAATAGTAATGCTGATGGCGATGATCATAGGAACAGCCAGACGCTGTGCCTAGCACTTGACAGACAAGACTAAATTCATCTTCGGGACAACCCAGCCCGTGAGCCTAGGCTCACAGAAGAGGCTCAGCCCAGTGGAGGGCAGAGGCAGGATTCAGCTCCGCAACCCCACCCCCACCCCCAGTCTGCGGGCTCCAAAACCAGGGCCCCTTACACCTCTTGCACTACAGGCCTCTTCCGCCCAGGCAGGAGCATGGGCCCTGAGGGAGGCCCTGCAGCCCCCAAGTATCTCCCCATCATGAGAGTCACCTCCAGACAGCCCAGGGACAGTATGGATCAATTTTCCTGGGGCAAGGAAGGCACCAGACCTATGCTTCTTTACCTGCTTGAGGACACAACACCGTCTGAGAATCAGAGAATGTTATCAAGCCCCTCCCCTCCCCCAAAGACCCCACCTACACAAATCTGCATAGAAATTCTGGAAATTCAAAGACACTCTCCCCTCCCTGGAACCCTCCCATGGACTTTAGGTTTAGAATTTCTCCATTAAGTTATAACCAAGGTTACCTAAAAGCTAAAATTAGGCCAAAAGAGAGCAAGAGTGATAATAATAATAATAATAATAATAATAATAACAACCATGGATATACTTTCCTGATCACTTATTAAGCGTCCAGCAACCTTTTCTGCTAAATAATAATGATTTTAGGCTTTACAGGGGTCTCTGGTCTCTATCACAACTACTCAGCTCTCTGCCATTGTTGGAAGGTACCTGCTTGCCAGAAACAGGGCCCATCCACTGGGACTCCCCAGGATCCCACCACTGCCCATCTTGGTGCCATCCAGACAGTGCCGCGAGGGGAGGGGGATTGGTGGGTGGGTGGGGAAAGGTCACCAAGGCCCATGAGTAAGCAGCCACAGCCAATGGGTGAATAAATGGCAGGGTGTGTGCTGATAAAACCTAACTTACGGACACTGACACTTGAGTTGTATGTAACTTTCACATGTCACCCAATATTCTTTTAATTTTTCCCCCCAGATTAAAAAATGCGAAAGCCACCCCTAGCTCGTGGGCCCTACAAAACAGGGGACAAGCCCCCAGGCCAGGGTTTGCTGCCCCCTGTGCTATGCAGAGCGCTCTTCATATATCTTATTTCACGCTCACAACGCCTGTACAGACGGATTAGGCATTCTTATTATATCTTTGTCAGGTGAGGTCACTGAGGCTCAGAGAGGTTCAGTAACTCATTGCAGAAGCACAGGAGCGGAACCCACTCCCAAAACTACTTGCTTTCTGAAGAAAGGGAAGGGAAAGTTGCTGGTGGAGCAGAAAGGGGGACCCTCATGCACACCAGCACCCAGGGCCCTGGGAGTACCAGGGAGGGCCCAGGAGAGGCTTCTTCCTCCCTCATCTTTGCTTGAATGCTCTGCACTGCAGGGGAGGGTGGCCCTTTCCTGAGTCGTGCCTCCAGGGGTGGAGACCTCAGACCGGCAGCTGGTGGTCCTCACATTGTTTTGCACCTCCCAGGTTCTCTTAATTATCACCAATTTTCCACCCTCAGCAATTCCTTGTTCTCCTTCGCTAATACCCACGAGTTGGAACCATCAGCTGGACTCCCAGCCAAATGCTTGGCTAAAATCACTTCCTCTTCCATGTAGGGAGCCCCCGTCCCTTACAGGAGTCCTTTCTTCTCAGGCCTGTGAGGTGGGCAAGGCCTTTTGCATGCCGCCTTGCCTGGCTGGGATTTGCCATCTAAATCTCCTAGCAAAGGCGGAGGCAGAATCTGTTTAACTTTGTCCGACTCCCTGCCTCCCTTCTGACTGTCCAGCTCAGAGACTGACTGCGAAGGGCAACCTTCCTTCCCCGGGGCTCTTGGCCGTTTCTCCATTCCAGCCTTAGTTATTTGCAGCTTGGGCCCAGGGCTTTGGAATTCTCTGCTCCAGAAACACCCTCCAGAGTGTGGAGGGGAGACAGGCACCTGAGGCTGGGGCTGAGGAAGGTAGAAAAAGGACATGGCTTTGACGTCACAGCCTGTGTAGGTAGCCTTGGCCAAGCAACCTGGCTTTGGGAGAGCCTTGATTCCTCCTTGAGTCCTCCTCATAGGACTATGAGCCCCAGACTTGTCGGGGGACCTGGGTTCAGTTCGGGCTCTGTGGTCACAAGTTCCCACATCTCAGGCAAGTTGCTTTACCTTTCTAACCCCAGTTTACTCATCTATAAAATAGCTATGGCAGCAGTTTCTCATAGGGTTGTTGTGGAGCTTTAGTAAAATAATAAAGGTAATGTTTCGCTCTGCTACCAGCATTCTAACGGTTTGTGTCTGTAAAATCAGGGTGGTGATCCTCCCAGCCACAAAGGTCTGGAGAGAAGTCAACCTGTCAAGGGCCTGGGCTGTAGTCCCGACCCTGCAGAGTTGCCAATTCATACGGTTCTCAAACTAGATTCCACGGAGACCACGAGGAGCTCAGGGGACTTCGGATGCAGCCTGCCTTTGGGTTAACAAACTCCAAGCACACGATGCACTAAGGACAGTTCTCTCTTTAGAAATAATTCCTGACTTAGTTCCTTTAAGGAGCTAGCTTTCCCCAGTGCATTCAATACGTGGCCCTATTTTACAAAAGCATTTGACCTTCACCTTTTCAGGGACATATCTGTCTGTGGGGATGAAAATATCCTTCTCTGCTGGCTTTATGCCCGCAGCGGATTTCCTTATCAGGAACAAATACAGAATTTGGACGTAGTCCTATTTCCCTCCCGGCGCCAGGTGGGCAGTCAGGGTAAGCCCCCGGGCTCAGCTCGCAGAGGGAAGGTGCAGAAGGGTTGCGTGCAGGTCAGACCCCCCCTCTGCACAGCCCCCAGACTGGGTCTTCGCGCTCGCACTTTCCCTGCAGGAGCCATCTCAGTGCAGCCTTGCTCGCCAGCGCCGCCTAGTGGTAAGACCAGAGAGCTGCCGAAGAAGTTGGCCCTGAACCGCCACTTCCACGCAACCCTCCTGGTCATTAACCCCGGACTCTCACCATGACATTTAGAAGCTCTGCGATTTGCTAACCATGCCAGAAGGTGAGTCCTCTGGGCCTTGACCCCACAGAAGATCTTTATTTAAGAGCACCCTTTTTTCCCTGCTTATAAAAGGAACCAATTACATCAGGAGGAATGAAGCTGCCGCACCCCACCCCGAATCTCTCCTCGAGACACCTGCTGGTGCAGGGGGCCTTCCAAATCCTTCTCCCCAGGGCCAGCAAGACACTCAGCCCCCAAGCCAAAAGGTCCTTCTCTTTGTTAAGTACAAAATAAACATTCCCAGCCCCCCCTGGGCTACTTGCAGTACAAATGTTTATGCCTTTGGAAAGAGAAAAAAGAAAGACGCTTGCGCGTTCTCCCTGAGCAGATGGGCGCCAAAGCAGTAATTAACCCTCAGCAATCGGGGTGTCTGATCTTCTGCCAACGGGTCTGCAGCAGGTTGGAGGGGGTGGGGGTGGGGGTGGGGTTGGCTGATGTGGGCTTCTGCTGTAAGTTTGTGTTTCATGGGCCTTTGAGGCCTTGGAATGTTCTCTGGAAAGGACGCCGACTACATCTTTAAAACTCTGAATTAGGCGCTTAGGGACGCATCCCCAGAAAGTTCCTGATGCCGCAGGGCCCGCCCATTCTAGGTGGAGGGCTGTGAGCAGCCACAGCATTCAGACCACTCAGGGCGAGATGCCTGGTGGTGAGTGTGCACCCAGAACCCCGGGGGAGCCGGGCCACCACCGGGCTAACACTTGCTGAAGTCACAGGAGTGGCAAACATTTATTAAATGCCGAAGGACCAAGCTCCCTGCTAAAGTCTGCACACAGCATATTATTTCACGTGATATTCCCAGCAGCCCTGTGGCATGGGTGTGGGTCCTACTCGCATTTTACAGATGAGAAAATTGAGTCTCAGAGAAATAAAGTTTGTTGCTGATATCATTTAATCCCAGCAGAACAGACTCTCTCCTTCATATAAAATGTGTCCTTTGCCCAAGCCCATCAAGCTTGGGAGTGGCGGCAAAGCTGGGCCCGAAACCCCGGGCTTTACTACTTCAAAGTCCCATCCGCCCCGTCCTGTCCGTTGGTGTTCGCAAACACAAATGGCAGTTACCACTTTTCAGACTTCCAGAAGCGCTGCTCAGCTCACAGGAGCTAACCTGCGGCCGTTCACCACAAGGCTTATGGTCAGGCCTCCCCTTGGGTGTAGCCAGAGACACTGGGAGAGATAGCTGTCAGGCGCCCATCGTGAGAGGCTAGAGCAACTGAGAGGATCTGCCCCTTCCATCTTTCCAATGAGGAAACTGAGACCCGGAGGGCAGAATTCATGCCCACGATGCCACCATGACTTTGTCTCCACAATCAGCGTCCTGTCCGTGGCTGCATGGAGCTTCCTGGAGAAAAAGAGGCAGTGGCAAGAACCAGGCTGGGAATATAGCGGGAAAGTTGATCCTCCTATTGTGTTCCTTAGGCCCTCTAGTCTGACAGAGGGCACCATGCAGTTTCTAAGGGTGTTTCTTGCTTATGCAAAGTCACCCACGGATGGCTTCCATATTTAGCTCCACCGTCTTGGGGATTTAAGGCACACTTGTATCACAAACAGGCAGGTGAGCGGATGGAGTGTGCGTAAAGGGTCTCCAGGAGATTTTAGGGGTGAAGCCTAGGAGTGTACTCCTTCACTGTACTTCACTCCCTCCCACATCCCATTGGCCATAACCAGTCACATGGGCTCACCTGGCTGCAAGGGCTTCTGGAAAGGTAGTCTTCTTTTGGGGAAGGAAGTACGGGAAATGAAGTTGGTAAATCCATGGCATTGTCTCTGACACATTATTCAAAAGTTCACAGTTATGGGGTGCCTGGCTGGCTCAGTTGGTAAAGAATGCAACTCTTGAACTTAGGGTCATGAGTTCAAACCTCACATTGGGCATAGAGCCTACTTAAAAAAAAAAAGTTTATAGTCATGTTAGGGCCTGAAACATCTCAAGATCAGAGGGAAGTCCAGTGCATGTGTTGCTCGGCACATGTGAGGCTGGAGATGTGGGCTGGCTCAGTGTGAGAAACGCCAGTGAAAAGGTGGAAGGAGAAGAAGGTACTGATTTGCATTCAAGCCCCGTGTGGCTCAAGTCCCTGGCATCAATCCAGCCACAGCAGGAAAAGGTCAAGATGGTGCCAGAGCAAGATGCAGAATCTTCCAGATGAATGTCAAGGGAAACCCAATATCCCTGAAAACATCAAGGGGAAGCCATACCAGCTAGGAGTCCTCACTGGCTCTCCAGAAAAGAAGAGGATGTAAACTTGGAAATGCAAATAAAGAACAGAGGAGAGAAGCAAACAAGGGGCACTAGGGCATTCTAAGACACAGGGACTGGTGCCAGCATGGCCTGCTTCGCAGGTCTGCTACCTCTCCAGTCACAGAAGGCGCCATGTTGAGAAGAGGCCCATGCTTGGCTTGGTGTCGCCATCTTGAAATTCTTTTTTTTCAGGACAGTCTTAATTTTTTTTCCCCATTTATCTATATTCCAATACAGTTAACATACAGAGTTATATTAGCTTCAGGTATACAATATAGTGATTCAATAATTCTATACTCAGTCATTGTGAGTGTACCCTTAATCCCCTTTACCTATTTCACCCATTCACCACTCCCACTTCCACTCTGGTAACCATCAGTTTCTTCTCCATAGTTAAGAGTTTGTTTTTTTTGGTTTGTCTCCTTTTTATTTCATTTGTTTGTTTTGTTTCTTAAATTCTACATTTGAGTGAAATATGGTATTTATCTCTCTCTGGCTGACTTCCAGGTTATTGCAAATGGCACCATTTTGTTCTTTTTTATAGCTGAGTAATAGTCCATTGTATGTGTATGCCACATCTTCTTTAGCCATTTATCTATTGACAGACACCTGGGCTACTTCCATAATTTGGCTATTGTAAATAATGTTGCAATAAACATAGGGGTGCATATATCTTTTCAAATTAGTGTTCTTGTATTCTTTGGGTAAATAGTAGAGAAAATCCTGGATCATATGGTAATTCTATTTTTAATTTTTTGAGGAACCTCCATACTGTTTTCCACAGCGGCTGCACCAATTGTCATTCCCACCAACAGTGCATGAGCGTTCCCTTCTCTCCACAGCCTCACCAGCACTTGTTCCTTGTGGTTTTGATTTTAGCCATCTTGACAGGTGTCAGGTGATATCTCACTGTGGTGCCATCTTGAAATTCTTAATAGTTTTCAAAGAAGGAGCCCCACGTTTTCATTTCATCTTGGGCACCACAAGTTACATAGCCAGCCATGTGTCCAGAGATAGCAGCATTGGTTCTGGATGACTCTGTCTTGAGGGCAAGGGACGCTGCTGACACAGGCCGCTTTCCGGGCTGATGGGATGGCAAGGCAACAGGAACTGGGTCTGAGGTAAGATGAGTAGGGAGGTCAGCCCCTCTGTGTCTTGCTCCCTAGTGTGCCCAGGCATAAACATTTAGAAAGGACTGGCTTCAGATTCCCCTTGCTCAGGGAACCAGATTGGGACGAAACAGGTACTTGCTGGTAAGAGATTTTCCAAAAGCAGAGAATGATGAGCTCTGAAAGAGGTTGATGTTGAGAATGACAGATGAGTAGATGAAGTCCAGGAGCCCAAGGGGGAAAACGAGGCATCAGATCAAAGGGAGAGGGAGAGGGAGATGTGAGGGTGCTCCTAACCTTAGAAGTTTCTGCTTTCATATACAGACATTCAAGGAGGCCTGTACATTTTTTTTAAATAGTTCTGATGTTGGAGACGTTACAGAAGCAGAAAAGAGATTAGTTAGCCTAAAATGGAAATGGCTATGGATGGTGGTAGTGGGATTCCTCAAGTCAAAGAAGGATTCAGAGACAGCTGACCAACTGATGGGAGCAGCCCCCCATTGCCTTAGCTAGAAGAGGCCACAGCCTAAGGGAAGCAGGCAACTGGCACAGTGAGCTCAACCTAGTTACAAATAAGAGGAGTGGTTAGTAATAAGACCTTGTTATCATTTGTCCAGCACATACTATGCCAGGCGCTGTGCTATATATGTATTCGTTATCCCCTTGTTGCATAACAAATCATCCCAAAATTTAACAGTTTCAAACAATGATAATTTATGATCTATGGTTTCTCTATGTCAAGATTCAGGAACAGCTTACCTGTTCACAGGGTCTCCCATGAGGTCACAATCCAGATATCAGTCAGGGAGGTATCATCTGAAGACTTGACTGGGCCTGGATGATCTGTGTCCAAGACGGCTCACTCATGTATCTGGCAGGTTAGTGCTGACTGCTGACAGGAGGCCTCAGTTCCTCGCCACTTGAACCTTTCTATGGGGCTGCTTAAGCATCCTCAATACATAGTAGCCGGTTTCCCCTGGAGCAATATAAGAAAGAGGAAGATGGAAGTTTCAATGTCTTGTGTGATGTTTTGTGATGTAGCCTCAAAAATCACACTCCACAATATCCTGTCGGCACAGAGGTCACCTCTGTTCAGTGTGGGAGGCAATTACATGAGGTCATAAATGCCAGGAGGTGAGGATTGTGCTGGGTACTATGGCATGTTACTTGCATTATCTCATTTAATCATCACGATAGAGTTGGTCATAATACTTTCCCCTACTCAGAGGGGAAAAGCTTATTTAATATCAAACAACTAATATATAGAAGAGTTGGGATTTGAATCCAACTGTCCTTTGAATTCAGCTGTCTGAACTCTGTGGTGAGCAGCAGTGATGTAAGCAAGACTGATGGAAATGTTCGAAAAACCCTGTTAGCCAGTGGACGTAAGCAGCAGGATGTGTTTCTCTCCTCTGCAGAATGCTGAGGGAAAGAGGCAGCTTCTCTCAAACTGTCTCACAGGACAGGAGGAGCTTTGGCCTGGGGGGACAAAAAGTAGGAAGCAGAGAAAGGTGCTGCCTCTCTCCAGTCCCTCCTCATTTCTCACCAAGAGGAGGGGCTGCTACTCCAAGTGAGTCTGATTCCAGAACAGTGACTGAGTTAAGTTGAGTTTACTAGTGGTCAGGGTCACTTATAGAAGATCTTTCACACACACACACACACACACACACACACACACACACACACACACACTTCTCTCTCTCCACATACATACACACCACATGCACATACACAATCACACGTGCTCACACTGTCATGCACACATGCATACCATATACCACACAGTCTCCTTTTAGGCTTTCTGCCCCTGAGTGAACACATAATTCATTTGTTTCTTTTTTATATATTTATTTACTTTTGAGAGGGGGAGGGGGGCAGAGAGAGAAAGAGACAGAGGATCTGAAGCAGGCTCTGTGCTGACAGCAGAGAGCCTGATGCAGGGCTTGAACTCATGAACCATGAGAGCATGACCTGGGCCAAAATCGAACACTTAACCGAATGAGCCACCCAACTGCTGCCATTTTTTCCCATAAATATTTATTGAACACCTATTTTATGCCTGTCATGGTGCTGGGTTTATGGGATAAGGGATATGGCATTAAAAACAGACATGGTCTCTCCTAGCTAATGCAATAAGACAAGAAAGAAAGTCAAAGTATACAGACTGGGAAAGAAGAAATAAGACTGTTTTTGTTTACTGATGACATGATCATCTATGTAAAAAAAATTTTTTTAATTGACCAAAAAATCCTAAAAACCTCCCAGAGGTAATAAGTGATTATAGCAAGGGTGCAGGATATAAGATTAATATATAAAAGTTAATCACTTTCCTATATACCAGCAATGAACAAATGAAATTTGGAATTTTTAAAAATGCTATTTATATTAGTATCTCCCAAAATGAAATACTTAGGTACAAATATAAAAAACAGTTACAAAATTTGCATGAAGAAAACTACAAAACTCTGATGAACAAAATCAAAGAACTAAATAACGGAAGAGCTATTCCATGTTCGTGGATAGGAAGACTCAATGTTGTCAATACATCAGTTCCTCCCACTTGATCTACAGATACAATGCAATCTCAACCAAAACCTCAGCAAGTTATTCTGTGAATTGGACACTGGTGCCTGGGTGGCTCAGCTGTTTAAGTGACCTTCAGCTCAGGTCATGATCTAGCAGTTTGTGGTTTCAAGTCCCACATCGGGCTCTGTGCTGACAGCTCGAAGCCTGGAGCCTGCTTCTGATTCTGTGTTTCCCTCTCTCTCTGCCCCTTCTCCACTCATGCTCTCTCTCTCTCTCTCTCTCTCAAACATAAATAAACATTAGAAAAATTCTGTGGATTGGAAAAACTCTTAATTTATACAGAGCGGCAAAAGACCCAGAATCACCAACACAATATTGAAGAAAGAAGGATAAAGTGGAGAACTGACACTATCCAATTTCAAGATTTACTATAAAACTACAGTAATCAAAACAGTGTGGTATTGGTGAAATAATACACAGGTAAGTCAATGGAACAGAGTAGAGAACCCAGAGATAGACCCCCATAAATATAGCCAACTGATTTTTGACAAAGAAGCAAATGCAATACAGTGAAGCAAAGATAGTCTTCTCTATCTTTTTTTTTTTAATGTTTTATTTATTATTGAGAGAGACAGCATGAGCAGGGGAGGGTCAGAGAGAGGGAGACACAGAATCTGAAACAAGCTCCAGACTCTGAGCTGGCTGTCAGCACAGAGCCCAACGCGAGGCTCGAACCCATGAACCACGAGATCATAACCTGAGTCGGTCAGATGCTTAACCAACTGGGCCACCTAGGTACCCCAAAGATAGTCTTTTCAACAAATGGTGCTGGAACAACTGGACATCCATGTAAAAAGATCTAGACACAGATCCTTCACAAAAATTAACTCAAAATGGATCACAGAAATAAATATAAAATGAAAAACTATAAAACTCCTAGAAGATAACAGGAGAAAATATACATGACCTTGTGTATGGTGATGATTGTTAAAGATACAACAACAAACACACAATGAAAGAAATCACTAATAAGCTGGACTTCATTAAAATTAAGAACTTCTGGGATGCCTAACTGGCTCAGTTGGTGGAGCATGTAACTCTTGATCTCAGGGTTGTGAGTCTGAGCCCCATGTTGAATGTAGAGACTACTTAAAATCTTAATGGGTGCCTGGGGGTGCCCAGTCAGTTAAGCATCTGACTTTTGACTTTGGCTCAGGTCATGATCTCACAGTTCATGAGTTTGAGCCCTGCATTGAGCTCTGCACTATCAGCACAGAGCCTGCTTGGGATTATCTCCCTCTCTCTCTGCCCCTCCCCCACTTGCTCTCTATCTCTCTCTCAAAATAAATAAAAATAAAATCTTTAAAAAAATTAAAAACATTTGCTCTATGGGGTGTCTGGGTGGCTCAGTCAGTTAAGTGTCCAACTCTTGATTTTGGCTGAGGTCATAATCTCGCAGTTGATGAGATTAAGTCCTGCATTGGGTTCTGCGCTGACAGCACAGAGCCTACTTGGGATTCTCTCTCTCTCTCTCTCTCTCTGTCTCTCTCCCTCTGCCCCTCCTCCATTCTCTTGCTCGCTCTCGCTCTCTCTCTCAATAAATAAATAAATAATATTAAAAGAAAGTTTTCTACTTTGCAAAGATAATATCAAGAGGATGAGAAGACAAGCTACAGACTAGGAAAAATATTTGCAAAAGACATATTTGATAAAGGACTGTTATCGAAAATATACAAAAAGCTCTTAAAACAATAAGAAAACAATCTCAGTTTAAAAAAATTTTTAACACTTATTCATTTTTAAGAGACAGAGCATGAGTGGGGGACACCAGAGAGAGAAGGAGACAGAATCTGAAGCAGACTCCAGGCTCTGAGCTGTCAGCACAGAACCCAATGCGGGACTCGAACCCATGAACTGTGAGATCGTGACCTGAGCCGAAGTCGAAAGCTTAACCAACTGAGCCACCCAGGGGCCCCCAATCTGATTTTTTTAATGGCCCAAAGATCTTAGCATAAACCTCACCAAAGAAGATACACAGATTGCCAAAGAACATTTAATTTTTTTTTTTTTATTTCTAGGAAAGAGAGAGAGAGAGAGAGAGAGAGAGACAGCGTGAGCACGGGAGGGTGAGAGAGAGAGGGAGTCACAGACCAAAACAGGCTCCAGGCTCTGAGCTGGCAGTCAGCACAGAGCCCGACGCGGGGCCCGAACCCACGAACCGCGAGATCATGACCTAAGCGAAAGTCGGACGCTTAACCGACTAAGCCACCCAGGCGCCCCTGCCAATGAACATTTAAATAGATGCTCCATATCATATGTCCTCAGAGAAATCCAAATTAAAACAACCATGAGATACCACTACATTCCTATTAAAATGACCCAAACCTGGAACACTGATGGCACCAAATGCTGGTGAGGAAGTGGAGACGTAAGAACTCTCTTTCATTGCGATGGGAATGCAAAATGGTACAACCACTTCGGAAGACAGTTTGGTCGTTTCTTACAAAATCAAACATATTCTTCCTGTACAATATAGCACTCATTCTTGTTGGTACTTACCAAAAGGAGTTGAAAACATAAATCCACACAAATCCCTGAACATAGATAATTGTAGAGGCTTTATTCACAATCGTCAAAATTTGGGCCCAACCAAGATATCCTTCAGTAGGTGAATAGATAAATAAACTGTGGTATATTCAGGCAATGGAATATTATTGAGCACTAAAAACTAACGAGCTATCAAGTCATGAAAAGATGTGGAGGTAACTTTACTGCATATCTGAAAAGCCTGAAAGACGCCAACTTGAAAATGACTCCAACTATATGACATTTTGGAAAAGGCAAAACTATGGATACAGCAAAAAGGTCAGTGGTTGCCAAGGACTTAGGGGGAGGGAGGAATGAATAGGCAGAGCATGGAGGACTCTGTATGATACTATGATGGTGGATATATGACATTATACATTTACCCAAACCCACAGAATGTACAGCACCAAGGATGAGCCCTGATGTAAACAATGGACTTTGGGTAATAATGATGTGTCTATATAGGTTCATCATCTGCAACAAATGTCCCACTCAGGTGCAGGATGTTGATGATGAGGAAGGCTATGCATGTGTGGGCATAGCATATATATGGGCAGGGGGTATATGGGAAATCTCTGCATCTTCCCCTTAATTTGCCATGAACCTAAAACCACACTTTACTGTCGTGAAGCCTGTGATCATGCACCCCAAATGGAACTGGCCTTCTGAGTGTCCCTGCTCCTCTGATCACATGTGCTGCACTCACTCACCCCTTCCATTCAGCATGGGGAGCGGGCATGGGGGATGCTGCCCTAGACCTAGAGCCTGAACGTTGGACTCTGCCCGGTTTTCCAGAGGTCCACAGTATGGAATTAATCATTATCTTAGTTAATGGTAATGTGTATTGTAGAACCTGCCAAAGTTATAGATGCACAGCCTCTCTTGACTTTTTGAGTCACGGTGAGATGGAACTTTCCAGAAATCAAGAGCCCAAGATCAAAGGGTTTGTACTGTTCTTTCTTCCTCTGCCCAAGAGTGTTCTAAGCAACTTGTAGATATGACTTGTTTCTGCTTTCTGCCTTCTACCGGTGGTAAGGTTGCTTTGCCCAGGACCCCTCGGTGATGAAACTCCGCATGCCCTAGCTCTGCAGACACAATTGTGGTGACTTCAAAGGACAGAGAGGACTTCTTCATTACTCAGACAGAAACGGTGGGCTCAGCACAACCGTCTGACTCGCTTGAGGCAGATCACAGCTTTCTTGGCTCATCTGGGACCCTGGAGGTGAGTCCCCCTTTGCTCTCTCATCGAAACAGCACACAGCAAGCTGCAAGTGCTGGGGCGGAAAGAAGGAGTTCCCACAGGAATTCAGCCCTGGTTGCAATATGTTTTATCATCTGGAAGGCCACATACAGCCCTGTGTGGCTTCCTCAGGGTCAGTAGTTGCAGTTGTTTAATCCCAGAGAAGAGCTTGTCACCCAGTGACGTCAAAGTGCAGTGCAGGCTTTTCTGAGAGTGTCCCAGAACCAAGTTGCATATTCATTTTCTTTTTGTCAATGTCTTTGCACATTTAACATTCTGGGGACCTCCCTGGAAACAGGATTTGAGCATCCCTGGAGCTCCCAGCCGGACACCAGCCCTGAGAACTACAACCACGGGTCTTTGGGCAGTATGAGCACCCAGCAGAAGACGAGGATGGTGGGTGATGCCAGGCGGAGTGTGCATTTGGTGGGTGAGCCCATAAGTGCATGCGAGAGAGCCTTGGGATCCTCAGCACACTGGGATCACCCCATCTATAGACCAGGCCTACCTAAGTTACCTCTGGTTCCAGATGTAAATGCCAAGGCCAAGTAATTTAAAGTCACAGTCTGGAGAGTCTGCCCATCAGAGCTAGAGATCAACCCTCCATCCCAGAGCAGACACCTCTGCAGTATCCTGGGCAAGTAGCCCTCTACCCTTGCTTGTTCCTTCCTAGCAGGGGGAAGCTCATACCTCTCCAGGCAGCTGGTCCTGCATTTGACAGATGGGACACTTGTCTGTCCAGCCCTTGGACTGCTGTTGGCTCAGAAATATGGGCCTTGTCCTAACTAGTCTCTCAATCCCACCTATTACCCCTTATCCCTCTGCCACCACTGAGGTCATGCCATAATCAACCCTTGCTGGGTAACCATAACAGCATCCTCAATGGTCTTTCTCCTCCCACCCATTCTCCACTGTCCCACAGGGCTTCTTTCCTGAACATAGGGCTTACCAGCGCTTTCCTACCTAAAACCTTCTATGGCTCCCCAGTGCTCCCAGGATAACAGGCTTCTGGGGCTTTCATGAACCGGCCTCAACTGACCACTGCAACCTCGATGATGATGATGATGATGATGATGATGATAATGATGATGATGATATGATAATGATGATGATAATGGTCAGCACTTAAACAGTACCTATCAAACTCCAGGCACTGTTTAAATGTTCTGAATACACTGGCTCACTTCATCTTCTCAACAGCTACAAGGATGGGGTCTCCAGCATCCCTACCTTATGCCCAGCTTCAGTCCTTGTACAGCCTACACTCTCTCTCCTCTGGCCCTCAGACACACTCTTCCCTTAGTCCTGAACACACTTCAGGGCTTCCACGCCCTCTTTGCCAGGCTAAGGCCATCCCTCCCACAGTCCTCAGTAAGGCCATCCCTGGGCACCTGCCTATCCCAGTTGGAACCCCAGGAACAGCTGCATAATCTGCAGGGCTAAGTATGAAATGAAGATAAGGAACTCTTCTTCAAAAGTGGAGAAACATGGATAATTTCAAAACAGTGACAGCAGAGCATTAAACCAGAGCATTAAGCAGGGCCCTTCTGAGCTTGGGGTCCTGTGTGACTATGCAGGTCATACACCCATGACATCTGCCCTGTGGTCCCTGATACACTTCGGTAATAGCCTTGCATTAAATCCTGTGCAGTTAGCCCTTTTGAGTCTGGCCTTGACTGATACCAGCATCCAATCTATGCTACCAAGGTCTCCTGGCTAAGTCCCTGGATGGAGAGTGTTGCTGCATTTGCTCTCCAGGAGAACAAGGTACTCTAGATCCCCACGCTTGTGCCAGTGCTGGGTACACATTAGAGGCACCATGGTACTGGTTGGGAACATGAATGAATCCACACAGAGACCTCAGGGATCATGAGCAGGCCCACCTTGGGTCCTTGCATAGGGCATGGTATGCAATGCCAGTGGCAGGGGTCAGCCATCCTGAGATACCTCACTACCCCGCACCCTGGACTCCTTAAGCCAGCAAGGGAGACTCAAGGTGAGGCTTCAGGGTGGACTGGCTGAGCTGGGGGAGGAGAAGGGTTGGTCTGGCAAGTGTGGAGGGGAATAGGCCTAAAGAGGAGGTCCTTCCCAAAGGGTAGGTGGTGAGGGATGAAGGAGAAAGAGTGGGCATAGGGGTCTGTGGAAATCTCAGAGATCCAAGCAGCAGGAGCTTTATAAACAGATGTGCCTGTGACAGACACATCCAATGTGAAGAGAAATGCCTTCAGTTATCCAAGGAGAACCCTCTGGGGACACCCGGGATCCCAGAGAATATTTTGCTAAAGGGAGGACATGAGACTAGCTGCAAGAATCTACCCTGAGCCTGTGGATGTGTCCCTAGATATGGCCTCCTCAGGGTTGTGTCCCATGGCTGTATCCCTGTGGCTCTGTCATATAGCTGTGACCCTGTGACAAACACCTTTCTGGAAATGGAGAAGCCAGGACACAAATATACAGTGCCTGCACTCCACTAAGTAGGCACAGAATCCAGTGTGACTCTCTGTGTGGCCAGAAGTTTGAGAGGACCTGTGAGGGAGACACTCAGGGAGGCAGACATGGGGGCCACAATATAGACAAGCCAGGGCCGAGATGACATTGAACCTGTACCTCCCTCCTGGACCTCTCCTTGACATAGCCATGTGTTTTCCCGAGGCCCTGGACAGACCATCCCTGCCCACACTTATCCTTCTCCATAGCTGGGAAATACTCCTGCAACTTCTGTAACAACCCCTGACCTTCCCTTCATTGCTTGGACTGACTCAGAGTTTCTCCACATTCAACCTAATTGGCATTTATATAACTTCCTACCCAACAGCAGCAGAATGCACATCTCTCCTAGGGCACATGGAACATTTACTAAGATAGACCATATTCTGGGCCATAAAACAAACCTCTGTGAATTCAAAAGAGTTGAAGTGAGCTTCCACCTTAAGAAACTAGGGGAAGAAGGAGGTGGAAGAGGAGGAGGGGAGGGAGAGGAAGAGGAAGAAGGAGACGGAGAAGGAGATGGAGAAGGAAGAAAAGGAGAAGAAGGAGGAGGAGTAGAAGGGGGGTGAAGAGATGATTTGTGAGACCCAAAGTCAGTAGGAAAAGGGCATAAAAATCAATGTGGGAATCAAATAAATGGAAAACAGAAAAACAATAGAGAAAAATCACTGAACCAAATCTGGTTCTTGAAGAATAACAATAAAATTGATTAACCTCTAGCCAGATTGACCAGTAAAAAAAGAAAAAAAATTTTTTTAAATAAAAATAATATAAAAATAAAATTTTAAAAAGACACACTGCAGAAGTGACATCACTATGAATTCTATAGACATTTAAAAGACAAAATGGGAATATTTTGAACAACTTCATGCCAATTAAATTGGCTGTTTAGATGAAATGGCCAAATCCCTTGGAAGACATGATTTACTAAAGCTCATTCAAGAACCAAGAGTAACCAGAATACCTCTCTATTTATTAAAGACTTGGAATTTATAGTTAAAAATCTTCCTACAGGGGCGCCTGGGTGGCTTAGTCGGTTAAGCGTCCAACTTTCCGACTTTCGCTTAGGTCATGATCTCGCGGTTCGTGGGTTCGAGCCCCGCATCGGGCTCTGTGCTGACTGCCAGCTCAGAGCCTGGAGCCTGTTTCAGTCTGTGACTCCCTCTCTCTGACCCTCCCCTGCTCACGCTGTTTCTCTCTCCTAGAAATAAATAAAATATTTTTAAAAAAAAATCTTCCTACAAACAAAACTTTAGGTCTAAATGTCTTCTGGGCCTGGGACTCCACCAGGTGTTTAAGGAAGAAATAATACCAATTCTATACAAAGTCTCAGAAAATTCACAAGGAAGAGGTATTTCCCAATTCATTCTAGGAGACCATTATGTCCCTGATACCAAACTGGACAAGAGTATTATAAGAATAGAGAGAGTACAGTCCAATATCACTCAAGAATGTAGAAACAAAAACTATTAACACAGTTTTGGCAAACTGAATCCACTAATATATAGCAAATTCTCTCAGTTCTTGTTTTTCTGAGAATGTCTTTATTCTAGTTTTGAAAGATAGTTTTTGTTGGAGATCTGATTCTTGGTTGACTTATTTTTTTTTCCTTTCATCACTTTGCCTTCTAGCATTGTTTCTGATGAGAAGTCAGCTGCTAATCTTATTGAGGTTCTCTTGTAGGTGATGAGTCGTTTTTCTCTTTCTGCTTTCAAGAATTTCTCTTCGTCTTTGAACACTTTTACTCTGATGTGTTTGGGTGTGGATCTGTTCACATTTTCCCTACTTGGAGTTCATTAAGCTTTTTGGAGATGTAAATTCTAGGTTTTCATCAAGTTTGGGGAAGTTTTCAGCCATTATTTCTCAAAAAGTTTTTCTTCTCCTTTCCCTCTCTCCTCTGGGACTCCCATTATGCAAGTGTTGGTATACTTAATGGTGTTTCACATTTCTCTAAAGCTCTGTTTATTTTTCTGCATTCTTTTCTCTCTGTGTCCTTCAGATTGCATAATCTCTATCAGTCTACCCAAAAGTTTGCTGATTCTTTCTGAACTGATGTGGATAGGGGAGGAGGAATAGGCCATGACTCAAATGCTACAGACTCTTGCTGTTCTGAGATTTGTTAGATTTTCTTGAATAAATGTTTCTTTGTTTTCTGTATGCCCTGAGGGACATTTTCAGAGACTTTAAATCGTTGGTTTTTCAAATAAATTTTACCAATTATAGTTGTTACTCTGGGGAGAGGGGCCACAGAGCTCCTCACACCACTATGCCAGAAGCCATCTCTGAATATAGTATCCATAAAAAGAGTAATACATCACAACCAAGTGGTATTTTTCTGAAGAAAGCAAAGTTGCTTTAACATTGGAAAATCAATCAATGTAATTTACTATACTAACAGACTTAAAAATGAAAACTGTAGGATTATTTTAATAAATGCAGAAAAACATTCATTCCTGATTTAAAAAAAAAACAAAAAACATTAAGCAAACCAGGAATAGAAGGGAACTTTCTTGCCTAATAAAAGACACCTACAAAAACCAAAAACAAAACAAACAAAAAATACAGAGCTAACATCATCTTTAATGAGGAAAAACTGAATATTTTCCCTCTAAGATCATGGCCTATCTACTCTTACCTTCTATTCAGCATTGTGTTGGAGGTTCTAGCCAATATAATCAGGCAAGAAAAGGAAACAAAAGTCATCCCTTTTGAGAGAAAGAAGAAAAACTTCCTGTATTTGCAAATAACATGTACATCTCTGTTGAAAATCTAATGGAATTTACAAAAAAGCTCCTGGAACTAGTCATTATTATAAGGATGCAAGATATAAAATCAATATAAAAAATTAATGCTATTACTAGCAACAAAAAAATGGAAATTAAAAAAATTTAAACACTACAATAGCATGAAAATATGAAATATAATAGGGATAAACACAATGCAAAGTGTTAAACATTGTACAGAATGTTGTCGTGAGAAATTTTAAAAGTCTAAATAAGTGGAGAAATATACAATGTCTATGGATTGAAAGACTCAATATTGTCAAGATGTCAACTCTCCCTAAAGCAATCTATAGATTTCAACATAAATCCAAGTCAAAAATCCCAGCAGTCTATTTTTTTAGAAATTGACAAACTGATTCTAAAATTTATGTGGAAATGCAAAAGACTTAGAATAGTTAAAACAATAAAAAAAAAAGAACAAAGTTGGAGAACTTAAATACCTGGCTTCAAGACTTATTTTAAAGTTACAGCAATTAAGATGGTGTGGCATTAGTATAAGAATAGAGAAGCAGTTTAATGGAAGAGAACAAAGAGTCTGGAAAAGACCCATATGCATATGGTCAATTGACTTTTTAAAAGTTGCAAAGGTGTTTTTGTAGAGAAAGGTAATATTTTCAACAATTATAGCGCACTAAATGATACTCCCTCTCCAAAGATATGTCCACATCTTAATTCCTGGAACCTGTGAATGTTATTTCATTGAGGGGGAGGGGGAATGGTCTTTGCAGATGTAATTAAGTGAAGGGTCTTGAAATGAGATTATCCTGGATTGTCTGGGTGACAAGTAATTTTATAAGAGACACACAGAAGAAAGGCACACAAGAGGAAGATGGTGTGAACTTTCCTCAGGCACAGTTGTGATGTGACCACAAGCCAAGAAATGCTGAGCAGCCACCAGTAGCTAGAAGACATGAGGAATGGGCTTTCCTATAGAGTTTCCAGAAGGAGCATAGCTCTGACAACACCTTGATTTCAGACTTCTAATTTCTAGAACTGTTACACAATAAATTTCTATTATTTTTATTCTTTTAAGATTATTTTAAGATGTATTTATTTTAGAGACACAGAGAGAGAGCGGGGGAGGGGCAGAGGGGGTGAGGACAGAGAATCTGAAGCAGGCTTTGTGCTGACAGCAGAGAGCCCAGAGCAGGGCTCAAACTCACAAACCTCGAGATCGAGACCTGAGGTGAAGTTGGACGCTTACCTGACTGAGCCACTCAGGTGCCCCAAGCATCCAACTATTGATTTTGGCTCAGGTCATGATCCCACGATTGTGGTAGTGAGTCCCGTGTTGGGCTCCATGCTGAGCATGGAACCTGCTTAAGATTCTCTCTCTCTCTCTCTCTCTCTCTCTCTCTCTCTCCCTCTGCCCCCCCCACACACATACTTGTGCTCTGTCTCTCTAAAAATAAATTTTTTAGAAGGATCTCAATATCATGTTATTAGAAAAATGCAAATTAAAACTACAGTTAGGCTACTGCACATATTTTAGGATGGCTAAATTTTTTAAAAAAAATTTTTTCTTAGTAACCTCTATACCCAACATGGGGCTCTAACCCACAAGTATGACATCAAGAGTCTCATACTCCACTGACTGAGCCAGTGCCCCTAGAATGACTAAAATTAATGACTGACAATACCAGCTGTTGGTGAGGATGAGGAGCAAATGTAGCTCTCATCCACTGTTTTATAACCACTTGGGAAAATAGTTTGGCAGTTTCTTTGAAAGTTCACATCCTCCCATAGCAGCCCTCTCAACAACAGCCAAAACATGGAAAGGGCCTAAGTGTCCATCAACTAATGAATGGATCAAGAAGATATGGTTTATCTTTACAATGGAATCCTACATGGCAATGAGAAAGAATGAAATCTGGCCATGTGTAGCAACATGGATGGACCTTGAGGGTGTTATGCTGAGCGAAATAAGTCAGGCAGAGAAGGACAAATATCATATGTTTGCACGTATAGGAGGATTAGGAGGAACTTAATGGAGGACCATGGGGGAGAAGAAAGGAAAAAATAGTTCGGGAGAGGGAGGGAGGTAAACCGTGAGAGACTCTTGAATGCTGAGAATAAACTGAGGGCAGGTGGGTTGGTGGGGAGGGGAGTGATGGGCACGAAGGAGGGCACTTGTGGGGATGAGCACTGGGTGTTACATGGAATTCAACTTGACAATAAACTATTTAAATAAATAAAGGGGTGCCTGGGTGGCTCAGTTGGTTGGGCGTCCGACTTTGGCTCAGGTCATGATCTCACGGTTCGTGGGTTTGAGCCCCGCATCGGGCTCTGTGCTGACAGCCGGCTCGGAGCCTGGAGCTTGTTTCGGATTCTGTGTCTCCCTCTCTCTCTGACCCTCCCCTGCTCATGCTGTCTTTCTTTCAGAAATAAATGAAACATTAAAATAAATAAATAAATAAATAAAGCATTTAAAAAATTAATAAATAAAATGTGAAAAAAAAGCTCACATCTTCCTTGCCAATGACTCGGCAGTTCTACTCCTGAGTCTCTCTGCCCAAGAGAAATGAAAAGGTAGGTCCACACAAACAGTTGTGTGCAAATGTTCATGGCAGACTTATTCATGAAAGCCCCGAAGTGGAAACCACCATCTATATCATCTGCAGGTGAGTGGATAAACAAGCTGTGAGCAGCTTTAGCAGTAAGAGGGAGTGAACCATTGATATACGTTACAATGGGGAACACTATAATAATTAAGTAGAGTGAAAGATGACAGATCAAAAAAAGTGTATGAATAATATGATTCAATTTATATGAAATCCTAGAAAATACAAAATAATCTATAGTGACAGAAAGCTGATGAGTGGTTACCTGGGGATTGGGGAAGGGGTGGGAGGAAGGGAATACAAAGAACACAAGGAAGCTCTGGGGTCCAGGGATGGCTAGGTTCATTATCTTGATTTCGAAGACTGTTTTCCAGATATAGACATATGTCAAATCTCATCAAATTGTACACTCTAAGTGTGTACATTGATTGTAGTCAATTTTACCCTCATTAAAACTGCTTAAAATAATGTCATATTAGGGCACTTGGGTGGCTCAGTTGGTAAGACATCTGACTTCAGCTCAGGTCATCATCTCATGGTTTGTGGGTTCTGTGCTGACAGCTCAGAGCCTGGAACCTGCTTCAGGTTCTGTCTGTCTGTCTCTCTCTGTTCCCCCCACCCCCCATTCATGCTCTATCTCTCTCTTGAAGATAAATAGGCATTTTGTAAAAATTAAAAAATAATGTCGGGGCGCCTGGGTAGCTTAGTCGGTTAAGCGTCCGACTTTTGCTTAGGTCATGATCTCGCGGTTCGTGGGTGCGAGCCCCGCGTCGGGTTCTGTGCTGACTGCCAGCTCAGAGCCTGGAGCCTGTTTCAGTCTGTGACTCCATCTCTCTCTCTGACCCTCCCCTGCTCACGCTGTCTCTCTCTCTCTCTTCTAGAAATAAATAAAACATTTAAAAAATTTTTTAATTAAAAAATAATGTCATATTATATATAATGTCACATAATATAATGCAATTTTTTAAATAAAAAGGCTTTTGTGCTGAGGGTTCAGGCCTTCTCTTCCTTTTTTTTTTTTTTTAAGAATGTTTATTTATTTTGAGAGAGAGAGAGAGAGAGAGAGAGCACGAGTGGGAAGAGTCAGCAAAAGGGAGAGAGAGAATCCCAAGCAGACTCCGAGTTGTCAGCACAAAGCAGGGCTTGAACTCACCAACCATGACATCATGACCTGAGCCAAAACCAAGAGTCAGACACTTAACTAAGCCACCCAGGCACCCTGGCCTTCTCTTCTATCTTAAAGGGGGCATCAGGAAGCAGTCAGGTCATCTGACCCAGAGCCTGTGCCCTTAACTGTCTCCTGCCTCTAGTTATTCACCAAGGATGATCCTTTGTGGGGGCAAAATGGAGATCAGATTCCCCCAAACAGTACAGCAGAGCAGAGCACATGAGCCCATATGAAGCATCTCACTTTCATCTCTGATGATGATGGTGATGATCATGATTTAGCTTTTTTTTGTCCCAGGTGCCTCAAACCCTGTAAGCCCCTTGAAAATAGCTCCTAGCTCCTATAACAGTATATTCCTACCTCAGGGCCTTTGCATAGGGTGTCTCCTCACCCAGTGGCACCAGTCTCTTCACTCTCCACCAGTTAATTCCCCTTATCCTTCAGCTGTCAACTTACAAAGATTTTCTTTGACCTGCACCCCCACTCCCAAGCCCTGGCATCTAAATCAGGTCCTTGTTACTCCTTTGCACGTGCCTTGTCTCGTTCCCTGCCATCATTTCCTGATCACAATATGCAATCACGGTTATCTGACTATCGGTTTGTTGTCTACGGTCTGTCTTCTCGGCTGGCCGTGCCCACTCTCGCGTGGCCAGCACCAAACCCGAGGTTGGAATCTGAGTGGTGCTCAGCAAACATGTGTGGGGCGAGTGAGGACATTCCCCACATAGTGCCGGGTAAGCTGGGGCCACAGAGCCAGGGATCCAGTCTGCCACGTTCCACCCAGCAGGCAGATTTCAGAGCTGACATTAATTCAGACCCCACATGCATGATTCTTACTGAGTAAGACATCAAGACAATCTCGCCCTTTGTCAGAACTGTGGGGGTTTCACTTACGCGTAGAGAGAAGCCAGTCTAAAATCAGTCGCTTTTTGAAAACCATCAGCTCAAGAAATTAAGGATTCTGTCAGCGTGCCCTGAATTTCTGGGCCCAGCAATTAATTCCTTCTAGATTAAAGGATTGTTGTGTTGCTGATACATTATTATGCAGAGTGGGCTTGCTGTGAATTTTAAAACTTTAACCAGAATCCTCATTAACTGAGACCTTTTATCTGTGTGCAGAGGCCAGTAGCCAGAAAGTGAACTGACACATCCAAAAAAAAAAAAAAAAAAAGATTAAGAAAAGAAAGAAAGAAAGAAAGAAAGAAAGAAAGAAAGAAAGAAAGAAAGAAAGAAAGAAAGAAAGAAAGGAAGAGAAAACATTCCAGGGGGTGTCCCAATGCACATTTAGTCTGGACAGCTGTCCTCCCTCCTAATGGTCACAGGGCCATTTACTCAAACGCACATCACCCCACCGAGTCCTCTCCGGGCCTCTCAAGGGGCCACAGTTATTATTACCTCCAGTGCAGACATGAGGAGACTAGGGCTGGGGAAGGGGCTGAGACGCCCTGCTCAGGCCGGCGGGGGGCCCAAGTCCACCGCATCCCCTTCTCCCTGGATGCTGAAGATCGCTATGCAGAAGGATGGTCCCAAGGCCTTTCAAGTACACCATCCATCCAAGGACCATTCCATCCCAGAGCAGTGCCCAGGGCCGCTTGTGCACTGGGAGGAAGGCTCTGCGGAGTCCTGGGAGGGGGGACGGGAGGGGGGGGACCGGAGGGAGCCATGAAAGCCTACCACATGTGAGGCTGAAGGTGACCCAGGGGCCACGGGCTCCATCCCATCTGGGAATTTTGAGGCCGTCTCCGGCCGGGTCCATCCTGGCTGCACTTGTGACAGAACCTAAGCTGAGAGGCAGCCCTGGAGGGAGATTTCCAGGACCCCCGTCAGATGCTGGCTGAGGCACCCCAAATTAGACTAGGTCCGCTCAGTATTTGCCACTCCCCTTTTCAGTTGACACAGATTTGTACACCTAACCTTGATGCACACAGCCATTTCCTCACCCCCTCCCACCCCTGGATAGTCTAGGAACCAGCTCCCCCGCCCTGCTCCAGCCCAGTGGGGGTTCCCACAGCCCTAGGACCTTCCTTTTAAAGTTTTTTTTTTTTTTAATTTCCTAGAGAGAGAGTGTGTGTGAGTGGGGCAGAGGAGCAGAAAGAAAGAGAGAGAGAATCCCGAGGAGGCTCCACACTCAGCATGGAGCATGATGCAGGGCTTGATCCCATGACCCTCGGATCACGACCTGAGCTGAAATCAAGAGTTGGACATTTAACCGACCGAGCCACCCAGGTGCCCCTAGGACCTCCTTTTAGAAACTTTAGAAACTCAAAAGGAAACGTATCAGGGGCTCCAGTATCCCGAAGAAAATGCCCCCTTCTGGTTCCCCAAACAAAAGGTAGACAAGGCAGGGGGGCGCCTGGGTGGCTTAGTCGGTTAAGCGTCCGACTTTTGCTTAGGTCGTGATCTCGCGGTTTGTGGGTTCGAGCCCCGCATCGGGCTCTGTGCTGGCTGCCAGCTCAGAGCCTGGAGCCTGTTTCAGTCTGTGACTCCCTCTCTCTCTGACCCTCCCCTGCTCACACTGTCTCTCTCTCTCTCCAAGAAATAAATAAAACATTAAAAAAAAAAAAAAAAGGTAGACAAGGCAGGCTGCCCTGAGAGCAGACACCGTCTCAGGGTTCACTTCCTCCTGGACCAGGGCACCTGCTTGTCCCTCAGCCACATAAGCCACAGCTCAGTGCCTCTGCCCAAGGTGACCAGGAGCCCACCACAGTACAAAGCACTAATATTATTTTTCTCATTTAAAAAAATAAATCCACTAAAGGAAATTCTGACACGTGCTGCAACGTGGATGAAACTTGAGGACATTCTAAGTGAAATCAGTCACTAAAGCATTGTATGTTTACTGTATACTATATGATTCTTCTTACGTGAGGTACCTCGAAAGGTCAAATTCATAGGCACAAAGAAGGTCGGGTGTCAGGGGCTGGGGGGAGGAGGGGGAGAATGGGGAGTTAGGGTTTAACGGGGACACAGTTTCAATGTTTGCAAGATGAAGAATTCTAGAGACAGATGTGGCAGTGGCTGCACAATGGTAGGAACGTGCTTAATGCCACCGAACCACTCACAAATGGTTAAAATGGCAGGTATTCTATTATGTGTATTTACCACATTTTTTAAAAGAAGTAAAAAAACTAAAGTTTCCCTTCATCAAGCATCTTGCTATTCGAATTATCCCATTGAATCCTGGTGGCAACATCTGGAGGTAAATTCTACTATTGTCCTTTATAGGCGAGAAAACCAAGATTGGGGCGGTGCTGTGAGCAGCCTGAGGTCACCCAGGGCCTGGGTGGCAGGCCCAGGGTTCGGCCCGGAGCCTGCCTATGAGGCCTGCCGTCTCCCCACCCCGGGCCCCTGGGCACAGAGAGAGCCACCCCTCCCTCCCTGACCACGTTCCACAGTTTTACTCAGATTCCCCTGCCAGAGGACCAGGGGACAGCAAACAGGATCCAGATGGCAGATCCCCCGCTGACCGGGATGGGGCCGAACTTGAAACCCCTTTGCCAGGGTTTCCAAATGCATCCCAGACTTCTGTCCTGGAAGCGTCTGGTGCCCTCCTGCTGGGATGGCGGGGAGCAGAGAGGACGACGAGCCTGACCACAGGCCCTGTCACTTACTGTTGGAGGCCAGGGGACAGCACTGGCCTTGTATTCCCACACGCCCTGTTTCCCCAGACGGTGGGACGGCATTAGTTCTCAGAGCTGCCATGACAAAGTGCCACACATTGGGTGCTCAAACAACATAAATTCATGGTCTCGCAGCTCAGGAGGCCGGAAGCCTGAAATTGACGTGCTGCAGGGCTGGCTCCTTTGCGGGCTGTGAGTGAGAATCAGTTCCACTGCTCTTTCCTGGCTTCGGGGCGCCTCAGGCGTTTCCTGGTTTGTAGATGGCCTCCCTGGGTCTCCACATCATCTTCCAGCCATGCACGCAGGCCTGTCTGTGTCCAAATTTCCCCCTTGATAAGGACACAGTCATGTTGGATGAGGGCCACCCTAATGACCTCATCTTAACTTGGTCTTCTGCAAAGCCGATTTCTACATAAGATCACATCCACAGCTTCCAACATCTTTTTTTTGGGGGGGATGCAATTCAACCCATAACTCTGTCCCATGATGCTGTTACTCCACTCGGCGCCCAGGAGGCCAGAGGGGAAGGTTCTGAGGGTCAGGGAAATTGGCAAAACAAAATGCTATTTCACCTCCTCTCTACGGTTTCAGGACTCCAGAAGCATCACCATCATGAACTGAATGCTTGCTATGGGCCAGGCAGTAAGGTCTACGCGCCCCCCAGGCCCGAGCGGCTGGGTGGCTGTTACCAGCTATCTGATTTTACAGATGAGTGACATGGCTCTCAGTTGGAGAAATAAGACTGAAATTATTGCCTAGTTGGAGTGAAAGGCTGGGGATTCTGGAGAGAAGGCATGTGAAAAGCGGTCATTTCAACCTCCTAAAAATCTGTCTAGACTCTGGTGACTTTTCTCCATCCCTGTTGTGACCTCCTATACGAATTAGTGTCCAGAGGCTGCCGTAACAAATTACCTCAAACTGGGTGAATTAAGACATCAGAAATGTATTCTCTCACAGTTCCAGAGGCCAGAAGTCTCAAGTCAAGATGTCGGCAGGGCCTCAGTCCCTCCGAAGACTCTGGGCTCAGGGGGAGGGAAGGGGACAGAGGTGGGGGAGGGTCCCCTTCTGGCCTCTTGCAGCTTCTGGTGTCTCCAGGCATTCATTGCCCAGTGGCTGCATCCCTCTGTCTTCTCCTCTTCCTTCTCCTCTTCTCTGTTTCTCCGCTGGGTGTTTCCTATTAGAACATTTGTTATTGAGTTTAGGGCCCACCCAGGTAATCTAGGATGAGCTGATCTCAAAATCCTTAATTTCATTATAACTGCAAAGACCCTTTGTCCCTAAAAAGGACACATTCACAGATTCCAGGATCCAGACAATATCTTTTGGGGGTCACCATTCAAGCCCTGTGTACCCTCCAGACGCCATCAGCCAAGCTGGGCTGCTAGGCAACCCTCCCCCCCATCTCCCAGCCTCCAGCCCTTGCAGCCAGAGGGAGTTTGCAAAATCAGAGACCAGCCTCATATCCTTCCCTCCTTAAATCTCACAATGACTCAACGGGGCTTGGCCATGCTAACCTTTCAGGTGTGGGTTCTCTCTGCTCCCCTCCCCCAACCCTGTTCCCACTGCGCTGCCCTTGGTTCCCACAGCGGTCTAAGCTTGCTCTTGTTTTCAGGCCTCGCTTCCACCACTGTTCCCAGTACCTGGGACTCTTCCCTGGGCTCCACCAGGATGACTTGCTCATCCGCCAAGTCTCAGTGTAGATGTTCCTCCCTTGACAACCCTGGCTGAGTCAGGGGCCTCCTCTGAGCTCCCGCGGCGCCTGGGCTGTCGCTATCATGAGTGATGGTAGTGGGTTATAGCATGGGTTCAGCTGTCTGGCTCTCTGGATGGAGAGCTCGGCCAGGGAAGGTGCAGGTTGCCCATATCCATCTAGCTCACTGCGGAGGGTCACCACCCACTGCAGGGCACAGCGGGGGTCCTGCGGTATTTCTGGAGGGCATGAAGACTTGGCCGGACCTTTCCCTCTACCTCCCACCCCTGCCTATCTTCCTTCCTCAGAGTCTTGAGGGACACTTTTTTTCACCTTAAAAATCTTAAGCTGTGGGCACCTGGGTTTCTCAGTCAGTTAAACACCCGATTTCGGCTCAGGTCATGATCTCATGGTTTGTGAGTTCGAGCCCTGCATCCAGCTCTCTGCTATCAGCATGGAGCCTGCCTCAGATCTCTCTGTCCCTCCCCCGTTCACACTCTCGTCCTCTTTCTCAAAAATAATCATTAAAACAAATTTATAAGGGTACTTGGGTGGCTCAGTTGGTTAAGTGTCTGACCTTAGCTCAGGTTATGATCTCTCGGTCCATGGGCTTAAGCCCTGCATCCGGCTTTGTAATGACAGCTCAGAGCCAGGAACCTGCTTCACAGATTCTGTGTCTCCCTCTCTCTCTCAAAAATAAATAAACATTAAAAAAATTTTTTTGAGGGGGGGCACCTGGGTGGCTCAGTCAGTTAAGCATCCGACTTCAGCTCAGGTCATGATTTCATGGTTCGTGGATTCGAGCCCCACGTTGGGCTCTGTGCTGACAGCCAGCTCAGAGCCTGGAGCCTGCTTCAGATTCTGTCTCCCTCTCTCCCTGACCCTCCCCTGCTCACGCTGTCTCTCTCTCTCTCTCAGAAATAAATAAAACAATAAAAAAATTTAAAAAAAATTTTTAATTTACAAAATCTGAAGTTATGTTTGAATGTGTGTTTTATAGATAACAGCTGTACTGTAATACAATTTACGTATCATACAATTCACCTATTTAAAGTGTACAAGTCAATGGTTTTTAGTATGTTCAGAATTGTGCAACCATCACTGCAATCAAATTTAGAATTTTTTCATCATCTCCCAAAGAAAGCCTGTGCATATTAGCAGTCACTCCCCATTTCCCTCCGATTGCTCCCCTTCAGCAGCCCTTGGCAACCAGTAACCAGCTTTCTGTCTCTATAGATTTCCCTCTTCTGGATATTGCAAAGCAGTGGAATGGCATAATACATGGCTGCTGTAACTGGTTTCTTTGACTTAATGTAATGTTTTTGAGGTTTTGTAGCATATATCTTATTCATTCCTTTTTATTGCCTGAACAATATTCCATTGTATGGATATACCACTCTTTATCCATTCATTCATCAGCGGTGGACATTGGGTTGTTTCTACTTGTAGTTTTTGTTTTTTAATTTTTTTAACGTTTTATTTATTTCTAAGAGAGAGAGAGAGAGACAGCATGAGCAGGGAAGGGTCAGAAAAAGAGGGAGACACAGAATCTGAAACAGGCTCCAGGCTCTGAGCTAGCTGTGAACACAGAGCCTGACGCAGGGCTTGAACCCACAAACCGTGAGATCATGACCTGAGCCAAAGTTGGACGCTTAACCGACTGAGCCACCCAGGCGCCCCTGTTTTTACTTTTTGATTATGAGCTAGGCTGCATGCAAGTTTTTGGTGGTTATATGTTTTCATTTTTCTTGAGTATATATCTAGGAGTGGTGAATGTGAGTTTTTTCTTTTCTTTTTTTTTTTTTTCATTTCGTTCTATGGCCAACATGGGGCTTGAACTTACAACCCTGAGATCAAGAGCCAGTTGCTGTATTGACTGAGCCAGCCAGGCACCTCTGAATATGTCTTCTAAATTAAAAATAACTTGTATTAAAATTTTAAAAAATTAGGGGCGCCTGGGTGGCTTAGTCAGTTAACCGTCCGACTTTCGCTTAGGTCATGATCTTGCAGTTCGTGGGTTCGAGCCCCGTGTGACTGTGCTGCTCTGTGCTGACTGCCAGCTCGGAGCCTGGAGCCTGTTTCAGTCTGTGACTCCCTCTCTCTCTGACCCTACCCTGCTCACGCTGTCTCTCTCTCTCATTCTCTCTCCTAGAAATAAATAAAACATAAAAAAAAATTTTTTTAATTATTAATATTTATTTTTAAGAGAGAGACTCAGAGTATGAGCAAGGAAGGGTCAGAGAGAGAGGGAGACACAGAATCCAAAGCAGGCTCCAGGCTCCACGCTGTCAGCACAGAGCCCGATGTGTGGCTCGAACGCACGAACTGTGAGATCATTACCCGAGCTGAAGTCAGCTGCCCAACAGACTGAGCCACCCAGGCACCCCTATTAAAAATTTTTAATGTTTTATTTTCAAGAGTGAGAGTGCAAGTGAGGGAGAAACAGAGAGGGGGGGAACAGATCTAAAGCGGGCTCTGCACTGACAGCAGCAAGCCTGAAATGGGGCTCGAAATCACAAACCGTGAGATCATGACCTGAGCAGATGTTGGACGCTCAACCAACTGAGCCACACAGGTGCCCCGAATAACTTCTATTTTATTTAATCACAAATGTGATTCATTGGAGATCACCCAAATGACAAATTAGAAACAAGAAAATATGGACACAGTTCCATAATACCCACAAAGAAAGATATCTGGTGTCCGGCCCTGCAGATACCCGTTTGCTCCTGCTTACTTACATGGCAGGTGGACAGGAGGCTGTGTATGTGGAAATTGACAACTCCCAACCCATGCAGAAGACTGCCTAGATCTGGTTCCCCCAATCCCTCTTGTGACTATCAATAAATAGCCATTCAGTGCAGATTAGAAATGAAACCAGATTTGACTTCAAAGGACAAACAGCTAAGAGAATGGAGGATTTTCAGCTGTCTAGAGACAGATTTTTAAGAGGCTAAAACCTCTTTGGGAAAAAAAGGGAGTGTACTAAAAACACAAAAGAGGCAAAATCCAAACAAAAATGATGAGAAAGAATGATTTTACAAAACTCAGCCATTCTTAAGAGGGGTGCGGCCAGAAAGGCTTTCTTGCTCCTTTATAGTTTCTTCCAAGAACTGGCTCACTGAGACAGAAGCTGAGCGAGCAGACAGCCGCAGACCTGCGGGAAGCTGTGAAGATCTCAGCTCCAAGACAGAGCTGCTTATGAGCATGGAGGGAAAAGCAGGTAAGAAAAGGCATTAAGACTTTCTCCCTTTGAAACTACTGTGGGTGAAAAATTGGAAATTCTTAACCATTCATGGCAGTAAGAAAGTCTATACCTACATATTTGTTTTTGTAAATACCTTGCTGTGTAAGTATCCATTCCCAACTGTATGTTCTTCATTATAATATAGTTTCTTTTTTAATTTTTAATTTTTGAGAGAGAGAGAGAGAGAGAACACAAGTAGAGGAGAGGGCAGAGGGAGAGAGAGAGAGAGAGAGAGAGAGAGAGAGAATCTTAAGCAGACTCTATGCTCAGTGCTGAGTATGGAGCCTCACGCAGGACTCAATCCCACAACCCTGAGATCACTATCTGAGCCAAAATCAAGAGTCAGATGTTTAACCGACTAAGACACCCAGGCGCCCCTATAATAATTTTTATAAGCACCCCTTCTTAAACAGTGATGAGTAATTCTAATATTTATGCTCAAGTATTTGTAAAAAGAGTCCTACTCATTCTAAAAAGTACCATTAAATAGAAAAACATGCTTGTCTACTCAACAGCACGGGCTAGAGGTGTCAGGATGCCTGGCAGAGAAGCTGCTACTTGCCCACCTTCACCCAGGACAGACGTTGCTAAGGGACAACAGCACTCGTTCCCACCAATGTGAAGACAGTCCTCTGTAGCCCTGTCTACTCTTCTCAAACGGCAGCTTCTAGGAGCAGATCGGTGTGGGTGCAAACCCAAGGTGCCACCTACTGGCAAAGCTTTCTAATTGCAGGCAGAGTACCCGTTCCAAGCCAGCAACGCCAGACAAAATGATGGTACATGAACTATTCAGCCTAGTCTTGCATAAATACAATAGCTCTCCTGGAGAAGATCTTTGAACTTCAATATGACTTTTCCTTGCTTTAGCCCAACAGACTGGCCAATAGAAGCATTTCAGGCAACAGTCAATAGTGGCAAAGAGCCTTCAGGTAACCCTAAATTCTTCTCCAACATTCTCTTTGCCAAAAGCTGACCCTTCTGTCCTAGACCTCAGGTTCCCAGGCTCCCCAGATGTCTCACTCTGCAAACTGTATGTCACAGGCTTCAGATTCAACATGGCAACTTTTTCCCAGGCAGATGTGCCAGTCACTGGGCAAGGAGCTCATTTAAAGGCTCCTCATAGCAATCTACCCTGAGACACCTGCTGCTATCCTCATTTTCCAAGAAAGAACTGAGGCTCAGGGAGGGGAAGCAACTTGGCCAACGTCACACAGTGAGGAAGACAGAGGCAGGATTGAAGCATCCTCCTGGTCAGCGGGGGCTACAGGCCTTACAACATTAGCCCCATGTTGGGCCCCTTTCTGAAACTTGTTGCTGGAGGAGTCCGAAGCAGGTCAGCTGTCCTCCTGGGAGCATCGCAACGGGACAGGGCACAAGCATCCCCAGATGGGCCAGTGAGGCCCTCTGACCAGGGAGATGGCCAGGGGGCAGGGGCCCAGGGCCCATTCTGGACCTGGACAGTCCTGATCACATGCTCCAGGGCTCTGCAGCCAGACTTTGGGTCCCACTCTGCCATTGCTGGCGTGCCATGTATGAACCTCCCTGGCTTCCCTTTCTTGAGCAAAATACCTCTGCGTGGGCAGCTGTGATAATGCACGCAGTCTGCAGTCACACAGATGAAGGCCTGGGGCTGACCCAGTAGGAAGCAGGTCAAAGCTGGCCCCCTTTCCCTCTCCACGCCCCTGTCCTCCTTCGGACTCTCTGTTCTCTTAGTATCTCTGTCTCTGCCTGTATGACTCTACTCTGACCTGCCTTCTCTCCACTCCAGGTTCAAGCTCCGTGCTGACCTTAGAGTTCAGGCTCTCTCCGTCTCTGCCATGCCCTCTCTTATCCTCCATCTGTCTGTCTCCCACCCTTCTCTCTTTCCATCTTCTGGTGGCTCCAGCCTACAGACACAGAGGCTGTCTGCCAGCCCAATTCCTGGGGCGGGCTCTTCTCGGTTCTCCAGCACCTCCCCGAACAGCCTCCATTCAGGTGTGTCGTGAGCAACTAGACGCCCTGGGCCAAGCCTGCTCAGGACTGGAGTTTGTGGTTCTCCCGGGGAGAGCAGGCGCAGAGGTACAGTTCCTGATGCAGCCTTGGTGCTCGCGGATCTCTGCCTGCCCAGAGGCGGAAATCTGTGCAGCTACCTCACCCAGGGGTGCCCTCCCAAGCGGCAGGCAATAGCTACCAGAGCTGGAGTCGTAAGCACTGCCATTTTATATGTGCACACACACATACTTTTTGAATTCTTAGGGCAAAGAGTGACTATGGCATGTGTACTTCGGGGTCCAGGCTTGGTGCCCCAGGGCCAAACCAGAGGGCGGGGTGAGGAGAGCCTGGAGTCCAGGTGCTCAAGGAACACACATTCCCCCATATGGCTGTCCCTCCACTTAAGACTCTCCAAGCCAAGCAGGATGCTAGGGAGCCATTTCTTTTAGGCCCAGAGGCTCTGTTACACAATTTATACCAGCCCAGGGCAGCCGGTGCCAGGCATGGGTGGGAGACCAGCTCCCTAACCTTGAGAGCAGAGGGTTGCGGTTCTGAGGGAGGTCAGAGCCTGTGGGGTGCAGAGAAAGGGACGAGGCTCAGGAGTGGTGCTGGGCTGGCACCCACTCTCCCCGGCTCCGGAAGAACCTGGGGTCCTCTGCCTGAAGGGCCCTTCTCCCTATATCTTTCCATCTGTCTCTTCTGTCTCTCCAGCCATCTACTCTCTACATCTCTCCGGCTCACTTGTCTTCCTCTATCTCTGGCTTGCTGGCCCTCTATCTCTCTGAGTACCTCTCTCCGACTCTCTCTGACTCTTTCCCCTTCCTCTCATTCTTCTCCTCCCCCTGAGAATCACTTCCTTGGAGGTGGAAACCATTCCTCTTAGGGGTGTCACGTGCTCGTGGCCTAGCAGACACCACCTAGGACTGGCAGGGGCTCAGGGGCTCTGCTCTAAGTCACTCCTCTTGCTCGCCCTTCATGCCTGCCAGATCCATCTAACCACAGGGACTTGTGGCCAGCGCTCCAAATGCATCCAGCAGGGGATGGGCTTCATTTCACTGGAGCTGAGAGATAGACACCTTCCCACACAGAAGGCCCTCTCACAGGCAGACCTGTGTTCCTAGACCACTGGTCACTAAACACTCCCCTTACCTACCTCGAGGCTCCACTACCAGTGACTCAGGGCTTAAGTGAGGAAGATCTCTGTTAACTGCCCTCCAACATTTAACAACATTCAACATATTAGTCATTGACACTCTAGTGCAAATGAGCCAACAGCTCTTCCTTCTATCCCCACCCAGAGACCTCATTAACCCATTTTTGCAGGAGGACAGGTATGAAAAGAGAAGCAGAATAAAGGACCCCACAGAAGGCAGATGGGACAGAGGTGGAAGGCAGAAAGGAGGGGACTTGGGGGAAGGTAACAGAGGATGGGAAGTGGGACGAAAGCTGTTAAGCAGAATGCCTCTTATTTGTCTATCCCTTCATAGTCCACAAGCACAGTCACAAGAAAGTCCCCAAATATTGTATCACCCCCACTCTCCAGATGGGAAACTGAGGCCCAGAGAGAAGGGACCTGCTGTAGATCACACAAACATCCAGGTACCCTATCCTGCCTGCCATGCTAGTTTGTGCTGTCGCGTCACTCTGTCACTTCCTCCTAGCCCCAAAGGCGCAGGCCTCTCCTCCCAAAGATTCCTGAGGAAGGCAGAAGTCTCCCTTGCAGCCATAATCTATGATTTTCTGACAGCTTCCTTCCTACCGTTCCCTTCCAGGCTCAGACACAGCTCTGTGAGGACAGAATGAGCTGGGTGAGAAGGCAGCTCCATGGAGCATAAATAAATCCTCCAGGCAGCTGCAGGCTCCCAGGAGGCCCCCAGAGCCCCCGCCCTGGCCCAGCAGGGTGTCCTCTGCTTTGGGACTGAGGGGCAACAGGGCCAGGCCTCCAGATCAAAGGCACAGAAAGCAGGCATTGTTCCCCAACCTGGAAACGCTTGGGGAAGGCCTAGCCCTCGGCCCTGCCCTTTGTCTGGGCAGAAGCTTTGAAGGCCACTGACATTTACGCAGCCCCCTGCCTTTCATAACATCCAGGCACTGCCTGGGCCATTAGGCCTGCGGCCCTAGGGCCTGCTGCCATGGTTCTGTGGGCCCCCCTTGGCACCCTGCCCACTTGAGCTGCTTCCTCACCGATAGAGTCGGAGTGATAGGGACAGATCCGGTGGGGCTGCGGGGCTCACCCAGCTGCCGAGCAAACAGGGCTGATGATGGCAACCACTCAACAAGGCTGTCCTGTGGGACACAGGCAGGGAAGGCCCTTAGCACAGGCTCCAGTGGGAGTTCATAAGGAAGGGGGGCTGCCACCCAGGTTTGTTTGCTATGAAAACACTATTTCCTGTTTGGACTAGGCCGGGTGAACATGTCAGTGAATCCACACCAGAAGGGCTGTGTTTCCCCGGACCCCACGGCCCGCTCCAGGAGGGGTGTGTGTGTGTGTGTGTGTGTGTGTGTGTGCGCGCGCGCGCTACATGTGCACGTGTGTGTCTGAGTCTGTGTCCCTGTGTGGTCCACACACGTGTGTGTGCGCCCATGTGTTTTCTCTCACCTCATCAGCTCCCACACGGGAGTCTAACTCTCAGCCAAAAGTTCTCTTTTTCCCTAAAGAAGCCCCACTGCGGCCAGAGGGCGCCAGTGTGGCCTGGTGGGTAAGCCGGCACCCATCACTCACCGGCCGGGCCTCGGGCGAGCCCCACACCTGCGGGGATAAGAAGGCGGCCTCCCTGGGGACAGAGAGGAGGGCAGGAGACAATGCAACCAAATGCTTAGCGCAGCACCTGGCACACAGTCAGTGCTGGGGAACGGAAGCTGCTGTCTTACTGGCGGTTGTGGTCGGGTCTTGGCAGCAGAGAGGACCAGGCCCCGAGGGAGGAGGCCCCGCCCACAGGGCAGGCCCCGAGGGAGGAGGCCCCGCCCACACGGACAGCCTCCACTCCCGGAGAGCTGGAGCCAGCGGCGCGTCTCCTCTCTGCCTCAACAAACACTGAAACCTAAATGACTAAGACCCGGGTCCCCGCAGCATTTCCTGCCCCTTCTGCTCAGGGAGGAAAGAGGACCAGAAAACAGGATGACAGTTACCATGAAAGTATGTGCTTAAAAGAGGGCTTCAGACTGTGCCCCAGGACCAAAGCTTTCACACTTTCCCAGAAGCACACTCCTGACCCAGAAGGATCTTTAAAAGCTCCTGTGGCCCTTTCTTTTAAAGGCAAGGAAATGAGACTCAGAGAGGGGAGGTGGCTTGTGCTAGTTCACACAGCTCCCAGTGCTTGCTCCTGAATTGACACCTAGGTTTTTGGGAAACTATGCGGTAACCAGCAGGCTGCACCACCACGAGGTGTGGCTGTAGATATAGGAGATCCCAGGAGTTCCCAGCCTCAGCAAGGACAGGACCTTGTCCAAATGTCGACAGCACCTATTACTGAGAGTGTCCCTCGCTGAGAGGTCCCTTTTTTTAAAAAAATGTTTTTTAATGTTTTATTTATTTCTGAGAGAGAAAGACAGCATGAGCAGGGGAGGGTCAGAGAGAGGGAGATACAGAATCCGAAACAGGTTCCAGGCTCTGAGCTAGCTGTCAGCACAGAGCCCGACGCGGGGCTCGAACCCACGAACCGTGAGATCATGACCTGAGCCGAAGTCGGACGCTCAACCGACTGAGCCACTCAGGCGCCCCAGAGATCCCTTTTTTGAGAGGGTTCGCTGGCTGGAAAATTCTGCAGTAGCCTGAAGCTCCCACGAGTTTGGTGGCATCAGCAAAGGAATGTGTATGCCAGTACACACACAAGAGCATCTTGGACGTGTTGCAAATAGACCTGGCAGTGCCTCCTCTTTTCTGTGGCCCCAGAGGGGGTCCCGGACATCTTGCAGTCCCTTCCAGGCACTCTGCAGGACAGAAGCCACTGCCTGACACTTCTCCTTCCTCAAGAGATGCATGCCCTTCAAAGTGCCCTTTGCGGGGGTGCCTGGGTGGCTGACTGGCTGCTTAGCATGAAGCCTGTTTAAGGTTCTCTCTCCCTTTCCGCCCCTCTCCCCAACTCCTTCTCTCTCTCTCTCTCTCTATCTGTAGATAGATGATAGATAGAGGTAGATAGATAGATAGATAGATAGATAGATAGATAGATAGATAGATAAAACAAAGTGCCCTTTGGAGAGATGTTTTTTTTATCCCAGCCATTTAGCCAGGGCTTATGGGTCTGGGGTCCTCTCATGAGACAGTCCCTTGGGAGTGACCAGCCATCCAGGGGATGAAGTCAGTGATTGAGTTATGTCAAAACAAGGGCTCACCACAGAGGTACAAAACTGCATTTGGGGAGGTCAGACAGATGCCATAAAGTAGGTGCCTCAAAATAGCACATGGGAGGGAGGGAAGCAGCTTCTCAAGGGGGCAAAATTCGCACTACGAAGATATCTTTGGAGGAAGTGGTGCATGCTTGGGGGACCGCATGAAGTGGACAGTGGATGCCAGGGCAGGGGCAGACATCTCATGGTCACACCCACATAGGGAACATGCAGATGTCCTCACAAAGAGAAACTGGGGCTGGAGAGAGTCAGGACTTGGGCAAAGGCAGCAGAGGCAAAGTTTGAAGCTGGCTCTAACTACCTGCCCCATTGCGGGTATTGGCATACCCTCCCCCATCCGGACTTGGGCCCAGGACCTGGTGCTGCCCAGCCCTGGTGAGTCCAGACAAGGCAACTCTGGGAATTAGAGTTAGGGGCTGGCAGATCCTTCTTGCCAGAATGTTTCTAGCAGAGATCCTGGGTCTGGGTCTGGACAAGCCACAGCAGGATCCTGAGAGGCAGGCCTCTGGTGCACTGCCAAGCTGGGCAGGGGGCTCCCCAGCCCAGGAATGCTTGCTGCATGTCAATCCAGGCAGAAGAGAGAGTTAGAGACTATCCTGAGGTTTTGGAGGGGTCCCCTTTGATGACAGCTGTGGTTCTTCCCCATAAACACACACACCTATCATAAATATCCATCACACACCTACACACAGGCATCATGCACATTTCACACACACCCATCATATCTGCACACACACATATCACACATGTGCATCACAAGCAGCACCATATACACACTCATCCATCACACACACACACACACACACACACACCTTTGAGGGATTCACAGCCCTCTCCCCAGAAGTTCATGCCTATACTTCAGATACTCTAAGCCGATCCTTACCTTGTTACAGATGAGGAAATTGAGGTCCAGACCAATATGCTGTCTGCCCTCTCCCCTAATTGTACTTGGGGTGATCCCTCCCAGGTGATCCCTGCATGGGAGTAGGTGATCCCCTCCAGGGTGCCTGGGTGGCTCAGTCTGTTAAGCATCTGACTTTTGATCTCACAGTACCTGAGATTGGGCCCTGAGTCAGGCTCCCTGTGAGAACAGTGCAAGCCTGCTTGGGATTCTCGCTTTCCCTCTCTCCCTGCCTCTCCCTGCTTGCATGTGCTTTCTCCCAAAATAAACAAATAAACATTTAAAAAGAAAAAAAAAAAAAAAACAAGGCTGACCCCTCTGAAGTCACAAGATATGGGTTTAAATCCTGGCTCTTCCAACCACTGACAGACAGCCCCTCTCCGTGCATCAGTTTATCTGTAAGATGATGGTAAAAGAAGACACTGATCTTATGACCAGCCCAGGTTTTCTCCTTGCAGGGGCGGCTACAAGTGCCTCAGTTTTCTTCTCTGTATAATGGGAATAATTGTTCCCACTTTGCCCAAAGTGGTTTGGGGATTAAACAAAGACAGGACGTGAAGTGGAGGCAAGGTGCCCTGCACACAGTGGTGCTCACTGCTCAGGAAACCTTTGTTGCATGGATGGATGGATCCCGCATGCCTTAGGAACTAGATCTCTCAAAAATGTTGGGAAGAGATGAGGGCCCTGGCATCACGAGTTCAGGCGTGGCGGCTTTGGGTCCGGGCTGCGTCTGAGATGATGGCCTTGACCGCAGGTCCTTGGTCTGCAGCACGTGAGAGGGCACCTCCGAACTGGCACCCTGGTCTCAAAAAGGCCACACGGCGAAAGGCGCCAGGCTCAGGTGGGCACCTGGCGGGCCTCCCGGCTGGGGCACCCGACCCCCCCAGGGCTCCTTCCGGGTTGGCAACGGCTGCGCAGGAGGCGGGGGGCCGCGCCGAGGGGCCGGGCGAGGCCGGGAACGCGCGCCCCCGCCCCGCGCCCGCCTCCCGCCCGCCCTCCGGTCGCTGCGCTGGGAACCGGGAGCCGCGCGTCCGGGGAGGCTGGCGGCGCGGGCGGGCGGGGACGGCAGGCTGGGGGTGGCGACGGCGAGGGGCCGCGCGCGGAGGGCGCCGGGCGCAGCATGGGCGGCCCGCGGGCCTGGGCGCTGCTCTGCCTCGGGCTCCTGCTCCCGGGAGGCAGCGCCGCGTGGAACGTCGGGGGAGCCCAGTTCTCCGGACGCAGGTAAGGGCTGCCTCCCACCACCTCTGTGCCCTGCCAGCCCTGGGGCCAGGACTCCCCCTACCCCCACCCCCGCCCTTTTTCCCCCAACCTCCGCGCAAGCCAGGGATTGGGAAGGGGACCTGGTCCCCCACCTCAGTGCCAGCCGGGATGGGAGTAGGGACCTGGACAGCCTAGTTATGTGGCCAAAGCTCCCGGCAGTGCTGGGGTCCCCTACAGCATGTGTCCGGAGCCGGCGTTCCCCCACAGCCTCCTCCACCCCCCACCACTTCACCTCCCGAGCCCCAGAGGAGGGGGAACGGGAACAACCAGGGAGAAGCCCGCCTCTCAGGACTTCCACGGCCCTAGCTCAAGGGCCCCCCTCCCTGCATATAGGAAAAGCCCAGCACATCTCCTAGCTGACCTCCCCTTGGGGAACCTCCACCCTTTCCCCCCAGCTCTTAGCTTTTTTTAGGACCCTGGCTATTTATTTCCCTCAGAGGAAGAAGACAGGGGTGGAATTTCACAGTCCGTGGGTCAGTGGCCACCCCCAGGGACCTGGCATTTTGAACAGAGATGGGCGAGAGTATTCTGGGTTTTTGCTGCTGTTTCTGGAACTGGGAACATTCTCTCTGTTGGTGTTTGTGGAGCATCTTCCCAGTGGGGAGCCTCTTGTTTGCCATGTGGTCATTAATCCCTCAAGGGTCGAATGAGGTAGGAAGCACTGTCCCCATTTAGCAGATGAGCAAACTGAGGCCCCCGAGAATTCACATAATGTTCTAGGCTCACGGGCCTTTCGTAAAAGTGCTGGGATTTGACCCTGTCTTTCTGGCTTTGATAAGTGTTTGAACCTGTCCCAGCCCCATCCTGGCTGCAGCCCCCACCCCCACTGGGGTCCTCTCTCTAAGCCCAGCCCTTGTCTGAGGCAAACAATACAGAGTAGCCAGGCCTCTTCAGGCCTTTTCATCCCATTCAAAGGCCTTCCCTGGCCCCCACCCCCTAGGGCCTCAATTCTTTAATTCTTTTCAGAGATTCCCTTTCCCAGTGGTCAGGGGCCAGCATGCCCCTGCTGGGCTAGCAGAGCAGGTGACATGGCTAGGGCTGGAGGGCAGAGGTGGCCAAGGCATTGGAGGCCAGAACAGCAGTTATCTGACCAGGGGCAGGCATGTGGCAGATATCTCAGCCACCACCACCTATTACATGCTGACTACAGCCAACCTCGGCTGGGCATTTTACCTACACCTACCACTTCCAGAGTCTTCCCAACTGCCATGGAAGGCAAGCGTGTTTATGGTTCCCATTCGTCAGAGGAGGAAGCTGAGGTTCAGAGGGAGGAGATGACCTGCTCAGGGCATGACTGTGAACCCTCAGGGTCCTAGGTGCTAAGATGACCATGACCCTAAACTTGAATTCCCAGCGTCAGGTTCAGGATGGTGCTCCAGCCAGCGCAGGGCAGGGCCTCCCAGCCTGGGCTTCTCACCTCCTCGAGGCTTCCTGGGTGGGAGCCGGGTAGTGGCTCTGGGCAGGTATCTGTTGTCACTGGGGACCGTCACCCCATCTGTTCTCAGAAGGCTCCCAGTGGCCTGAGCAGCACAAAAGCCCTGTGGGTGGTGCTGCTGCTCCCATTTTACAGATAAGACTAGGGCCCAAAGAGGAAAAGTGGCACCTCGATCCAGGCCAGCCAGCTTCCCAATCCAGCGTCCTTTGCACTGTAGCAGTGGTCAGCTTGTGGGCCTGGGAAAGGACTGCAGCTTGTGGTTAGGCGGTGAGGGCGCTGGCCCTGACTCTGACACTGACTCAGTGTGTGACCTCAGGCAGGTCACTTCACAGCTCCGGGTCTCAGTTTCCTCCGTGTTTTCCTCTTTCCTCCCCTTGTCCCCTGCCTGTTCTGAGGGTGGGTGGTGCCCCTATAGGAAGAGCGAACCGTGGTTCCTGCTATCACTGACATTAGGTGGAGGAAGGGACCCCTAGCTGGAGGAATCTGTGGTCCTCAGCTGCCAGGACCTCCCCTTGTGGCCATGTCCCAGCATTGTTGGAGACAGCATGGGGACGTCACACCTCGTCAGCCCTTCCTCCACCCCCAGCCCAGCACCCCAGGCTCCCCTTGGCAGCCAAAGGATCAGAGGCAGAAAAGAGGCTTTGTGCTTGGGGAGGGGGAGGCCCGGGAAGGCATCCAAGGGGCTGCCCCAGCCCCAGGAATGTGGCAAGACTTTGAGACCCCAGGAACCAGGGTGCCCGGGGCCTGTGCAGAGCTGCTTCGGCTCACCTCTGCCCCTGTTTACCCCCGCCTCCAGTCCCTGCTGGGGCTGCTTCCTGCCCCGCCTCCCACGAGATCCCTTCCCACCTGAATCCTTGTTTCCTTTAACGACCCATCTCAGCCCTGTGGCTCTAGAGTAGAAGCCATCACCAGTGTCCTGGCCTAGGCCACTTCCCTCTGCAAGATGGGCTTCCTTTGGGCAAACCCTAGGAGTAGAGAGTTATCTTCCCCAGCCCCACTCCGGGGGGCTCAAATCCCAGCTCTCCGCCCACACGGGTGACCTGGCCAGGTGACTTCTCTTGGAACCTCAGTGTCTCCCTCTTTAAAATGCAGAGCCTGAGGTGCCTGAGTGACTCAGTCAATTAAGCATCTGACTCTTGATTTTGGCTCAGGTCATGATCTCAGGGTCCTGAGATTGAGCTCAACCAGGAGCTCCATGCTGAGTGTGGAGCCTGCTTAAGATTCTCTTTCTCTCCCTGTCTCGCTCTCTCTCCCTCTGCCCCTCTCCCCCGCTCACATGTGCATGTTCTCTTAAAAAATTAAGAAATAAAATAAAAAATAAAGTAAAATGCAGAGCCTGGCAATCCCTATCCCAAAGTCAAGAGAAGGACCTGTATGGAAGGTTCTCTCCTGGTATCTCTCAGGGAAGCCGCTGGACCACAGCTGTGGCGTGTGGAGCCAGTGTCACAGTCCACGGACAGTAGCTATTAGCACTGTGCTATGCAGTTTGTGTGAAATCTCCTCTGGCAGAGGAGATTCTGCCGTCCCCATTTGCAGATGGACAAAGTGAGGCACAGAGAGGGTCAGGGCCCAAGGTCACTGAGTTAGGAAGCAGCAGGGCAGGACTGGAACTTCGCCTCCAGAGTGGGGCTCTGGCCCTGATCACCCTACCCCCACCGTGTACGTCTCCTTTCTTTCCTCTCCTTTTCATAACGGCCCTTGGCCCCTGGCCCGCTTGGCTGCCTCCTGCAATTAGCCCCTATCACTGTTCCGGATCACAGCCCTGGGCCCTGCAGAGACAAAGTCCCCTGGGCCCTCATGGCAGGGGGTGGAGGGCGAGTGGGGGGGCCCTGGTAGGGGTGGCCTGTGCCACACCGAGCTGGTCTGGCCTGTTTTCTCTCCTCCAGCAGTCTCTGGGGGCCCAGGAGGTGCTGAGTGGGCAGAAGTGGCAAGCCCGGAAGAGAAGGGCTGCCTCCTCCCAGCTCCTGCCCTCACCCCATCCCACAGGCTCAGCCTCACTGGGTTCTTGGGCAACTTATCACTGACCCGCATCTGAGAGAAGAAAGCCCCCAGAGGCAGTGGGATGTAGGCAGGCTTCCAAGTACAGCACCTATCTCTGGGAACCTGGGTCCTGGCTCCTCTGCCCAGGGCCATTGTCTGATCTTGGTCATTCAGTCATTCGGCAAACCTCCCTGAGCGCCCTCGGGCTGAGCCCCATCCTAGCTTGGCCGCTGCCAGTGCCTTCCCTCAGCATCTGCAGGGAAGAGAAAAGCTCAAGGCTGCCATGAGCGGCGGAAGGGGACCTCTGGAGGTGCCCCGCCTCTCCTGGGACCTTAGGACTGAAACCTAAAGGACAAATAGGAGTTTGCTGGAGCGGGGCGGGGGATGGTTGCCTTCCGGGCAGAGGGAATCTGAATGCAAGGTCAGGGCTGGCAAGGCTCACAGGGCGATGGGAAGCCTTGGTGGCCCTGGACTCACAGCAGCAGTGGCATCGTTAGGTCTGTACTTTAGGAAGAGGTCCTGCTGCCCCTGGAAAGTAGACAGAGAGGCCAGGCCAGGACTCTGCAGAGGAACTTGGGTTTATCTTGGGAGCAGCGGGGTTAGGGTCCTCAAGGCGGGGGAGAGGTGCAGTGTGGTTATTGGTGACTCCTCCCATCCCGGGGCGGGGGCTAGGGGCTGACCTTGAACCCCACATGGCCAAAGTATCCCCCCCGGCCCCCACTAGTCAGCCATCAGCTCCACATCTCCAAGGCATGGAATTCAAGCAAACTCCATCTCATGGGAAATAAACCAGGGAGCCAGTCAGTGACCCACATGGGGGCAATTTTAATTAAGAAAGAAGAAAATTGTTTTCTTTCACTGCCCCCTGGTATAAAGAGGGGCAGGTCAAACAGTTGTGGGCAGTCACAGGCCCACCTCCCCCAGCCCAGTCCAGGGTCTGGGCATGAAAGGGAGGCGTGTGTGTGCGCGCACGCACACAGCTCTGTCTGCAGACAGAATGGTCATCCTGTGGCTAAGTGTCCTGCTGGATTTGCCTAAGTCTGATTGTGTGCTTGAATTTATGTGTATGTGTGTGTTTATGTGGGTCTTTGTGTGTGCACATGGGCATGTGTGTATCCAGGAGTTGTAGGCACTCCTATACATGTGTGAGTGTCCGTGTGCATGTGCATCTGCACTCACTGTATTTCTGGACGTGCATGCCTTTACGTGTGTGTACACCTCCACACACTGGCCTGGAGTCTTCATTCCTGGCACGGGCCCCCCTCTAGTATCTGGGGCTTCTGATTGTCATCTACCCAGGTGGCCCCTCCCTCCCTCCTTCCTTCATTCCCAGAGCCCTAGGGCCAGCCTGGGGGATGTCACACAGGCTGCAGGGAACCCCCAGCACTCCTCAGGAGGTCCTCTCCAATACTTGCACCGCAAGTTTTCTGCATTTTTCTGGATAGGAACCACAAATGACATCACTTTCTCAAAGGGACTTATGCCCCCCCACCGCACCAAACAAAACTCAAACAGCTCTAGGGACCCAGAGGATCTAAAAAGTGGGGGCCTTTTTCTAAAAAAATTTTTTTTAGATTCTTTTTTTTTAATGTTTTTTATTTATTTCTGAGAGAGAGAGACAGCATGAGCAGGGGAGAGTCAGAGAGAGAGGGAGACACAGAATCTGAAACCGGCTCTAGGCTCTGAGCTGTCAGCACAGAGCCCGACGCGTTGCTCGATCCCACGAACCGTGTGATCATGACCTGAGCCAAAGTCGGACATTCAACTGACTGAGCCACCCAGGCACCCCTCTAAACATTTTTTTAATGTTTGTTTATTTTTGAGAGAGACAGACAGAGAGAGCACAAGCAGGGGATGGAGAGCAGGGGGTGGGGGGAGACACAGAATCTGAAACTGGCTCCAGGCTCTGCGCTGTCAGCCCAGAGCCCGATGTGGAGTCAAACTCACAAACTGTGAGATCATGACCCGAGCTGAAGTGGGACACTTAACCGACTAAGCCACCCAGGCGCCCAAAGTGGGGGCCTTTTTGAAGAAATGTATTTTTTTAACTTATAAACCTCCCTTCCTGCTCATTGGGAGGAAATTTCCAGCCTGAGGTTAAGAGTGCCAACTCTAGGGTCAGATGGACCTGAATTCCAACTGTTATTGTGTTGTTCATCTTGGGTACCTGGAGTTCATCCCAGACCTATGCGCCTCAGTCTTCCCATCTGTAAAGTGTGCATGAAAGGCGTTGAACCCAAGCTCCTGGGGTGCAGCGTGCATGATAATGAAAGGCTGCTGTTAGTGCAGGAGACAGAGCAGATGGAAAGCTCCTCCCTGCCCCCATAGGTGGCAATTTGATGTGAGCATGTGATTTTTCCTAACTTTATGCACACAGAGCTATATATGTGCAAATATGTATAAATAGTCTTTCAGCTTTCTCTTTTTTAAAAAAAATTTAAGTTTATTTATTTTGAGATGGAGCATGAGCTTAAGCCCAGGAGGGGCAGAGAGAAACGGAGAGAGAATCCCAAGCAGGAACCCCCACCACCGTCAGCACAGAGCCCAATGTGGATCTCAAATGCATGAACCGTGAGATCATGATCTGACCTGAAATCAAGAGTCGGACAGTTAACCAACTGAGCCACCCAAGCACCCCTGAACTTTTCATTTTTTTTTTTTTTTTTTTGGTAATGTTTATGTTTGAGAGACAGAGCATGAGCAGGGGAGGGGCAAAGAGTGAGAGAGACACAGAACCCAAAGCAGGCTCCAGGTTCTGAGCTGTCAGCACAGAGCCTGAGGCAGGGCTCAAACTCACAAACCACAAGATCATGACCCGAGCTGAAGTCTCACGTTTAACCACTTAACCATCTGAGCCACCCAGGCGCCCCACCCCTGGGCTTTCTTATTTTAATAGACTTGCAATCTTCATCTGTTGGTCTGCGCATGTGTTTCTCACTTAACCAGACATGGTGCTCTACACGTGGAGAACTTGGGCTCTATCTCAGCATCTGGTTTTCCATGTCTAGTGGTCCTTGTAGCTGGTTAGGATGTTCCCAGTTTTGTGTGGTTCCCAACAGTGCTGCCACAAGCACCTATCACCTCTTCCATGTGGTATCTGGCCGAGGGCTATGTTGAGCCTCTCCCCACTTTGCTTTTGGCTAGGGTATTTCTTCCTCCTGGACTGATCCCAGAGTGACAAAATGGTGAAGGGACTTCCCCAGGGTCCCACAGTGAGTTAGTTGGCAGGTCCCTGCCAAGGACATTCTCTGATGGGTGGATCAGAGTTGGGGGGTGGAGCGGCAGCTGGGAGACTGGATGTCGGTGGTGGCAGACATCTCTGTGATGGCTGAGACATTCCAGGAGCTCAGCAGCCCTCAGCCCTGCACAGGGTCACAGGCTCTGCATTTTTTGCCGGGGTTGGGAAAGGAGGGACTGTTTCAGGTGACCCTTTCAGCCTGAGTCTGTCACCCCTCCAGATTTTCCTTTGTGGTCTTGAGCCTGGGGTCAGTAGGTTCCCAGGCTGGGGCCTTCACAGAACCATGGACCGTGGCTCAGGAAATGGGGAGGAGACGGGAGCTGAGGTCTCTGGGATGAAGTCAGGGGCCAAGCTGTTCCCTCCACATTCCTGGGTGCAAATCCTGCTCTACCATGCACCAGCTCTGGGACATGAGCAGTTGTCTTACCCTCCCCAAACCTCAGTTTACCCCTCTGTAAAATGTAGGGAGGTGCCTTCCTGACTTAGTAGGAAGATCATGTAATACCCTTAACATATAGTGGAAGATAATGTAAATACCCTTAACATACAGTGGGCGCTCAATAAATGCAATGCAATATGAATCTTTTTTTTAGAGAGAGAGAGTGCATGAGTGGGGGACAGGGACAGTAAAATAGAATCCTCCATGCTGAGTGTGGAGCCTGATGTAGGGCTTGATCCCACAACCCTGGGATCATGACCTGAGTCGAAATCAAGAGTTGGATGCTCAAATGACTGAGCTCCCCAGGCACCCCGCAATGCAATATGATTATTAATGGGCATTTGGAGAAGTCAGTCCTCCGTGCTTGGGACATCTGGCTGTCACACAGAGGGAACACAAGGGTAAGTGAGACAGAGCCTCCCTCCCCATGCCAGAGAACGGAGAGGGCAGACATGAATCACCAGCTTAACTCAGGGAGACAGATATACAAAGTGCTGCTGCAGGGGAGGGTCCCCGGCAGGGAGCCATCAGTTCTGTTCAGATAGGGGTGGAGGTGGGAAGGACAAGGGGAGAAGTGACAGCACAGTAGAGCTTTGAAGGTTGGAGGTGCCAAGTGGAGGGGTGGGGGCAGGGCGCTCCAGGCAGTGGGCCGAGTGTGTGTGTGTGTGTGAAGACCTGGAGGTGAGGGTTCACAGCAGACGCAACGCGAGCGCAGGAGGTCTGGAGGGCTGCGGGCGAGGGTGAGCACCAGAAGGACATGGCCGGGTTTCTGTGTTATGACAGTCTCCCTAGGGAGAGACTGAGGAGCAAGACGGGGGCTGCTGTCCAGGTGGAGGCAGGAGGCCCTGGTGACCTGGATGGGTCGGGGTTGGAGAGAAGCGATATCCAGGAAGGAGAGCTCAGGCAAGGAGTTCTTGCTCCCATCTTGTCCCCTACAGCCCAGTCCCCAAGACCTTCCCAGAGCCCCCAGCACAGCTGCCCCCGCAGAGCTATTGAACTCAGTCCTCAGCCGCAGTAGCCCAGAGGCTCCTGATGGGGGCGCAGAGGACTCAGAGCTCAAGGGTCTCTCTCCCTAGAGACTCGGGGCTCCTGGAAAGAACGGGGCCCCCCTCACCCGTCCTCTCTGGGCTCCGGGGCAGAGGCTGTGCATGGCACCTGAGTTTCCTCACTGTGGGTCTGTTCCAGGAACTGGTGCTCCTATGTGGTGACCCGTACCATCTCCTGCCACGTGCAGAATGGCACCTACCTTCAGCGAGTGCTGCAGAACTGCCCCTGGCCCATGAGCTGCCCGGGGAGCAGGTAAGTGAGACCGTGGTGGAACAGGGCTGGTGGCACCCCAGGTGGAGGCCCCGCATGAACATGGGCCTGGTGGTGACACTGCACCGGGGGTGCAGGGGAGTGCTGGGGCCCGTGGGGTGGGCGGAGCAAGGGGACCCTTGGCCCCATCCCCATCCTCAGCAACCCCCTTATGCTCCTGGGGCACCTGGAGGGCCTCCTGGAGGAAGGATTCCACCATTACCCACATGCATTCACTTAGTGAGGCTTCACTGCTGCGGGGGAGGGAGGGGGAGGACAGGCCAACCCCACTTGCAAGGACTTCCTGGCCACTTAGTATCTAGATCCCCCCACCCAGGGGGTTCCGAGGGATTGGAAGAGCTGAACCCCCTGAACAGAGGAGGAGAGAGGCTCCAGAGGGGCTCAGAGGTGGCCGAGGACCCTGGAGTTCATCCCCATGGACGTCCAGGTCGGTGGGAAAGGTGGCAGAAGACTGTGTCTGAGTTCAGCCCCCTGCGCACTCTTTCAGCTACAGAACCGTGGTGAGACCCACGTACAAGGTGATGTACAAGACAGTGACCGCACGCGAGTGGAGGTGCTGCCCTGGGCACTCAGGGATGAACTGCGAGGAAGGTAGGACTGCCCTGCGGTGCAGCCAGGCACCTTCCCTCAGGCGCACGGGTGGGAGTGGTAAACCCTTGCTGAGTCGGCAGACGCCGCAGTGGACCGCACCATGCACACCCGGGCCGCTAGCGAGGCTTGGCTGGGAGAAGTCGGGGCCTGCTGTCCTATGGGTGTTCACCGCCTGACTCTCAGGACCCGGGAGGAATTTCATACAGGTCGCATAGCTCATGCCTTGAGGCACACCATCCCAAGCCTTTCCTCCAAGCTTGGGGGGATCCCGTGTGGACATTTCCATTGGATGTGGTAACAGCACACGGAAGCAAAGCTCCCTTTAAGTCTGTGAATCGGCTTGGTTGGGATGGTTGTATCCATCTTGGGGGTGAAGAAACTGAGGCTCAGGAAAGTGATGGGTATACAGTTCCTAAGTGGCAGTCAGGATTTAAACCCTGGTCTGCCTGGCCTCTCCCAGGGATGGGGGCATCGCGTGTGGAGCGTGTCCCAGACAGAGGGAGCCCTTTCACCCTACCCCCCTTCTCTGCAGTGGCTCAGGACCCAGCACCCACAGTGGTGCAGAGGACACAGCCCAGGCCTCCCCGCACCTCCTGGACACACCTGGAGAGCCCTCCCTCGAGGGCACCTGCCTCTCTGCTAAGCAGTCTGGATGGCCCCCACCCTCACTACCTACCTGAACTCAGTGAGAAGAAGGTTTTGTGTGAGAACCAGCCCAAGAAGCAGGCCTGTAGGCACATCAGTGGAAAGGGGACATTCAGGACCCCCAAAGCAGCACGTTAATGTGAGCATCAGTCACAGGACATATTCTGATTGCAGAAACACGAACATGTGCGCCATGGCCTCTGAATCAAGAGAGCGTGATGCTAACAGTAGTCACCATTCATAGGTTCTTCTTGAAAGATTTACATGCTTCGCCTCCTTGGGATCCCACAAGAGTCCTGGTTCATAGAATGGGCAACAGAGGCCCAGAAAGGTAGCGTCACATGCCCAGAGTCACACAGGGTGGGGGGCAGAGCTCACCACAAAGTGGGGCAGGGAGGGGGACTGGCAGGTTTCCCTGTGGGGTTGGGGAGTCTCCAGTTCTGGTAGGGGTGGCCAGGGGGAGTGGGGGAGCTTCCCCATGCCCAGCAAGGGTCCTATACAGAGAGAGGCAGCCGCCAGTGCCAGTGTGGGAGGGCAGACATCAAGGGGAACCAGGAATGGGACCCTCCCCTCCCTGGTGGGAGGAAGAGGGGCCCAGGGGGCAGGAGGAGAGCCAACAAGAGGGGCTGCTGCCAATGAGGCCACAGAGGAGCTGGTGGGGGGTGGGGGCCACCTGGGCCTAGCAGGCCTGAGCCCAGGCAGGGCCTGCCCAGACAAAGGCCACTCTGTCCCTGGCCTCCCTCCCAAGGGCAGAACTTCCCAGGTCCGTGGGGCCATCAGGGAGCCAGTGAGGGCGGAGGACAGGTGGGGGCAGCTCCCATGCCCTTGAGTCCCGCAGCTGGAGGCCGTGCGTCCAAGAACTGGGATCAAGGCTAAGGTCTCTGCCAATGGCAAGGTGGAGGTGCAAGGCAAGGGCTGGATTAGGCCACCCCTGACATCTGCCATCTCACTTTTCAGGGCCTCCAGGACCCAGCTTGGGGATGGAAGTCTCCAGGGTTTCATGGGCCAGGCCAGATCTGCCACACACCAGCTGTGTGGCCTTGGGCCAGGGACTCCCCTACATCGTGCACGTCATTGTGCAAGGGCACCAGGGTGGGGGTGGGGAGGCTGCAGTACAGGTTGCCCTTGTCTCGTGCCCATTCAGAACGGGGAACACCCTCTCTCACCAAGCTGCTGTGTGCTCTTGCAGAGCCTGGGGCTCCCCCACACTAAACCTCAGTGTTCTCACCTGTGAAATGGGCAGAGTACTAGAGTCTGTTTCCCAGGGATGTTTCAAGGATGAAATGAAGCCATAAAGACCCCTGTAGTGGCGTGGCAGCCCATGGTACACACTGTGTGATAGCCAGTGAGATAGGGAGGGCCTCTCTCAAACACACAGGCAGAGCGGACCGAAGAGATGCCCAGGCCTGGGTATTCTAGAAAACTGCTCTTCTGGGGCCCTAGGAATGAGGGTAGGAAAGCATGAGGACATTGCAAGCCCATCAGGCCCTGCCCTTCCTCTGACAGCAGAGTTGAGGCTGAGCTCGCCCAGCTGTTTTCCCTGGTGGGAACTGCCCTCATAGTCTGCCACTGTGACATGGCCCTGGGGCCACCAAGCTGTCACCAGAGCAGTTGGGGGTGACATGAAGGAGGAGAGGGAGCACCCATCATTCCAGAATTCAGATCTAGATCAACTGTGCTTTGCTGTGTGATCTGGGGCAAGTCGCCCTACCTCTCTGAATCTTGTCTCTATCTGGAAGTCACATGGGATTGAAAAGTATCTACCTTGTACTTTATTATGACCGTCAGAGACTCATGCCTCGAACATAGTAGATATTCATAAATATTTCTCTCTCCCCCTTGGCCCCTATGCTGGGGGTTCTGTGATGGCTCTCTGGGACTGTCTTGCCTCCCACCTCTGAGATTCATTTCTCAGTCAGCTGCTCAGCAAACAGGCCTCGCGTTTCCAGAGTCTTTGTTCATTCATTAGCCCTGGTTTCTCGTCTTCAGAATGGGAATGTTTACTCTGTGATGATGAGTGAGGATGTTTCCTGATGTTCATGACAGCCTGTGAGGAAAGGACTGGAATAGGCCCCGATTTGCAGATGGGAAAACTGAGGCTCAGAAAGGTGAATGGGCAGGCCTGGAGTCTCTCAGCACGGGACCTGCCTGATCAAGCCTCTACTAATGCCTCCCGGCCTTGGGAAGTAGGATAGATGGCAGGCAGGGACCCTGGCAGAGTCTTACCTCGCTGCCCACTCCCACTGGAAAACACCTAAGGAAGGTCCAAGGCCGGAATGCGCTGTCTCTGCTGGTCCTGACCCCTGGTGGGCTCTGCTGAGGGCAGGGCTGCTGTGGCCTCCGTGTTATCCTGCCTCTGGGAGGAGGGGGTCCCTGCAGACAGATCATTGACCCATCTGCCGCATTGTTCAGGTAATGTAAGTGAGGCTTAGAGAGGGTGTAGATCTCATCCGAGGTCACATAGCAAATAAGCTTTATAGCTGGGATTCTCAGAGCTGGGGCTCTGACCTGGGGTCTGCAGCACCCCGCTGCCGCAGACCCTCCCGTAACAATAATGATGAGGGGAAGGAAAGCATCCACTGTCTTCTATGCCAGGGACCCTGACTCACACTCACCAGTGTCATGCCATCGTGTTATGATGCAGAAGGTCCAGATATGGAAACTGAGGCTGGGAGCGGGAAATGCCTTGCTCAGGGTCACATCCTGATTCAGAGTCCATCAGTATGACCCAGGACCAAGAGTTTTCCTCTGCAGCAGGAGCAGCTGAGGACTGCTAGTGCAGGAAGTATTCGGAAGGTTGGGGTCCCATGAGACTGGTGGAAGCCAATCTCAGCCCCAGTTGCCCTGGATAGAAAAATAAAGGAGCTCCCTCACTCTCCTCTTCCATGGGATCCCTTGCAGCTAGGGGACCTCTGTTTCCCTCTCACTGTCCCCCTGTCCTTAGCACACATGCCCCTTCCCCATCTGTGGACCCCCCCCCCCTTAACCCTTCTATGATGGGGAACCAGAGAGGGAAGAAGTTCGCCTGAGGTCACACAGCAAAAAAGCTTAAGAATAGACCAGAGCTTCTGACCCAGGTCTTTCCTGGGCCCTGGGCTTCTCCACCATCCAGAACCGGGCCCTTCCTGCACCTATCTTTCCAGCCCTAATGAGATGCCAGTTACAGTACCAAATTTGTGCTTTATTCTGAAGATTCAGGATCCTGTGGGCTCAGTGCTGCCCATCTACTCCACTCTTGTCTGGAAGGCCCGGCAGCCCCCATCTCCTGACTCCCACCAACCCATCCTTCACCCTCAGCCGGGCGGCTCCCCTCTCCATCCTCCTGGCCACCCCAGTGATGTGCTCCAACCTTGCCCTCCCTCCTTCTTACCCACACTGGCCTTCTCTCTCACCCCACAGCCTGGGCAGTGGCTGTCCCCTCTGCCTGTGACCTCCCGGAGCTGCCACCTGGCTATGGTGGCCCCTGCCCTGCCATCACTATGCGCATCTCTCCAGTGCCTGACGTACAGTGGGTACACAGGAAATGAATGGGAACCTCCTTTTACCCTGAAGAGGGGCTGGCCACTGGCCTGTGAAGCTAGGCCGGACACAGACTGAGGCTTCCCAGAGGCCAGCTGGAGGGTTCTTGGAGCTCCTGGCCCCACCCCTGACCCCATCCTTGGTTCAAGCCGAGAGCAGCAAATATTTACATTTGCAAAGTAAATTCCCAGGAGGACACCTGGACTGAGGCCGGGGAGGCTGCATCCCTGTGGCTGTGGTCACTGAACCCAGCAGACCTGTGGGTGGCTCATGAATGAGGAAGCCTCTCTCCTGACCTCTGTCCTGGGAGAGAAAGCCAGAGATGAAGCCCAGGGACACTCGCAACTTCTCACATCCACATTCCCAGCGTAGAGTGGGATTTGGATCCCCACATCCCTACCTCTCTGTGTGGACAGGCAGCCTCTCCTCTCTGGGCCTCGTGTTCTCATGAGGACCCAATGAGAAGGGGCTTCTTAGCTTAGCCCTAGTGCTGAGCAGAAGGAAGAGGAGCTGCCTATGGGGACACAGGGCTTGAAACTGTATATGATGCTGTCCTTGTGCAGATCAAGGCAGGGAGTGATGAAGGTGTCATGGGGGAGCTTTGGTGGGTACCCTGGTCTGTCTGGGAAGGCTTCCTGGAGGAGGTGATCTACGACTGGCAGCTGTGGGGTAGGGGATAGGGAGGCTGTGTGTGTCTATATGTGTGTGGTGCTGGTGGAGACCTCCCAGGTGGTGGGAAGTGGCCCACAGTCAGGCTTCCCAGAGTGAAGCTGGGGTTTGTAGCCCTGGAATCCAGCCTGGAGCCCCTGAGACGGCAAGGTTGGGGCTGAGGGGCAGTGCTTTAGGACAGACCATCAGGCTGGGGTCTGGGGGACTTTCAGCCCACTCGGGTCTGCTCCAGCCCAACACCAGGGGTCCTGGCCCAATACCAGAGGGAAAGGTATGATATTTTTGGATGATGGGAGACCTCCTCCCAACCCTGGGCTTTTTCCCTGCTGGGATTTGCTGTGCTAAAAGGCCATTTTACAACCTGATTTGTCCCCTAAAGTAGTTCTGTCCACTCATCAGAATTTGAAGGACTTTTAGGGATTGTTTTTATGAATCCTGAAACCAAAACAACATTTTCTGGGGTGTTTTTTTCGACAGTTTTGTTATTTCTTTAACTTCCTTCCTTCTTTCCTTCCTTCCCTCTTTCTTTCTTTTAAAATTTTCACTTGCCATCACTTTGAACCAGTTACATCTATGCTAATGGTCAGACCATGTTTTCATTTGTTTTCTAGTTCTCTCTGGCTCCTGGTGAAATATACGAAAGCAACTTGGTTGAAAAAGAATTTCCAACCACAAGTGCAGAGATTAGTAGCTCAGGAAAGCCTTCGTCTGACGTTAGAACGTTTATGTTCATTTTCAAGACCATTGTGTCTGCTGTCCACATTATTTCGCCTTTTGTTTTGTTTGTTTTACATTCATTTTCAGCCGGTGATTCATGTATTTATTAACAGAAGGTTTATTGAGGCTATTGAGGCCCTACTATGCAACAAGCACTTCTTCCCAGAGAAAACCCAGACTTCCATGGGGTTGGAGAATCAGAGCATCCTTTGGTTGACTTCCTGAAAAGAGTAATAAAACAGCCTTTTACATCTTCACCTGGGGCAAAGAGGGCGAGGAAGGCTTGGCAAGGCCGTTCTCCTTCGGAGCCAGCATTCCTGCAGGTGCCAGGCCTCCCTGCCTCTGCCCAGTGAGCCGACCTGGGGTGCCAGGTGGCCCAGAGAGAGGAGGTCAGGCCCTGGAGTTAGGCTAACCTGGGCTCAAGTCCAGGCTCCAGCCATCTTGGTTTCCGCCGGGAGAGATACTCATATTTACTCATCCATTCATCTGAACACAGAGGGCAGAAGAGCTCTGTGCCTCAATTTCCCCATCTCTAAAGTGGATGTGGTACTAGCTACCCATTTATGGGGTTCTGTGATGATAATAAGTTAACACTGTATATGTGAAGTGCTTACTAGAATGTGCCAGGCCCAGAGCAAGTGCTAGCTGTTAAGTGTTAGCTGTTATGACCTACCATGTAGGATTGAGCTGGGGTATATAGAGCACTTAGCATTGGCCATGGCTCACAGTGGCATTCCCCCCACCTGCCCCGATCCACGCCCCCAGTCCTGGGCTGCCAACCCACCTTCCTCTGCCCTGGGTGAGATTTACTCCCTGCAATGGGGGCAAGTCCCAGGTCCCCAGGGAGGGTGTGCGGGCGATGCAGGCCTGGTCTGAGCAGAGGCCCCATAGAAGAGCAGGGTCTGGCCGCCTCCCTGCTGGGGGCTGGCCAGAGACACCCGTCTGGTTTGAGTTCCCGGCGCCTCACTCCTTGCACCAACCCGCAGCCTGGCTCTGAGCCGCCAGGCCTGCGCCTTATTTGGGTCTTTTCTCCCCGCCTCCCTCCCCGCACCCCCTCCCCCCCACCACCGGATGGCACTGTATGGCCTTAAAAGGCAGGCCTGGGGGGTGGAGGGGGGCAGTTGCTACTGCTGATCCAGAGCCCCTCCAGCTGTGCCCCCCTCCCCTGGCTTGGCCAGCCCATCCCTCTGGCTGTGGAGCAAACCAGGCCCCCAAAGCCAGACCAGCCTGGGTGGTTGCTCTTCATGGGAGTGGTGCCAGGGTAGAGCACAGCCCCCGCCCTTGCCCTCCCCGGCAGCCAGCCTCCCTCTGGTTTTCATTTAAAACTAGGGCTGGATCCACCTCAGTGTCTTCGTACCAATTGGGACAGGGAGAGGGTGGACAGTGATGTCCCAGCTGCCTACTGTGTGCCTGTCGTGTGCCCAGGGGGCCCTTTGTACGCATTGCCTTCCTCAGGCCTCACGCCAGCCTTATGACCCCCTTTGACAGATAGGAAAACAGGTGGGTCCAAAGAGCACAAGTCATACAGGTCAGCAGGTAGCAGGGCTGGGACCCAACCTTGCATCTGTTAGCTCTAAGCTCTTAACCCATGCAGCTTGCTGCCAGCCCCGCCTCCAGCCCCATCAAGTTGGCGGTCTTGTTCCAGTTCAGCCCAGCTCATGCTGTGCAACCCAGGAAAACTGCTCCAGCTCTCTGGGTCTCTGTCTCCCTCTGCACTGGGAGGGCTAGGGGTCCTGGCTGGGGCTACAGTGGCAGATGGGGATAATGCAGGCCCGTGGGGCTCTCATCCCCATTGTCCCTCAGTTACAGGTTCCTCTGGCTTCGTGGAGCCCAGCTGGTCAGGCAACACCATGCGACGGATGGCGCTTCGGCCCACAGCCTTCTCAGGTGGGTCCTGGGGTGGCTGCTTGGGGTCCCCCTGGTTTGGGGGAGGTCTGAGGGGGCCCACGCAATGTGGTGATGGTCCTAAAGCCGGCTGAGTCTAGCAGTGGAGGGTCAGGGAGAGGGCCCACCCTTGCCCACCTCATGCTGGAAAGATAAGTGCGGGGTGGAGAGAAAGGCCCTAGAGGGAGTCTGACCTGGGCCCAGACCCATGACCCCCAGACTCTTGCAGACAAGCCGCCAGTTTTGTCTTTTTATTTAAACTGTGCTTTTCTATGCATCTGCAATGAGTGAGGCACCGTGCCAGGTGCTTTCCATTGTCAACCCATTTCGATCTTACAGCCCCAGGAAGGCATCATTGTCCCCATTCTAAAGAGGAGGAAGCCGAGGGTCAGAGAGGAGACACGCCCTGCCCAAGGCCCAATAAGCAGGAAGGGGCAGCACTGGGACTTGACCCCAGACTTTGTGCTTGTCAAGAACTCACTCTACCCTTGCTCTGAACTCAGTGCTCTCAGGCGTGAACCGGGGTGACACTCGTCCTAACGCATGGGATCCTGGCGTGGACTGGAGAACCCTTAAAGCACTAGTCCCCGTGCACCACAGCTGGCAGGTTCCAGAATGGTCCAGAGCTGCTACGGATAACTTAGGGGTATCCCTGGGGAGGCCGCAGGAGCTGGACGGTGGTTGAGAAGGCAGAATCAGAGGGTGGCGCCTCAGAGCCAGCCCAGGCCAGGCTGTGATGTGTCAGTCCCCAAAGCTGGCAAGCCCAAGCCAGCCCTGCCCAAGGGGAAGCAACAGGATTTCCTGCCCTGGCTTCAGGGAAGGAGTCATCTAGGATGCAGAGGCTGTAGGAGGTGGGTCCCTGACTCTGCTCTGGAGGATCTGCTCTAGAGGATCTGGAGCCACAGGAAAGCTTCAGGGCATAGCCTGCCCTGAACAGGCTGTGGCCCCTTCTCCTGCGCTGGGCTGTCTCCTGGCTTGGAGTCATTGGGGGTCCCATTGCCTCCATCCTGCCCCCAGGTGTTGAGGGGCTCCAAGGGAAACCTGTGACGCCCTCCAGCCCCAGCCTCCTCCCTCCCCGCAGGTTGTCTCAACTGCAGCAAAGTATCAGAGCTAACCGAGCGGCTGAAGGTGCTGGAAGCCAAGGTGGGTGAGCAGCTGCCCCTCCTCTGGCCTCTCCAACCCCTCCCCATACCCCTACGCCCCATCCGCTCATCATTTCCACAGTGCAGCTCTGGGCTGAGCTCCATCACCCGTGAGCATGTGGTCTCCCTAGCAGGCACGCACCACCCTCCAGAACAAGCCGGCTTCCCCTCCGTGCCCTTCCCCAGGAAGCCTGCTCACAGTCAGACCGCCTGGCCTGCTCTTCCTCCAGGAGAACCACAAAGCTCCCCTGTGTACCCCCATCTCCATCCCAGCCAGATATTTGTAGACACCCCCAACCCCAGAGCCCGTGGCTGAGTCTCTTCTTTGCCCTGTCACTTTGCCTTTTATTCCCCTCCCCCACCATACTATCTTCCCATTTTCCAAAGCAAAACATCGACTGCACATCCCAAATTATCTCAAGATAAAAAGGGTTTAGCAAGTAAAAAGCAAGACATTCTAAGTTTAGAAAGATGAATAGCTCAGAAACATGAAAAACCTACCAGAAAACCATCCACAGCATTTACCTATGCCCTCAGAGAGCAACAGTCAATATTTAAGCATCTTTTCTTCCAGATTTTCTTTTCTTTTTTCAAGTTTACTTATTTTGAGGGAGAGAGAGAGAGCATGCTAGCGTGAAAAGGGTAAAGAGAGAGAATCCCAAGAAGGCTCCACACTGTCCGAGCAAAGCCCACTCCAGGGCTCACTCCCATGGACCCTGAGATCATGATCTGAGCTGAAATCAAGAGTCAGATGCTTGGGGTGCCTGGGCGGCTCAGTCTGTGGAGCATCCGACTTCAGCTCAGGTCATGATCTCATAGCTTGTGAGTTTGGGCCCTGTGTCAGGCTCTGTGCTGACAGCCGCTTTGGATTCTGTGTCTCCCTCTCTCTCTGCCCCTCCCCTGCTCGTGTTCTGTCTCCCTCTGTCTCTCAAAAAAACCAGAGTCAGATGCTTAACTAACTGAGCCACTCAAGCGTCCCCAGATTTTCTAAGCACACGTGAAGACACACAGGCTTTGTCTCCATATTCTTCCTCCGTCATTCCCTCCTTTGGGAATTTATCTTAAGAAGAATAAATGCAGAGGTGGTTACCAAAATGTTAATAATTAATAGGGAAAATTGAAAAACAGATGGCAGAGGGGGTGGTTGCATAATTAGCCTAATACTAGACAGCCATTCACAACACTTCCGTTCTATAACATGAAAATATGCCCCTGAGGGACCAAGGGAGAAAAGTGGGCTTCTGAACAGCCTGTGCTAGAACCCCCATTAGGAGGTATGGGAGCTCCAGGAACCCAACACACAGCTCCCCAGCCTTCCTCCCAGGAGAAGCGGCCTAAGGGGCCCAGTCTCAGGTCTGGGGTGTGGTTCTTAGTTCTGAGTCTGCCCAAAAGTTTCAGCTTTTTCTGGACAGGACCACACGACCCAGGGCCCCCTGGTCAGTGGGCATTCTGACCCCTCTTTAATCCCAAGTCAGCAGCTCAACGGGCACCACTGACTTTCAGTCTCCCCCACACTGGGTTCCAAAGTGGTTTGGAACACCTCAGGGCCTCTATTTCATGTCTGACCTTCCCAAACTTCCCTTCCAGCCTGTAGTGCTTTAACAGACAGAGAGTAGTTTCATATTATTTATGCAAGTCAGCATAGGAAAGACCCCATGGCCCAGGAAACATGGCGACACAGAACTCCACTTGAGTGGTAGTGACGGTGTATAATGGCTTTTTTAAAACCACCACTGAATTGTGTGGTTTGAAAATCACGGTCACTTCTAATGAAGTTCCAGGCCTCTGGGCAGTGGGTCTTCACTCCAAGCTGGATTCTGCTGGCCGCAGGGGCCTCTTGCCCCCAACACAGGGCCCCTTGGCTGGCCTGTCCCTGGCCTGTCCCTGGTACCTACCCTGTCCTTTTCTTCCTCCACAGGTGGCGGTGCTGACTGTCACTGAGCGGGCAGTGCTCCCCACCCCAGCTACACCCAGGGACCCTGTCCCACTCTGGGGCTCCCCAGCTGCCCAAGGCAGCCCCGGAGGCGGAGGCCTCCAAGGTGAGTGTGTCACTAGGAGCAATGTTCCCACTGGGAATGAATCAGGGAAGTGAAACTCCAACCCCCACCCTGCTGCTGACTCCCAGCTTGACCCCTTCGTGGCCTGAGGGGATGGGGTCCAGCAGCCCCAGCAGCCCCTGCCCCATGCATTGGAGCTGGGGGCACTGACCTTGGATGACACTGACCACTGCCTACCACCCTGTCCCAGGGCTACCAGGAGCCAGAGAGAACGTGAGGGCCCCGCTGCTCCCTCGAGATGGTAGGTGCTGACTGGGGGACGAGGGGCAGTGTCAGGGCAAGAGCAAGGCCGGAGCTGCCAAGCTGATGAACTTTCTCCCCCAGATCGAGTTGGTGGCCAGGGGCTTCCTGGGCCCACTGGCCCCAAGGGAGACACTGGCAGTCGGGGCCCAACGGGGATGAGAGGCCCACCAGGTGAGTGCCCACAGCACTGCCCAGACCCCCAGCTTCCCAGGTCAGCCCTGTCAGGTGAATCCTTACGTGGCCACAGGTAGCCTGGGTCCCTTCCCCCTACATGTCTCCCAGCTCATCACCCCTCCACTCGCACCTGGGCGACCTGAAACCCTCTTTTGCATTCTCTGCACCTGGGCACCTGCCCCAGCGGGCTCTGAGCTGGGCACCGCGGTGGGATCAGACCTGTCCGTACCCTCCTGGTGCTCCCAGATCAGCTGGGGGGAGGAGGGGCGGGCAGAGGAGAAATAGTAGTGTCCCCCACCATGTGACCAGGGTTGTTCTGAGGGATGTTGCAGGTATGGGAACCCCAAGGAAGGAAGCATAGACCCAGTCTGGATGGGGTGGGGGATGGGGAGGGCTTCCTGGGGAGTGACATCATAGCTGAGGCCTAAAGGATGACTTGGAGGGGACACCAGGGAGAGCAAAGGGAGGACTGATGGAGGGAATGACGCATTCAATAGCCTGGAAGGGAGAGAAGAGAACATTCTGGAAATCAACATTTCCTAAGAACCTGCTGTATACCAAGTGTCCATTGTCCTAAAGCCCTTGAAGAGGGCTGTGTTCGCAGTAGATGGCCAAGGTGGTCAGGGCCTGGACCAGGACCGGCCTGGGCCTGTGGCCTCCAGAGCCCTCAGGTACCCACTCCCCCAGGCTGCCTTGTCCCGCCCCCTGCAGCCACCCTGGACCTCCCTGCCTCTTACATACCCACCAACTCCCTGGTTCCATTTTAGGTCCTCAGGGGCCCCCAGGAAGCCCTGGCCAGGCTGGAGCTGTGGGCACCCCTGGAGAAAGGGGACCGCCAGGCCCACCAGGGCCTCCTGGCCCCCCTGGCCCCCCTGGCCCCCCAGCCCCTGTTGGACCACCCCACGCCTGGAACCCTCAGTATGGTGAGTCCCTGGGGTCATGGCAGGTGATGGTGTGAGTGGCGGCAGGGCTGGCGTAATGATCACCCCAGTGTCACTGCCATCTACCAGGTACCTTTTGTATACCAGGCTTGCCCTTGGTCAACTATGCGTCACCCATTCATCCAATAGTGCCATTGTCCTCTTCTGTTCTCCAGTGAGGAAGACTCAGGGCCAGAGAGGGGCGATTACATATCCAGGACATGAGGGACCAGCTTCAAACCCAGGCGTCCTCCGAAGCCTGTGCTTAGAACCACCAGCTTCCGGCCCTCCTGCCAAGCCTCAGAGCTGGCCAGGATCCAGCCCTCAGAGTGCTGGAAAGCCCAAGGCCTGACAGCAGGAAATGAGCTCTGTGCTCCCTGGCCCTATGCTCAGAGAGCCCCCTCCGCCCAGCTGGGCCGGAATGTGTATGCCTCGCCTCCTCCCCAGCCTGACCTACACGTGTGCCGCCAGTGGTTGGGAGCTGGGAGTGCCAGGTTCAATCATACCTGTGCCAAATCTTTGGTATATGACTGGACGCCATTCATTCCATGTCACCGCTCCTCCCTTTCTAAGCCTCAGTTTTCTCATCTGTACGATGGGGAGAGTGGCTGCACAGTTCTTCCAGAGCTCTATGACCCCCATGCACAGAAGCTCAGCACAAGGTAGATAGTTGATAAATGGTAGCTTTTATTACTATTCCCATTTGACATGTGGCAGTACAGGCTCAGCAAGGTGAATGTCTTACTGAATGTCACCAGCCAGACTGCGGTAAGGTTAGAACCCAGGTCTCCCTGCTTCCTGGTCCAACGTTGACCAGCACTCTCCACACACCCCACCCTTGGAGCAAGGGTCCAGTGACCCTGCCCACACTGTAGGTTGTCCCACAGGGCAGTCAAAGCTGGCTTGGAAGAGGTGTGGCAGGTACAGAGTGACTTCTCTATCCCAGCCCAGCCCTGCTTACTCACCATCTTTCTTCCCCCAGGGGACCCATTACTGTCCAACACCTTCACTGAAACCAGCAGCCACTGGCCCCAGGGACCAGCTGGTCTCCCAGGCCCCCCAGGGCCCATGGGTAAGTTGAGTCCAGATCCAATGTAAGGGGTGGGGTCAGGAGATGGAAGAAGGGCTAGGGCTGTGGCTATCAGGAGGGAGCGGATAGTGGACTTCCTGGCAGGTACTCTGTTTTGGTCCTGAGGACATCCTGTCTTATTCCAGGTCCCCCTGGACTTCCTGGTCCCGTGGGCATTCCTGGGAGTCCTGGACACATGGTGAGTAAGTCTCCAAGTGCTCCCACTCATCTGTCCATCCATCCACCCACCCACTTATCAGTCCACATATTCATCCATTCACCCACCTACCATTCATTCATATAATCATTCATTCAAGCATTTATTGAGCACTTAATATGCAAACTACTTTCAATAAATCTTTTTATTCAGTCTATGGAAGGAAAAGTAGCATGTATGACCAAGAATGATAAAGGTTTTGTTTTTTTGTGTGTAAGACAGAGGTTCTTGCCCTAGGGCTGCCACCAGCACATGGCAACTTCCAATCAGGGTAGGGACTCTATGACTCCAGGGCCATAACTCTACACCCTGAGCTGTACAAACTGCCTGCTATATGCCAGGCACTGGGAGTGTGGTAAAAAACCCAGAGGCCCAAGCCAAACTGGGACTCCGTCCTTGACCCCTCTGTCCCCCAAGTCCTTGCCCACCCCACCCTGACTCAGTACAAGGCTGAGGCCCTGTCTTGTTGCTCAGGGACCCCCAGGCCCCATTGGACCCAAAGGAATCTCCGGCCACCCAGGAGAGAAGGGAGAGAGAGTGAGTACTGAGGCAGCCCCTGGTGGAGGATTCTGGGGAATGCTGGGGTCCCTGGGTCACACACACCCTAATAAATGACTGTATACATCTCCTCCCTCCCACACAGGGACTGCGTGGAGAACCTGGCCCCCAAGGCTCCATGGGGCAGCGGGTGAGTGATGCTGCCCACCCTGAGGCACCCCCTCCAGGATCCCACAGGCCCAGACCCCTGCTCTGGCTCCATACACTGAGACCAGAACTTCTGACCCCTTTCCTGTCCAGGACATGATCTATCTCTCTCTTTCCTTGTCTCTGGGTCCTGTCAGCCTCTTAGAATCAGGCCACATACCTCACCCTCACTCAGGCTCTGTGTCTCCTTCTCTGTTTCTCTGTTTCTCTCTTTACTCTGTGTCTCTGTGTCTCTGACACTCTATATTTCTCTCTTTCAAGCTCCATCTTTCCAACTATGATTGTAGATTTGTCTGTTTCTCCCTTTAGTTTGGTCAACTTTTCCTTAGTGTGTTTTGAAGCTTTGTTATTAGATGCATACATGTTCAGGATTTTCATGTCTATAAAATAAATATCTTTCTCTCTGGCGATACTCCTTGTTCTACATTCTACTTTTTTTGAAATACAGGTTTTTTTATTTGACTTTTTTGGAGAGAGAGAGAGTGCATGTGCACATTGGGGAGAGAGGAGAAGAGGTGGAGGGAGAGAGAGAGAGATTGAGAGATTGAAGATCTTAAGCAGGTTCCAGGCTCAGTACAGAGGCTCAGTCTCATGACTCTGAAATCATGACCTGAGCCAAAATCAAGTCAGAAGCTTAACTGACTGAGCCACCTAGGTGCCCCAATAAAGTTTCTCATTTATTTAAGTAACTTCTATGCTCAAAGTAGGGCTCAGACTCACAACCCTAAGATCAAGAGCCACATGCTCTTCAGACTAAGCCAGCCAAAGTATCCTCTGCATTATACTTTTATATTAAAATAAACACAGCCTTCTTACACTTAGCATTTGCATGGTATATCTTTTTCAGTCCTTTTGTTTTCAACTCTTTCTATTTGAAATATACCTCTGGTAAATGGCATATACTTGGGTCTCTCTTTTTTTAACTGTCTTGACTGTGGAGTTTATTTACATTTATTAATATGGTACCATTTAAGTCAAGCAGCTTGCTATTTGTGTTCTATTTACCCCATCTCTTCTTTATTTTTCCCCCTTTATTCTGCCTTCTTTCGGATTGAATACTGTTTACTCCATTTTTATCTCTACCAATGACTTTGTGTTATTTTTTCACAGTTGTTCTAAGGATAACAATATACATCCTTGACTTATCACAATTAACTTGAATTAATATTATACCACTTCCCATATAAATAGGAATGTTACAACTATATAATTTGCCCCCTTCTGACCTTGTGCTATACTGCCATATATTTCACTTCTGCGTTTGTTGTAAACCCCACAATACATTGTTGTTATTGCTTTAAACAATTGCCTTTGAAAGAAGTTAAGAAAACAAAGAAAAATCATCTTTTACATCTACTGATATATTTATCATTTCTAATGATTTCCTGCAGCTCCAAATTCCATCTGGTATTGTTGGTCTTCAGCCTAAAGAATGTCCTTTACCTCTGCTTGTATGGGTCTGCTGGCAACAAATCCTCTCTGCTTTTATCTAAAACTGTCTTTATTTTACCTTAATTTTTGAAAGATATTTTGATTTGGATATAAAATGATAGTTTGGCAGTTTTCCTCCCTTTTAGCACTTTAAAGATGTTGTTCCATGGTCTTCTGGCTGACATAGAAAATTAGCATTTCTTATGAGAAATTGGCTGTGGTTCATGTTATTCCCTTGTACATGTCTTTTTGCTCTGGCTCTTAGGATTTTCTCTTTAGGGGCACCTGGGTGGCTCAGTTGGTTAAGCATCTGACTTCAGCTCAGGTCATGATCTCACGGTTCGTGAGTTCAAGCCCGGCGTTAGACTCTGTGCTGAGAGCTCAGAGCCTGGAGCCTGCTTCAGATTCTGTGTCTCCCCCTCTGTCTCTGCCCCTCTCCCACTCACGGTCTGTCCCTCTCTGTCTCTCAAAAATGAATAAACATTAAAAACAATTTTTTAAATAAATTTAAAAAGTTAAAATAATAAAGATTTTCTCTTTACCCTTGGTTTTCAAACAGGTTGATAATGATGTGGTTATGCATGATTTTGTGTTTACCCTGCTTTGGATTTGCTAAGATTCCTAGATCCGTAAGGTCATTGGGATTTTTGTTTTTGTTAGGTTTTTTTTTGTTTGTTTAATTAATGAAATTCTTTCTTAGAGCATTTTTTTGGGTTCACAGAAAAATTGAGCAGAAAGTACAGAGAATTCTCATATATTCCCTGTCCTCACATATACACAGCCTCCCCCACTATCAACATCCCTAATACAGTGGGACATTCGGTACAGTCGAACCCACAATGACACATTATTATCATCCTGAGTCCATAGTTTACATTAAGGCTCCCTCTTGGTGTCGTATATTCTATAGTATCAATGGGTGTATATTGTATATACATACTGTTATGTATCCACCATTGTAGTATCATATAGAATAGTTCACTGACCTAAAATTTCTTGGTGCTCTGTCCATTCATCTCCTCACTAATATGCACTTAAGGTTCCTCCATATCTTTTCATGGTTTGATAATTCACTTCTTTTTAGCTGTAAGTAATATTCCATTGTATGTACCACAGTTTATTTATCCATTCACCTACTGAAAGACAGCTTGGTTGCTTCTGAGTTTTGGCAATTATGAATAAACATCCACATGCAGGTTTTTGTGTGGATGTAAGTTTCCAGTTCATTTGGGTAAATGCCACTGAGTGCAATCGCTGGGTCATGTAGTATGTTTAGCTTTGTAAGAAACTTTTCTGTAAGGGGCGCCTGAGTAACTGGGTCAGTTAAGTGTCCAAATTGGCTCAGGTCATAATCTCATGGATCGTGAATTCAAGCCCCATGTCAGGCTTTCTGCTGTTAGTGTGGAACCCACTTTGGATCCTCTGTCGCCCCCTCTCTCTGCCCCTCCCCTACTGGTTCTCTCTCTCTGTCTCAAAATAAATAAATATACTTTTAAAAAGAGATTTTTTTTTTATAAGAAATATACCTTGTGTGTGTGTGTATGTATGGTGAGAACACTGAAAATCTACTCTCTAAGCAAATTTCAGTTATACAATGCAGTATCGTTGACTCTGGTCACCATACTAAATATTAGATCCTCAGAACTTGGCTATGCTATAACTGAAAATTATATTCTTTTATCAACCTTCCCCATTTCCCATCCCCTGCCCCAGGCCCAGGCAGCCACCATGCTGCTCTGTTTCTCTGAGTTCAACTTTTTTCCCCTTAAGATCCACATATCCTTCTTGTCATTAAGATTCCGTCTTTTTAAAGGATGAGTAATGTTCCATTATACACACACACACACACACACACACGCGCGCGTACATACATACCACATTGTGCTTATCCTTTCATCCATATCTTGGATTTTGTGAATAATGATGCAGTGAATATGGGAATACAGATATTTCTTCAAGATAGTGATTTTGTTTTCTTTGGGTGAATACCCAGAAGTGGGACTGCCGGATTGTATGGTAATTCTATTTTTAATTTCTTGAGGAACCTCCATTCTGTTTTCCATAATGGCTGTATTAATTTACATTCCCACCAACAGTGCACAAGGGTTCCCTTTTATTCACATCCACACCATTTGTTATCTCTCTCTCTCTTTTTGATGATAGACATCCTAACAGGTGTGAGGTAATATCTAAAATTGTGGTTCTGATTTGTATTTCCCTAATAATTAGTGATCTTGAACATCTTCATACATACCTATTTGCCATTTATATATCTTCTTTGGGAAATTGTCTATTCAAGTTCTTGCCTATTTTTGATTGGGTTATTTGTTTGGTTGGGTTTTTCCACTTGAGTTGTATAAATTCCTTATATATTTTGTATATCAACTCTTTGTTGGATAGGTGGTTTGCAAATATTTTCTCCCATTTCACAGATTGCCTTTTTCTTCCTTTTTTTTTTTTTTTTTTGAGAGAATGTGAGTGAGCAAGTGAGAGAGAGTCAGAGGAAGAGGGAGCCCAATGCATGGCTCGATCCTATGACCTGTGATCATGACCTGAGCCAAAATCAAGAGTCCAACACTCAATTGATTGAGCCACCGAAGCACCCCTGTGCAAAAACTTTTTAAAATTAGTTTTTTTACTGTTGAGCTTTAAGAGTTCTTTGTATATTTTGATTTAAAAAACAAAAAACAAGGGGCGCCTGGGTGGCTTAGTCGGTTAAGCGTCCGACTTTCGCTTAGGTCGTGATCTCGCGGTTCGGGTTGAGCCCGGTCGGGCTCTGTGCTGACTGCCAGCTCAGAGCCTGGAGCCTATTTCCAGAGTCTGTCTCCCTCTCTCTCTGCCCCTCCCTGCTCACGCTGTCTCTCTCTCTCTCTCTCCTAGAAATAAATAAAATTTAAAAAAAAATAAAAATAAACAAAAAACAAGGGGCGCCTGGGTGGCTTAGTCGGTTAAGCATCCAACTTTCGCTTAGGTCATGATCTCGCGGTTCGTGGGTTCGAGCCCCGCGTCGGGCTCTGTGCTGACTGCCAGTTCAGAGCCTGGAGCCTGTTTCAGTCTGTGACTCCCTCTCTCTCTGACCCTCCCCTGCTCACGCTGTCTCTCTGTCTCTCTCTCCTAGAAAGAAATAAAACATTTAAAAAAAAAAAGTTCTTTGTATATTTTGGATAATAGTCCTTTATCAGGTGTGTCTTTTGCAAATATTTTCTCCCAGTGTGTGGCTTCTCTTATTCTCTTGATACTGTCTTTTGCAGAGCAGAGGTTTTTAATTTTAATGAATTCCAGCTTATCTGTGATTTCTTTCATGGATTGTGCTTTTGGTATTGTTTCAAAAAGTCATCATCAAACCCAAAGTCATCTAATTTTCCCCTATATTATCTTCTAGAAATTCTATAGTTTTGCTTTTTACACTTAGATCTGTGATCCATTTTGAGTTAATTTCTGTGAAGAGTATGAGGTCTGTGTCTAGATTTTTTTTAATTTTTTAAATTTTTTTAAAATTTATTTTGAGGGAGAGAGAACACATGCATGGGAGGGGCAGAGAGAGAGAGAGGATCCCAAGCAGGCTCCACACTAACACTGTTAGTGTGGAGCCTGATGCAGGGCTTGACCTCACAAACCATGAGAGTTCAACCATAACCTGAGCTGAAATCAAGAGTCAAACACTTGACTAAGCCAACCAGGCGTCCCTAGAATTTTTTTTTTTTTTTTTGCACGTAAGTATCCAGTTGTTCCAGCATCGTTTCTGAAAAAGATTATCTTTGTTCCACTGCATTGTCATTGCTTCTTTGTCTCATTCCCTGAGAGAGGGAGACAGCGTGAGCAGAGGAGGGTCAGAGAGAGAGAGAGATACAGAATCGGAAACAGGCTCCAGGCTCTGAGCTGGGTGTCAGCACAGAGCCTGTCGCGGGGCTCAAACCCATGAACCGCAAGATCCTGACCTGAGCCAAAGTCAGACGCTCAACCGACTGAGCCACCGAGATGCCCCTGTGTTTTTAATTTCAAATTCTACTTATTCACTGATGGTATATAGGAAAGTGATTGACTCTGGTTTATTATCCTTGTATCCTTCAGCCTTGCTATAATTGGTTATTAATTCCAAGAGTTTTTTATTGATTTTTTTCATATTTTCTAAACAGATAATCATATCATCTGCAAATAAGGACAATTTTATTTCTTCCTTCCCAATCTGTATACTTTTTGTTTCCTTTTCTTGTCTTTTTGCATTAGCTAGACCTTCCAATTGATGACCATTGGTGTGAGGAGATATGCTTTCCTTGTTCCTGATTTTAGCAGGAAAGTTTTGAGTCTATGATGTCATTAGTAGGTTTTTTTGTAGATGTTCTTTATCAAGTTAAGGAAGTTCCCCTCTATCTCTGGTTTGTTGAGTATTTATCATGAATAAGTGTTGGATTTTTTCAGATGCTTTTTCTGCCCCTATTGATATCTTAGATTCAGTTTGCTGATGTTTTGTTGAAGATTTTTGCATCTATGTTCATGACAAATATTGGTCTGTAGTTTTCTTGTAGTGTCTTTGTCTAGTTTTGTTAGTAGGATAATGTTAGCCTCATAGAATGAGATAGGATATATTCCCTCTGTTTCTATCCTCTGAAAGAGACTTTAGAGAATTGGTATAATTTCTTCCTTAAGTGTTTGCTAGATTTCACCAATGAATCCATTTGGTTCTAGTGCTTTTATTAATGATTGGTTTATTCCATTTCTTTCTTTCTTTCTTTCTTTCTTTCTTTCTTTCTTTCTTTCTTTCTTTTCTTTCTTTTCTTTCTTTCTTTTCTTTCCTTAAATAGGCTCCACGCCCAGTGTGGAGCCCAACACAGGGATTGAACTCACAACCCTGAGATCAAGATTTGAGCCAAGGGGTACCTGGTGGCTCAGTTGGTTAAGCATCTGATTTTTGGCTGAGGTCATGATCTCACCATTTGTGGGTTCAAGCCCTGCATCGGGCTCTGTGCTGACAGCTCAGAGCCTGGAGCCTGGTTCAGATTCTGTCTCTCTTTCTCTCTCTCTGCCTCTCCCCTGCTTATGTGCTCCCTCTCTCTCTCAAAAATAAACAAACAAACAAACAAACAAAAAAGATCTGAGCCAAGATCAGGAGTTGATGCATAACCAACTGAGCCACCTGGGCATCCCAACTGATTTCATTTCTTTCTTCTTTAAATTTATTTTGTTTTTATTTTTTGAGAGAGAGAGAGAGCACAAGCAGAGGAGGGGCAGAGGAAGAGGAAGGGAGAGCCCTTTGGAGAGCTTGATCACGCATCTGTGAGATTATGACCTGAGCTGAAATCAAGAGTTAGATGCTTAACCAACTAAGCCACCCAGGTGCCCCAAGTCCATTTTTTTAACAGTTTATAGGCATGGGCCATCGGGGTGACTCAGTTGGTTGAGTGTCTGACTCTTGACAGCATGGAGCCTGACATAGGAGTGACATGCTGACGGCATGGAGCCTACTTGGGATTCTCTCTCCTTCACTCTCTGCCCCTCCCCTGCTTGTGCTTGCTCTCTCTCAAAGTAAATAAATACACTTAAAAAAAAAAAAGTAGGTCTAGGGCTATTCAGATTGTGTATTTCTTCTTCTTTTGGCAGATTGCATCTTTCAAGGAATTAGTCTAGTTCATCTAGATTATCAAATTTGTTGGCATAAAGTTGTTGAGAATATTTCATTTTATCCTTTTAATGTCCAGGGGATCTGTAATGATGTCCTCCCTTTTTTTTTTCCTGGTGTTAGTCATTTGTGTCTTTCTTTTTTCTCTTTTAATTATCCTGGCTAGAGGATTGTCAATTTTATTGATATTTTCAAAGAACCAGCTTTTGGTTTTGTTGATTTTCTCTACTGATTTCCTGTTTTCAATTTCATAGATTTCTGCTCTAATTTTTACTGTTTCTTTTATGTTACTTACTTTGGATTTAATTTACTCTCCTTTTTTTCTACTTTGCTTTTTTTTTTTAATGTTTTTTATTTATTTCTAGGAGAGACAGAGAGACAGCATGAGCCGGGGAGGGTCAGAGAGAGAGGGAGACACAGACTCTGAAATAGGCTCCAGGCTCCGAGCTGGCAGTCAGCACAGAGCCCGACGCGGGGCTCGAACCCACGAACCGCGAGATCATGACCTAAGCAAAAGTCGGACGCTTAACCGACTAAGCCCCCCAGGTGCCCCATTTTTTTTTCTACTTTTCTAAGGTCAAAGCTTAGATTATTGATTTTAGATCTTTCTTCTTTTTTTTAAGTTTGTTTATTTTGAGAGAGAGAGAGGGAGAATATGAGCAGGGGTGGGGGGAGGTGCATGGAGAGAGAGGGAGAGAGAGAATCCCAAGCAGGTTCCATCCTGTTAGCATGGAGCCCAGTGCAGAGCTTGATAGCACAAACCTCGAGATCATGACCTGAGCTGAAATCAAGAGTCAGAGGCTTAACAGACTGAGCCACCCTCGTGTCCCAGATCTTTCTTCTTTTCTAACATATGCATTCAGTGCAATACATTTCCACCTAAGCATTGCTTTTGATACACCCCATAAATTTGGGCAAGTTGCAATTTTATTTTTATGTCGTTCAAAATATTTTTAAATGTCTCTTGAGATTTCTTATTTGACCCATGTGTTATTTAGAAGTCTGTTGGTTAATTTCCAAGTATTTGGGGAGTTTCCAGTTATCTTTCTGTTATTAATTTCTAGTGTAATTCCATTGTGGTCTGAGAACATGCATGGTATGCTTTCTGTTCTTTGGAATTTGTTGAGATATATTTTACGGCCCTGAATGTTCCATGTGAGCTTGAGAAGAATGTGTAATCTGTTGTTGGATGAAATGGTCTATAGATGTCAATTATATCCAGTTGATTGATGGTATTGTTGATTTCAACTATGTTCTTTCTTTTTTTTAAACTTCTTAAATGTTTATTCATATTTTTGAGAGAGAGAGATGGATATAGAGTGTGAGTGGGGGAAGGGCAGAGGGAGAAAGAGGCACAGAATCCAAAATAGCTCCAGGCTCTGAGCTATCAGTACAGAGCCTGACACGGGGCTCGAACTCTCAAACTGCAAGATCATGACATCATGACCAGAGCTGAAGTTGGACACTTAACCAAGTGAGCCACCCAGGCACTTTTCTGCCTGGCTGGATCTGTATGTTTCTAACAGAGGATGTTAGAGTTTCCAACTCTAATAGTGGATACATCTATTTCTCCTTAGAGTTCTAACAGTTTTGGCCTCATATATTTTTTAAAAATTTTAAATAACTGTTTAATGTTTATTTATTTATTTTGAAGAGAGAGCACAAGTTGGGAGGGGCAGAGAGAGAGGGAGAGAGAATCCCAAGCAGGCTCCATGCTATCAGCACAGAGGCCAATTTGGGGCTCGATCTCACAAACCATGAGATCATAACCTAGGCCAAAATCAAAGGTTGAACACTTAACTGACTGATACCCAGGTGCCCCTTGGCCTCGTATATTTTGATGCTCTTTTGTTAGGCACCTACATGTTAAGTATTGTTGTGCCTTCATGGAGTATTAATCTCTTTATCATCATTATGTATTGCCCCCCCCTTTTTTTAAAATATTTTTATTTATTTCTAGAGAGAGAGAGAGAGAGAGAGACAGCGTGAGCAGGGGAGGGTCAGAGAGAGAGGGAGACACAGACTCTGAAATAGGCTCCAGGCTCCAAGCTGGCAGTCAGCACAGAGCCCGATGCGGGGCCCAAACCCACGAACCGCGAGATCATGACCTAAGCGAAAGTCGGACACTCAACCAACTAAGCCACCCAGGTGCCCCATGTATTGCCCACCTTTCTCCACGATAGTTTTCCTTGCTCTGAATTCTGTTCTGTCTCAGATTAATATAGCTACTCTCACTTTCTTTTGATTAATGCTAGAATGTGACTAGAAACTAATAACTCACAACCCTGAGATTAAGAGTCGCATGCTATGCTGACTGAGCCAACCAGGTGCCCCTTCCAAGATACTTTTTTATCTTTGATTTTCTGAAGTTTAAATATGATATGACCAGGGTGTGATATTTTGGGGGAGCATTTATCCTGTTTTGTGTTCTCTCAACTTTCTGATCTGTGGCTCGGCGTCTGACAATTTGGGAAAACTCTCAGTCATTATTGCTTTAAATTCTGCTTCTGTTCCTATCTTTCTCTTTCCCTTCCCATGTTCTCATTACATGTATGTTATACTTTTTTGTGATGTCCTTTCATTCCTGGATAGTCTGTCTGTTCTGCCTTTTTCAGTCTCTGTTCTCATTGCTTTTCATTTTGGGAAGCTTCTAATTGTCACAATTTCAAGTTCAGAGATTCTTTCCTCTACCATTTCCAGTCCACTAATGAGCCCATCAAAGGCATTCTTCATTTCTGTTACAAGTTTTCAATCTCTAGTATTTTCTTAAGTGTACATTCAAGTTTTTAACCTGAAAAATCTAAATAATAATATTAAATCATATATTCATGTGCCCAACACTAAGCTTAAAAAATAGAACCTTATCACCTTTGAAGCCCCCCATGTGTCCCTTTCAAGTCTTTCTCCTTGAAAGATATCTTTATTTTTATATTTTTTAAATTATTTAAAAATTTGTTTAATTTTTGACATTTATTTATTTTTGAGAGAGAGAGACACAGAGCATGAGCAGGGGAGGGGCAGAAAGAGGGAGACACAGAATCCAAACCAGGCTCAAGAATCTGCTGGAGCCCAATGTGGGGCTCAAACCCACAAACCATGAGATCATGACCCGAGCCAAAGTTGGATGATCAACAGACTGAGCCACCCATGCGCCCCTGAAAGGTATCTTTAAAGGGAATGTGAAGCCCCTGGGTGGCTCAGTCAGTTAAGCATCCAACTCTTGGGTTCAGTTCAAATCATAATCTCACTGTTCATGAGTTTGAGCCCCACCTCAGGCTCTGTGCTGACAGTGCAGAGCCTGCTTTGGATTTTCTCTCTATCCCTCTCTCTCTCTTTCCCTCCCACATGCTCTCTCTCCCTCTCTCAAAATAAATAAATAAACGTAAAACATAAATAAATAACAGGAATGTGAAATCTTGACCAGGAAACTGAAGGACTTGTGACTACAGGTAGTGTTTTTGTTATTTTTTCTGCTGTAGGTAGAACTTTTGGGAGGAGACAGGCTGGGATGAAATTCTGTTGAATTTGTATTTCTGGACCGTGGCTCCTGATACTAGAATGAAAGGCTTTTGTTAGAATTGAAGTATTTCTGGGTTTTTTTCCTTTTTTTTTTTGTCTTTTTCTTTTAGAGAGAGAATGTACACAAGCAGGGGAGAGGGGCCGGGGAAAAGAAATCTTTTTTTTTTTTGGTATAGAAAGTGTGTGCATGTGTGAATATGCAAGCCAGGGAGGGTGGGAGAGAGAGGGAGAGAGAAAGAGGGAGAGAGAGAGAGGGAGAGAGAGAGGGGGGTAGAGAGAGAGAGACAGAGAGAGAGAGAAAGAGAGAGAGAGAGAGAGAGAGAGAGAGTGTGTCTTAAGCAGTCTCCAAGCTCAGCGAGGAGCCTGACACAGGGCTCAGTCCCACAACTCTGGGATCATGACCTGAGCCGAAATCAAGAGTCAAACACTAAACTGACTGAGCATTTAAGTATTTCTTAAGAGGCCTGGGAAAAATGTGATTACTAACCGACTCTATGAAGAGGACCTTTGACTGAAATCTAGCATTTGTTTTTGATTCTTAGCATTTTTATCCCTCTGCTCATGTTGTCCATGTTTTTTTTTCCATTAAAATGAATGGAAATTTAATTTAGAATATTAATCATAGGGGGTTCTTTGCTAATTCCTGGTTTAATAATTCCAACCTCCATGCTATATTTGGCTCTAGTTCTGATACTTGCTCACTCTTTTAAAAACTGTTTTTTGCCTTTTAGTATGCCTTGTAATTTTTGGTTAGAAGGTAGACATGTTGTAGTGGGTGAAAGGCCTCTTTACTCCAGTAAAGAGTAATGTAGCAGTAAGCTGTGTGGTGAGAGGAGGCGTTCTGTAGTCCCGTGGTTAGGTCTCAGTCTTTTGGCCTATGTCCCTGCACTGTGAACTTCACCAGTGCCTCTTAATTTTGTTGTTGTTGTCTTTTAATTTTCCCTCAGGTGGGACAAGATGGCTAGAGACTGAGCTGGGATATTTCTCTTCCCCTACGCGTAAGGCTAACGCCAGCTATAGTTGGGTATTTCCCTCTCTTCAGGTCAGTTAGGCCCTGCTAAGACCCCAGCAGGTTAGGCTCCAATAAAATAGTTTCTCCTGAAGGCAGACCTTGCTGAGAAGAACAGAATGCTCTGGTATGTTTCAAGGTGGTACGTTTCCCCCTTCCTGCTGCTGAAAGCACGAGGAGATTTTTCTATAGCATTCACTGTAAGGACCTGACAGAGATCGTGAGTAAAACTCACACAGGTGTGAATATTCTCCAAAAACCGTGACCCTCTGGAATGTTTAACTCTCAGAGTTGTCCGCATAGAGCCACCAGCAATTTGTCAATTACATTTGAGTTTTCCTACCCTGGTGCTGATTCCTAGGGAGGCATCTGCTCAGTAAATTGTAACCCACCTCTCTCTCTCTGCAATTTGGGGGCCAGTGCTTTGTGCCGTGACCTCATGTCTTTGATTGCTTTAGAGGAATTGTTGATTTTTCAATTTTCTCAGTGTTTTACTTGTTATTAGGACAGAATGGTGATTTCTGAGCTCCTTATGTACCATACCAGAAACAAAAAAATCTGTTTTGTTTTGTTTTGTTTTTAATCAACTTTGGGGGAAATTTTTGGTTAATATTTCTCCAACATTTTTTCTGTTTCTGTACTCTCTTCTCTCCTTTTGCGACCACAATTCTTACTTAATACTCTCTCATGAGTCACTGAGGCTCTGTTAACTTTTTTTAAAATCTTTTATCTCTTTGCACTTCAGTTTGAGTTATTTATTGTCTTGACCTGTCTTCAAGTTAACTAATTCTTTCTTCTGTTAATCTCAGCTACTGCATTTTTTCTTTCAAGTATTATCCTTTTCATCTCCAAGATTTCCATCTGTTGCTTTTTTACAGTATTCGCAGATCTGAAACTCTACACCTCACCACTATTATATTAATTCCACTACATTCTTTAACATATTTATCACAGATACTTTAAGTTTGTATTTAAATTCCATCCAGTGTAATATTAGTTTCCAGTGTAATATTAGTTTCAGGTGTACAATATAGTGATACAGCGCTTCCATGAACCACCTGGTGCTCATCCAAACAGGTGCACTCCTAATCCCCATCCCCTATTTCACCCAACCCCCCCCCACTCCCCTCTGGCAACCATCAGTCTGTTCTCTATAGTTACGAGTCTGTTTCTTAGTTTACCCCCCTCCATTTCTCTCTCTTTTTTCCCTGTTGCTCATTTGTTTTGTTTCTTAAATTCTACATGTGAGTGATATCATATTTGTCTTTCGCTGGCTGACTTATTTCACTTAGCATTATATTCTCTAGCTCATCCATGTCATTGCAAATGGCAAGATTTCATTCTTCTTATGACTGAATAATATTCCATTGTATGCATATACCACATCTTCTTTATCCATTCATCAATCAGTGGACTCTCAGGCTATTTCCATAACTTGGCTGTTGTAGATAATGCTGCTGTAAATACCAGGATACATGTATCCCTTTGGATTAGCATTTTTGTATTCTTTGGGTAAATACTCAGTAGTGCAATTGCTGGATCATAGGGTAGTTCTATTTTTAAATTTTTGAGGAACCTACATACTATTTTCTAGAGTGGCTGCACCAATTTGCATTCCCACCAATAGGGTAAGGGGGTTCCCCTCTCTCTGCGTCCTCACCAACACCTGTTTTTTCTTGTGTTGTTTTTAGCCTTTCTGACAGGTGTGAGGTGGTATCTCCTTGTAGTTTTGATTTGGATTTCCCTGATGATAAATATCACAAATATTTTATTATTTATTTTTTAGAGAAGATGCCTTTTTTTTTAAATGTTTATTTATTTTTGAGAGAGAGGGAGAGAGAGCATAAGCAGGAGTGGGGCAGGAAGAGAGACACAGAATGTGAAGCAGGCTCCAGGCTCTGAGCTGTCAGCACAGAGCCCAATAGGGGGCTTGAACCCACAAACCATGAGATTATGACCAAAGCTGAAGTCAGATGCTCAACCGACTAAGCCACCCAGGTGCCCCTATTTTTAATTTTTATTTTTAATGTTTATTTATTTTGAGAGAGGAAGTGCAAAAGGTGGGAGGGGCAGAAAGAGAGGAGAGAGAGAGGGAATCCCAAGCAAGTTCCATGCTGTCAAAACAGAGCCTGATATGAGGCTAGATCCCATGAACCATAAGATCATGACCTGAACTGAAATCAAGAGTCAGATGCTTATCCAACTGAGCCACCCAGGCGCCCTTGGATTTCCTTGATGATAAGTATCACAGATATTTTAAACTTTGTGTCTACTAAACCCCAAATCTGGGTTGGCTGTGGATCTGTTTCTACTGACTTATTTTTCTCTTGATTGTGAGTCACATTTTCCTGTTTCTTCACATATCTAGTAATTATTATTGCATACTGGACAATATAGATAATAGAGTCAAGAGGATCTGGGTTCTATTATCTTCCTCTGAAGAGTGTCGATTTTTGGTCCAGCGTGTGGGTTGAACTCAGCTTGTGACTTTAGGATGGGTAGTTCATGGGCCATCCAAGCATTGGAGGGAGGTATTTATATAGCTTTCACCCCCTTGCTGTGGCTCCCTGCTTTCCAGTATTTCCTCTCGATTTCTGTCTCCTGTGGCAGTCTCAACTCCAGCCTGTGATTCTTCAGCCCAATAAGACTATAAAGCTTTCTGCTTGAGCTATTTGCCAGGCTGATGGGGCTGGGGTGTGCCCTCAGAGGAAACACCATGAGCATTTATTTTTTACCCAGCTGTAGCTCCCTCCTTTCAGAAGTCAAATAGCCTCCAGTTTCTGGCTGCTCTTTATAACGTTCCATTGTCTTCATATCACTGTGTGTGTGTGTGTTGTTGTTGTTATTTGTTTATTAGTTTGTTTGTTTTTTGCATTTAATCGGGTGTTAGTCCAATACAAGCCACTCTCTGTCTCTCTCAGCCTTCTGGCTTCTTCCAGTCTCTCCTTCCCTCTTTCCCCCCCTCCTCCCCCCTTCCTTTTCCCACTCTCCCTCCCTCCTTCCCTCTCTCATTGCTTCTACCTCTCTCTCTCCTTGCAGGGAGAACCTGGCCCCAAAGGAGACCCTGGCGAGAAGAGCCACTGGGTAAGCTCCAGCTGAGCACTGCCCTGCCACTGCCCCTTCCTGCCCTGAGCACTCAGGAGATCATTAGGAGTGGGGGGCACCTCATCCAAATCCCCACTCCAACCTGGCCTCCTAGGAAGGAGGCCTGACACAGATCTCAGCTCTAGCCCCCTCCCCAGCCTGTCCCTCCCAACCGGACAGGGCCAGCCTTATCAGCAGACCCCATGCTGTCTGTCTCTGTCTTCATCCCTGTCTCCACCTTCCCTCTGTGGCCTTTCCAAGCCAGGGTGACCCTGCCTGCTCCTCCTGCGTGGTTTGGGCTGACCCCGTCCAGACTGCATCCTCTGCCTCCATAGTCCCTTCCCAGCAAGGGCCTTGGCTTCTGCTCCTTTGTCTGCAGAAGAAAGGGAGGCATGAAGACAATATCCACACAAAAGAATGGGACTGGGGGCCTTGAGAAATCTGTGAAGCATAGGAAGGGAGGCATAGAAATGGTGAGGGGCCCCGTGGTAAAAGGGATAGGGGACCTAGATACCACCATAAACACAGGAAACCCATGGAGCACAGGAAGGGAGACCTAGAAACCATTATGTATATATCGAACATGGTAAATGAGGTCAGGGGACCTAGACTCCACTATTCTTAAAAGACCTGTAATTAACACGAGGTCCTAGACACTATTACATACATACCCGGGGGAGTGGAAGGAGAGGCCTAGAAGCTATCATGCATGGGAGAACCATGGAAAATGAGATGAGGCCATCTAAAACCCACTGTACACAAAGGAAGCCCGCAAAGATTGAGAAGGAAGGCCTAGAAACTGTCACATACACAGAAGACGTAGCATATATGGAAACGTGAAAACCACAGGGGGACCCTAGAGAAACCCAGAAACCACAGGGGGACCCTAGAGACCTTTACATTCATTGCTGATGGTTGCAGTGAATGAATTCCCAGGCCTAGAAATTGGCCCACCCAAGAGATACATGGGGAGAGGACCAAAAGCCCCACAATGCAGGGACCTGGAAACCACTGTGACATAGACATTTGGAAAATGGACACGGTGGAGGCAGACACGCCTACAGGAGAGAAAACCGGGAAGCTCTTCAGGAGACTGGTATCATGCCTCCCTTTGCCCCAACCCCGTCTGGGTGCAGTCTGGCTGGGGTGCCCTACTTCCCAGCAGGCACTAGTTAATGAGGACATGGGAGGCACCCAGCACCTGCCTTGCCCTCTCTGCTCCTGATTGTGGGGTCAGTGATGGATACAGCCGTGGGAGCCCCTCACCCTGCACGAGCCCTTCCCTATGTCTTCCCGTGACTTCTGGGGCCCTGCTACCTCTCGGCAAACCTCCTCCAGCCCCTTGCTGTCACTCTACTCAACATACACACCCCCTTCATCCCTTAGTAGCTCCGGAGTCCAGTAAGCATACTACCAATAGGGGCATGAGCCGGGCCTGGGGTCAAGTAGACCCATGTGAGCCAAGCCCTCTGCCTCCCCTGGGCCCATCACTGGCCACCTCCACTCTGAGAACATGTTCTCTACTCAGCCCAGGAGAGGTGGGGGAAGTGAAGTGAGGCTGAACTAGGTTACGCAGCTTCACCCATGCATGGAATTCTGGGAGGAGAATGGATGCCTGAACTGACCCAGACCAGGTCTTGAACTTAGGACCACCTGTGGGAGGGGTCGCCCAAGAGGTAGCAGGGCCCTTGCCCACCCTACTTCCTCCCTGTCGCCCACCTATACTTCTGCCCCTGCTTGCTGCCTGCCTGAGTGGGGCCTGCTGGGCTGGGGTCAGCATGAGGCTTTGGGGACTGGGGGACCAGCTCCTTTGGGGGTAGGTGGGGATGAGGCCCAGTGTGGAGAGGGGCCCTGAGAGGCCATTCTCCACCTACCACCCCCAGGTAGACTGAGCCACTGATCTGACTGCAGCTCTGCAGTGACACCCAGTGGTCATGAGCATAAAGTGCAGGCACTGCCCCAGCCAGCCCATCTAGACCAAAGCTCGTACCCCTTATTCAGACAGGAAAAACTGAGGCCCAACTCCGCAGAGCAAATTGTTGGCAGAGCTGGAACTGAAACCCAGGGTTTTCAGCTACCAGGACCAGGGAAACCATCCCTTCCTCGGTGCATGCCAAACCCCAGGCTGGGCACTGTGGACATAGATGTGATTTGGACCACCGTCCCCCCCTTCAAAGTGGTCACAGTGGGAAGGGGAAGGGGGGAAACAGACCAGTAACAGCAGCAACAGGACAGAGGGAGCTCAGCTGTGACGGGGGAGGATTTAGCGTCCTCCTGGAAGGAAAGATGGGAGCTGAGGCCCAAAAGATGCATTAATCAAGCAAAGGGTGTTCAGGCAGAGGAGCGGGAACACCGTGAACAAAGGCCTTGGGGCTGGAGTGAGCCCAGGGTAGCCAAGGAGCTGCAAATACTTGGCATGGTACAGTGTGACAGTTAAGGGGTGAGACGGAGGTCAAATAGGCTTGCGAGACTTAGGAGGCCATATTGAGGAATTTGAACTTCATTCTGTGGACAGTGGAGAGTCACTGAAGTATTTAACAGCAGGAAAGGGATACAGTCAGATTTCTGTTTGCAAACCGTCCCTCTGACTGCCATGCAGAGAAGGGATGGGAGAAGGGGACAACATGGGAGAAGCAGAAAGAGAGACGGGGAGTCTGTTGTGGTCTTCCTGGCAAGAGCCCCTGGGAGCCGGGACTGGAAGGAGGGCCATGAGGATGGATGGATGTCAATGGACTAACGGAGACTAGGTGCTGGTTTGGCCATGAAGGGGAGCGAGAAGTTAAGGCAACTTACATAGTAGAGAATAAGGAGAAGCCCCCTGGGTTCTGTCCGTGGAACATGGGAGGTGTCCGGTGTGAAGTTGAGCACAGGGCGTCCAGCAGGCCTTGAATGCCCAGTCCGGGATCAGAGGGGACTGCGGTGTTACCAGTACAAACAAAAGGCATCTCCTCTTGGAAGGGATCCAAATAGCAGGAATTTTGTTTTATGCATTTTCCTCCAATTTTCACTATGAAGATTTTCAAACATGTAGGAAAATCCAGAACGAATACCCTCCTGCCGTCCACTCGCTGGACCAACTATTAGCATTTTGCCACATTTGCTCTTTCTCTCTTTACTATATTTACAGACTTAAAAAAAATCTATTTGAAAGTAAGTTGCAAATCTCATCCGCATTTCCCCCAACACATCAGTGTGTATCTCAAAACAATGTGGACATGCTCCCAAAAAGCCCCGATACCAGCATCTCGCCTAAGAAAGCTGACATTGATTCAGTGAAATGATGGTCTATAGTTATGTGTCATTGAACTTACATACAAATTTTACCAGTTGTCCCCAAAATGCCTTTTTTAGCTGTTATTTTTTTTAATCTGAGAACTCATCAAGATTCATGCACTGCATTTGGTTGTTATAACTCGAGCGCCTTTTAATCTAGAACAGTCCCTGTCCTTCTTTCTCTTGACTGTCTTTTTGTGAGTGTCCTCCCATCTATCTAGATTTGTCTGATTATTTCCTTGCGGTGAGATGCAGTTAAATGTTTTTGGCAGGAGCACTGGTGGGGGATCTAGTGCCCTTTTATTGCATCTTATCAGGCAGTTCATGAGGTCAGCTTGTCCCACTGTCCATGCCGGGAGGGGCTTAACATGGTTTTTGAAGGTCATCCATTTTTAGATCCTGCTCCTGTAATACTCGAAGAGGGATTACTTTGGTGTGCCACCCATGGTGACTCTGACCCTTAGGCTGCAACGTCCAGTCAGTGGCCTGAGGGTGGCCCAACCCTTGTGATGTGGACAGGACAGCTGGGTTATAATGGACAGCCCCAGCAAGGCCACAGCAGGCTCACGGACGTGTTGGGGGGTCTCTCAGTTGTTAGAGGTTGGATTTCAATTGTAGCAATATGCATATGCTCCCCCATCCCTTCACTTAATCGGTACCGAGTAAAGGACACTGAGAGAGACTCCCAGAGATGTGAGGGCTAGAGTAGTCCTCTTTGCTGTCCTGGGGTGCTCTGTTGGAATTAAGATATCGGCATTCCGGAAATAGCTTTAGTCTGGACTAGGAAAGAGGAAGGAGTGAGGGAGTGTGGAATTTCAGCCAGACTATGGCCCTCATGCTGGGGAAGGAAAGGACAGACAGACAAACTGAGAGTGAAGGTGAGGGTCAGCCTGAGCCCTGGGTAGCAGCCGACACTATCTCGGAGTGGGGAGGCCTGGGCCAGGGGCTCTGGGGGTCCACTGCCACATCCCTGGGCCTGGGGGCTACAGACCTAGAGATGCTGCATCGAAGGGAGGGTGGGGCTGGGGGCCTGACTCCAGGATGTGCAGAACCCGGACTTGGAATAGTCAGAGCCCAGGTTGGGGGTGGGCGGGGTGGGGGGATTGAGCCCAAAGTGAGAAGGGCTGAGGAGTGGACGCCTGAGCCTGAGCCTCAGCTTTTCCAACGTGTTAAGCACAACTTCCCCGAAGTGATGCCACTCAAACGTTTTCTAATTTTCCTTGCCTATATTCATTTTGATGTTAATGGAAAGAAAGTCAGTAAGGAGCCTGATCCCACTGATGGAATTCGTTAGAGTGAGGTTAATGTAGCATTAAGGCAAAAAGTCAATTTAAAGAACATAAACAAGAGTACAGGTGGCCCAGGGGTGTGGCAGGAATCATGCAGGTGTCAGGCAACAGAGGTTTGGGGGTGCCCCGTGACAACCTCCAGGGCAGACTCCAAGGCAGGCTCTGGGAGGGAGTGGGGCCCCTGTGGACTGACATCACCCTGCCCCCAGTGCAGCAGATGTGCAGGGGTGTGGGCAGAGAGCAGCCAGCTGGGACCCGTCAGGACTTATGGAGGGGTCTGCTTCCACCTGTCTTGCCCCTCCCCCGCCCTGTCCTCTCCCGGTCTTATCGGTCTTACCCTGGCTGTCCGCGGGCCCTGGGTTGTGGCAGGTGGTGCGGGCTGCAGGTGCATGTCCAGGGTGGGGCATGGGCCACCAAAGAGCTTTGCAGGACCCCCTCCCTTGCCCCCTTCACGGCTGCATCTGTCTCTTTCCTCCGCAGGGGGAGGGGTTGCACCAACTACGCGAGGCTTTGAAGATTTTAGCTGAGAGGGTTTTAATCTTGGAAACAATGATTGGGCTCTATGGTGAGTAGAGACAGACAGACGGACAGACAGCCCAGCCCCCACCCGCCAGCCTTCCCCAGGCCCTCCAGGGGTGGAGCTGCCTGGACCCAGCCATGAGGCTGGAGAAGGTGCCTGCCCCAGGCAGGTGAGGACGTGAGAGAACGAGGCCACCCATCCCTCAATGGCTGGTCCCTCCTCCACAGGTGAAAGGGGGCCCTAGAAACCTGGGCCCCCACCTCTGTGGTCAGACTGGGCCTCCAGGCATTGTGGGTAATACGGTTCCAGGCCTGCAGGGGAAGCAGAGGTGACAGATTTTGAGTTTGGAAGAAATTAGGGGCCGTGGAGCCAAACTCCAGACAGTAGGGGATTGTGGGTAACAGAGCCAGACTGCTGCAGAGCAAGGGATTGTGGGTAATAAAATCAGAGCCCAGACCCACAGGAGAGTTCTGGGTAAGGAATCCAGACTCCAGCCAGGGTTCATTCAGGTCTAGAGAAATAGTGGGTAAGAAAGCCAGTCCCCAAGCCATAGGACAATAGGTCATGGAACTCGACTCCAGAAGTGCATGGGACTGTGGGTAACGAAGCCAGGCTCAGTCCCCGCAGTACTCCAGGTAATATACCACCCACCAGTTCTGACCGCCCCTCTCCCAGGAGCCCCCAGAGGCTCTCATAAGGCAGGCCTTCCTAGCCCCAGGCGTCTACCTTACAGTTCCTCCTCTGGTCCTCCTAATGTGTCCTTCAGGTCCATTTAGGGGCTGGAGAGAGCCAGACTGTCACCCCAGGCACTCACCCACCAGTTTCTCCGCCCATCTGGTCATTTGAGGAGCCAGGCAAGCCCCATCCCCAGTTAGAAGGGGAGACCGAGGTCTCGATAGAGACTCACACCCAGGCCCCTGCCTCGAAGCTGGTGGGTGCCTGGCCCCTACACCCCACCCTCGGCTCCCCAGGCCAGCCCTCGGAGGCCGGACTCGCACCGTCTGCTCTTCTTGATCTCCCATCAGGCTCCTAGCTTACAGAGCTTCCTGCAGCAGCAGGCTCAGCTGGAGCTCCTGGCCAGACGAGTCACCCTGCTGGAAGCCATCATCTGGCCAGGTAATGGCAGGGCGGGCAGGTAGGGGCAGCCCCTTCCAGGAAGGGCCTAGGGACACAGAAGTCACCTCCCACTGCTGGACCCAGGCGAGCGGACACTCCTCCTTTAGCCCTTCCAGCCAGCCAGCAGATGGTGCCTGACACCCTTATCTGGCACAGGCTCCCAGATAAGACATAGTCCTGCTCTCATGGCATACAGGGTGCTGGGACACAGGGGTTGTCCTGGAATGGGCTGCTAGACCCAGGGTGAGGAATACCATGGTGGAGTGAGTACTGTGACAGCACGGAAGTGCCCCTGACCCAGGCTGGGGAATGGGGGAAGGCATCTCAGGGAGGGCTTCCTGGAGGAGATGTCATCTAAGTGGAGACCTGAAGAGGAAGGATCGGGGCAAGTAAACGGGCACAGGAACAGCATGGGCAAAAGCCAAGAGGCCCATTCTGTGAGGTTGCTAAGGAGCAATAGGTGAGGCTAGAGAATCTGGCAGGACCCAGTTTGAGAAGGCCCTTGAAAGGAGGTAGAAAGCATGGAAGGAGGTTAGACACCAAATGGGCAGCACCTCTCCCTGTGCCTGGCTTGTCACGGTGGGGCAAAGGAGGGTGGCCCTCGAGAGACGCAGGGATTGGCTACCCTCGGGGCTGAGCTCTGGTCCTCATCTAACACTAAGAGGCACCCATGGCCATCCTTCTCCCACCTCCGGCCACCTGGGTTGTGGCAAGTGATGTGGGGCTGCAGGTGCATGTCCAGGGTGGGGCATGGGCCACCAACGACCCCATATCACAGCCCAGTCCTAGTATGTCAGTGCACATGGGCCTCAGACACCATGTCCAACTTCACATCTATTTTACAGATGAGGAAACAGAGGCCCCGAGCAGGAAGGAGGGCCAGGGATACAGCCAAGCCTCCTGCAAAACCATAGGGCACACCTACTGAGTGCCAGGTCTGGCCCAATGCTCTGTGTCCATCCAAGTGATGGGGGATCCTCAGTGTCTACAGAGATGAGGGCCACGGGGTACAGGGATGTGGGTGAGTGGCAATCACTTCCAGCTATGAGTTGGAGAAGCCTTCCTGGAAAGGCGCCATTTGCATTGGGTCATGGAAAATCCCTACAAGAAGGTAGAAAGGGTGGCCTTGACAGAGTTCCACATGGACAAAGGCCTGGAGACTGCAAGGGGTGTGCGGTCTGCTTCCAAAGCCCCTCTGCCTTGCTGCACGGCTTCTCTAACTTTTAGAAACATCAGTGACAATCTCTCAGACCTCCTGCCCTGCCACAGGTTCAAGACCAAGAACCAAATCCCAGGCTCTCCGCACCTTTTTCAGGTGTCTCTGCACACCCTCTCTCAGGAGGATAGGGACAGAAACTAGAAGGGACACACTGTAGCCCTGAAGCCCTACCCGTACTTTAGTCCCCTGTTTCCAGCAGCCCAGGGAGGGAATGCTGGTCACCTTAGAAAGCCTGCGCCCACTCTCTGTGGCCACAAGCCTGGGGGAGTGACTCCACAAGCAAGCTTGGATGGTGGGCCTGGAAGAGGGGGTGAGGAAGGAGTGGAGCAGTGAAGAAGGAACTTTCCCCTTATCCATCATACACAGCAGGTGCTGACTAAAAACTGAGATAGGGCTCATGTTTAGGTTATAATCAATAATGAGATAGTAACAGCTGTCACACATTCAGCCTCCTGGGCTGGGGATTTACATCCAGTCTCTATAACAAGTTTGCCAGGTGGGCCATACCATGCCCATTTCACAGATGAAGAAACTGAGGTTCAGAGAGCTCACATGATTTCCTCAGGGTCATAGTAGTAGTGGTGAGGCCAGGGGTCTGTCCTTTAAAGCACTGGCTCCTTTTGCTCCATCAACAAAAGTTCACTGACACCTCTGTTCTGCCAAGCACTGAGTGGGACCAGGGGAAACCAAGGGCCCTGAATTTGATTGAGTCAGAATAGCATCTTATGGGCAACTCATGAGATGAGTTGGCCTGCCAGAGACCTGGGTCGAAAACTCATCTAGTGACCATAATAATCCAGCATTTACTGTGAAAACCACTTTCCACTCCTGGACACCTTAAACACTCACCGCAAGGGTGTGACACAGTATTATCCCCATGTTGCAGATGCAGCTCAAAGGTTCAACACTTGGTACAGGACTTGGCCATAGCTGATGTTAGAGCCTGAGCTCTGTGCTCCTCTCCTCCTATGTTCCCCGATTTAGGGCATCAAATCTCCCTTGACTGTGAGCACACACAAATCTGTCTGTCTCAGAGGCCCCAGATGTCGGCCCAGACGTGCATGGGAGGCTGGGGCACACAAGGTCAGGGTGCTAGACAGTTATGATTATGAAGGTATAGCCCACTCCCCTGGCAGTGCCCTGTGGGAAGCTGGTGCTCACCAGAGCCCCAGTGTCTGTCCCTTTGAACAGGACTTTGGAGGCTCAGCCAAGTCTCCCACCCTGGGGCTCTGTTCCTTGGGTCTTCCTCTCCCCCTGGGAAAATAGCCCTACCTGACCTACCTATTTAACTTAGAGAGGGACTAGAGTGCTAGTGGCAGAAGGCTTCCTGGAGGAGAGATGCCTTCCTCTGGGTTTTGGAGGATAAGTAGGAGTTTCCCAGTTGGCAAAAATGCCAATTATTGTTTCACTCTTGGGGGATACCTTATTTCCAGGTTGGGGCATATTTCCCCATAGCCAAATTAGAACTGATTTAAATAATTATTGAAGCTGGTCAGGACCTCAGTATATCTGGAATTCCGCCCCCCCCAGTTTTAGAGATGAGACAACTGAGGCCCTGATAGAGGTTAGACTTGCCCAAAGATGCACAGGAGGTCAGTGGCAGAGACTGGCCTTCCTTTTTTTTTTTTTTTAAATGTTTTATTTATTTCTAGGAGAGAGAGAGACAGCGTGAGCGGAGGAGGGTCAGAGAGAGAGAGAGTCACAGACTGAAACAGGCTCCAGGCTCCGAGCTGGCAGTCAGCACAGAGCCCGATGCGGGGCTCGAACCCACGAACCGCGAGATCATGACCCAAGCGGAAGTCGGACGCTTAACTGACTAAGCCACCCAGGCGCCCCAGAGACTGGCCTTCCTAAACTCTTCCCCACCACAGATGGTCTGAGTCTGTTCTCTGACCTTAGTTTACCTAGCTATGAAATTAGGATGATTCAGGACACACCTATATTCCAAAATGTGGAAAAGAACTATACTTGTATGGACCATTTGTTCACCACGTGCTTCACATTTCAGAAACATGGCCAGTTCATTTACCCCCGCTTGACAGATGCCCTGAGTGCTCTCATTAGGCTGGGAACCGCTAACTCCAGGCGGGTAAGGGGAGACACTAACCAGCCTGCAAACTACCCTTTCTCACAGCTCTGCCTCCCAGATGCCAGGGCAGTGCCCAGCCCCCCAACCCCCAGAGGTCCGAAGGGAGATGGGCACCTCACACAGACCTCACTAACCCTGACTCTCTCCTTCCCTCCGGCAGAACCAGAGGGGTCGGGGACAGGCCCTGCCGGCACAGGCACCCCCAGCCTCCTGCGGGGCAAGAGGGGAGGACACACGGCCAACTACCGGATCGTGGCCCCCAGGAGCCGCAACGAGAGAGGCTGAGGGCAGGGGTGGCCCTAGGGGCAGACCTGGCCTAGCTTCCCTTCCTAGACTGGACTTGGCCAACTGCCTCCAGGGACCGCCCACCGTATTTATTAATGTCCTCAGGGTCCCTTCTGCCACCTAAGCCTTTGGGATGGGCAAGTCTTGGTCCTGACACCCCGTGCAAGTCTGCCTACTATGAAGCTGAGAAGGGACTGTGGCCTGAGTGGGAGGGGCAGCCCAGGCATAGGTGAGGGCCCAGGGACTCCCTTTCCCTCTGTGAAACGGGATGCCGCCAGCCTGCGGGGAAGGGCTAGCAGGTTCAAGACTTGGGTCTTCTCATGGGCTGCCCAGGCATCCAGACCTGTAGGCACTGAAGGGCGACTGGAGCCGGGGTTCTGCTGAGTCCTTAGCACATGCGGGGCTGGTGGGGAAGGGCAGGCTTCCCTCTCCCTCCTCCCCAGCCAAACCCGGGGAGCCCATCGCAGCCCTCCTCTCCTTGATTTCTGGTGCTGGGTCCCCACCCTGAGTCCAACAGGCAGGACGTGCCATAGGTCCTGCCCCCTGAGCCCCCAGCCCCTCCCATGTCCCAGGTGGGGGTGGGGGCATGGAGAGGGTGGGGTCCCCTGGAGGTAGAGATCTCCTGCCAATAAAGTCCCCCAACCTGAAGTCCCACTGGCCTGGTCTCAGTGTGTGCTTAGACGGGGTGCAGCTGGGCAGGGCCAGGAGCCTCTTCCTTCTTCTTGAAGGCCTTTCCCTGCTCACATGCAAAGCAGGGCTGTGAAGTGGGCCTGCACAGGGCTCAGGGGGGTCAAGGTGCTGCCGGGCAGGGGGTGTACAGGGGTGGGGGTGCACAGAGGTAGGTGAGCAGAGCAGAGGCTCAGACCATCCCCATCCCCTGGCCAGGTGTCCAGCAACGGCTACAGCTCCTGAGAGGCCCAGAGAGTAAGGAAGTGCCAGACCTTGGGGCAGCTTCCAGATTGGGGCACCACAGAGTCACCCCAAGTCTGTTTCCTCACCCATAAAAGAACAGCATGAACTTGGGTCTGTTTCTGGCCCCTTCCCTGTGGCCAACAGCAGAGCTGGTCTCTACAGCCCCTTCCCTCTGGCTGCAGCGTGGGGTACAGCCCACTCAGGCGACCAGTGTGTAGGCTGCCCCAGGACACACAGTTCCCTGCCCCTCCCATCAAAGTCCAGCTTCCCAGGCACCCCTTGGCCTCACCTCCCCCCACAGCCCAGCGGCATCTCACACCCGTGCCCCACCACCCTCTGGCTCAGTCTGCACCTCCCCTTGCTGGGAAGGGGTCAAGTACTGAAGGGGGCCAGGAGGGAGGAGCTGCCTCTTCAAAGCTTAGGCAGCCTCTCCCCCATGGCAACCTCACATTGTTTCCTGTGCGGGGAGCTTGGCAGGGCACAGCCACCAGCTCCAGAGCCTCAGGAGACCAACTGAACTGGCCCCAGTCCAGTAGGGTCACTGGGGGGTGTGGGCAGTGAAGGGATGATATTCCAGGGGAATCAGGGAAGCATTCCTGGAGGAAGGTCCCCGTGTAGGCTGAGACCTAAGGCTGGGTAGAAAGTAGCTGGGAAACCAGTGATGAAGATTGCTCCTCTGCAGAGGGTCTTCTATGCCCCGAGGTGGAGGCCGTAGCCTCCTGAGAAAGAGGCTAAACAGGAAGCCTGGTCTCTGCACATCAAGGAGCTGTTCTCCTGAAATCAGTCATTCCCTCACCGCTCATTCATTTGTCCCCCTACTGCCAACCCAAAAGAGTCAGACACAACTGCTGCCCCCGAGGAGGTCTAGGTTGAAAAATGAACTGTTTTTATTCTGAGTAGAGCCAGGGTGGGGTGCTGGAGGGGCCTCTCCTGCACACCGTGACTCGGCAGACAAGGATGGGGCTCCGACTCCCCAAACACAGGCTAAGCCCCTTGTCACCCTGCTGTGCTAGGGGGGACCAGGGCCCTTGGGGTGGGCGGGCCCGCCCCGCCCCTGAGTCACTAAGGCCTCAGTGCCCACCTCCCCCTCAACCAGTAGGGACACAGCACCCTCCACTCGGCCCGTGGCTGCCAGTGCCACCACGGCCTGCTCTGTGGGGAAGCCCATGCGCTCCAGCTGCTGCAGCCTGTGGGATGGGGGGACAGGCAGGGAATGTCAGGGCCACCTCCAGCTCCTGCACCAGGGAACCCCACCCGCCGCCCACACACCTTACCGCAGAGAGGAGACAGAGGACTTAGGCAGCCACAGCGGGCCCTCAGGACACCAAGCCGGCCCCTCGAGGAGGGAGGCCTGAATCCCCTCCTGCAGCATCTGCTCCTCCAGGGCCGCCCACAGCGGGGCCCCTGCAGGGAAGATGGGCCCGGTCCAGGCCAGGCCCACCTCTGTGGAGCCCTCCCAGGTCAGCTGCACAGGCCCCAGGCCTGGCAGGAGGTGGGCTGAGCCTTCGCTAGGGGAGGCCATGTAGGGAGGTCCAGGGGCAGGAGGCCTGGGGGAGCAGAAGTAGAAGAGGGCATGACTGCCAGCCACCGCCACGGCATCCACCAGCAGGGCCGCTGTCATCGGCATCCCTCTCACCTCACTCCGGCAGGATGGGTGACCGGCAGCTCGGCTAGGCCACCTGGGGTGGGAAGGAGTTTGACGGGCCAGCACCCCGCCAGGGCCCTGCACAGGACGCCCTCCTGCAGTGCTTGCAGCCGCCGCTCAGAGGGCTCCAGCCACCGGAAGGCTCCGGCTGCATCTGTCTGCCCAGGGCAGGGCAGCCGGTCAAGGAAAACCAAAACCAGCCAGGGGTGAGCCCACACTGCACGCCAGGCCCTGGGCCAAGTGTGTGGCAGGCATTCCCTCACGTCTCCTCACTATGGCCCAGCAAGGGGTGTGTTGTCATCCAGGCAGCAGTGGAGGTTCTAGGAAAAGGGACCTGCATGAAGCTACTCGCCCAGTAAGGGGGGGTTGACAGGTGTGTCTCCCCACATCTCAGGCATCCCCTGCCTTCTCGGTTCCCAGAGCCCTGTGAGACCTTTCAGGTCTGACTCAAGGCCCACCCTTGTACCCACTGACTTCCCCCTCACTGCCCTCAGCCAGGGCAACATACTCCCCACTGCAGGATACGGCCAGGCCTGGGCAACTGGTGTCCGCAATTCTAAAAAGCCACTGTTCCCTCCAAAGGCACGGTTTCCCCAACAGGCATTAAGCATTTTTGGAGCAAGAGCCTGTGTTCAATGCACCTGCACCACCAGCCACAGGTGTTCTGCCTTTCAGTGATGACCCTAGGGCTCACTCTCACCCTGGCCTTGCACTTCCTGCACCCTCTGCCTGGCCTGCTCCCTTTTTCACTTCCCGAACCCCTCATCCTGCACATCTCAGTTCAGATGCCCCCTCCACAGGGGAGGGCCACGTAGGTGGCTCCTTGGGCCACTTGTGCCCTCCCGGGCTCCCCTTTAAATTGTAGTTGGCGCCTTCACCTGGCCATTAGCCCTCAGCCGCACCCCTGCCCAGAGTCTGGCCAGAAGAGGACTCAGAGGTGCTCCCAGAATATGTTTGCACAGCTTTCCGTTACTGTGGAACCTGACCACCTTGTGCTGCTTCCAGCCCAGGCACTCCGGGGGCCCAGCCACACAACCCACATGTCCACACAGGCCCTGGACCCAGGCAAAGGATACAGGCCAGGCCAGCAAGGAGGCCACACAATAGCTGCAGGAAGGGTGGCTCGGAGCTGATCACTGGTGTCAAGACAAGCAGCAACCACGGCAGCAACCGCGGTGGCAGTAGCCGCTGGGGCTGTCTAGGGTGGTAACTCTGCCCTGCCAGCATGGCCAGGTGGACGGGCATGTAGCCACAGCCACCAGCTGCGCGGGACACCCCAAGGCCCGCCAGCAGCACACCCATTAGCCCAGCAGCCAGGGCAAGCAGGGCAGAGGCATGCAGGAACCGCAGCGTGCCCAGGCGGCACTCCTGCCACCAGCCCAGTGTGGGCAGGAGCAGCAGGCTCAGGAGGAGGCCAGGTAGGGCCGTGTGGCCCAGGACGTGGGTTAGCAGGCGGTGCGCTGGGAGAGAAAGGGAGCTTATGTGCCAGGTTAGCGGCCCTAAGTCCCAAGACTGTCCCAGGGTGGTAGTTACCCTCTGTAGCACACCCACTAAGCCAGCCTCCTGTCCCCAGGAGCCAGTCTGCCCACTGCCAGCACTGTAATCACTCATGAAGGGGACCAAGGGCTTCTAAATGCTGTGGCTGCTCCCCGGCTGCGTTAACAGGAAGATGCTGGGGACGCCACTCAGTCTTCTCAACAGCAACCCAACCATGGCTGAGTCACTTAACGTCTGCTGGGAACTACTCAGCTGGGGTCACTCCTCAGACTTCCAGAACCTCCTGAACATTCCCCGACTAAGCTGGAGGCCTTAGTTCTTATTTTAAGAGAAAACCACCAAAAAAGGAAGCCATCTGAAAAGAATACCTACTCCCAGGCTCCCACCGCTCTGCTGGCTCCTCTGCCTGTGCTCTGCCCTCCCTTCCGGGCTGTGGATGAGCTGGACATGCTCCTGTCCAAGGCCAACCTTCCCCCGGGGCACTGGGTCCTCTCCCTGCTTGACCAGTGCACGATGCATGCCACTCCCGGGAACTGGTCTTAGGCCCTACCTAAGTCTTCTGCCTCTTTCAAGGTCCATGGGGCCAGCCCTCACCCTGCCAAGGGTCCAGCAGCAGCTCCGGGGCCAGGACAAGGCTGGGGCCAGCCCCCAGCAGCCATAGGCTGCTCAGCAGCAGCATCAGAACGGAGGAGGCGAGAGGCAGCGCCGGGGACGGGAGGCCAGGGCGGCCTCTGGCCTGCATAGCGTGGCTGGAGGTGTCAAGAGTGTTCTTGGGGCTGTGTGCTAGGAGAAGAGGAAAACAGGAACAACAGTAATTATTGCGATTTTTATCCAACTTCCTTTCAACTACCCTCCCAACGGCTCCATTTTACAGAAGTAGAAACTGAAGCTGGAGAGGCAGGCCCAGCAACTCAACCACAGAGGAGCTCGGCCCCCAACCATGTGCTTAGCCATCTTGCCATCCCTTCTGCCCGTGGGAGGGTAGGGAGGGGCCGGACCAAAAGGGCTGTGAGTTGAGCTGGCACTCTGGACTCCCAAAAGAGGGGTGCAGCACCCCAGGACAAACTCAGGGCCATCTCCAGCTTTCCTCTGCCTCCCTCTTCTCTTGGGTTGCAGACCAGCCACCTTCCTCTCCCTTCCCCTCCACTATGCCCAGCCTTAGAGCTCTAGAGGGGCTCAGCTGCCCTTGACACAGGGGGTGAGGCCAGCCAATGGGCAGGCGGATTAGGAAGGGGGTGAGGCAGAAGGGCTGGGTAAGGAGCAAGAGTCCCACACCCTGAGTGCAGAGAAGGACACATTCCCTTTCTTCAGCTTTGAGCACAGCCCCTCTGGCCCTATCCCTCCTTTTTGCAGGAAGGTGCCAGTATTCCCTCTACTCCTTCCGCTGTGCATTCCTGGACAAGTATTTCATCCTCTGAGCCTCTCCTTCCTCATCTGTAAAATGGGGATTAAGAAAATCCTTTCCTCATAGGATGAGAAAAAGGAATGGACTAAGGCAGGGCCCAGACCACAGCTCCTGCTGTAGCCACCCCAGCTAGTTGTGGGAGGAGGCAGAGATGGCCAGCCGCCAGCAAGGGGGGCCTCAGCACGGAAGCAGCTGCTCCAGCCTAGCTGGTCTAGTCTGGCCCTCAAAAAAGCCAATTCCCAGCCCACAAGGCACAAGCCTTGCTGAAATCTCCTCACCCCTGGCCAAGCCTGTGTCAAGACTCCCAGTGAGCAGATTTCATGAGGCAGAAAGCAAAAGCCCAGAGGCAAGAAGAGTGCTTCCTTCATCTGCTCCTTTCCCAAGGGCAACCTCAGTATCAAAATCCTCCTGCAAGTTTCCTGCAGGAAAAATGTAGAAAGCCCGTCTGCCTGCACTATCCCTCCCATCTCTCCAATAGGCAAACTCCTATATACCCCTTGAAGTCCAGTTCAAGGGTCCCTGTCCCTTGCCCTGGCCCACCACATCATGGATCATAGATCTTATCCTATCTAGTGAGCACGGTTTGGTCTGTCTTTTTTCCTGAGCAGATGGTCTGAGCAGGGGGCAGGTGGAGTGCCTCCTCTTACTCATCCCCAAGTTTCCCATATGTGTTCACTGAAAGAGAGACACTGGCTTGGCTCCAGGTCCTGCTGAAAGATTTGGGTGAGTCCTTCCCTTCCTTGGGCCTGAGCACCTGTTTGGGGAGACTAGACTGAGTCCAGAAAGGCAGACAGGTGCCAGCCTTGCCCAGAGCCAAGACACCTACCGCAAGCCTCCTCCTTCACCTTCACAACCATCGAATCCATGGGCACCTTACAAGGGTGAAAGACTTGCACATGGACAAACAGAACTGGGACTAGAATCCTCTGGGCCTCAGTCTCTTCATCAATAAAATGGGGCTATGCACCAACAGGCCCTGCCTACCTTACTAGGAAACCCGGAGGACAGAATGAGAAGACAAGGACGGGGAAGATTCTTCCGAGCAATAGCGTGGAGGGTCCCAGGGGGTGGGTCGGTTCAGCTTTGTGAGTTAGGAAAAGTACACAAATTCCTTGGGCCTCAGTTTCCCCTTCTGTAAAAACATGGGTAATGGATGAGGCTGTGCTAAAAGGGCATTCTCAAACTTGACCGTTACTGGGGCGGGGGTGGGGGCTCTTAGGATCCGGCGCTACGTTCGGGCCTCCCATCTAGCCCACCGGCCTCGGCCCCCTCCCCCCTCCGGCCCAGGCCACGTGTCCCGGGTACTCACTGCAGAGCGCGCCGCCCCCCCCTCCCGCCCCCGGAATGCCAGGTGGGGGCCCCCGGCTGGGAGTCGGGGGACTCTGGCTTCCCGGCGAGGCTCGGGAGCCCCGAGCTCATTCGGCTTGCACTCGGACGCGTGACCCCAGCGAAGCGGGGCGGGCCACCCCCGCCCCCCGTCCCCCGCCGCCCGCCGATTAGTCAGCAGTTGTTCTAGGCCCGGGTCCCTTCCCCCAGCCCTCCCGCCGGCTTCCGTGTCCCTCCAAGGCAGACTCTTCAGAGACGGTCCCTAGAGCCAGTGGACGCAACCATTCCAAACAGCTTAGCCTTGCACGGAGAATCACTCGGCTTAATACCAAGACCCGCTCACCCGCCTCTCCGGACCCTTCGGTGCTAGTTTGGCCCGCACGTCACGTCCAGCACCCTTTAGAGAACATTAGGACAAGAGTTGCGGGCGAGAAGGACGAGAAGGCTGTGGTTCATCCCTCCTTCCCTCACCCCTGTGGCCTGGCCCGATGGTAGCGCCCGAGGTTGCGGGTTTCGCGCCTGCGCAGTGCGGCGCCTAGAGCGAAAGCGAGAGGGAGACGGACGTTGAGAGAACGAGAAGGAAGGAGAGAAAATGGCGTCCACGGGTGAGTGTGGTGGAACCGCGGTCGCGCCGGCGACGGCCTGGACACCCAAATTTGGGGCCGCTTGTCTCAGGGGGTGGCCGGAACGACTGAATAGAGTTGCGGAGAAGGGTGTGAGGTATCTTCCGTGGCCCGACGAGCTCGAGGACCCGCGTTCTCCTCCCCTCCCCCCACCGGGAAGGCCGGTTCTGGAATCTTCCGGCGCCCCCGGCGCGCGGGGTGCATGCGGCAGCGGGTGCGCGCGGGGCCTGCCGCGGTCTCCATTGTGTGGCGGCCGTCGGGCCTCGCGCTCCGGGCTGCTCGCCACGTGGGCGGGGCCTTCGGCCTCCGGGCCCCCGCGTGGGGATGGGGGGTAGGGCTCGGCAAGGCCAGTCCGACACCCTTAAACCCGAGCGCGGGCGGGGGGGGTGGGGGCGGTCTACGGCTGCTCTAGAAGTCGCAGCGCTGCCGCTTCTGTGATTCACAACCCCCATTTCTAGGGAGGCGGCTCAACCTGGGGGGCGATTCTGCTTCCCCGAGGAGCCCGGGGCATAAACAAATAAACAAAAAAGGCATCGCGGGTTTGTGAGCCGAAGGGTGCGGACCTATGAGCAGGCGCCCCGTCATGGCTTGGTCGGCAGGGGCGTCCGGTGTGGTCGAGCTGCCCTCTTGGCGGGTTCCAGCCCCAAACCGAACTTCTGCCCGACTGGGCTTTGGGCGGAATGGCTTCCCCCTGCAGAGCACCTTCTCGCAAGCGGCTGCAACCCCCCCCCACACACCCCCCAGCTTATTTCTTACTGTTATTAATCCCACCGTCTTTTCTCTTCAAAAAGCAATTAAGTGGCTTCCTAGGGCCATTTTTCAACAAATGCCGAGGGAAGTCCGTTGTATAATAAGACCAGCCCGGATCGCGAGGCCAGAAATTCCTACTGAAAGGAAATTCTGGTCTCTTTGACCTAGGAGAAACAAAAGGTCCAAATCGGCAAGAATTATTCTTAAGCAGTCGTCTCGCACGTTTATTCGACTAGGTTGAGCTGGGAGGCTTGTTTATTTCATGGACCGATACGAGAGGGAAAGGAGACGCACGCTGGACTTTGAAAGAAAGCCCGGGGTGGGGGTGGGGAGTTCGACTGTGATAATCTAGGGTGGCTTTTGATGCGTGAGTTGTTTAACCTTGTAGCCTAAACACCACTGGCAGTTGGTAGCCTGTTTGTGCACTAACCTGCGGTTTTTGGTAGGGTGGGGCATTTTTGCCTCTGGGGGTATTCTTAGGCCCTCTAACACCCGGCCTTTGAACCGGCGGTAGAAGTGGAGGGAAGACCGGAAAAGCTCTGGTTCCTTCCGAGATTTAATTTGAAACGGGTCCAGAATCCAGCAACTTAACAATTTTAAGTTTTCCCTGTTGCGTGATCAGTAATCAGGCAGGTAAATGCTACCTGTTAGTGCCAGGGTTCAGAGTGCCCATAGAAGAGAGGACTCTGAAATACTACAGTCCGAGACACATCCTGGTGGAAAGTGGTTTCCTTAGAGCCTTTTCCACCTTCCTCTTCCTTGCGGTGTTTGAATTTTGTAAGGGGGGAGTGCTCCTCTCCCTTCCCTGTTTAAGTGTTGCGAGTCACAATGTGTATCGTGAAATTTTTGCGTGGCTGCACATGCCAGTTTCCTGGTCTACTTTGCCCAAACTGTTTTTTGGAAACCTCTATGTACTGTATTAGAATTACAATTGCATTTTATGTAGACACACAATATTAGGCCAGACGAAGGATCTTAAATCCATGACTTTGGTTTCCATACTTTCAAAATGAAGGAGTGATGTTAGATCTTCTAAGAGCTTCTTGGGCCCTGAACTTCTTGACCTTATAGAATAGAAAAGTATTTGGTTCCCACAAAATTACCCCATACTGACTTTAACTCATTACGTACTATGAAGCTCTAAATCTCTACTGTTTGGATAGTGAGTACCTTGAAGTATCTAAAAGTCACTACTTTGGGTAATGTTAGATGTGGGGTTTTTTCCCTCATGTACGTTACAGATAAAAAAAGTGAAGTCTGTGTCCACTTTAACAAAGAATTAAAATGCAAACTCCCAAGTAACCAGAATTCAAACCAAGAAATGAAACATTGCCAGCACTCTACAGGCCCCCATCTCCTCAACCTGTCCTGTATTTTTAGTGGAGTCTTCTGGCTGCATGTTTGAGGGTTAAAAACAAAGCATAACTGACTGCTAAAAAAAAAAAAAATCTGTTGTGTAACTTTTTGAGTCCATAAAATTTACCTACAATGTAGGTAAAATATGGGTAAGTTCTCAGCAAACAAATTTGCTACCTCCCTTAGCCCACCAGCGTGGGACTAATTGTGCTGGTTTCATGCTGATCTGAGATCATTCCTTATTCCATATCAGCTTTGCCAGTTTTCTGTTTTACATAACTGTTCTGTGTAAAAGTCCTCTTCAAAGTTAAACTTATAAGTCAGCAATTTAGAATAATTTTTCACACAAGACACCTCAGCAAAATGTAGATTGAAATATTTTATTTTTGATGCTTCGTTTGTTTTGTGAATACCACGTGGAAGACGTGATTTTTGCATTATTTTTGATGCAGTATATAGAAAGCATGATTTGTGCTGTTGAAAATGCTTAAGTTTTAGCCTTCAAATGCCTTAAGTTCGTCTTGAACAAATCAATTTGTTCATTATACAAAGCCTTTGGGCATTTGATTTGATCATGTTGATGAATCTGGGTTCTGTGTTAAGGCTGTACTGAGGAAGGAAAGTAGTTAAGGTAGAGAGTAGAAAGGTTACCCTACTGGAGAGATGGAATCAGCAAAATGCTCTCAGGCCAGGTGGACTGTGAGGCAGGCTTTGGATGGAGTGTGGGGTAGATAGAAACCCATCCGAGAAGAGCTGAGATCTCCACTGCTGCTTTCAAATGAGGGGCTACTTTCTGATTGGAAAAGAAAGGACCCTTTTGTTTAGTACTAATGGCAGTACTGTCTTCTGGCATAGAAGAAGAAAAGTATTTTCTTGTGGATAGCAAAGCATTGGGCAGAATTTTTAAAAATAATTAACTTTTGAAATAAATGTGTGTCGAGTTAAGTGGTGCTGTGATAACTTCGTAATCATTTTATTTTCTATTTTCACTACTTGTAGACACCTCAGGGGACCAGAGTTTTTTAGTCCCTTTCCGTGCATGTTGCAAATCTCACATGAAAAGGAAAATTATGGGAAGGATTATGTAGAAAGAGAATGGAAGAAAAGTGGATTCATTTGTTTTCTTTAGAATTTAAATCTTTTTGAGTTTTAAAAAGATGATGTTACCTAAAATCAAATTACTCCCATGCTTTCTTGTCTGACAGTTTTCAGATTCTGTCTTAACTGCTGGGATTTATATTGTATGTAGCTTTTGGCTTCGTGTACAAATGTAGCCCTGATACAGTTAGGAAAGCCTTTAAAACACTGGATTGGGATGGCTGTCCTTTTTGCCATTCCATGTCACAGTCCTGCTAGGCAATTTTGGCTGGTCTAACTGCTAATAGGGAGTGATAGAAAAACCAGTTTTTGAGGAGATGTAGCGACTAATGTACCCCCTCTGAAGTTAACCATCGTAATATTGTGGCAAGCCTCATTTTTATATGAAGGTAAAACTTCTCATCTTGTTGGTTCATCGTGTTTTTTTGTTAGTCTTAGGATGATGATCCTGTATTTGAAATGACAGCCTGCACTTAAGGGGCTGGTCATGGGAACCTTCAAAGTAGCTCTGCCAAATCAGCTGATCCTGATCTCATTAGTTGGCACTATATTCAAACTTTCTGAGTTTAACTGGCTTAGACTTTTGGTTTGATGTTGAGAGGAAAGAGGTACTCATTGGGACCTGTATTGGCCTGTACTTTCTCTCAACAGTTTAAAGACTTTTATCTTCCTGCCACCTGAATTCCTTCCCCCTTTTTTCCCTTCTTGTTGCCTCTGCTGACTTGACATTATTTTCTCTCCTTGTTTCCTCTAGATTACAGTACCTACAGCCAAGCTGCAGCCCAGCAGGGGTAAGTCAGTCTTCTGTAACAGTACTTTGGGTGTGATTGATTATAATGTTTTTTAGAATACCAAGGCTCCTAGAGTTATAGAGAATTTGTAAGGGAATCTGAATGTTCTATATTCAGTTCTTGAATTTAATTTCTTTTACAGCTACAGTGCTTACCCCGCCCAGCCCACTCAAGGATATGCACAGACCACCCAGGTAATCTTTAAGATAATTATATATGGTTGCATCTCCAAGCAAAATTTTTGTCAGCCATTAAAGCAATAACTAATACCGTTTTTTTTTTTAAGACTCTTTTTGTTTTGTTTTGTTTTTTTAATGTTTTTTAACGTTTATGCATTTTGGAGAGACAGAGTGTGAGCAGGGAAGGGTCAGAGAGGGAGGGAGACACAGAATCCGAAGCAGGCTCCAGGCTCCGAGTTGTCAGCACAGAGACCAATGCGGGACTCAAACTCACAAACTGCAGGATCATGACCCAACCCAAAGTTGGAAGCTTAACCGACTGAACCACCCAGGTGCCCCCAAATAATACAGATATTTCTTAAAAATCCTGTAATAGAAAAGTATACCGTGTGTGTAGTCATAAAAATACCCAGGTGTTTTAAACTTTTTTTTTTTTTAATGTTTTATTTATTTCTGAGAGAGAGAGAGTAACAGTGTGAGCAGGGGAGGGTCCAGAGAGAGAGAGGGAGACACAGAATCTGAAACAGGCTCCAGGCTCTGAGCTGGCCGTCAGCACAGAGCCCGACACGGGGCTTGAACCCACAAACTGTGTGATCGTGACCTGAACCGAAGTCTGACGCTTAACCGACTGAGCCACCCAGGCGCCCCCAGGTGTTTTAAACTTTTACAATGGGAGTGAAATGATGCCATTCTCAAACTGGGAATTGTTAGCCCTCAATACCTTTCTAGAATCATTTCTCAAGTGCCTTACTTTGTGCTTGGTCCTTCTACATACTGTATTCTGTTTAAATTTAACTTTATTATACAGTAGTTCTGTAGAGGGAGGTGTTATTAGGACATTTTGCAGATTTAAAAAAAATTGCAGTTTATAGATATATCATTTGCCAGCATTCATACAGTGTATGGCTGCTTAGTTACAGAGCCTCTGAGCTCTTTGCAGTACATGAGCTTGTGTTTAAAAGCCAAGGCCGGGGTGCCTGGATGACTCAGTTGGTCAGTTAAGTGCCTGACTTTGCCTCAGGTCGTGATCTCATGGTTTGTGAATTCGAGTCCTGCATCACTGCTTGGAGTCTGCATTACATTCTGTCTCCCTTCCTCTCTACCCTCCCCACCCCCACACACACGTGTTCTCTCTCAAAACAAAAAAACAAAAACCTCAAATTGGGGTACCTGAGTGGCTCATTGGTTAAGCATCCGACTTCATCTCAGGTCATGATCTTGAAGTTAGTCACTTTGAGCCCCATGTTGGGCTCTGTGCTGACAGCTCAGAATCTGGAGTCAGCTTTAGATGTTGTTTCCCTCTCTCTGCCCCTCCCCCACCCTCACTGTGTCTCAGTGTCTCTCAAAAAATATTTTTAAAAAATTTTTAGATAATAGAAACTCAAGTGAATATAAAGTTTAAAAAAAAAAAATGCCTAGACCAACAGGTATTAGAAACTATCATCCTAGTGTTCTTAAGATGGCTTCAAATTCTGAAATGATCCATGGCATTAAATGGATACTAATAACTCTTCTATGGAAACATTCTAGGACAGACAGATTGTGAAGTGCCTGGCATATCTTACATAATTGGTCATTCAAATCTAGAATGTAATCTTGCTATTATTTGGAAGAATACCTCATTCCTTGCCAGGTTTTAAGTATTATTAACTAAAGCCCAAGTTCAAAAGACTGCCCTTGGTATGTTAATCTTAAGGAGACACGTGGTGTTCTAGTTTGTTTTATTTTGTTTTTTTGTTTTTTAAATGTTTTATTTATTTCTAGGAGAGAGCGTGAACAGGGGAGGGTTAGAGAGAGGGAGTCACAGACTGAAACAGGCTCCAGGCTCCGAGCTGGCAGTCAGCACAGAGCCCGACGCGGGGCTCGAACCCACGAACTGCGAGATCATGACCTAAGCGAAAGTCGGATGCTTAACCGACTAAGCCACCCAGGTGCCCCTAGTTTGTTTTATTTTGAAGTGATGTAATAGTTTTTACATCTTTATGTCAGACTGAAAATCTAGTTTTAAAATCAAGATTTTAATCCCATTTTCTTTTCCTTTCCCATGGTTTATTTTGTCTTCCTAACGTTTGTTTCCAGTTGCTAAAACTGCTACTCTAAGTGTTGGCAATTAGACACCTGTTCCCCTGTTGCCCATCCCTTGAGAGTCTCTTGGTAATCTCCTGTATGTTAACTGAGATTTTGCCTAATTATCTCAGGAGCTTTTTTGTAGTTAAGTTTGTGAAAATATGAGTAAATTAGAAAAGGAAAAACTAGCATTTGTGATAATGTAATCACTTGTCTGCTTTTTTCCCCAATCTTTTTACTAGAAAATGGTATTTTTGGCTTTGGTTCTCCCAATTTAGAAACTCAGAAATAAGTCAATCCATTTTGTTGTTAAAATACAAGGTTTATGTATGATCTTCTTGCATGCGTTTTCTTTGAGCAGGCATATGGGCAGCAAAGTTATGGAACCTATGGACAGCCCACTGATGTCAGCTATACCCAGGCTCAGACCACTGCGACCTATGGGCAGACTGCCTATGCAACTTCCTATGGACAGCCTCCTGCTGGTAGGGTCTGCCTTGGAAAGACTTTTGGGTCATAGCCCCTGGGTGTGTCTTTAGAATCTTGTTACTTATGCTGTATATTCTGGTCCATACTTTGGCATCTGGGGATCCTTTATTTTTAGGAGGAGCGCTTTTTTTTTGGTCTCTTTTTTTCCTTTCCCTTACGTTCTTCTAAAGGACCTGTAATAGAATGTGGGTGGGATAATTTTCTGTTAACTATTTCATACAGTGTATTGAATAATTTCATAACAAAATGGAGAATATATAAAAGGTTATGCTAATGGTAATACTGGGTAAGAATGAGCCTTCTTAAAGTGAGCTGCTTAAAATCAAACTGATTTTCACATCTGTTTGCTTCATCTGATAGTGTACCCTCTACTTTTTGTTTTGTGCTTTCCACAGTAGAAGGGACCAGTACAGGTTTGACTATCCTGCTCATTCTTGCATGGGAAATGCTTTCCATCTTGTCTAACCCTGTAATGTTGACCCTTTAGGTGTTTTCATCTGTTTAACCCTCAAACTTTCTAACATCACACACAACAAGGTGCTAATGAGAAATTGCTTCAGGTGCCATTCACAGATCCATGTCCTTTTCTTTATGTGATTTGGGGAAAGGTTATGCTTTATTTTACATTATTTTGTGTCAGGCCCTAATAATAGCTCACCTTCCCAAAGGTATTTCAGATAACTATTCCCCAGCTGATTTCCTCCTATTCCCTGAAGAATAGATTGCATGAGTAGATTTATTTAGAGGAACAGACTGCTACCCTGCATGTAATGTTTGTCTCTTGGTTGGTTTCCAATCCAGGCACATTTTATTTTCTGTTTTAAATGTTAATGAGTTATTTTAATTCATAGTATGTCTTAATAGGATTCCAAGGAGCTAAAAAATAAACTGCTCTGAGAATTAGAACGAAGTATACCCTAATACTAGGATTGAGTGGAATATGTGAAAAATATACAAGAATTTTTACGTTTATTGTTTCCACATAACATTTTAGAATCCCTACCTTCTCCCCACCCACCCACTCTCATCTTTTATTGTTATAAGAGAATACTGAATACAGTACTCTTAACGATTTAAAAACTCTTAATTTTTCAACTATTTTTTAGTTCCCCGTTATATTAATCCATCTTTAGTAGGGGGAAACCTATATGTGTGATTTATCTCGTTCAGTGACAGTGTCCTGGATTTGATGGGAAGAATTTCCTAATCTGTGTAACTAATGCAGATCTTATATATATAGCATGAGAGATGTTTGCACATTCTCTTGGTGTTAGTACTGGAAGAAAAGCTGGAACTAGAACCTTGCAGTTTGAATCGTGAGATTTGATTTTGAAATCATGAGGTGAACTTTACATATTTAAGCTATTAGAGTTTTTTATCGATGATAATAAGCATACAGTATTGGTTTCAGGTATACAACATGTTTCCATATTTGTATATGTTGTGAAATGATTGCCACAGTAATTCTTCTAACATCTGTTGGTACATGTAGTCCTCAAATTTTTTTCTTGCAATGAGAACATTTAAGATCTAGTCAACTTTGAAGTACACAATATAGCTTATTAACTATAGTCAGGTTGCTGTACGTTACATCCCTGGCATTGATTTATTTTGTAACCAGAAGCTTTTAACTGTCTTCACTCAATTTTAAAAACAACTATCATTGAAAATAAATAATACAGCTTTGATCTACCCTTTGGAGTCTAGATCAACTTTATAGGGACATGATAAATGTTACTTATAGGAAAGGCAGGAGTCTTCTAGGTTCTTGAGAGTCACGTGTTCTCATTAATTGAACAAGTTATACCATGAGCACAAAAATGTTGGACATTCTGATCAGAAACCATTGGCTTTAATGAGCAAGAGATTGCACTTAATAACAATAAAGGACTGTTTGTCTGGATTTTATAGTTTATGGAGAATTATTTATACTTCCCTTAGTGCTCCCATCGGTCTTTGAAGTGTATACATCGAAATTAAACCTGATCAGCAAACTGAGGCTGACCCGAACTAAGTTAGGGCCCTTCACAGGTAGTAAGTGGGTTCAGACACACTTCTCTCCTTACATCATGCTGTCTTTACACACAGAAGTCCTCAAATAGTTACTGGAAGGAATGTATGAAAAGACCCTTTTCTCTTACTAGAGTTTTTGTATTAAACTCTAAGAACAGTGGCCATATAAATCCCATTTCGTTAATTAGAATAGAAATCCTAAACTTCAGTTTTTACCATTCAAGTTGAATAAAAATTTTGGTTGATTTGTGTAATATTTACTATCTTTTTCCTTAAAGTCCTCAGTACAGAGGAGAGTGTTGTCTTTTTTGCTGTCAGTCGTTTTTATTGTCATTAAATCATTTGCTCTATTAATTTTTGCTTATTTGCCTGGCTGTTTGTGTGGGTACTACAGATTAAAGATTATTAATTAACGCAGTGTCTACTACCATAATCGTTAGCACTACAAGGCTCTAACAGTTACTGCGTAGTTTTAGAACATCTGTAGTTGCCCTGAGCATTCGTAGTTTGTTGTTGTTTTTACTTGCCTTTGTGAATCTTCGAGATGGCCCTGTCATCATGTAGGGGGGAAAATCTGTGTAGGAGGAATAGGATAGGTGGAAATAGATTCCAGTTAAATTTAAATAAATGAGTGCTTTATATGGTTGACATTAGGACTCTGCAGAGAACTTTTAAATTAAATAAGCAGATGGACGACATGCCAACTCAAAAAACTTCCATTGCTTGGGCTTTCTGTTTTGTGCATTATGTTTTCATATATATTGAAGCCTAGCAGTTTGGAGAAGGAAATAACTATAGGAACTAAAGGAAATAACTTTGTGTATAGTTAATTTCAGAATTTACCTAAAATGTTTGGGATGGAGAAGAAACTATTACAGTCTGTCCAACAAGAGGTGATACTTTAGATTGTACAGAGGCAAGTCGGTGTTGGTTTTTGGTTAATAAGTGTGTGTATAGTGAGGGCACTTAAAGTTTAAGGCCCGAAATCTTAACTAAAATGAGCAGTTTTAATTCAAGATTTGTTTTAAGTACTGAGACTTTTTTTTTTTACACTTTATTTGTGATGACTTTTTTAGTGGCTATAAATGCTGAGAACTAGACCCAGCTTTTTGTTACGTGGCTTACTTGTGCTCATTGACCTTAGAAGGAGTCAGTCACAGAAGAGCTTAGCACCAGGAAAGGTTATAAGATGTCTCACAGGAGGAGGACTCATGTTAGAAGTTGCAGATTTGGGGGCCTTTTGTCACACTGCAAGCCCAAATTCTAGATGAAAGGGTTTGCATCCTGCCTGGTCTGGTAGAGGCAGGAACTAAGGAGAGAACCTACCTTGGTCTGTCTCTTCCCTGTGAGATCAGGTCTTTGTGATACTAACTCTAGGGTCTACTTCCAGTATTGCTGAATAGGAAAAAGACCTTTTTTGCTTGTGATTGGTAAAGAAAGGAAGGGATGAAGCTAATGCCATGACAAGCCTAGAATCTCAGGTGGTTTTATTATGTGAAAAACATTGACCTTTTTAAAAGTTATTTGTGGAGTATTAAGTTTAATTAAAATTAAAATTTCTGATAAGAAAGGTCAAATGGGATAATCTTTGTTGGTTGTACTTAAGTAAATGTAATTTGTAGTATCTTATTACTCGAGTGCCATTTCAGAATTTGGTGCTGGTAACAAACATCTTTTTAGTTGTTACCTGAAACTAGTAGTAATTTTTTGGAGTGTTCAGTCAGTTCTTAAACTCTCCCACTGAAAATTAAACACATGTTCTCTGTGATTCAGTTTCCTTAAACCTGAATTGCCTGTGTTGGAGTAATTGGGACTGAAAGCAAAGTAATTTCAAATTACAGGTTTTAATGGTGAAACTATAATCTGGATCATTATTTTTAGCTGTTTTAGCAATGTATCATTATTTTTCCCTTTCTGGGATGCTTTATTCCTGGTTGAGAGTTTTTTGGGGTACTTAACTAGTTAGTCAATAATATTGTTAAGAAGGCCGACTAGCAAAAGCAGACTTATTCTTGGGGGAGGGTGGTGCAGCAGGGACCTTGTTTTCTGTAACACACCCTATTTCCTCCTTTCTGTTAGGAGTGGTACAGCAAAGGAGAGTGCTTTGCTGAAAACTGGGTACTTTCAGAGAACTTAGGCTTTAAATACTGGCTTGTTGCTGAACTGGAAATACTTAAGGGGTTCAATATTATGGTTGAAAGTGGGTGGTTTACAAATTGTTCTGTTAATGAGTGTCTAGGCAGATCTCTGAAGAGCCAGAAATCTGATGTAACTCTCCTTTATTCTAGGTTATTCTACTCCAACTGCCCCCCAGGCGTACAGCCAGCCTGTCCAGGGGTACGGCTCTGGTGCTTATGATACCACCACTGCTACGGTCACTACCACCCAGGCCTCCTATGCAGCTCAGTCTGCATATGGCACTCAGCCTGCTTACCCAGCCTATGGGCAGCAGCCAGCAGCCACCGCACCTGCAAGGTAAGGCCACGCTCACCTACTTCTGATTCGGCAGTGCATCAGCCTATTTACAGTAAAGAGAGCGACTATGCACACTTAAGAGTGTCCAGGATTTCATTCCTTTTTAATGGCTAGTCTTAACATACTTTTAAATGTTGACTGTGTGCTTATAGTCCACATTAATGCTCTAGAACACACCACAAATAACATTGTTCTCCATTTAGTAGAGAAATGGTGCCTTCCAGGGGCCAGGATGAGGAATGTCACTGGCCTGATGCTCTAGTTTCAGAAGAGTGACCTTTTAGGATAGGAGGCTATTACCAAACCAGGGGGAAAAATCAGGTGTGTGGTTTCCCTCACAACAAAGCTGATAGAATTGTACTGTTAATGCTTTTATCTTTAGTTTTATTGGTCTTGTAAATGGGTAATGCCTTTCTCTTTGGGAAGAACATGGCAGTTCACAGTTAAGGGGAGGTGGGAAGTCCTGTACTGGTATCTCAGCTGAAGAAATTGCTATGGTTTTTTCCATATTGTGTAGTAGCTTGTTTCTCTAAATATCACAGGCAAGTATATATTCTTAACTGGTTACCCTGCTATGGGGTGAATATTTGGGCATACACATTTCATACTCCATGACTAATTAGCAGGTAAACATTATTAATTATTACTTAACAGAAGATTTCAGGTCTTTGCTTTAGGCAATGCACATAGGTGGCATCTGCATACAGTCTTGAAGGAACATTGAATTCTGATTTGAAAGAAGACTTTAGGGAATAAACAAGATCAACTTGTAACCTAGACTTTTTGCCTACTGTAGAGGTAAGAAATTAGCTCTGGCAAACACTCATGAAATTACTTCTAATGTGCACAGTGAGTAATCAGAGCTACTTGGTAGTTTACATCTGCTAGGCAGCCTGTGCAGTAGTTAGGTTAAACTCAAGTGATTCCTCTAGGGCTCCGTTTCAGTTGACCTAGGCATTTCGGAGTGTTATCAAATGTTTAAAGTCCCATTTGATGATCCATTGCAATGGTATATCCAAGCCGTGGGGTGGGGGTGGGGGGCAAATATATTAATTGGTTTTTATAAATTACTGTTTTTGGTTCCTTTTTTTCCCTCGAGTTTCAATCCTTACCACTTTAAAACTGTCTCGTGACCATTGACAGCTACTCCTCTTTTTTCTACTGGAAAGAGGGGGGCTTGTGACCCATTTCAGCTTGGAGAAAGCAGTACTTCCACATCCTGTCTGGTCTGCCTGCCGATTCATGGGGGTTTGCTTAAAATAGCTCAAGCTCACTTTGCTACTGTCTTGTTGCAAACTTTTAGGACTGAGAGGTAATAGAAAACCCTGGGCTGGTTGGTTGGTTTTCCTTCGGGATTGGGATTGGTTTGTCATTTAAGAATACTTCACAGTTCATCTGAGCATTGGTGGGGGGCAGGTCCCTCACCTACTCTGGTATTTCCATTATGGAGATTTTCAGGCAAGGTTAGGTTCTTATTAGTGGCAGTCCAAGTTAGGAAAATGTATTTTCAGGTCTTTTCCTAATAAGTGAGAAGCATAAAATAACCTCCAGTAATCCAAATTTATAAATGCTGTAACTTCTATAAATGTTATTCTAAGCTAAAACTTCTACATTACTGTTAAAAGTTTGTCTGTCTACAACACCCTTTTTGAAGAAAAGCATTTTTCTAACAAACCACCTCCCCTCCCCGACCACTTAAATTGGCAACAGAAAATATTGTAACTGCCTTTCATAGCTGTGTTAATGTGGAACTTGTTGGTATCTCTTCTGTGGGTGTGACTAATTCTCCTCCTTTTTTCATGTCCTCTTCCAGCAAATACAGTTGGACCGACTGGGTTTGATGTAGTTCACTTCACAATTGTGTTTACTTCCAATCTCAGTCCTAACATTGCACATTGCTCCGAGGTTGTAGAGTTCTTACCCAGGAGTTTTATGGTTGAGGGGAAAAGTCTTACTTTTTTATTTCTCCTTTTAGACCACAGGATGGTAACAAACCCGCTGAGACTAGTCAACCTCAATCTAGCACAGGGGGTTACAACCAGCCCAGCCTAGGATATGGACAGAGTAACTACAGTTATCCCCAGGTACCTGGGAGCTACCCCATGCAGCCGGTCACGGCACCACCATCTTATCCTCCTACCAGGTCAGTATCTTGGTCCTCCTGGCCAGTGAGCTAGTAGAATAACAACGCCATTTTTGTCAGGCTGTTGACCCAGGGTGCTTCTTCCTTAGGTGAAATGGGTTATATGACTCCTCAGAGTTAAGCCTTGCCATGCAGTGTCACATTAAAACCTCAGTCTTACATACCTGTAGTGGTACCTGGCGTACCTGTAGTTATACCTGGCAGCCGGTAACACTTTTCTCTAAATACAAACAAAAACATTGTTACCACCTTAGGTGGTTCTTTAATTTTGCTTTTTTAGTTAATTCAGATGCATGAGAAAAACAAGTATATGAAAGCAGGTAAACCTAGCCATGGGAGCCACCTTCTCCAATGCAGTTCAGATGGGTAAAGTGCAGGACATAAAAAAGAAAACTTTATTTTAATCATTTCATATTTAACTTCAGAAGTCTGTTTATGCGCAAGTCTTAATGATCGGACCAGGGCCTTTACTTCTGTCTATAGGTTGTCATTTTCTGTCTTATGTTAGCCACACCGGCAGCTACGATGTCTAGTTTGAGTTTCTTTTAAAAGTAGAGGAGGAAGAACTGCCAAGTTTTCTCGCTCACGTTTAATTAGAAGCAAATTTTCAAGTGAATTGTCTGAATTGTGTCCCTGAAGTGTTAACTTAGTTCTGCTAGAGGTGGCAGTTCCCTGTTTTGTACAGTTTCATTGGTTTACACAGTAGAGTGTAGCAGATGTGAACAGGTTTAGGAGTAGATACGGCTGACCGGGTAAGTGTACAACTAGGAGCAGCATTGGGCAGGCTTACAGCGGTTCTGCCACAGAGCCTGCTTGCGCCTGTTCTGCTGAGAGGAGTTCATGCGGCCCGTTAAATAGGTGCACCTAGTGAGGGGAGGCTGTTGGGTCTGTACAGCCATGTTGGGCGGTGTTAGTGGTAGAGGCTTAGTTTAACTGTACTTCTTATATGATGGTTTTTTTTTGTTTTTTCATTATTATAGTTCACCTGAAGTTTAATAGTTCTTTCCAAGGTTTATTTCTATGTTAGAAGGTTATCTTTGGTAGTTTTCCTGATATGTGGTTGACATGTCAAAAGATGAAGAACCTCTCAAATTTCTTGTTATAGTGTCTTGATTCTGAAGTTTCCTTCTGCATCTTTTCTTCATTAATGCCCAGATTTCATAGATGATCAGGCATGTCTAAAAGTTTGAAACTTTATACCATACATAGCAAGATAGTTTGAAACTTGGGACAAATTGTCAAGAGAAAATTGCCATATTTGTGTGACCACACACACACACCAAGCAGTCTTGTATCTTCAGAAAAATCACTGTCATGACTGAAGGGAATTGTTGGAGGCAGGCTTAGAACTGCCAAACTTAACTACCTCCTTTTCCTTGGTGGCTTTTTCACTGGGTCAGCTTGCCCTGAGTGCATATGCACATATTCTTCCCTTAATACAGGAAGCACCTAAACTCCCAAATTGGCTTTCAGTTTAATTAAAAATAACCATGGTTTTAATGAGGTGTGAAGTAGAAGAGGAGACTTGGGGTTGTGTATTGTATGGTAGATGGGTTTTCAGTATTTTCCCTTCCTTTGCATTTATAGCTTTATTGTTCTGAATACAAAAAGATTTGCTTACTTTAAATTCAGACTTTATGGGTAGAAAGTAAGTGCATTTTTAAATGTTTCTGTGTCATGCTCTGTATTCAAGGGGGCTTGAAGAAATAACAAGCCTCTCTTTCTAAAAAGCTTTTTTTTTTCTCTTTCAGCTATTCCTCTACACAGCCGACTAGTTATGATCAGAGCAGTTACTCTCAGCAGAACACCTATGGGCAGCCGAGCAGCTATGGACAGCAGAGTAGCTATGGTCAACAAAGCAGCTATGGGCAGCAGCCGCCCACTAGTTATCCCCCCCAAACTGGATCCTACAGCCAGGCTCCAAGTCAATATAGCCAACAGAGCAGCAGCTACGGGCAGCAGAGTGAGTTGCTAAGAGAGAAAAACAAATAACTATGATTATGTTTGGAGTTTCTGAAAATGGGGAAATACTCTTTACAATTGTTTACTTTTGGACTCCAGGGTGTGTCTTTATACCTAGCATCCTGGCTAATAACCACTTGGATGTCCCACCAGAGACATGAGTGCTTTTCTCTAGTTTAATTGATGTTCCTAGTATGCCTCACAAAAAAGAGAAGAGGGAGTTTGTAACTGACCAGAGAAAACATGCTAAGACTGCCAGCTTTGCTCTCTTTGAGGAGATTACATACAGTGAGGGAAGCCAGCATTCCTGTGGCCTGCCCACCCCAGCTCATTAAAAGGACTTGAGCAGATAGCTGTTGAAGACTACTGCAATTTTGATAGTCAAGTAAATGCTAGGTTTTGTTTTTGGCTTTTGTTTATGTTAGTTAAAAAAACACAAAACAAAAAACCTCCTCACGGACCACTGAATTTGACGTGGAGAAGTAACCAAAACTTGAAAACTGCTTCACAATTTAATTTCTACCTGGATTATTGGGGGATGTTTTGGGGGGTTTGTTTGTTTTATTTATTTATTTTTTAATTAACCTCTATTCATGGGCATGTTTCCTTATGGCTGTGAAATGAGTAGTGCTGCTTGATGGGGCGATATTCTAAAGCCCTAAGAAACCTAGCTCTGGTTTTGTTTTTGAGAGTTTAAAGAAGCAGCTTTTGGAGACATCCTAGGATACAAAACCTTGTAAACTATTGGCCAGAGGGCTTTTGTTTGGGTGGTTTATTCTAGGGTAACTATGTAAGGTTATTTCACTTGATGAATTAGCAGTTTGAGTTAAACTTAAAAGAGCCTACTGGTAGAGGTGCCTTGTCAGGTGTAAAGAAGACAGTGCCTTGGTTAGTATCTTGCAGTTGAGAATTCTGTGATTCCAGGAGAAAGTACAACAGGCAGTGGTTCAAATGCTGGTCCATGGCTTACAGATGTGACTCTTTCCTCAGGTTCATTCCGACAGGACCACCCCAGTAGCATGGGTGTTTATGGGCAGGAGTCTGGAGGATTTTCCGGACCAGGAGAGAACCGGAGCATGAGTGGCCCTGATAACCGGGGCAGGGGAAGAGGGGGATTTGATCGTGGAGGCATGAGCAGAGGTGGGCGGGGAGGAGGACGCGGTGGAATGGGGTAAGAGCAAACCTTTTCTCCTTTTACTTAATTTTGTTTCATCCATAGGATTTTCAATGGAAAGAAGGGACTGAAAGACATAAGAAATTTATTTCTACATTTCCATGGACAATCTGTTGAGCCCAGGCCATCTTCTAAAACATGGAAATGTCATCTTTGTGGCATAGATTAAGTGGCAGTTTGCTTTATTCCCTGCCAATCTACTTAGTTGGGTTGGGGAGAACAAAGAATGGTTTTGAAACTAGAGCTTTCAGTTCCCTTCATGGTTTCCAGAGGTCAAAAGCCTCTGTGGGTAATAGGCTTGGGATGGAACACACACAACCTTCTAACACCCTTAGGTTTTAACTAATAGCCTCTGAATGGTTGTCTTGAAACACCTGGTGTATATGTACTGCAGAAAAGAGCAGCTGTTTTCCAGTGTTTGTCCCTAACTTCTGTTTACTCGCAACTGTTGAACATAATGATGAAGATATTGGTCCTGTAACCCTTGAACTATGGCCTGAGGTGCACCTGGTTACACAGAAAAGTCCAATAGCTCTTTGCAATGTATATAATTACAGGATCACTCCCCATTGGAGATCTTGAGAAGTCTAAATCGGTTTGACCATTTTGATTGATGGCACAATCTGGTTTAGAAAACTTTGTTTAGATCAGTAATATAACCCTGCTACCTGTGCCTGCCCCTCCCCTCCCTTTTCCCGTCCCTTCTCCCCTCTCTGGTGTCTGTACTTTGATGAAGGTGAGGTATAATGTTGGTGGTTAACATAATCCAGAAGGTTTAGTTCTGTGTGTGTTCTGTCCCTATATAAACTAGTTAAAAAAAAAAGTTATGCAGAATGTTACATATTACGTATTTTGGATTTGGTGCCACTGTTGGTTCAAGGAAAAATTGGATAGGATTTCGTTGTTTTTTGTTTGTTGTTTTTTTAATAGACATGGACTTCAAAATTAGAATTAATATGATCTTCAATTTATATATTAGCAAATCTGTTTCCTTTTGAAAGATACTGATTGAAAATACCATTTTGCATATTCTGCATAACTTAAAAAAGTCTTTGGTGAAATCTTTATTGGAAGAAACTTACTTGACAACACGCCAAAATTTATGAACAATTTGGTATAAAGTTAAATCTGATTTGGAGAAAGTCATTCCATTATAAAGGTTTCACTTTATGGATGTTTTAAAATAGATGTAGACACTTGAAATTACTATCATCACGTCTCCAATCACCTAGAATTCTTAGAATTTTTCAATTGCAAAACCAATTTCAAGTTCACTCATTTTAATACTCCAGAAGTAATAATTCTACTAATTTTGCTAGACTTTGCTAATAGAGGGATGCCCTCTTTCTGGATGAGAAGTCTCTCCTGGAGCCATAGAAAAAATCGTGGCTTTCCCACAGGTTTTTCAGCTGACTGTGAAGCAGTCAGTTGGATACCTTGGGGACAGGGGTATTCTCCCCTTCCCTCTTTTTTACTGTGGTGTGGTGATGGTTTTCAGTGTCTTCTACAGGTAAGGCACTCAATGTTGTTAACATGCCCTTTTTCATTGCCTCAGTATTTTGATATTTTCATTGGCTGTTAAACGTGGAAACTTTTTAACATGCTTTGTCGCATTTATATGCTACAGGTTACAAAGTGAGAGCCTTGTATACACTTCAATACTTAAAAAGTACCCGTACTCAGTACTCAGCCGGCAGCATAATGAAAAGTGGGACTAGACACGGTGTCCATATGGAGAGGAAAAATATACATAGAATATTTTTAACAAAATGTATTCATTGTATAAATGGAATCCTTCTGTAACTTTGGTAACTGCATACTTGTTATTTGGTAATGAACCAGAGGAGGTATAATACTCTAGAATTGTGTAACATTAAAGTGTAAACTTTTGTGTTTAAAGAAGAGAGAACATTTTATGGTGTGTACTTTTAAAAAGGAAACAAAGCTGCATGCAACAGCTTGAAATTGTATATTCAGGTATTAAAGGTGCAATACTGGTTAGAAAAAGCTCAAGGCCTCCCACTGAGGAGCTGCCTCTATTTAATTTTTAAAGAAAAAAAAAAGGCCCATCATATTCCCTCCCCCTGTTTACAGTATGTAAGGCAGTAATTTTATACTGCTGTCATCACTCTTCTCAACTATATGTCTATAAAGTTGCACCCCCAGTCCGTTGAGCCCTGGTATTTGTTGTAAATTCTCCTTTCACAGCGATTGTTAAATCCATTAGTGCCCTGAAATGTATGGCTTTATGCTGAAGATTGGCTGGATGCGTCCTCTGATGTGTGTTGTAGGCGTTTAATGTGGTTGTCTCCTGCTTGATTATACTGTGACTTGTTAGGAAGCCTCCCTGGGCTCTCTCCCCTAGGAGAGGTTGAGGGTGCACCTTTATGAACATGGAAAGCAGTTGCCCCAGCTTTGCTGCTCCACTCTACAACCAAGCTCTCCCTGTTTTTCAGCTGATGGGGTGGGTGTTTGGGATCTGGTTTTTTCCCCTAACGCCGAGTATTGCACTATTAATACCAGCCCCCGAAATGAAAGGAACCAGCCACACTGGTGTGTACAATCAGACAAGCAAGGTTGTATATAAAGGAAATTTGAGCAAGCTGCCCTGAAGAAAGGCATAGTGACAAGATGAGAGAGATGCATTGTTTGGAGATGTGTTTAGCCAGTGCCCTTCTTCCCCACGAGCCCCCCCAAGGCTCAGAGCGGTACTGGCTTTTAAAGGGAAAGGCCTTCATTTCTTCGTTTATCCCCCCAGCAGCGCTGGAGAGCGAGGTGGCTTCAATAAGCCTGGTGGTAAGTTTTTGAGTATTACCATGGATAGTGTTTAAAAAAAAATACAGTCAGTTTTTAGAAAACTATAATTTTTTTATTAGTTTCATAAGCGGTTTAAAAATGATCTATACAAAGAGACTAATGGGTACTGCCGGCATTGTCTTAGGGGTAATAAGGTTAACCTATGGTTACAAAACAAAGGGTAACTTGAAGTATTGAGCAACTGCTTCAGTAATATGGGGGAGAATCCATTTTTTAAATTTGGTTTGTTTGGAGGAAAATTTTTGACTTAAATTTAACACTAATTTGGCACATAAGCACTGAGAGTGTATTTGGTTAATGGTTTAAAAGCAAACCAGCAGAGAAAAAGCAAAACCCTAGCAAATCTTTCACAAATGTTAAAGGGGCACTGCTCCATTTTAGCAGTGCGGGTCTTTTTGAATTTAATGAAGCCCCATCAAATGGTGGTATAGTAGATAGCTATGTGTGTTTGTAAGGTTTGTAGCTTGCAAGACGTGCACTAATAGTATCTTATATGATCTTTCCTGGTTGGCAGGACCCATGGATGAAGGACCAGATCTTGATCTAGGTAATTTTGAATTCTTGAATTTTGTATCTTGCTTTATATACGAACAGCGCAGAAGTTAAGTGCGTGCTGGAGCTCAGCAGCCTGACAGACTGGTGTGTATTTTTGCTGTCAGGAGCAGTTTGGGCTCCCTTTATCATGAGCATTTACTCATAATAGCCTTAGACAAAGGAAACCACAAGTTCCATGGCCTTCTTGTTAGTGTGGCTGGTAGTTCTCTCAGCCTTGTGTTAATTACCAGTGAGCAGTAGTGACTAGTGGGTTAATTAGCCCGTAAAAATACAGGACAATAACTCCCTTCTGTCTTTTTTCTAAAAGGCCCACCTGTAGATCCAGATGAAGACTCTGACAACAGTGCAATTTATGTGCAAGGCTTAAATGACAATGTGACTCTAGACGATCTGGCAGACTTCTTTAAGCAGTGTGGAGTTGTTAAGGTCAGTAAAGAGCATAACTGTGTGAGCTGGCAGATCTTCAGGCACCAGGCGTTTAGTTTATAGAGACATAGTTGATGTTGAATGTTTCTGAAGATCTGACGGCTTCTGAAGTTGCCTGACTTCTTAGTGTAGTTTGCTAACAAAAACCTTCTTTTTTGTAGAAAACAAGAAACGTTAAATGTGGCTTGGTTATACTTAACAACTCGGTCCTTTCTTTAATTTGTTTTTATTGTTTGTTTATTTTTGAGAGATAGAATGTGAGCAGGGGAGGGGCAGAGAGAGGCAGACAGAATCCGAAACAGGTTCCAGGCTCTGAGCTGTCAGCACAGAGTCCTACGCGGGCCTCGAACCCTTGAACTGAGTTGAGATCGGACACTTAACTGACTGAGCCACCCAGGCACCCCAACAACTCCGTCCTTTCTTTATCATTGTCAGTTACTTGTAAGAATACTTACATGGATGCTACTTGTGAAATACAGAATATAATAGTTTTTAAAAGAGTGAACATTTATGTCTCTTCTTCCCAGTATAAGAAGTAGAGCTTTAAGTGTATGTGGCCTGTTTCTTTCCCAATTTTATCCCTTCTCAGCACTTTCATCCCAAATCTTACCTCTCCTTTTTTTTTTCATACACATGCTTGGTATTGAAGAGTGTCTGTTAGATACTACTATAAGGCTACTACTATAAGGCAGCGCTATTCAGGGGATCTAGCAGGAATGAGCAGATAGGGAACCCTTGGAGTTCATGTCTAGTGGGGGACACATAGTAGGAAGAAATACAGTATGTTAGATGATGTTATGGAGGAAAAGTACAGCAAGGAGGGTGGGGATAAAATGAGGACTAGAGCCAGTATATTTCAGAGTGGAGAAGGCTTTTAAGAAGAATGGAGTGAATAGCGAGGCAAAAGGTCTTAGAAGCTCAACGAAGTTAGTGTGACTAGAAAGTTTTGATCTGAGCTCTTGGAGCAGTGGTTGGGTTATTCCTTAGGTGGAGAAAACTAAGAAACTTGGGTTTTGAAAAGGGATTGGGGGGTCCCCAAGTTAGAAGCAAACGTTTGGGAAGGGGCACCTGGTTTGCTCAGTCAGTTAAGCATCAGATGTTTGATTTCAGCTCAGGTCACAATCTCTGAGTTTGGGGGATCAAGGCCCACATTGGGCTCTGCTGGGTGTGGAGCCTGCTTGGGATTCATTCATACTCATTCATTCATTCATTCATATTCTCTCTCCCTCTCCCCCTCCCCTCCCCTCTCTCTCCTCTCTCTCTCAAAGTAAATAAACTTAAAAAAAAATACTAACCAACATTTTAAAAATGGAGGGTGGGGGGAATCTTGTATTTCATTTATAAATACATCACAAGTTATTCATATATTCTCTAATAGATTTGTTTTGGGGTTTTGTTTGTTTTTGTTTTTGATGTTTTATTTCTGAGAGAAAGAGACAGCTTGAGCAGGGGAGGGTCAGAGAGAGAGGGAGATACAGAATCTGAAACCGGCTCCAGGCTCTGAGCTGGCAGTCGGCACAGAGCCCGACACGGGCCTTGAACCCACAAACCATGAGATCATGACCTGAGCCGAAGTCAGATGCTTAACCGCCTGAGCCACCCAGGCGCCCCTCTAATAGGTTATTTCTAAGTTTTTAGTCTATAGCCCGTGATGCAGTGAATGTCTTGTACACTACTCTTTGGGTACAGTGGACTTACTTGCAGTAGTTCTATAAAGTCACTACAAAACACTGAATTAAAGAATGCTGAACCACACTGCTCCTAGGGAAAGTGTGTACACAGCCATATACACATACCTCACATAGATTAAATCATAAATTCTAAAAACATTTCACCCTGATAGATTTTCTCTTACAAAGAGAAAATGAGGTTCTGAAGTATTAAATGACTTGTCTGAGTTGACATTCAGATTCATCCAACTGGCCCCAGGGCCAAAACTTCTTGCGCTACACTGCCCTGCTCCCTCCGGTCTCCATCCCCTGGTCTTCTCTAGAGAGAGCTGGAAGGAGGGGGTAGTATGTCTCTTTTGAGCTCAGCTGGAACACGTGCATCGGGCAGCTTAAGTTTTTGCCACTCTGTGCATGTCTACAGATAACCACAGAAGTGCCTCAAGGATTGGTTTTAGAGTTACAAATTTTAGCAAATAGGCAAATTTGCAGATATTGAGTCCACAAATAATGAGGATCAGCTGTACCTAGGCATAGACTTGCTGGTTCTTACGGTGTGTGTGTTTAACTTCACAAGATACTAGTACAGCTGAGCAACTTCGATTCCGCTAGCATTCCTGATACCGCATTCACCACATTCTTACTGCTACTGGGAATCTCCTGAATCTTTAACCTAAGCCAGTCTACTAGAAGAAAATGGAAATGTGGTTTTAATTTGATTTTCCCTGATTGCTAATCATGTTCTAATTGCATCTAATTGTCTTCTGTGAAATGCCTGTTGGTCTTGTACTTGTTTTTCATTGGGTTGTTATTTGTTGTTCTGCACATAGTTCTTTATATTCTCCGAAGGTGATCCTTGTCTGATATTGCAGATGTATTCTCCCAGTCTTTAACTCCTTTTCTTTGGATGAATAGAACTTCTTTCTGTAGTTGAACTTACTGGTTTGTGTCTTTCTTTATGTAAGACCCTCTGTTCTGGCAATGTTTATTGAAAGAGCTGCCCTTTCCTGGATGGTATAGACTATATCGGTCTCATAACTATCTTTTATGTTTCGGGTTCATTTGTATGAGCTTGTGCTTATGATAGCAGAGCTAGTTATTTTTATACCAAGTCTTGATATCTACAAATGTCAAGTAAATTCTTCTGGTTTGTTCTTTTTCCTCAGGAGTGCTTTGCTATTTACTGTTTGCTCTTCTATGTACATTTCCATTTAGGAAGTTCTTTAAAAACCCCAATTGAGTATTCATTGACTCTATAAGACAATTTGAGAAGAATTAACGTTTTTATAATACTTTGTAGTTTTTTCTGTGAATATCCTATGCCCATTTACTAAGGTCTTTAACAAAGATTGTCTCCTTAGTAAGGTTTTGCAAGTCTTTGCTTGCAAAGATTTATTTTTAGGTTTTTTTAGTTAATAGTTAATGGTCATTTTCAAATGACATTTTGTGGTTGTAACTATATAGAAATAGAGTTGATGCTGGTAGATCTTAAGACTTCCATAATGAAGATTTTGTTCTACTTGTGATGTATATGGTATGTTGTTTATTTGGGTATGTGGGGTTTGTTCCTAGTTAAGAAGGTAGTGTATACTATGAATTTTGTAAAATAGAGGAGATTTTAAAAGTACATAGGCCGCGGGGTGCCTGGATGGGTCAGTCAGTTGAGCATCTAACTCTTGATGTCTGCTCAGGTGGTGATCTTGCCTTCATGAGATTGAGCCCCATGTCGACGGGATCCACACTGAGGATGGAGCCTGCTTGGGATTCTCTCTTTCTGTTTCTCTTTCTCCCTCCCCCACTGGTACACCCCTGCACGCGCTCTCGCTCGCTCTCTCTCTCTCAAAATAAACACACACACACAGCCCATTGTTCATATCGCTATTTTGCCATGTTTCTTTTCAATCTATATATTTCATCTATAAAAAGATAGGTGTCTATACATAATCTTACAAAAATTATTATTTCAAAAAAAGAAAGCCTTATATGTCAGTATTCGTAGGTATCATTAGGTGTATAAACAAACATGTATAGATTAGACTTTGATCATATGCACATTTAATGCAGAAAACACATGAAGCCATATTCTTATACAGTGTGCCTCCTGAATACAATCTCGTTGCATCTGTGTTTACCTGAAAAGCTAGTGATGTGTTGTAGCCCTGGAGGAAAAATTGGCTGTATTAAACTTAAGAATGCTTCTAGCACACTCCGTCCTGTACACTGTACTGAGTTAAGTGTGATTTTTACTTAGCACGAGACATGGCTTTATGTGATGGAATCAAAGCCTGACTGTTGCTTTAAAAGGTGGTTGCTCTACAAAAACTGAGGACTGGTGGATGTGGGGGGGAGGGGGGGGGCACGGAGGAGGACACTTGTGGGGATGAGCACTGAGTGTTATGTGGAAACTAATTTGACAATAAACTATTTGTAAAAAAATAATAATAAAAAAAAATAAAAGGTGGTTGCTGTGACCAGGAGCCTGTTAGTGTGGACATAGAAAACGTTGGGGCAGGTGCAAGGACACTAGGAGAATGACAATTAGGGAAGGAACAGAACCTATATTCACTCATGCAGTTTGGAACTTAAGGCATATTTTGGTTTTCATGATTCCTACACCTAAGTGAGGGGAACCACCTAAGTATGTGTGTTGAGGCAGTTTAGGAGATCAGTTCCCCATAATCCCACTACTCAGGAGATAAACTAGCATGTTACTAAATGTGTGTCTGTGAAAAATTCTTGCTTTGGACAATTTAAGGGACTTATCACATGGGCTTTTGTCCCCCCAAAAGTAATGTATTTCTGGTCACAGCCTAACTGTGCTATTTTATGCCTAGATGAACAAGAGAACCGGACAACCCATGATCCATATCTACTTGGACAAGGAAACAGGAAAACCCAAAGGCGATGCTACTGTGTCCTACGAAGACCCACCAACTGCCAAGGCGGCTGTGGAGTGGTTTGATGGTAAGAGCCCTAGAGTGGACGGTGGGTGCTCACTGGCATAGTTGTAGATGCTTCTTTAATAAGCCCGGGTAGGTATCGGGAGGTACAACCACACAAAAATCCAGTACACATTTGAGTATATACATTCAGCCTCGGCATTGATTCTGGAGTTTTCACTGCAGACAAAACCAACTTGAAAGTGTCAGGGGACAGCTCCTGGGTCTCCTCTGTTGGCCACTTTTATGCACTTGTCCCTACTTCTCACCCTTCTTGGGGCACAGATGCCAACGCACTCAACTCTCCCCTGGCTTAGGATACAGAAGCCTTGCCAGCGACGATCTGAGTGCAGTTTGTGGGTGGGGCACGTGCTGCAGTGGGGTTGGGTAGGTGGGTGTGATGGCGGTGGCTTGTGAGCAAGGAGTGTTCTAGCCTTGCCTAATCCCACATGGAGGGAAGAGTTAGAATTTGGGAGTGACTGGTGTTCTGTTCTCTTATTCCAGGAAAAGATTTTCAAGGGAGCAAACTTAAGGTTTCTCTTGCTCGGAAGAAGCCTCCAATGAACAGCATGCGGGGTGGCATGCCTCCCCGTGAGGGCAGAGGGATGCCGCCACCGCTCCGTGGAGGTATTTACTGGACACCTGCTGTGAGCTGTTTCTATGTTGCTTTGAACATTTTATGGCACACTTGTCTTTGAGAAACTTGATTTCTAGAATGTAAACAAGCCCATTAGAAATAGTAAGAAGGTGTGTAGAATTAATACTGAACCAATGAATGCTGACAGCAAAAGTTTGCGGGAACAAAAGGAAGAGAAGGACGGGTTTCTTGGCTGGGTGGGGTGGGGGTGCTGGTATGCCTGGGAACCGCTGCCTGGCTGTCAGCCCAGGGCTGCCGTTTATTTATTTTGCTTGGGCCTCTTTGTCTGCATGCAGTGCCTGTTCTTGTACAGTTTATGGGAGCTAACTGAAGTAACGTGCATGGAAGGCACAGAGCTCGGCCTTCCTGCCTGTAGGAAAGTCTGGGGCTGATGATGGGACGGTTGGCAGCGGTGATCTCTGCCAATTCCTTTAATGGTAGGGTGTTTCCTGCAGCAAATGTAGTCCTGTGCAGAGGTGACTGGCTCTTTCTTATTGCAGGTCCAGGAGGCCCAGGAGGTCCTGGGGGCCCCATGGGTCGCATGGGAGGCCGTGGAGGAGACAGAGGTGGCTTTCCCCCAAGAGGGCCCCGGGGTTCCCGGGGGAATCCATCCGGAGGAGGAAATGTCCAGCACCGAGCTGGAGACTGGCAGTGCCCCAATCCGTATGTACTTCTCTTGACAAACTGATAGTCTACACTAGTGAAGTCCTGTCTCACCCATTCCCACTGTGGAGAGGAGGAGCGAAATGAGGACCCTGATTGCTCTGCAGTGGGGTGGATGGGGGGCCCAGTCAGTCAGAGCCTTTCATGGTTCCACTAGACACCTGGGGTCCACGTGTTTGTGGTTTTGCAGACATTTTCTGGATCATACCTCAGTCTTTCGGGTGCCTTGCTGCCTGAGGCAGTGGCTCTAAAGCCATTTTCTGTCAACAGATCCTCTTAATGGTGTTTGACCCGGGCCCAGTATATTTGTACTGGTGGAAATACAGTGTATGCCTTTGCTTAACTTCTTAGTTGAGTTGGTGATTTCTGTTGTGATCTAATTTTATGCAGGGGCTGTGGAAACCAGAACTTCGCCTGGAGAACAGAATGCAACCAGTGTAAGGCCCCGAAGCCTGAAGGCTTCCTTCCACCACCCTTTCCACCCCCAGGTAGGTACAGGTTTTGGGAGCATCTCCTCCACTTCTTCATACTAAACCTGCCTTGTTAACTTGGTGGACTTGGTGAAGTCCTGCTGCCCACTGCTAATGCCAGGCCGGCTGGTGGTTGCAGTAAGTGCAGTCGTAGTGGTGGGGTCCTCAAGTCCCATCATCAGTCCTAAATAAAGTGTGGCCCAGATATTCGGATGAAGTAAAGTACCTGCTTTGTTTCTGCTCTGGGAGGAGGCCGCAGATCCTGAGCAGCCTCTGAGGCATGTCCACAGCAGCCTCTGTCCTGTCTTGCTGATCGGTCCTTTTCCTTGTTTCAGGCGGTGACCGCGGCAGAGGTGGCCCTGGTGGCATGCGAGGTGGAAGAGGCGGCCTCATGGACCGCGGTGGTCCCGGTGGAATGTTCAGAGGTGGCCGTGGAGACAGAGGTGGCTTCCGTGGTGGCCGGGGCATGGACCGAGGTGGCTTTGGTGGAGGAAGACGAGGTGGCCCTGGTGGGCCCCCTGGACCTTTGATGGAACAGATGGGAGGCAGAAGAGGCGGGCGTGGAGGCCCCGGGAAAATGGATAAGTATGTGATGGTGAAAACCAGCTGCGGCTGCCGGGCGCATCGGGGCAGCAGCCCCTTCCTGTCCGACTGGAGTGGGTCCAGCTTCAGTGGGAGGGGGTGGGAAGCTCCTTCTCGTTCCCCCCCCTTTTAACCCATCCCCCCTTTCCGCCTTGCAGAGGCGAGCACCGTCAGGAACGCAGAGACCGGCCCTACTAGACGCAGAGACCCCGCAGAGCTGCATTGACTACCAGATTTATTTTTTAAACCAGAAAATGTTTTAAATTTATAATTCCATATTTATAATGTTGGCCACAACATTATGATTATTCCTTGTCTGTACTTTAGTATTTTTCACCATTTGTGAAGAAACATTAAAACAAGTTAAATGGTAGTGTGCCGAGTTTTTTTTCCTTCTTTTAAAGATGGTTGTGTAACTAAGACTAAACAATGGGAACCCCTTGTGAGCATGCTCAGTATCATTGTGGAGAACCAAGAGGGCCTCTAACTGTAACAATGTTCATGGTTGTGATGTTTTTTTGATTTTTTTTTTTTTTTTTTTAAATAAAATTCCAAATGTTTATAAACAGTCATCCTTCTCGGCCTCTGTTCCACAGTCGCTGCGTTGTCTGCTTGGAGCGCGCCCCGACCCACCAGACAACCGCTCCTTCGAGTGTCCTGTGAGGGAAAACCCAAAGTGATCGGGACGTGAAAACAAAGGATGGCGCCATGTCAGTCATGGTGCCGCCAGCAAGGAACCCGGGTTCCAGTGTCACACTGACCCCAAGCCGTAGCTTCAGACGTGGGGACATCTAGCCCAGGTCTGTCCAGTGTGTGGGGAGGAGGGCTGTGTCAGAAGGCCTGGTGCCATGGCTTGGTGCAGCCCCCTCAAGTCACGTGGACACAGGTGACTGCTGCTTCCAGGCTGTGTCCTGGCTTAGTGTGCCTTCCAGGTCAGGCTCCACACACTTCAGAAGGAAAGTCTGTGTCAGTGACTGCTTACAGGGGAACGGTTTCATTGTTTACTTTTCTACTCCATGATGCTGGGGCGCTTCCTTGAGGAAGGGTTTGAGAACTTGGTGAACAGAGGTCACTGGTCAGCTTTCCCTGGTGGTTTGTGCAGTGCCAGAGGCCAGGGTTTTTTCCAATGGGCGTGCATCTGAAATTGTTAGGGAGAAGAGCCCCGGGCCCTTTGCCTCTGTCTTTTTGGTCCGTCTCACCTTTTCTTGGACTTGCATGAAGAGTAAGGTCCAGGCCAGTAGACTGAAGTCTGGATGCCTTCCTGTGCATGGGTGATTTCAGACATCAGAGATGAGGCCCAGTACGTCTACCTGGGAAGGTTTTCCAAGCAAACAACTGTGTAATCCAGTCTGCAAACAAGTGAGTTGAACAGATGCGCTGGAAAGAAACACAGGCTTTAACATGCCAAGTTAAAAAGACCAGCTGGGGCGCCTGGATGGCTCAGTTGAGTGTCCAACTTTGGCTCCGGTCCTAATCTCACAATTGGTGGGTTTGATCCTTGCGTCAGGCTTTGCACTGACAGAGTGGAGCCTGCTTTGGATTCTCTGTCTCCCTCTTTCTTTGCCCCTGCCTTTCTCCTTGTGCTCTCTCTCCCAAATAAACATTAAGAAAAACCCATCTAGGGCAGGGCTGCGCATGAAGTTCTGATTGACATCTGTGTGGGGAGCTTTCTAGAAATAGGATGTTGAAAGCCAGGACTACTGGCTCCAAAGTACCTTGCCTATGAGACGCTCAGTGGTGCTGGCTTGAGGCTCTTGAGCACAAGTCCTGAGTAATTCCTACCTACTCAAGAATAATAACATCCCCATTCTCTCTTAGCATTTATATTATTCCATGTTTCAAAAGTTCGCAGGTATGAAATTCTTACTCTGGTTTCTCAAAGCTAAAAAAAAGGGGGGTGGGGGGGTGGCTCTGTCAGTTAAGTGCCTACCTTGATTTTGGCTCAAATTGCAATCTCGTGGTTGGTGATTCTGAGCCTGGGGTTGGGCTCTGGGCTGGCAATGTGGAGCCTGCTTGGGATTCTCTCCTCTCGCTGCCCCTCCCCTGCTCTCAAACTAAATAAAAGTAAACTTTAAAGAAATATTTAAAAAAAACAGCTAGTGTCTGAAGCATCAAGGAGAGATTGTCCCCTTTTCTAGGGAAAGGCACAAGGATTTGGAATAAATTATTTCCCCTCCACCCCCTGCCCAATGAGAGCAAGGCCTTGGGAAACCTTTGAGGAGCTCATGTGTACCCCGCTGCTCACTGTACTCACCTGTGCTCCTTGCGGGCAGACAGGGACAGGTCCTCTGCACTTTCCCAGCCCTCCTGGATAAACATTCAACATCTCTGTGACTTGGGCTTTTAATGGGACCAGGTTGTTTCTCAGGAGTAGGCGTTGCTTTTCCCGCCTTGGGGAAACCCGTCATCAGCCCCTCTAGATAGCAACATTTTTCTGTTCCACTAGTACCTCCTCCACTCCCTTTCTAGAACCCACTTCCAATCAGCCGTTTGTTTCTACTGATGCAGTAGTTCTCCAAGCCCCCAGTGACCACAGTGGTTCCTTTCCAGTCCTCTTGATGGCTGCTGCCCCTCTTCCTCACCTCTCAACCTCAGCAGGAAGGCCTTCTCACCACCTGGCCCATCTCCCAGGCACCGGCTCCGGGGTGTCTGATGGGCTCAGAGCAGGCTGGGGCCAGCCACTGCCTCCACCCGAGCTCACCCGGAACCGCACCATCCTCCTGGCCTCCTGCTTGTGTCAACGTTGCCCCAGCCGCCGGCCCAACCCAGCAGGCGCTCTTCCAAGTACGGGACAGGATAAATCACCCAGGGCCTCCTGCCTTGAGTTTGCCACCTCGCTGGGCTCCCCGCTTCCCTCGGCCCCTCCAGTCTTCACCCCGCGGAGGCCAGAGTGACTTCCTGACACCGTAAGTCACTGCAATTCTAGAAACTCCAATTGCTTCCACTGCACTTGCCATGACCCACAAGGCCCTACTCAGTCTGGCCACGGAGGCCAGTGACCTCAGCCGCCCTGCTCAGTCTTAGGCACTGCAGTCCAGCCACGGGGGCCGGTGCTCCTCCAAGGGGCTTTGGCAGGTGTCTGGAGCATCAGAGCCTGGGTGCACACCCTGAGGCCCACACTCAACCACGACCTCCCCAGGCTGGGGCATGGTGCCACGCACCACCTCACCACGTTTACTTCCTAAGAAGTCTGAGGTAGGGATCTCCTGGGTAAAGAGACGGCACTTGCCAGCAGCGGTCTGCAAAGCCCACACCCCCTACACACGGGCGTCTTGTGGCGGCAAGGCTAGTTCTCTGGGAGCAATGGCGTCATTAGCCACCCCCGTGGCCTGCAGCCAGAGCTGAGGGACGACAAGCAGTCTTCACTGGGACCTGCTGCACAGTGGACACCCATCGCACGTGACCGGCTCCTACCTGGAGCGTGAGGCTGCCCCAGGAGTCACTCGTGTCCCTGTCTAGAGAGGGGCTTGTCACCAGCACTAAATAGCCCTGTAAGAGGTATCGACGTCCTAGGTGCCTAGGCCTGGGATGGAAGTGTCAGAAGGGCCGAAAGAAATGTCTCGGCCAAAAGAAACGTCTGGACTGCACTGGCCTCAGAGGACCTCCGGCAGCATGAATTCCAAGCCGTCTCCAAGGGCTGTACAAAGCTGCTCAGTGCCCTTGGGGGTGGAGGAGGATGAAAAGCAGGGGCAGCGGCAGCCAGGAGCAGGGGAGGTGGGAGGAAGACGACCGAGAACAAAGTCCTGCTCAGGTTCCACACTCTGCTCCAAACTCTCCAAGAGCTCTGGCCAGTCACACTTAGAACAAAAAATTTCCATCGCAGCTTCACGGCCCCACAAGGCCACACTCCACGGTCTGGGGCAAAAGTCGAGGAGTCAGCAGGGAGACCGATCTATGCCCCGCACACAAACAGGCTGCAGGCGGTGGCTCACCTGCTCCAACGGAGGGAACGTGGGGCTCCAGGGCTGCAGCAGCTGTGGGGCCAAGGACAGAGCAATGACCGGAGCCAAGCCCCTAGACACCAGGGCCCACAGTTGGCTCTTGAGCTGCCCCATCCCTTCTCCCTGAGAGCGAGCTGCTGGCCACAGGGCAAGGGACAAGCAGCAGAGAGGCAAGGTTGGAAAGCAGGCCCTCTGGGGCTTTCTTGTTGATTTCTCTCAAGGAGGGCACAAGAGGCAGCTCAGGGTCACTCATTCCACAGCTGGGACAGGAGCGAGCAGTCATCACGGTTGGACCCGCACCCACAGGTCAGAGCAGCCTCAGGACCCCTGTGGGTCACTCGCTCAGCCACAGCTATGCTCACAGGCTCAATCTAGCCTGCAGAGGAGTGGCCCCATCCAGCGCCTGAGCTGCCCAGTACCAGGGCTGAGTCCCACCAAGTGAGGGCCCTGCTTGAACACTCCATGGCCATTGTCTGACCTCTATCTGCAAACAAGGCCAAGCATGCTATCCCCCTGGCACCCAGCAGTGAAGGCAGGACCCTTGCCCACTGGCCACAGGCAAGACCATGCCTGCACTGGGGGCACAGCATTCTCTACACCAGGGTGACCTCTGGGGTCTGTGGGAATGGGTCTAGGACATAGCCTAAGCCACAGCTCAAACGTCCAGCAGTTCCTATGCCCTCCCTTGGTCCTGCAAGGAACAGGAGAGGTCACCATACAACAGAGGGGATCAAAGCCAAGGTCCTTCATGACCTGACCCCTACACCTGCTACCTGTCCTGTAATCAGAAAGTTGGAGTCTGTGGTCTGGAGTGGGCCTTTGGGCCCAGGGTATGGGAAACAGGAGCAAACCCCTCCCGTCCCCTCCCTCCTCAGAGAAGTAGTAAATGTATGCCCTGACTGCTAACTAATGATACCATTTTCACACCTCTATGATCTGATTACTTCTGTCATCCCATTTTACAGATAGCATCACTGAGGCTCCGAGAGCTTAACCATCTCAGCCAGTGACCGAGAGCAGGGCCTGGGTTTGATCTAACCTCTCTTTTATGTCCAGATCCTTGTAGTTCAGCAAGGTAGAGAATAAGCAGGAATCAAATACCTGCACAACTACTGACCACATACATCCCTTGTCCTCTTTGGGCCTCAGTTTCCCCAAATTATAAAATGAGAACACATAAAAGCATCATACCTCATAGGATGATTTTAAGGACTAAATTACTTAAGTTTCCGTATCTTGATCTTCCCCCTGAAACCAGAGTTCTCCTGGCCCATCTCCAGCAGCCCCTCCTCCCCAGGTATCAGCAGCCCCAGACCTGAGAGCCATTCCTGACTCTGCCTTCACATTCACACCCAACTCACCAGCACATCCCATCAGCTTTCCCCTCAAATACAGCCAGGATCCACCATTCTCCACCACCCTCACTGGCACAACCTGGTCTCCTCTGGGGTTCCTGCCTCCCCACTACAGCAACCACAGAGAATCTGTTAAGACCTAAGTCAGGTCATACCCCTTCCCTGCTCTAAATCCCTCCATGGCTCTCATGTCCCTGAAAAGATGTATGGTCCGCAAAGCCCTACTCAATCTGCCCCCAATCTTTCTATCCTCATCCTTCCCTGCACTCTAGCCTCACAGGCCTCCTAACTCTTGAACACACCAACCACATGCTCACCTCAGGGCCTTTGCACTACCTGTTCCCTCTATCTGAAACTCTCTCTTTCCAGCTAGTCAGTTCCTTCTCTTAGCTCCTTTCCTGACCACTGATTTAAAAACTGCAGGCTCATCTCACCTCACACTCCCAGTCCCTTCACCTGGCACCCCCCTGCTCTGCCCTCCCTAGTGCCTCATCCCTGTTTCAACCCAGGGGCTCCCATCCTGCCACACTGGGAACGCTGAGAACTGGCTCTGTTTCATTCCCCACTTTTTGCTCTCAGTTCCCAGTGCCAGAAGAGACCCAGCACACAGTAGGTGCCAAGTTAAGTGTCAGCTATTACTATTACTAGTTACCCACCTTCCTCACTCTTTGTGGGTGGTGGTGCTGGAGGTAGATTGGAAACACCTGGGTATCTAGGACACTGGGGTGTGAGCCCTCTCAGTCATGAGGACTCAGTGAGACGATGCATGGGAGCAGCCTGGCACCAGAAGGTCTGGCACACAGTAGGTACTCAGCAAGTGCCCTGATCCTTGAATGAGGGTATTCCCATAATAGCCATGTTTAAACCCAGAGCTACTCACCTGAGACCTAGTCTGGGGAAGAGAGTCCCTCACAGAGGTGACTTGACCAGTCCAGGTCAAGGGCAGACAAGAAGCCTGGCACACAGTAGGCACTTTATTAAAGCCCTGAGACTTGGCTGTTGGTGGTGGTGCTTCCCCCAAGGCTGGCCCCGCCTGGCCAGTAAGGCTGCCGCAGGCCAGGCTGGCTGTCCCCGCCCAGCCAGCAGCAGCAGGGGGCAGGATTTCCCGCTGATCCCAGCCAGGTCCCTCCTCTACAATTTGAAAAGAAACTAGCAACGATTAACCCTCCCAAGCCAAACCTACCCAGGGTGCTTCTTATCCTCCTGTCCCCTTAATTCTGTGCCTGACCTGGGCAGCCAGACTGGTAGGGGACTGGCCTCCCCCCGGGGAGGGCAGGGGCCAAGGTATCAGACCAGCAGGCTTTAGCCACCAGCCTACCCCCTCTGAGCCTCAGTGTTCTCATCAGAGAAACAGGTTTCCCTAACCTCCAGGTTAAAGATGAGGCTTCGGTGAGAGTGAGACGCTGGGTGGGCATAACAGGCCATCCAGCCCTCCAGGAGGCCCCCACTGCCGGTCGGAAGCTCTCACTCCAGTCGCGCTGGCCTCATTAATCTGACCTAAGGAGGTCCACTGCAGACGGAGGTGACTTTGCAGCTCCGGTCCCTATCGCTTCCTGAGCTCCTCCTGGGAACAGGCCGTGCAGCCCGCCAGAGGAGGCCGCTATCTGGGGAGGGAGGTGCAATTAAAAGCGCCCAAACCTCTCCCCACGAGACCAAGGAGGGTTGGAAGGGACTCTAGGGAGTAGCCTGGGCGGAGATGGCTTGTCTGGGCTGGTAGGACCCTGGTCCCGCCCCTCCCCCTTCTCCCTCCCCCCAAGTCAGGAGACTCCAGCTCCTCCCTCTCTCCAGCCAGCCGGGAACTGTGCTGCCCCTTTAAGAGCGCGCGGCCCCGCCCGCCCCCTCGGGCCGGATCCGAATTCCAGGGAGGCGGGGCGGAGACGGCGGGCGGGTGCGGAGGCCTCAGCCGCGGGACCGGATTGCTGTGACTCGGGCGGCGCCTCCCTGCGGCGGCCCCGGCGCCGCTCGGCTCCGCCGGGGCGATGCTCCCCGAGGCCGCAGGATGAGCCAGGTGAGCGCGGGGACCCCCAGCAACCCCTGCCTGGCGCGCACTCCCGGGGACCTGACGGCTGCGGCCTCTGTTCCCCGGGGCTGTGTGACCTTGGGTAGCCCTCGCACCCTCTCTGGGCCGAAGCCCGGACGGCCGGGGCTGGCGGAGGCCATTCTGAGTCCCGGCCCGCACGTACCCAGCCTGCGGCGCTAGGGAGGCTCTTTGGAGGAGGCGGGGCCTCGCTCCGGCCAGCGGGCTGCTGGTGGCGCTTGGGCTCCGGTCGGCCTGGCTTTGCCACCCTCTACTCTGCGACCTTAAGCGATCTCTTACCCTCTGCACCTCAGTTTCCTCATCTGTAAAATGGAGATACTATCACTGGCACTCAGCCCTGGGCACGGTCATTGAGGTTACTGTTACTATTACTGCTGTTATGTCGTTGTTATAATGACACAGTCCTCATGGAAGGGGAGCTGAGGGAGGATCCGGGCACCTTCGCAGAGGAGGTGGGACGGGCGTCAGCCTTGAGCGATGGAGCTAACCGTTGCCGCGGTTGGGACCTGGATTCCTGTCCTGCCTGTATTGACTGCATGGCTGTGGGCTTCATCTCATCTCCCTAGGGTTCCGCTTCTCACCTACTGAATTGGACAATAAGGATGCATGCCTCCCTTCCAGGGAGGGAGGACACAGCCAAGTCCCCCATTACCCCCCACCCCCAAAGAACAAAACAGCAAACATTTATAGATACCAAATCATTCATACAAATTATCCTATTAGGTCCTGCAACGAAGGTAATATTGTACCCATTTCACAGACAAGGAAACTAAGGTACAGTGAACTTTTTCTCACAGCCAGTACGCAAAACCAGGCATTTGGCCAGAGATGACAAGCGAGTGCAGATGGTCAGGGGCTTAGTCTGTACTGAGTCCTCACAGCAATCCTGTGTCCCTGCCCACCCACAGTGACTTGGCCAGCCCGGGCATGGCGGACCCAGTGGCGGGCATCGCGGGCTCGGCAGCCAAGAGTGTGCGGCCGTTCCGCTCAAGTGAGGCCTACGTGGAGGCCATGAAAGAGGACCTGGCTGAGTGGCTCAACGCCTTGTATGGCCTGGGTCTGCCCAGCGGTGGCGAGGGCTTCCTGACGGGGCTGGCCACAGGCACCACCCTGTGCCAACATGCCAACGCCGTCACTGAGGCCGCCCGCGCTTTGGCCGCTGCCCGCCCGGCCCGCGGTGTGGCCTTCCAGGCACACAGCGTGGCGCCTGGCTCTTTCATGGCCCGAGACAACGTGGCCACTTTCATCGGCTGGTGCCGAACAGAGTTGGGTGTGCCCGAAGTGCTCATGTTTGAGACTGAGGACCTGGTGCTGCGGAAGAACGAGAAAAGCGTGGTGTTGTGCCTGCTGGAGGTGGCACGGCGCGGGGCCCGCCTCGGCCTGCTCGCCCCTCGCCTCGTGCAGTTTGAGCAGGAGATTGAGCGGGAGCTCCGCGCTGCACCTCCGGCCCCCAATGCACCCGCTGCTGAGGAGGATGCCACCGAAATTGCCACCGCGGCAGGGCCTCCTGCCCGTGGGCCCCGCATGACACCCAGCGACCTGCGCAACCTGGACGAGCTGGTGAGTCCGCCAGTGAGTGTGCACACTCGTGACCCTGCTCGTGCCCCCGCTGTGCACCAGCGACAGGACAGCCTGCCCCACAGAGTGGGTGCACGTGTTGAGCACCAAGTGTATACCTGGCCCCAAGGAGAGGAGCAGACCCAGAGAGGGAGAGGTGCTGGGAGAGGTCACCCGGTAGGACCTGGGATAGAATCTGAGCTCCCCCCTTTAGGGGCTTCCAGTGTGCCAGATCAGCTCCTCCATCCAGGGGGCTGCATGATTTGAACCCTTCTGTATGCACTTGGGTACTGGACAGTTGGATCCACAACATCACAGAGCTCGAGGCTGAGTGGGATACCTGTGGTGCTTGGCCCTTAGCAAGGTGCCTGACACACTATAGGCTCTCAGTGAGTGGCGAGGGCAGGCCCCAGGGGCTTATCTGGGAAGCCAGGCCCAGAGCTTTCACTGCTGCTAGGAGCCAGAGGTCCTCTTAGGAGGACAGGATTAGCTCTGCTGTGCACGTAAGAGGTGACGGGCCGGCCCCCGGCTCCCTCCTTCTTTTCCCAGGACCTAAGTATCCCTGACACCCCCGCAGCCTGGCCAAGAGTTGCCTTCTTATCAGAAGGGTAGGACTATGATGTGCCTATCCCAGAGGGGGTAGCCGGACAGCCGTGGGCAGAGGCTGTCACCCCTCCCCTGTCTTGGGCCAGAGTCACCCAAGACTCCACCTGCTCATTTCCTCTGGCTCCACTGTGGGCTGGGAGGTGGGCAGGGCCACCCACACAGCCCGCCTGGGGGCTCCTGGCTTGGGGGCGGGGGTGGGGCATGTAGGCAGATGTGTGCTCCCTGGGCGCGCGGCCTGTGTGCATGCTGGTATGTGTGGACTCTACGTGTCTGCAGCGCTGATACGGTGTGGGTTCCCTGCACTCGTGGCCCGTGGCCCGCGCCCTCGCAGGACCTGGCCTCCCGGTGCGCCTCAGCCTACATGCCCGTGAGGCATGGGAGTGAGTGGGTAGGGAGTGAGGACGGGTTCCAGGGCTTCCCCACGCTCGGGCCGCGGGGCTGTGCCTCACTGGGGGTCCCAAGCCCTGGCCTGAGCATAGCGCCTGACCTCTGATGGCCAGAGGGGAAGGAGAGCTGGTGAAAGGTCGAATGTAGAGGCTGCACCCAAGCCTGGGGCAACACAATCTGTGTCCCCTTTCCCCGGAAGGACCTGCTTCCTCCTGACCCTGGAGCTGCTGACATCAGGCCCCAGGAGGAGGGACTTGATCCCTGACCTCCAGCCTCTCCTCTCTGACCTCAGGTGAGGGAGATCTTGGGCTACTGCACCTGCCCAGACCAGTTTCCCATGATCAAGGTCTCAGAGGGAAAGTACCGCGTGGGAGACTCCAGTCTCCTCATCTTCGTGCGGGTAAGAGTTCGGGGCTGCCTGGCCAACAGCAGCCCACAGTGGGCTGCCAGGCCCATCAGACAGGCCGTGACCTGCCCACTCTGGGCTCCCACAGGTGCTGAGGAGCCACGTGATGGTGCGCGTGGGTGGCGGCTGGGACACTCTGGAGCACTATCTGGACAAGCATGACCCTTGCCGCTGCTCCTCCTCAGGTCAGTGCCCCTGGGAGTGACGGGGGGGTGGGGCCGGCAGAGGGTTTGTCTCTGTGGCTCCACCCTTCAAATGCCACCTGTCCTCTCATCCCGCAGCCCACCGCCCGCCCCAGTCCAGAGCCTGCACCTTCTCCCCACAGAGGGGGTCTCCCACCCCCAGCCCCCGTGCTGGCAGCCCAGCCCCTGGGGCCGAGCGGCGGAGCTCCCGGACAGAGGTGACACCCATTAGCTTACGCAGCTCCAAGGAGGGAACTGAGACCCCACTGAGGTGAGAAGCAGGACAAAGGGGTGAGGGGTCCACAGTGGGGAGGCATCCGCCCTGGCCTGGATGACGAAGGAGCCTGTGCTCCAGAGTGACTCACCCTGGGAAAAGTTCCCGTGGGTGGGGGCAGGCCTGGCTTCCTATCTCTATGGCAACACAAGCAACCCAACAACACAGCTGGGGTGGGCCCTGGGGGCTGGGCGGCAGCCAGTCCTACCGCTTCCCTCTGGCCTGCCCAGGAAGCTGGAGGCCTGGGGAGGGGGAGCTCAGAGCCTGGCGTCTTCCGCTGCCTGGGGGTGGGTGGTGGCCCTGGCTGCCGGAAGCCGCCGCACGGTGGCTCACTTCTCTCTGGAAGTCCCCAGAACACACACCAAGCCCTTGATTGCCCCCACCCCCACCACAGGTGTCTTTCCCGCCCCTAACCACTCGGCTTCTTGTTCCTTCCACTGCCTGGTCTTTCTACAGGCCAGTCCTCTCTCCGAGATCCCCCATCTCTCTCTCTTGTTCCTTGCCCCAGGGCCCGGGACCAGCTGCCGCCCCATCCCCGCTCCCGCCGCTGCTCTGGCGACAGCGACTCCTCAGCCTCCTCAGCCCAGAGCGGCCCCCTTGGTGCCCGCAGTGAAGACTCCGGCACTGGCTCCCGAAGGGAACGGCCCAGCCGGAGGCTGACCACAGGCACCCCAGCCTCCCCGCGACGGCCCCCAGCTCCGCGCAGCCAGTCCCGAGACCGGTTGGATCGAGGGAGGCCACGTGGCGCCCCAGGAGGCAGGGGAGCCCAGCTGTTGGCCCCCAGTCCTGCCCGACGGGCCCGGAGCCAGAGCCGTGAGGAGCAGGCCACCCTGCTCGTGCGCAGGGACCGAGATGGGCAGCACTCATGGGTGCCCCGGGGCAAAGTCGGTGGGGGCTCAGGCAGGAGCACTCCCCAGACCCCCCGGGCTCGCAGCCCTGCAGCCCCCCGGCCTCTGCGGGCCTCCAGCCCCAGTACAGAGTTGGGCACCACACCGGCCAGTGTCTTCCGCACCCCCCTGCAGCTTGACCCGAAGCAGGAGCAGCAGCTGTTTCAGCGCTTGGAAGAGGAGTTCCTGGCCAACGCCCGAGCCCTTGAGGCTGCTGCTGGCGGGACCCCCACTGGACCAGCCTCAGACCCAGCTCGGCCCCCAGACCCTCCAGCTCCTGACTCAGCCTACTGTTCCTCCAGCTCCTCCTCTTCATCCCTCAGTGTCCTGGGTAGCAAGTGTGGCCAGCTTGGGGACTCTGGCCGGACGGCCAATGGGCTGCCGGGGCCCCGAGGCCCAGCCCTGTCCAGCTCTTCTGATGAAGGCAGTCCCTGCCCTGGTGTAGGGGGCCCACCAGATGCACCTGGGAGCCCCTTGGCCGGCCTGGAGCTCCCGAGGACCTGGGCACGGGGCCGGGTGGACACACAGCCAGACCGAAGACCTTCACGCATCCCTACGCCACGGGGCCCTCGCCGCCCTTCTGGATCCACAGAGCCCGGGTCCTGGCATGCCCTGCACTCAGTGAGCCCAAGGGCAGAGCCAGATTCCTGGATGTGATGGACCAGCCAAGCTGCCCCCAGGCCCCTATTCCTTCTCTTCCTTTTCCTTTGTGGCCTTAACCCCTTTGCATCAGGGAGCCCCCCACCCCCACCCCTGCCTCTTGGGTACCAGACCTCATGGGACCAGACCCCTTGGGACCACATGGCACAATGGGACCTCTGTTGTACATTCCGGTTGGGGGATGAGCGTTGCTATTTAATTACTAATATTATTGAATGCCTTAGAGGAGGCCAATGAGGACCCTTCCTGAGGTTCTCTGGCCCTGCAGAGCCTGACAGTAAAGTATTTGTTCCAGCCGTTTGTGTCTGCTTCTTGGGGTCAGCCTTGGGGTACCTTTTAGGGGACCCTTATTCCATGTAGTGATTTTAGCATTAACTGCCAGAGAGCAATGCCTGGCAGCTCTGACCTCTAAGGTTAAGATCATGCTACCCATCCAAGAAATGCCAAATGCTCTTGTATGCTTGCATTGTTTCCCCCTTTATTACCTCCTGAGAGGTGCGACTTAAGATTGTCCACCGAAGCCCCAGAAGCTACCTGAGAGCTTCTAATCAGATTCACAGCAAGTCCCTTTCATTCAATGGGATTGTAACCCAGTGAGGTCCCAGAAAGGACTTATCTTGCGCAATGTAGCCTGGGGCCTGGTTGGGTCCAACGAAGCACAAAGAAGAGTCCTGTCGCTCAAGAGACTGGGTGGGAGGTTGCCCCATCCAATCCGGGAGGAGACTTTGTCTTGTCCAATCCGAGAGAAGTTGGGCAATTTCGTCCAATCCGGGTAACCGGTTGTTTATCAAACTGGGACCCTCCCCCCACCGTAGGCGGCGTCGTCGTCCAATTAGGTCACATGAGGCTGCAGCGCGCCGGATGCAGCGCCCCCTGCAGGCGCAAGGCCGGGTGCGCGGGACGCGCGCGCACCAAAGCGCAACGCAGCAGCTCGCGGAAGAGACGCAGCACGTGCCAGTTGTACTTGGCGGAACACTCGAGGTAGCCGCAGCGCCAGCCCCTGCGCACCAGGGCGGCCAGCGCGCGCCGAGGCCCGAAGCGCAGCCGCTGCCGGTCCCGCTTGTTGCCTACCACGAGGATGGGCGCTTCAGGTGCGCCTGCCGGCCTGGGGGCCAGATGGGGATGAGGGCTGTGGTGCCGGACGCGGACAGCCCACGGCCGGGGAACGCTCCCACCCCAAGGGGGTATGTACACTCCTGCGGCTGGAGACCCGCCCCAGGAAACACGAGACCCGTGTGGCCAAAGACTGCATAGCTGACAGACCCGACACCCCGCCAGGACTGAGGAAGAACCCACCCATTACCCTCAGGCACAGGCCCAACCAGACAGGCAAAAGTTCCCCTCCTCTGCCCGCACACGCCTGTGGCCGCGTCCCTACCTGGTCTCTGAGATGCGCTGCCGTAGCGCCTTCACGTAGTCAAAACTGTCCGGGCTGCAGATGTCGTAGACGAGCACGAAGGCGTCCGTGTCCTGCAAGCTCCAGTCCTTGGGGTCCAGCCACTCCTGGGGCGGGAGGCCGGAATTTGCCAGAGACTCTCACTCTCCCACGCCCAGATCCTCGGAAGGGCCTTGACGCTAAACCCGCAGTTTATCCTCAGCCCTCGCCACCCTCTGTGGGCCATATGCTCAGGCCCCACTGTCCTCAGGGTCGCCAGGGTAAGGATGTCTACACGTGTCTGAAGCCGTCAGCCAGCAGCCCTCCTTCACTCTGGGCCTCCTCTCTACCCACTGCTTCTCTTCCTCCTTCCAGCTTTCCAAAGCTCAGTTTGTGTCACGCCCCTTCCCTCCCTCCCTGGTTACTACAGCTGCCTCTGAGACGAATTCCAAAGCACAGGGCTCCGAGTTCCCCAGGCCCTCAGAGATCACGGATTATGGACAGCTGTATGCATTCAGGCCTCCCCGCCTAACACATGCTGCTCGTCACGTGGAAGGCTTCTGCCACTTCATTTAATCAAAACTTCACTCATCAGGGGCACCTAGGTGGCCCAGTTGGTTACGCCTCTGACTTCCACTCAGGTCATGATCTCATGTTTCATGAGTTTAGGCCCTACCTATATCCGGCTCTGTGCTGACCTCTCAGAGCCGGGAGCCTGCTTTGGATTCTCTCTCTCTCTCTCTCTGTCTCTCTCAGATAAGTGAACATTTAAAAAAAAAAAAAAAACAACACCTCAGGGGCACCTGGGTGGCTCAGCTGGTTAAACACCACCTTGGGCTCAGGGCATGATCTCGTGGTTTGTGAGTTCTAGCCCTGCATCCAGCTCTGTGCTGACAGCTCAGAGCCTGGAGCCTGCTTCAGATTCTGTGTGTCTCCCTCTCTCTCTGTCCCGTCTCCTGCTCATGCTCTGTCTCTTTCTGTCTCTCAAAAATAAATAAACATAAAAAAAAAAAAGACTTCATTCATCATTCCAGGGTCAGCTCAAATGTCACCCCTTCCAGGAAGTCCTGCTTAATCCTGCTTGCTCTTTCTTCTTCACCTTTCCCAGGCATCTAGCTCCAAGAATTCAAAGTCTGTCCTGGACTTTGAACAAATTACCGAAATGAGGCTTTCTTCCAACCAAGTCACAGAAATAAGGGAGCAGAAAATGACCCTCCCCCCACCCCTGACAGTACACCCCTGTGTCTGGCCCCATTCTCCCCCACCGAGGCTCTGCTTAAGGTCCCAAACATACAGTGCTCACCCTCAGGAAGGCACAATCATGCTCCACCATGCACTGATCCAGACCCACCAGCGGAGGCAGACAAATATACAGGCACTTAAGAGTGAAAAAAGGCCGCTTTTCAAAATCGCCTGGCCGCGGGCCTGATCTTGGGCAACTCCAGGCCAGCAAGAAGGAGACAGACACACAAGTCACCAGGTCACATTCATCCTTCAATCCACGAACACAGGCACTCCGGGGCTGTCCAGATGGACATGCACGTGTGCAGCAAGCACCCCCCCACACACACACACGCTGTTACACGACCCTGCACACCCCTCGAGCTGCTACCTCTGGACCCCCGGGGTTCTGACTCGGGGGAGCGCCGTCGCCGTCGCGGATGCTCAGGTCGTAGACCGCGCCGTCGAGCAGCACCGCGGGCCGGTAGAGGCGTGGCCCGTCCGTGGGTCGGTGGCGCTCCGGGTAGTCACCGAACAGGAACTGGCGGATGATGGCCGTCTTGCCTACGCCAGGGGCGCCCAGCACGGCCACCCGCAGGCTACCCCCCATGGCCCGCGAGCGCTGCCGCGCCCTACGCTGGAAAGGCTCATGGGCCAGCGCCGCGCCGTGCGCTCCGCGTGCCCAGCCCCATGCGCCCCGACCCCACGCTCCTCATGGCCCCCGGGAGCACCCGGGACCCGGAGAGGCTAGGCCAGAGGACGCAGCGGGGGAGGCGGGAGGGCAGACAGATAGTCGATCAGGCCGACGGAGGACGCACGAGCAGCTCCGGCAGGTGCCGAAGCTCGGAAGAGAACAGACCCCGCGCGCCGCGTAGACACCGCCGCCTCCGACTCGCAGCGCGACTGGAGGCGCCTCCCGCAGCCGGAGTACCGAGTTCCGACCTCCTGGCCCCGCGGGTCCCGCAGCGGAGCGAGGCGCGGGGACGGCGCTGCCTCTCGGAGCCTCCGTCCCTCCGTCCTTCTGTCGCTCCGGCGCCCTGAATCGTCTCCCCAGCCAGCGGCGCGAGCGAGCGCGCGGAGCCTCCCGGAGGCGGAGATGAGGTAACCGCCCGCCGCCCCTCCCACCTCCCCCTCTACCCACCCGGGACGCCCCTCCCGGGAAGGGTCGCAGGAAGGTGACTAGGGCGCAGGGAGCCCGGGGAGGGACCCAGCCCCCTCCGCGTCCCGCACTCCTCTCACCCTGCTCCAAAATAGAAGTCCCTTCCCGCCCACGTCCGTGTCCGCTCCTCCAAGCACCGCTCCTCCAAGCTGGCTCCAGACAAACCCAGCCGCTGGAGTCGGGCCGCCCAGGGTCGAATCTGGCCCCAGCTGTGTGACCTTGGGCGAGTCACCGCACTGCGCTGGCTCTCTGCTCCATTTCCATCAAAGGCAGACATCTTTCTTGATAACCTACTACGCGCGGGGCTCTTTACTAAGCTGTTAGCTAGTGATCACTGAATCTACAGCCTTATCCAGGTTATCTCTGAGAGAAGAAGATAGGCTGGAGAGAGGTCTCCAAGGTTCGGGGACAGTAGGTGGCCCCTGAGCCACAGCCTTGTGGTCTCTTATGAGGAGCTGTCCCTCTTTTGTCCTGCACACAAGGATAAATGGCTAGCATTAAACAAAGTATCGAATGGCCGTCATCCAGGTGGGGCTGAACTGAGTGTGCTGAGCTCAGTACACACCGGGTCACAGCAGCTCAGCCCAAAATCCCTGTCCCAACAAGGCCAAAAGATCCAGAAACTGGTCACCACCACCTCTGTCACGGCTAAGGCCAAGTTTTCTGCCTAAGTCTCCACCTGTAGCTTCACTCAAAACCCAAATTCCTCCCTCCCTGGAGCTGGTGAGAAACTCCTTCACCAACACAGCTTGGAAAGTCTGGGTTTGGCCAGACCCCCATGCTCTGCCTCTGCTCACCTCCTCCCTGCAGAGGAGGAGCTCCCACTTCTCTGACAAGCTGCCGAGGCACTGGGTGTGAAATGTACAGACATCAGTGTTTCTGCACTGACCAAGGGTTTTCACTTACCCATATCTTCAACAAATATTCCCAGTCTTACTGCTTGCCAGGACTGGAGGGGTGAGAAGGAAGAGGGAAGGAAAAAAATCCCACCTTAGTAGAATAGGGTCTAGAACACACGGGATCCAGGAATTGTAGGAGCACAGACAACAAGCCCACTCCAGCCTAAAGGGAGTGGAGGAGAGAGAAGGAGCTCAGCCCTGAAGTGAGGAGACGGCACATCTCCAAGAAGCAGGTGATGGGAACAGAGGGTGTTTCTCCAGAGCACTGGTTGTGTTTTCATCCTCCCACACCAGATAGGGGAACTGGGTCTGCTTTCACTCTTCTCCTCAGCCACTAGGGAGCTCTAGAGTGACTTATGGCTACCTCTGGCAGGTGTTCTGGGTCTTCAAGCCCATTTCCTGGTTTCATTTTCCTTTCCTGCCATGATTCTTTCCCTTCACCCAACTTCCCTACTCACTTTCTGACATTCCAAGCTTCTCGGTTTTGTGAGCTCCCTCAATTCCTTGCGGGGAACAAGGCTGAGCATTAATAAACTAAGCCCCACTTCCCTTTTGGCATTCAGCAGGGTCTGTGGCTGACATCAGGATGGTCATCCTTAAGGCCCTGGGTGGGACCCACACCTCTGACTGGAGCACCCTCTCTTCTTGCTCCTTGGGAACAAGACCACCTTCAAGGAGCCAGTTCTGGGTGTCCTTCCTCTAGAAAGCCTTCCTTGCTTCACTCTCTGACAGAGTACGTTTCTGGGCAAGGCTTCTTCAGGACCAGCAGACAGGACTCTGTGTGTGTGTGTGTGTGTGTGTGTGTGTGTGTGTGTGTGTGTGTGGTAGGGGGGCGGATCTCTGGGTCCCAGTGTGGTTTCTCAGTGCATGGTTTGGAAATGATGAGACTGTCCTAATAAAGCTCCTACAAAGGCCTGGAGACTGCACAGGGGTGGCCCATTCCTAAGGAAACTCGTGCTTCTAGCAAGAGGTCCCATTTAGCAAGGGCCTGTGATGGGCCCCGCCCCGCACCCATGCTCACTGAGGCCCGGCAATGGGACGCAGTGGCTTGCCCGGAATTGCCTGGCAGAAAAGAAAGCACCGCCACTGGAACCTGGGATGTTTGGGCCATCGAACCAGACTTTCTGAGCAGCCCAATTTTACCTAGGCCGAGGGACCAGAGGGCCTCCAGGAGAAGATCAGCCAAAGCCCCTGTCCTCGGTGGCCACTGAGCCACAATGGGAGTGGGCAGCCCCGCGCTGGGCTTCCCAAGGACTAGCAAGCTGGAGAACTCGGGCTGGGGTGTGAATTTCAAAGTTTCCCTCATCGGGCCCCTCACTCCTTCCCCGAAGGAGAGGCAGCCAGGGTGCTGTCTGCTGCCCCATGGCTCCCAGGCTCCTCCCGGGCTCCAGAGAGCACTCGCCAAGCGTCCGTACATCTTTTCCTTCAGGACTTGGTGCTGGGCCCCTGGTGGCCAAGCTGGTTCCTGCCTCCCCTCTGTGGCTTGTAAAGGAGTCACACACGTAGCCACGTACAGACAGGTAGAAACAGGAGCACTGGACTGGTTCAGGCCTGGGGGCTGAGAGGACCTAGGGGAGGCACTGGCCTACGGATAGGTTGAGAGCTCAGGAAGGGCCTAATGCCACAGCTAAGCTGAGCCCTGAAGGGTTAAGCCGCAGAAACTCGGGTGGGCTGGGAGGCTGCTCAGTGGCCCTGGGTGGGGGCAGGCTCCGGATGGAGAATTCTGAGCCCACAGCCTCCCAATGCCAGCCTGCTGGGCACCCCTATTCCCTGCCACCTGTGCCCACATGGCTTCTTCCCAACCTGCCTGATACCAGCCCTTCCCTGAGGTCAAGCATCCTGGACTGCATCCAGCTCCCAGGGGGATTTGCTCTGGACCATGCCCCTGACCATGAATGTGGCCAGTCCTGTTAATCACAGCACGATTCCACTTGTGCACCAACACTGACTCACTTCTGGAGCCCTGGATGGGGGGGGCGGTACCTCTATCTCTCAGATGCTTGGTGTCTAGTGGGGTCTTGGTCATCATTATAATGCCACCCATTGTAGCAGTCAGCCTCATAAAGGCCATCAGGACACAAGGGGAAGCACAGAGCAGGGTTTCCAGGTTTCTTAGGTTTGAAGCCTCTTTCCAGGAGTGTGTTATCTGTGCAAGTTACTTAAACTCTGTAAGCCTCAGTTTCCCTCTCTGTAATGGGATAACAATGGTCTTGACTTCACACAAGTTGTTGTGGGATGAGAGGAGATAAAACGGAGTAAAAAGCAAGACAACTCTAGTAAGGTTGGGGAGGGGCAAGATTTGTAAATATAAATTTCATTTTCATATGCAAATGGCTACTAGTTACAACACAGTGGAGGGACATGGGTGTCTACATGGGTAAGTACGCACAGACGGTTCCTAGCTGTGTCTGGTGAGAGGGCCTAAAGTGCCACCCCAGGAGAAACAAGCACACCTAGCACCTAGATCTTGGTTTCTAGGGCCACTCGCCAATGAAAGGAACCATGCTCCTTGGAGAAGTGGCTGATGCTAGGGGTTGGGGCGGGACTAATACTAGTTGAGCCTGGAGCATCACGGAATGCTGTAAAGTAAGGAAGTCGAAAAGAAACAAGGGGATGGGGGCATATCAAAAGGACACAGAGGCTACCCAAAAGGGCTCCCAATGGCCAAAATGGACCAATTTAAGTGACAAAATAAGTAATATACTTTTGGATTAAGTCCAAATTGGAAAATAAATATCCATGAATCCAAACTGACATAAATGACTGAATTAATAAACATGAGAATATGAGAGAAGAAACAAATTCTTTCCTACAGAAGAATTTCAAATAATGATGTAGCTACTCCCTGCCCCCACAATCTTTCCCGAGCGTAGGCTGCACTTGGTGACTTTGCTTCTAAAGAACAGAATATGGAAAGGGGAAGGGAATAACTCCACAATGGAGAAAGCTGGAAACATCACCTTGGCCAAGTGATCCAGGTTAACGTGACAGTAATAGTCATACCAACGGTGTGTGCCCCTAATCTGATATGACGAGAAGGGCAGCTTTCTGGCCTTCTTCCTAAAATCCCGCAACCCCAATCTAACCACCAGACAAACATCAGACAAACCAAAATTGAGGGATAGTCTACAATATACCCGATGAGTATTCCTTGAAATTGTCAAGGTCATGAAAAACAAAGTCTGAGAAATTGTCACAGATCATAGGAGCCTGAGGAGACACAGCAACCACATGGAATGTGGGATCCAGGATTAGAACAAGGAACATGAGTGGGGAAACTAGTCAAATTTGAATAAACTCTGGAGTTTAGCTTAAAAATTATATATTCACAACACACACACAAACACACACACACACACACACACACACACACACACAAAGAACAGATAGGGTGCCTGAGTGGCTCAGTCAGTTGATCAAGTGTCTGACTTCAGTTCAGATCAGATCCACGGTTTGTGGGATCAAGCCCCATGTTAGGCTCTGCACTGGCAGTGTGGAGCCTGTTTGGGATCCTTCCCCACTTGTGCTCTCTCTCAAAATAAACTTAAAAAAAAAAATGGAAAAGAGCCTATTTACAAAAATGAACCAAAAAAAACCAACCTCATGAATCTTTTTAAGAATAATTTTTAAAAATATTTATTTATTTTTAAGAGACAGAGAAAGAGTGCGAGCAGGAAAGGGGCTTGGGGAGAGGGAGATACAGAATTGGAAGCAGGCTCCAGGCTCTGAGCTGTCAGCATGGAACCCGATATGGGGCTCAAACTTGTGGCGTGAGATCACAAGCTGAGCCAAAGTCAGATGCTTAACTGACTGAGCCGCCTAGGTGCCCCGAATCCTTGTAAGAAAAAATGTACATACAAGAACTTTTAAAATGAAGAAAACTTAAAATATTACACAGATGGCGCACCTGGCTAGCTCAGTCAGTGGAACGTGTGATTCTTGATCTTGGGATTATGGATTCAGGCCCCACACTGAGTGTAGAGATTACTAAAAATAAAAATATTCTGAGGCGCCTGGGTAGCGCAGTCAAGTGACCAACTTCAGCTCAGGTCATGATCTCATGGTTCATTGAGCCTCGCGTTGGGCTCTGTGCTGACAGCTCAGAGCCTGGAGCCTGCTTCTGATTGTGTCTCCCTCTCTCTCTGCCCCTCCCTACTCGTGCTGTCTCTCTGTCTCTCTCAAAAATAAACATTGAAAAACAATTTTTAATAAAAATATTCTCTGTGCTGACAGTGTAGAGCCTCCTTGGGATTCTCTCTCACTGTTCCTTCCTGATTCCTCTGTCTCTTAAAATAAGTAAAATTTTTAAAAATCTTTGAAAATAAAAATATTAAACAAAATATTACAGAGACATGAAAGCATGAACTGGAGAAGCATCTACTTCTGTATTTGAATATAAAGATTAATGTTATTATTGAAATCATTATAAGAATATCAGTTCTCTGTAGGTTAAATGTTTACCATTTGGTGTGATCCAAATAAAAATAATACCATCGATTTTTTTAAAGAAAACTAGTTCTAAAAGTTCATTTGGGACACAGATGTTGAATAAGATGATACTGCGAATTATGGAAATATTAAGGTACAGTACCTTATTTATTTTAATGTTAAAATTTTTTTTTAATGTTTATTGTTGAGAGAAGTGGGTGAAGGGCAGAGAGGGAAACAGAATCCAAAGCAGGTTCCAGGTTCCAAGCTGTAAGCACAGAGCCCAACATGGGGCTTGAACCCACGAACCGGGAGATCAGGACCTGAGCTGAAGTCAGCTTGCTTAACCGACTGAACCACCCAGGCGCCCCTAATGTTTTTTGTTTTGTTTTGTTTTGTTTTTTGAGAGGGAGGGAGGGAGAGAGAGAGAGAGGGAGCGAGCGAGCACATGAGCCGGGGAGGGGCAGAGAGAGAGAGGGAGACATAGAATCCAAAGCAGGCTCCAGGCTCTGAGATGTCAGCAGAACCCAACACAAGGCTTGAACCCACAAATCATGAGATCATGACCTAAGCTGAAGTTGGATGCTTAATTGACTGAGCCACCCAGGTGCCCCAAAGTTACAATACTTAAAAAACAACAACAACAACACAGTAGTCAATGAATAGACAAATTCTCTGGTAAGGAACAGAGTCCAGAAAATTTCCATCTACATATGGAAATATAGTCCATGTTACAAATGACATTTCAGCTCTGTGGGGAAAAGATGAATTACTCAGTGAATGGTGTACCGGCAACTGGGTAACCATCTGGGAAAAGAGAATGTTGGATCCCTACCTCGTCCCAAACATAAAGCCCAGATGGAACAGGATTAAAATGCACAAAACGAAGATCAGACAAACACTAGATTAGGCAGGTATATAAGAGATTAAAGGATGATAGCATACAAAAACCATTTTGGCATGGAAAAGTAAAAAGGCAACAAGATGGGAAGAAATAATGACCTATCAGTAAGAAGAGGATAAGAATTCTACAGAAAAAAAGATGGGCAAGAAACAGGAAGCAGCTCACAGAAAAGGACATACAAATGGCTTGAAAGCACATGAACAGAGGCAGACTGAAAACGCAGTAAGGTAGCACTTTTCACCATCAGTGTGGCACGCATCTACACACTGGGTTGTCTGTGCAGGGGTGGGGGATGTAGGCATGTCACTCATGGCTGGCGTGAGAGGAAGCTGGAGAAGCAACAGCTACCAAAATTATGAACACACCTACCTCTGACCCAGCAACTCGTGCCTGAGGAATTTATCCACGTATACAAGTGATTAATCTTTGCAGTATCGCTTGTATTAGCAATACCCTAGACACAACTCAATAGGCATCACTGGGCTACTCGTTCAGGAGGGGACCTGCATTCAATGGAAACGCAGACAGCCATTAGAAAAAGGCTTGAGGACTCTCTCTGTAATGGGCTGATAACGGAAAAGTCTCCAAAATCTAAATATGGTGCAGATCGGGGTGTATTCCATGCTACCCGTTGGGTAAGAAAGGGGGAAAAGGCTGTATTTGACATCTTTGAGTATCTCATTTTTTAAAAACTTTTAAACGTTTATTCATTTTTGAGAGACAGAATATGAGCCGGAGAGGGGCTAGAGAGACACAGAATCTGAAGCAGGGTCCAGACTCTGAGCTGGCAGAACAGACCCCAACAGAGGGCTCAAACCCACAAACCGTGAGATCCTGACCTGAGCTGAAGTTGGGTGCTTAACCAACTGAGCCACCCAGGCACCCTTCTTTGAGTCTCTTTGGAAGGTAATATTGCATTCCTTTGGGAAGAGGAATGAGGAGTAGGATTTTTCACTTCTTTTTTTGGCTTTTGAGTCATGTGAATACATTGCCCTCTCAAAACAAGAAGTACACTTTAAAATATAAAATGCTACACCCTCTGTTCCAGCAATTCTGGAGCTAGATCCTACAGCTACGTCTGTGCCCACGGGCGAGGACGGATGTAGGCAGATATTTACCACACCGTTGCTTGGACTCACAGAAGATGGAAACTGCCTGAAAGTCCGTCAGCAGGTACCAGCTAACAGCAGCCCATTCACCCATGAAATTCTGAGGTGCGTCTGTTTGAATTTTTGTTTTATTTATTTTTGAGACAGAGAGACAGAGCACGACTGGGGGAGGGTCAGAGAGAGGAGACACAGAATTGGAAGCAGGCTCCAGGCTCTGAGCTGTCAGCACAGAACCCGATGCGGGTTGAACCTACAAACTGTGATCATGACCTGAGCCGAAGTCAGACGCTTAACCGACTGAGCCACCCAGCTGCCCTGAGATGCGTCTGTTTGTACTGATTGGTAAGGAAAGCAAAGTGCTCGTAGTTAGTGTCTGGACTGTACTGCCGTTTGTTTAGTAGTATCTCCATGGATTTGCTTGGATACCTGCACAGAATATTACTGGAAGAAAACCCCAATCTAGCAACAAAGTTTGCATCAAGGGAGAAAAACTAAGAACTGAGGAAGGTGGGAGGGATATTTTGTGTGGCTAATCTTTTACCATGGTCCAGAACCTAGCCCTCTCTGTAGGGAAACCACCTCCTGCAAAAAACAAAAACAAGACAAAACAAAACCCTAAAAACAAAGAAAACCACTAGCTGAAGATTAAAAAAAAAAAGTAAAACGAGGTCACCCCACAGGCCTTACTTAGCTCAGTGTCTGGCACTGAACCTATCTGGCCCTATCTGACCCTCAGGCATTTGCTGAACCTTCCAGAAATACCTGGTTGTTGATGAACTCAACTGGCTGGGAAGGCCCAGGACACGTGAGAATCTTCTACAGGGCACTAAGGCTCCGGAGAGGTGCCAGGCCCTGAGAGGGGGCAGACCTGAGCACATGAGGACTAGGGAGTGGCATGTGAGTGGGGTGAAAAGGGATGTGAGGAGCCCTCACTCAGGTGAGGGGGGACAGGGAAGCTGAAGGGCAGAGCTGGGACTGACCGGCCATCCCCTAAATCACTTCTCCTAAAGGCCTGGGCCCCCGGGGTGGCCCTGGGTGCAGTGATGTGGTAAGGCCCAGGCTTGGGGATCTGGGGGTGAAGACGCTCTCCCTGTTTTTCCCTACAAACGTGGACTCTGCTGGGTCCCATCATGCCAGGTGCCATGTGACTGGGGGAAAGGCACACTCACGGTAAGGTCCTGCCCACAGCTTTGTACAGGACGAGCACAGCTTTATATAGGACCCAAGGTGTCCAGCGACAGTCCAAGGTGCTCCGTCCCAGCAGGCCAGCCTTTCTCATCAGCTCTGCCTCCTCACTCCGGATACTCGGTCCTGGGCCACGTCGTCCATCACCACCCCACTGTGGACAGCTAACCTACACTTCTAGTCTGCCCTCCATGGCAGAGAGGTGGGGATCCATGACCCCGGCAGTACACCCCAGGGATTTGGGGTGGGAGCCAGGCCCTGAGGCAGTCACCAGCGGCAGGCGGCCATAGCAAGCCAGGGTAAGTCTCATCAAGGGCTCAACACCCTGCTCCTCTATCCCACAGCTGAGGGTACCACAGCTGTGTTCTGTAGGGCCTTCTGAGCCCAGGACTTTCAGGTAAACAGAACTGGATTGTGCAGTCAAGGGATTTGGCCGCTCTACACTTTTCAGTCCCAGAGGTTAAGAGGTGGGACAGTGGAGAGCCAGAGACTCCTCCTGACACTCTCTTCTTTCAGCCCCCCAGAGCTAGGAAAGCAGCAGTGGGTCAGAAGGAGGCAGTGCAGGGGGTGGCTGGGCTGAAATGGGGTCACGGCACCCAGGCTGCTCCTCCCGCAGAGGCAGGCTGAAGGCTCCCTGGCCAGCAGGCACCGAGAGCCACAGGCAGCCCTGGCTGTCAGGGCCCTGCCCAGGGTCTGGCTGCCCTCCCCTGGGATCCAGGCCAATGCCAACACCAGAGCCACACAGCATGTTCTTGGTGGTAGCCGGGGTAGGGTTAGTACCCGTACTCAGCAAGCTGCAGACACAGGGACAGGGAAGAGCCTGCCCAGACAGGCCTGGTGCTCGGCCTACCCAACTGTTCCCTCTTTCCCGCAGCTGCCTCCGATCAGAGCACCTCCCCGCTGCTCCTAGGAGCCTTCCTGATGGCAGGGAGCTGAGGAAAACCAAAACAGAAGTCAGCCCTTTCGGGCAACATCAAAAGGCAAGATGGCTGGGTGGAGTTAGAATCAAGGGCGGGAGAGGTGCCAGGGAGACCAGCAGGCCTCTGAGGTCCGGCTTTAAGGACAGGGTAGTGGAAAAGGCGCTGTCCTCAGAGAGCCAGGAGAGGGGCTGGGCACATAGCTCGGGCCCTTGATCCTGTACCCAGGACCCCACCCACAAGAGCCTCAGGACCTGACACACTGGCCAGGGACACGCTTGATGTCATCATTTTTATTCACTTTCTCTTTTTGAAAATAAGAGTCAACATACATAATATATATATGCACATACATAATATATAATATACATAGAGAATATGTATTCTCTATGTATATTATAGTTACTGCAGGGTTCAGAAAACCATCCTCAACCACTCAGAGGCAGTTTTCAATTCTGACATTTAGTGGAGGGAAAAAAACTGTCCGTGATTGCCAAAAGCAGAATCTTTCTTTATTATTAAACAGCAGTACAGGAAAACCTAACGGGTCTGTCAGACACAACTGAAACTTGGGAGGCCAGGGGAAGGGCAGCAGACACTAAGGAGAAACCCCAAAGAAACCCCAGATAGGAAGCACCGCGCTCACCCACGTACCCCATCCCTCAGCCCTGTCTGCTTCGGGCTGAGATGCCAAGGACAGGGGATGCCAAGGACTGGATCATAGGCAGTGACCGTCCTCAGGGGCAAGAGAGGGACTGGGGTGAGCGGGTGTGTGCAACTGCTAGGGGAGCAAGAGCCTGGACAGGGGCTCTGGAAGTTTCTGCCCAGTCTTGCCCATGTGGGTCAGTGCTCAGGAGGCTGTGGCCCAACTGGCACAACCAGAGGGCCCCAGCCTGGATGGATGCAGGAGGGAGCATAGGGGTATAGGCCCTGGGGGCCCCAGACCCCTGACAGAAACACTTCCCACTCCCCACCACGAGAACCTTCCACACACACCAGAGCAGCCTGGCATGAGAGTGGGCGACAGGGAAGACCTCTAACACTGACCCAAGAGAGACTTAAGGGCAGGGGGCCTCCTGGACCGGGAGTGCGAGGAGGGAGCCACACGCTTGCCCTTCAGGCACCAGCTGGGAAAAGGAAGAGAAGAACCCTGGGTCGGCCCGATCAGCTTCTATGGCCCCTTTGGCTCTGTTTTCTTTGGTCCCCTCCTCACCTGACCCTGACTGTCAGCAGCAACGGAAGAGGGGAGTCCCCGAGCTTTCACTCCAGAAGAAATGCTACCCCACCCTGAGGACCCAGGTGGCCCCGGCAGTCAGGACCAGGGGGCTCCGTGGGTGGCCGGGAGCCTTGCTCAGCCTCTCCGGGAAGGAGGTGCTGCCACTCCCGGGGGGGCTCCTCGATGGGGTTGGCAGAAGGCTGGGGCGGGCACTGGATGGGGCCTCAGTTCTTGAGGATGGTCTCATAGGCCTGGTATACATGTTGGGACACCTCTGGCGCTCGACATTTCAGGGACAGCTGCGGGGGGGGGAAAGAGAGGTCAGGGGACGGAGAGCGCCCAATTCCCTGGGCTCCTCTCTGGGGCTGCGAAGGAACACAGGGAGGAAAGGGAGGGGGAGAGCAGATGGAAGAGTGTGGTGTGCACGTGTGGCCCGGGGGCAGCACAGCTGGGGCAGATGTGCGGTAAAGCGGAGGGGGTGGCTGCTGCAGCCGGCTGGGCGTGGACCAAATATACTTGCAGCCCACACACCTGCTGTCAGCCCAGCCACCGCGGCCCTGCTGGCAGGCAGTGTGAATCATGAGCCGGAGGCCGCCAGGGAGTGCCCAGCCCCCACCCCGCAGAGCTGCTGGGACCCTTCACAGCCCGTGGAGGGCTGGGGTTTCTGAGGTGGCAGGGGGGCTAGAGGGAGCAGGCCTCTGCCTGGAGAGAACCGGGGGGGTGGGCACTGGGGACTCTTCCTGGCTTCCCGCACAGGAAGTTCTGCTGCATCGTGAGCCTGGAGAGTAGAGGCAGAGGAGAAACGAGTGCTGCCACCACTTCTGCCAAAATCACTGTTTCTAAAGGGTGCGATTAGGAAAGGGAGGAGCAAATGGAGCTCCAGAAGCCAGCAGTGGTGGGCCGTGGGGCCCCCATCTTCTCTGGAGGGCTCTGTGCGCTGGGAACTGGGGGTACCAGCTCCTCAGTCAGATTCGCCTGGGTGGGAAGCTTAGGGGTGCCCTCTGCCTGTGGCCTGCATGCATGTCTGCCCGGCTTTGGGGAGTGGCAGGGTGAGGTGAGGCTAGGAGAGGCAGGGTGCCCTGGAGCCAGGCCAGGATGCGGGCTGTGCAAGGTGTGGCTGGGGAGAATGGAGGAGAAAGAGGAAGAGAAAAGCGATCTGCTAACCTCCAAGTCCTGCACCACAGGCACCGGCAGGGAGGGTGGGCATGCAGCAACCAAACATAGGGAGACGGAAATTACCATCACCGAAGCCACTGCCACGGGCCCCGCCCAACCACAGTGCCAGCACCTCCAGCGGGGCCCGGGGAGCAACGTCTGGAGGGCCATGCCTGCCAGAGACTTCGGTGCAGGGGCAGAAGCAAAGCCTGGAGCTCTTTGGGGCCTGGAACAGCAGCACGGCCTCCAGGACGACCACGCACTCCGTGGAAGCCATGTTCTGACTGGGGTCTGACACAACGGCCAGGAAGGAGGAGATGCTGGGAATCAGCGTCCTCCCAGGAGGGCCCTTAGGCAGGAAAGAGTGGGAGGAAGGCCAGGGCACGGGCCCAGCAGTGCCATTTTCCAGTCAGATGGGCCTCGGGCCAACTGTGCCACCTCACAGAGCCCAATGTTATAGAATCTTCTAGTCCAACTCATTGTTTGGTGACACAGTTTGGTGTCTGACTAGATAACCCGATGAGCTGAGCTGGGAGCTAGAGTCAGAATTCATGCCAGGTTCAAAGCGACCCCAGCCTAGCGGGGCTAGGATGCACCCCAGCAGAACTGACCCCTAGTCTGGGAAGGAGCGAGGGCAGGAGAGGCTGCCTGGAACATGGAGGTGGACATCCCAGGGCTGGCAGGGTGGGAGCGGGGACCCTCACCGTGAAGCTGGGGTTGCCTGGCTGGATACGCAGCTCCGCCAGCACCCAGATGCCGTTGGTCAGCTTCAGGGACTGGTAGAGCATGTCCTGGCCTTCCACGTTCCTCTTGGCGACCGTGAAGATGTTGCTGCTCTGTAGCCGGCTGCTCACAGCCTCTGAGCGAGAAGGGCCCCCAGTCAGCAGTGCGAGGGCCAAGGGCGCAGGTGCAGGGCAGTGTGCACCGGGCAGGAGGGCAGGGAAGTGTGCAAAGTCCTACCTGCATTGAGGGGGCAGTCTCTGATCTGGAACTGGGCTTCATTTTCATTGGGAATGTCTTTCCACGTGGCCAGGAACATCTGCCGGTCTGAACGGTGGGAGGCAGGGTAGAAGACGGGACCCCGATAAACCTGTGACCCTGCTCATTGATATCTAGCAGGAAGTGGGTCTGCTGGGGATGCCAGAGGCTGAAGATACAGCCCCTGCTGCTTCCCTGAACAAACCTTCAGCTCTGTGAAAGTGGCCGCCAGTGCAGTCCCAAAAGACCCTGGGCCTTAAAACCTCCCCTTCCCAGCACCCACATATGCGCTCCTTCCTACTCTGGTCCTGAGCAGCCTGCTTGTTAATCACAGCCTGTGTCACAGGCCTTCTGTGGTGACTGAGAGATGATGTGGGAAAGTTGTCCGCACAATTCTGAGCTGGCAGGGAGCCCCCCTGGCGTGGGGATGAGTCTTCGCAGGGGTTCCAGCCAGGGCCCCGGAGATGGACATCAAGTGTGACATCGTGTGGGCTCCTGAGGTCGGGAAGACCGTCTAGAGCCCGTGGGGATGGCCAAGGGGCAGAGCAGGAGATCCCAGGAGTGAAAGCTCCTGCATGGCACGCCCCCACCTCGGGACGGAGCTGGCCTTGGCCGGCAACACCTGGGGGTCCTTGATGGAGGTGTAACCCTTGCCTCAGGCTCTGCAGAGAGGCCAGCGACTCAGACTTCACTGTGGGGCAGACCCGACTGTTCTATTCCAGGGACTCCAGGGGGCACTGTCAGGACTCACCCATCTTCCCATCCTCCACAAAGAGGATATGCAGTGGGTACAAAGTGCTGAAGTAGAAGACGTCGATGTTGTTCTTAACAGCCACCTAAGAACAAGGCCATCCGATTGGTCCCTGATGCTCAATACCACCTCTGAGGCCTGAGGCCCCAGAAGGGCCTGTTCCCCATGCCTCCCTGTGAGCAGGTGCCCTCACACACCTTCCCTGGTAATCATGTCCCTTTGTCCCCTCAGGTTAGGCCTCCCCTGCCAGCTCTTTGGCTAAGAGCACCACTCCATAGACACACTCCTCTGCAAACAAAGGCCAGACCCTAGACTTCTCCACAAGACACCCTCCCTGCAGTGAGTGGGCAGCTGAGGACTGGGGTGCTTGGCCCTGCCTGGAACCCACCTGGAGGTTGTTCAGAGGCTCCATCTTCATGACCGAGCCCACCGTGTTGAGAGGCAGGGAGATCTCCACAGTCTGGTTGGGGCTGAGTGGTGCGTGGACCTGGAGTGGGGCAGCAGGGGCCAGGCCGAAGCTGGGGAAAGAGAAGCCCCCGCGGGAACGGCAGGGGGAACAGATGCTGACATGGGATGTGTGTCACGCTTCAGAGCTAGGGCACCAGTTGGCAAGAGGCCTCTCCAGTCAGCTGGCCTCACCTCAGCTCTAGGCCCAGGATAGAAGGATAAGTTCCTGACCCTGCCCTCAATGGCCATGTGGACAGGAGGAAGGAGAACTGGGTCAGCTGCAGGCCTAAAGCCTATTTCTGCTCCTCTGGCCTGGTCACTGGGTAGGTCTGGTCACTGGGTAGGTCAGGTGAACATGGCCTTGATCTGTCCTGCCCTTGAGGAGCTCCATCTAACATCAGGGCCCTGGACTATAAGCTGCTCCTAACTGAAGTCTCTGCGGGCAATCCCCATCTTCCAAGAGGGATGTGACCACCGTAAGCAAGATGCCAGATTTCACTGTCTAGGTTAGAACTGGCCAGAGAGAGATTCAAGAAAGCCTTGCTTCTTGGTAAAGCAACATGTGGGTATATCAGGAGGATCCCCATGAGTGTGATACATGACCATGAACTGATAGCTCACTGTGCCCAACCTGGACATTTGATATTATACCAACTCCTATCCTCATAAAGAAGGCAATAAGTATATATTCTCTCATCATCCAGGACACGGAGAATCAGGGAGAGGCAGGCCTGTGTTCAGACCCTATGGGGTGAGTAGCACTGCTGAGACCCAGAGCTTGAGCTGGCTGACCTGGCCTGCACTTGCCCACGATGGCAATCAGGCCTGTCTGGGACACAGTGGGAGGCGGTGTGGGGGAACCCCAGGCTCCTGTGGTGGCCCAGCACTTCAGGCTTTCCTGGGAGCTCCCCCACTGCCTGCTGTGTTGTCCTGGGCAAGACACTTGTCATCTTTGAGCCCATCTACTGAATGACGGATAATGGCACTGACTTCCCTGGGCTCAAAGTAAGATAATATGTACTCCTAAAGCTTTGGCACAGGGTCTGCTACCCAGGAGGTTGTCAGCACACTGTACATCTGTTATGGGCAAGCACTGGGACTACCCCTTGGAACCTGAAGTGCTTCTATGGCCTCCAGGGCCATCTGAGGGCAAGTAGCAGAGCTGACAGAGGGACAGGACCCACTAGCTCAAGGACTCTCCCTGGGGAAGCAACCCCTTCAGTCAACTTCTTAGAGGCTCAGTTTGCTCATCACTAGAGCCGCTCAGGAAGAAGAATCATCAGGAGAGGCTACCTGGGTCCCCTGGAGAGCCCTGGCCTTGCGGGCCCAGTCCATGAAAACCCTCACAATGCCAGAGGGGAAACCTTCCCCAGTACTTCCAGCACAGGGCACCCAGTGGGGGCGAGGAGCCTGGGGCAGCCACCACTCCAAGAGGCCCAGTGTGATGGGTTTAATCCTGGGCCACAAGGGGTTGGGGCAGGAAGGCCCACTCCCTGGAAGGCTTCTTAGAGCTGGGCCTGAGGTGGGAGCAACTCAGGCCCGGACAGGAGGCTACCTCCTGTTACGTACGGTGTTTGCCAAAGGCAGGTTCCTAGTTTGGAGCTGGGGATTTTTGTCAGCAAAACACTCTTTGAGCAGTGGAAGAAGGTTAAAATAAGGGGAGACACTCTCCCCCTCTGCCTGGTACTTTGGAGTCCACATAAAGAGGTCACTGGGAAGAAAAAAATAAATCACTGCTTTAGAGAGTTTTGGCGTGAGATGCAGTTGGGGGGAATATCCACCTTAACCAGAAACAAGGCACTGGACCCCTCAGCTCTGAGCTGCTGCCGACAGTCACCAGCATGGGCTCTCAACAGACTGGCCTCAGGGAGCTCACCTGTTGCGGTTAAACTGGATGGCAAAGTCGGTCATGACCTGCAGGGCCTTGTTGGTCAGCTGCAGGTCCATGGAGATGGAGCCCACCTGGCGGGTGAAGGTACCCGAGATCTCCAACCCCTTGGCCTTCATGGCCGGGAGCCATATCTGCAGGGAAGACAACGGGGATGAGGCTCGTGTTTGCCACTTCGCTAAAACTTAACAGCCCCCTGGAGGGTCCTTTACCCTCTTCTCCTTCACCCTCTCGCTCCCATCAACCACACCTGCCTTTACCACTAGGAGGTGACCATGTGGCTCTTGGGATGAGAGGCATGATCCTGCATGGCCCACCGAGGGTACCACCTCAGTGTGGCTGTGTATCAGAGCAGCCTGGGGTGGGGAGGGGTTTGGGGCACCCAAGGGCTGACCAGTCTCCAGAGGTCCAAGAAGGAACTGTCAGTCAGTAGCACTGAGGAAGGTACTGAGACATGGGGGTTCTGCCAGCCTCCTGAAGAGCCAAGTACAATCAAGAACCCAAGGGCATCTGGGGCCCCAGCCAGAGCCTGAGGCTTCCCTGGCGGTCACAGTCGGTCTTTCCTAGCAGAAGGCGGGGCTGGCCTTCTTTTTTTTCTTTTTAAAGTTTATTTATTTTGAGAGAAAGAGAAAGAGAGGGAGAAAAGTGTGCATGTGCACACAAGCAGCAGAGGGGAGGAGAGAGGGAAAGAGACAGAGAATCTGTGCTGTCAGTGCAGAGCCTAACACGGGGCTTGATCTCATGAACTGTAAGATCATGACCTGAGCCAAAATCCAGAGTCAGACATCTAACCAACTGAGCCACCCAGGCGCCCCAGGACTGGCCTTTTAATTGTAGAAACTGGCCTGACCAAGGACAGCACCTAAGAAGGCCCCTCGCCTGGCAAGACCCTCTGCTGCTTGGCTGCATGAGGTCTCAGCTCAAGAGCCACCTTCTCTCACCTTGGTTCCTTTCCTACCTTCACTCCAACAAGACATTTTAACAGATAAATGTGAGTCTGTATGTCTATCTCCCCTCAACCCAGCCAGCTCTTTGGGGGAAGGGCTCTGCTGTCTATCTTTACTTCCTTGGCTTAGAGCCTCTGTGGCACCGGCATTCAGACAGCCTTTGCAGAGTGAAACCACTTGAATTAAAGCCCCAACCATGAAGGACATCCATGGGCGTCACCCACAGCTGTGAAAATGCCTTTCGGGCCGTTTTTCTCTCAGAGGCCTCACAGGCCCCCTGAGGTCAAAAGGCCCAGGTCCACTTGAGAGCTTCTCCAAGGTGCCCTGTATGGGCAAATGTCTCACCATCTCTCAAGATGCCAATACCAGGAACTTCAGAGACATCTGGGTCCCCACCCTTAGCTGACCCCAACCCCTACACCACTGTCACGCAGCCTAGGGTCTGTGACATCTGCCACCAGGGCCTCTACTTCTCCCCGCAGGCACCACCTGCATCTGAGCCACAGTCAGAGTCTACCAGGTAGGACAGCAACCCATGTGCCTGGCCCAATCCCTCTCTCTCTGCCCTTCACAGGAGCCAAGTCATCTTTTATTTATTTTTATTCATCCATTCATTTAAAGAGCGCAAGTGCAAGCAGGGCAGAGGGAGAAAGAAAGAATCCGAAGCAGGCTCCAAGCTCAGCATGGAGCCCAACACAGGGCTCAACCCCATGACCCCGGGACCATGACCTGAACCGAAATAAAAAATCAGATGCTCAACGAGCTGAGCTATCCAGGCACCCCTACAATCATCTTTTTTTTTTTTTTAAATGTTTTATTTATTTCTGTGAGACAGAGACAGTGTGAACAGGGGAGGGTCAGAGAGAGAGGGAGATACAGGATCCAGAGCAGGCTCCAGGCTCTGAGCTAGCTGTCAGTACAGAGCCCGACATGGGGCTCGAACCCACGAACCGTGAGATCATGACCTGAGACAAAGTAGGATGCTTAACCGACTAAGCCACCCAGGCACCCCTACAGTCAGTCATCTTTTAAAATGTGAATCTGGTGGCACCTGGCTGGCTCAGTCAGAGGAGCGTGCGACTCTTGATCTTGGGGTTGTGAGTTTGAGCCCCATGTGTGATACAGAGATTACTTAAATAAATAAAACTTAAAAAAAAATGCAAATCTGATCATGGCACCCTTAAAAGCCCTCCCAGTCTGGGGTGTCTGGGTGGCTCAGTCGGTTAAGTGTCCGACTTCAGCTTAGGTCATGGTCTCGCAGTTTGTGAGTTCGAGCCCCACGTCAGGCTCTGTGCTGACAACTCAGAGCCTGGAACCTGCTTCGGATTCCATGTCTCCCTTCTGCCCCTCCTCCACTTGTGCTCTGTCTCTCTCTGTCTCTCAAAATTAAAAGTTAAAAACAAAACCAAACCAAATCCCAAAACCTTCCCAGTCCTGGAATGGCTTCAACTCCCCATAGGCTCCACAGCCTGGTGCCCTCCCTGCCAGGCGTGGAGTGTACCTGCTCCCCTCTCCCACACCCCTACATTGTTCCCTCTGTTTGGAAAGTGCTTCTGCAGGCATCGCCACCCCCACCCCACGTGCTAACCTGATCCTTTGTTTCCCTGGGACAAATGTGTGAGGGCAGAATCTCAGGGCTTTAGCCTCAGCTGAGACCCAGCAAGCAGAGCACTCAGAGAACACCCCCACAGTGGCTTCCCTGCACCCCACACCACCCACCACCAGCAGGCCCCTTTCACAGTTCTTGCAGAAGTGCCTGTCACTGGGACTCACTGCTGAGGGTGGGGACCGCATCTCTCTTGGTCACCATGGGTTCATGGAGTCTAGCACAGTTTCCGCCACAGAACTAATCCTCAACATTTCCCAAGGACCCAAGGAAATATATCACCACCCACTGGCCCAAATGCTTGAGGAACTCCAAGTTCTTGTGCAGAAAAAGACTCATTCCCTTGACCAGAAACATTGGCAAATGGAATTCCCCCCACAGGCATGGGGGAAAATGCAGGTGGGACAAACCATTCTAGGGAGTCACAGCGCTGTGACGAAAATGTAGAAGACATACCTACTGCTTCTGAAGGCAGAAAATACCTACAGCCCAGAAACTCCTATGTCTGAGATAAAGGGGAAGGTCCTGCCTGTCTTGCAAGGGCTCCTGTTGCAGGCAGCCTGCCCTGCATTGCTCTGACGGGGTGACCCCTAACCTCCCACTTCCAGCACTCACTGTTGGCACACCCATCTGGTCCTCCACTAAGAAAAAGCAGTGACAGCATCCAGGAAAATGAACATGCAAGCAGAGGGCCAGCTCCCGACTTAATATTCCTGGCAGGTCTGCAGGAGTCCTTGCTACTCCGGGATTCTAACGTGTGTGTCGACTTCGTGCAGTGAGGTGGCCAGTCTGGGGAGCGGTTCGCAATTCTGCCAACCTGTGGCACTGAGGCCGGCACATGGGGTGTTCTCAAACATTATGGGGCGTGACCATGCAGGGGTCAGGAACAGAGGCTCTGATGCCACCACCGTGCATCAGTTTCAGACTCTCACTTGCCAGCTACGTGACCTTAGGCACAACACCCGGATTTCTCAACCTCAGAACACGAGTCACAGCACCTTAAAGCTTCTGGCAGGATTTAGGGGGGTGAGGGCTGTGCCATGCTCACGCAGTCCATGGCACAGGAGTGTGTAGCTGCTGGCACTTCCTGGCTCGACTTCCTGTCTGCCGTGGGCCCTTGGGCCCACATCCCGCTATCACTGCCGCAGGTGCATCTAGCACACCCAGTGAGACCAGAGCAGGGCAGGTGCTGGCTCGCGGCTCCCCAGTCACAGCAGAGATATCCCCTTGTCCCTGAAGCCCAGCGGCATCCTGCTCTGGAAGAGAGAGAGAGAGGCTCTGGCTGGGAATGAAGTGGCAGACACAGTGTCTGACCGGAGCCTGGCCACATAGGTCCCCTCTGGCAGCTTCCTTGATGCTGGGGGCCTGGCCCACACTGTGTTCTACCCAGTGCCAAGCCCACATGATCTTGCCGCCCAAACTCAGGTCTCCTTCCTTCCCCTCGCCCCCATCTCTGCAAATGGCACCTCCCCCCCACTACGTAAGCCAGCATCCTTTCCTCCCTGCCAACCCCTACATCCTGCCAGTGCCACCGCCTGAGCTCTCCAGTGCAGTCTTTTGTCTCCACCGTCCGAGGTGCCCACCTTGTCCGGGCCGCCCATCAGCACACATCAACTCCTACCAGGCTCCTCACTGGGCACCTCGCTTCTGTTCTAACCCTTCTGACCTGCCCCCCTGCCCCATACACATAGGGGGCAATCTCTCTCAAGTGTAAATCTGTTTCATCTCTACTTAAAACCTTCTAACGGCTCCATTGCGAGGACTGAGAGAAATCCTCACAGCCTGGCGCTGCTGACCTTGCCAGTTTCTTCCCTCCTGAATCTCTAGTGTAGCCAGGAGTCTTGGGGGAGTCCCGCCCCTAGGTAGCACAGGGCATCCTCAGGTGGCACAATGGCAGGGAGGCACCACGTTTAGTGGGCTGGGGTCAGGGATGCTGGACATGCTGCTGGGAGGACAACAGTCCCCTTGATGAGCAATTGTCCTGCATCCCTTGAGTAAGTTTTGCACGGTTTCAACATATACCGAGATTGCTGGGAACCTAGTTGTGGTGAAAATCAAAGAAAGCCTGTTCCTCGTGTTGTTTTACTGGACCTTTCCTGGGACTGGGTCACCACTGCAGGAACTGAGGGCACCCCTGGCCACATCGCTTACAGCACCTGAACTACAAAACACCCAACAACTTCATCAGATCTTAGGGGTGGACGGGCCCAAACCTTTACAACACTGAAATATGTAATTTGATTCTCTTCCCTGTATGTCTCCTTTATGAAGTAACAGCATCTTACTAATTCTGAAATGATACACATAAGTAGGCTGCACAGTCCACAAATCTCCTTTAAACACAGGAAATAACGGATGCACTAGGCCCCGTATATGGTTGATAAGGGGTGTTGGTGGGACGGCACTGAGAACCACTGCTCCAGCGAGCCAGGACTTCTGCCGGGTGTCTCTCCCTCGTCTCCAGGCCCCTCCACTCGCTGTTCTTCCCCTTGGAGCCCTCTCTCCACGTGTGTCTGGCCAATTCGACTTGATCTACAGGCCTGAGCTCCAGCAACCCTACTCTGGGAGGTCTTCGCAGGCCCCCAGGCCCAACCTAGCATCCCTTCCCTGTGCTCCCACAGCCCCTAGCTGCCCTCAGCATCATGTTGGCAAACTGTTGTTCCTGGAGCCCATCCTTGTTGGCCTGAGCCGATTCCATGGAATGAGCCACGGAATCCACACATCAGTCAATGTCTTAATTCTTTGCTCCTGCTGTGGAAGGAGGCACGGTACTTACTGCTTTGGGAGCCACGTACGATCCTGACAGTGTGCCCACACCACTGGTCAGGTCGAAGAGGTCACTCAGGCCGCTACCCATGGAGGCTACCCCTAGGTTGGCTGGGACTGTTGCTGCTGGGGGTGCCACAAAGTTGGGGCCCCCGATCTGGAAAGGAAGGGAAAGGGGTCAGAGGTGGGTGTCAGAGGTGCGGACATCAGGGGCCCAGGCAGGAATGGAGGCACCTGGCACTTCAGAAAACAGGACAGGGAAGGAGGGGGGGTGCAGGGCTGTTGTCATAGCAACTCTATGTTGCAGAGACAAGATAGGGTGAGGCGGGTGGAGAAGAGAGGCTGTCCCCTCCCATGACCTGCAAGCCTCCAACCTTAGAGGTGACCTCTGGGACAGAGCTGGGATGCTTATAAACTAACACACAGCCCACAGATAAAAGGAGCACCTGAGACCTCTGCCATGAGGCTGTGCTCAGCAGATAGGAGCACCCTCTCTAGGCTGTCAAAGAGGGCCCGTGGGAACTGAGAGGAACCTGGAGATGATCCTTGGGATGACAAGGCAATTTTGTCTTAGGGTAGTAAGGACGGGACACTGGATAGAAGGCCATAGCTCAGCAGGAGGAGGGACGGCTTTGACATCATCCACCCCTTGGGATGCTGGGCCTGCACTCAGGAAGAGCAGGGACAAAGGCTTGGGGGCACAAGGGTTGAACCGTACCCCTTCAGGCTCATCCCCCATCTCCAAGCAGAAGCAGGCAGGGTGAAGAGAACAGGCAGCCACATGCAGAGAGAAAAGCCAGGAAAGAAGACAGAGAGAGACAAGAGAGAGGGAAAGAGAGAAAAGATTAGTCACTGCTGCTCCACTGAGATGAGTCTGGGGCAAGACAGTAAGACGTCTGTGCCAGGCCTGAGAGGGGGCCCAGACCGTCTCTACAAAGGACACTACTGCCTGGGTTTCACCCCACCAGCCGGTTCCTGTGCCATGACCTTTCCTACCCTTTCCCGTGCGATGCCTTGGGGACCTGAGCTAGACATGGCCAAGTGACAGGGGCTCTGCTACCCCTTCCACCTGGCTCTACCAGCTGCCTGGAGAAGCCCCAGGGAGATACCTAGTCCAGTCTTACCACCCCCTTTCTACAGAGGAGAAAGGTCTGTCCCCGACTGTTCATGGGCCTCTCAGGCCTGCCGGGCTGCTGCTCTGAACTGCTGCACGTGTAGGGCTAAGTGGACACTGGTCTGGCTCTGCCAGCTTTACCGGCCCCAGGTCTCTTGGGGCCCTCAGTGGCCTGGCAAGGGCCAAGGCGCGTGGAAGCCACATACTGTGCACTCTTGGAGGGAAGATCACCTGAACTCTTTAAGCTTCGGTTTTCCTCCCCTATAAGTAGGAAGCTACACTGTCCCCTCTGCACACAGGTGTGCCTGAGGCCCCTGGTTGGTGAATGGCACAGACAGGGCCTTCAACGATTGTTTCTCTGAAGATCATTATCAGTGTTATCCAGAAGGGGCTCCAGGACATACCAGGCTGTCGAGGCCTCCGCCAAGAAGGTCCACAGCTCCCATCTGCACCGAGGAGGTGGCCAGGGGTGGGCCGCTCACTGGGGGGCCAAGGTCCAGGTTGAGGAGGTCACCCAGCAGGTCCCCCTGGGTGGGGATGACATCCGGCTGCTCACCAGAGGGTACTCCAGCAGGGGCCGTCTCGGGGCTCTCCGTGCTCTCACTCCTGTGAGGACACAGAAGGAAGAGGGTCAGTGGGGTAGGCATTGGGGTGTCTGAAGGAGGTCAGAGGCCCAGGCTCCAGGATCCTCCCTTAGGACAGGCACCTGTCTCCTCACAGTGCCAGAAGCGCTGTCTACAGCCCCCGTCCTCTTCCCCCTTCCCACACCTGATCCAGCTTTTTGGCTCTCCAAGAGATCCAGCTTCCTGGGGGTGAGCAAAGGGAGGGGCCCCCTATATTTCCACCACTCAGCGCACTCTAAAGACTGGATGCTGGCCCTGGAAGCCTGGGCACCCAGGCCAAACCAACCACCAGGGGGTGGCAGAGGAGGGTGAGAAGAACAGGGCTCTGGAATTAGAACTGGGTCTGAGCCTAGCTGTGCTGGCTGTGGGATGCCACACAGGCCCTCAAGCTCTCCGTGCCTATTGTCCTCATCTGTTAAATGGGGACACTCTTAGAGCTACTGTAACCATCAAATGAGGTAAATTAGTCCACACCGGTACGGAGGAAGCATTCAGTAAAGTCACTAGAACTAGAATTTTCCTCAGACTCAGGTCTGGCATTGCCAGGGGTTACCATAGCAAGCCCGAGTGCCTGTGCTAATGACTTGGAAAACCAGGTGAGGAGGCTCGGCCTGGCATCTGGCCCGGGTCACTCACGAGGCAGTGCGAGGTGGCAGGCTCTTGTGCACAACGCCCCGGCCCCCTTCCACAAAGGCGCTGGGAGGCTTGTGGTAGACGGAGGCCAGTGTGCCTATGTAGCAGATGAGCTCATCCAGCAGTGTGGGCTCAATGAGGTCCGTCTCTTCAGAGATGAGTGGCTTCTCAGCCAAAACCACTTCCTTGGCAGCCACTGGGTCCGTGGAGAGCAGACGCCAGTAGATGTAGCCACGGTCCCGCAAGTCTGGGTTATCAGAGTCCTGGGGAAGTGGGGTGGGTGAGGAGAAACCTATTAAACTCAGAGCAGAGCAACCAGCTGAGGGAGAGGGGGGAACCCTCCTCAAATGCCACGATCCAGATATGGTCACAGTGCTGGCCGACAACAGCAATCCTGAGCAGTCCCATGAACCTGTTCCTAAACATGGCCTGGCCCCTTGGTTTCCTACCCAAGCCCAGTATTAAATATGCCATTCCCACTAACATCCCCATGACCCCTTCAAAATCTGCCCTCCCCGTCCTCCTACAAACCCTCTGGTTCTCCTGGACCTCCGTCTCCTCTTCAGTTTACAGTCTGGCTCAACTTCACCACCTGACCCTACTCCATCTTGATTTATTTGTGACTGAGCTCCCTGAACATTACTCTAGGGCCAACCCCCCCAACAGTGCCAGTCTTAGGGGTAGGACCTTGGCACGAAGGTTTGGCTCCTTGGACCAAAGCGCCTGCTGCAGAGCAAGGCCTGCACCAGGCGCAGCAGGGAGGCTGAGGCACCGACCTGAGTGGCCAAGCTGAGGACCTGCTGCACCAGCTCCTGGGTCTCTGTCGGCTTCTTCAGGAAGAGTTTCACAATGGCTGTCAGTAGCTGCAGCTGGACCTGCAGGAAGACAGAGACATAATAAGAAAGAAGTAGCAAGGGCTTATGTGGGGCACAGAAGGAAACCAAATCAGGCTCTCAAAGAGAGAAAAGGGTACTTTTCAAAGGCCCTGAAAGCTGAGAGCAGCTATCCCAGGTTTAGAGTTGGCCACAGAAAACAGACTAAGGCCAGGGGGTTGGTTGTTTGCAGCTCTGAGTAGACTAAACCTTGGCGTTACCACTTAGGAAGGAGGGGACCACTACTATTTGGACACTCCACCCTAGGGTCCCAGAAGCCTACTGGGGCTCCCAGCCTCACAGCATCTTAAAGGAGCTCACACAGCTTAAAAAGGCAACGTGTGTAGCTGGTGTACTTCTTAAAGGGCCAGCTGTCAATAAGCAGAGATGGTGCCAGGGATGCCCTGGAGACAGGGCCAGCAGGGCCCACAGAGCCAGCCTGTCATTGAGGAGCTGGGCTTCCACCAGAAGGTGGGAACCTCTCTTGCCCAGCCCTCTCTCAGCACCCCTTTCTCACTAAGCTGCTGCCTTCACCTGATCACGGCCCCTGCTGTCCTCAGCCTGGCCAACATCTTCTTGCCCCTTGGAGCTCATGCTGACCCCAGTACCCCCACGCTTCTGTACCCCCCATCGGCATCGCCCTACAGTATTATAAATGCTTTCCAGCCACAAGGCTGTCCTGTGGAGACAGCCCTTTGAGGGCAGAGATCATGCCTGTCACAACTGAATCCCTACTTATTGCTCTATCTAGTGCCCAGTGCATAGGAGGCATTTAAGAAAAAACCTGCTACCTCAGAAAACATCTCTGAAAGAACAATTCTCTGCACATAGTCCTTCCTTAGCCACATCTCCTTTTTGCCAGTCGTGGGATAAGAGGAAGCCTGAGGCTCCCGAGCCAGGGCTATGTCACAGGTGGGTCTGTGGAAGGGGGGCGGGAACAGGGCTGACAGCGCCCCGAGGGCCAGGTCGGGAGGAGGGCACTGACAGAAATCCTATTATACAGGGTGGGCTGACGGCAGGAGGCAGGATGGAGGGGATATGGTCCATTTCTGGAACCAAGCAACCCAGAGTCTGTGCGATTTGGTTACACATGGGCCAATAGCAGAGAAGCAGTGGGCTGGCTGTTGCCAAGGTAGGAGGCAGCCCAGGGAACTGGCTTCCAGGACCTGGCTACAGCCCCTGGCCAGGCGGCCCAGGGGAAACCATTTATCCTCAGTTGGTGGGGAGAGAGGTGTTTGTTTCAAGGGGTTCTGATGAGCTCTGCAAATGACAATTTATGACAGGTGACTTTGAAGCTAGAGTTACTTCACACCTTATTTGAACAGGACTCTGGACAAGTCATGTAACTTCTGAGTCTGCTTCCTTATCAATAATGTGGATTTAAATACCTCACAGGGTTAATGGAAGAGTCAATGAGACAAGAAATGTAAAGAACTGGGGAGCCGGAGTGGCTCAGTCACTTAAGCATCCGACTCCTCTTGATTTCAGCTCAGATTATGATCTCACAGTTCTAGAAGATCAAGCCTCATAGTGGGCTCAGTGCTGACAGTGCAGAGCATGCTTGGGATTCTCTCTCTCCCTCTCCCCAGCTCCTACTCTCTCTCTCAAAAGAAACAAACAAACATTAGAAAAAGAAAGAAAGAGGGGCGCCTGGGTGGCTCAGTGGGTTGAGCGTCCGACTTCAGCTCAGGTCATGATCTCAGGGTTCGTGTGTCGAGCCCCATGTCGGGCTCTGTGCTGACAGCTCAGAGCCTGGAGCCTGCTTCAGATTCTGTGTCTCCCTCTCTCTCTGAGCCTCCCCTGATCACGCTGTCTCTCTCTCATAAATATAAAACATTAAAAAATTAAAAATTAAAAAAGGAAAGAAGGAAGGAAGGAAGGAAGAAAGAAAGAAAGAAAGAAAGAAAGGAAGGAAGGAAGAAAGAAAGAGAAAGAAAGAAAGAAAGGAAGGAAGAAATGTAAAGAACCTATCATGAATTCTGCACAATACAGATAGTTGTCACCATGGTCACTGGTATCCCCACAGCCAGCAGACAGGGATTCTTTTTTTTTTTTTTTTTTTTAATTTTTTTTTAATGTTTATTTTTGAGAGAGACAGAGACAGAGCCCAAGTGAGACAGGGACACAGAGAAAGGGAGACACAGAATCTGAAGCAGGTTCCAGGCTCTGAGCTATCAGCACTCCCAAACCGCGAGATCATGATCTGAGCTGAAGGCAGGCGCTTAACCAGCTGAGCCACCCAGATGTCCCAGCACACAGGGATTCTTTATCAAGTTCTCCTCAACCCAAGTCAGCTGGCTGCCTGGAATCATTCATCAGTGTTGGGTGGGCTACGCTGCCTGGGAACTCTGGCCACTAGCCTGACTCCTCCCACCCCTCACCAACACACAACACCCCTTATGTTAGCATGCATGTTCACGGCAACCCTCCTGCAATGATGCCCCTGCCATCCAGACAGGGGTGAGGCACAGGCTAGACTGATATACAACCTCAGTTAAGACTTTCTGAGCTCTAGGTCCAAGGGTGGAGAGGCTTAGGAGCCCAGGAGAAGGGGGCTCAAGGAGATCATCCAAAATAAGTTTCCAAGCTGCAAAGCACTTAACAAGTATTCTTATAAAAGCTCTGAGTGGTGCTGTGAACCCAGGAGGCAAAGGGAGCTGGCCACTTAAAACCACCATCACCATAACCCAGCTACTGTTTGCTAAGCACTGGAGTGGCCAGTTTACACACATCATCCAATAAGCTTTGCAGAAACCTGGGCTCGAGACAAAGAAACAGGCTTGGCAAGTTTAATTTGCTCCAGGTCACCCAGCGCGGGAGGAGCCTGGACTTCCTGGAGCCCAGCTTTCCCTTGTCCAACTTCTCTAATCCTAGGCTCTTCAGCAGGCTTTGCCAAGGGGGAAGCGGCTACAAAAGATTTCCTCTACTATACGGGCAGAAACACCCCCCAGAGGACATCCTCTGCAGTAATCCCAAGCAGGACTCGACTGCAGGGGCACAAGTGATCCCAAACCACGCTCTGCTTCTCTCAGAGACAAGCGAGTGAGGAGGTGGGTGTGAAAGTGAAAGCAAGCCCGGGGCAGGCTGGCAGCCGCCTTGGCAGGTGGCAGTGGGAGCGGGATGCAGGATGGCAGGAGTTAGTACTATTATTTTGTGATGGACATCTGTTGTTTTTACCCACCCAGCATCTAGTCTGTCTTCTGCTACCACAAATGCTGGCTTTCCTTCAGAAAATCACACTCTGCACTGCCCCGTCCAATCCACAGAGACTGCGACAAATGTCCAAGAGACATAGTCACTTGGAATCATGGCGACTGGCTCAGGAGAATGCAAACATGCTAGGACTGTTGCTGGAACTACCAAGGGAAGGGAGTCAAGGGAGTCGCTAAGCTGTTAAGGACACAGCCTGGAACGACTGGCCTCACGCAGGCTCCACTCTGTGGAGCCTTCCTAAGGGAGAAGTCACCCCAGGGAGACAGAGAGAGCCCGATGCCACCATTTGGGCACCCTCACCCAAGTATGATGGAAGAGAGCACACTCCCGGAACTTATCAGCTACAGGAACCAGTAGGTCCCCTTTGTTGCCTGGACCAATTTGCTTTGAAATCAGTTCTGACCAACACCAATACTACCATTCATGAGTGCTCATCAAGGGATGGGCACATGTTAGGGACATTACACAAAGCATCCCATTTAACTTTCAGAGTGACAGGATGAGAGAAAGTCTTATGATCCTCATCTTACAAATGACGAAACTGAGGCTCAGAGAAGCAGAGAATTAGCGTAAAGCCACCATGCCAGGAAGGGGCAGAAGAGGGGTTTGCACTCTGGGGTCTCCTATTCCAAGGCTCATGCTCTCACCCAACAGGTTACACTCCCCAGTTGGACAGCAAAGGTGTCTGTGCTTACAAACATGTTGTAGAAGCCCCCTTGCAAGAGCAGACAGTGCCTGGTTCACAGAAAATGAAATACAATATGAAAAGATGTTCAACCCCACTCAGAACAGAAATGCAAACAAAACCAACCAAGGTATACTTTGTTGTTTATCAGATTGGCAAAAATTGTTTGAGAATGTACTAGGTTGGCAAGGAGGTAAGGTGGTTATGCCACTCTGAGATTGGAATGTAAACCAGAATGCTGTCTACATCAAGAGAAATGTGGAACAGCTACTCACGTTGGATCACCAACGCACGGCCCCTTCTACCAGAAAGAATTTATCTAAGAGGGCGCCTGGGTGGCTCAGTCGGTTAAGCATCTGACTTTGGCTCAGGTCATGATCTCATGGCTCGTGGGTTCGAGCCCCACATCGAACTCTCTGCTGATGGCTCACAGTCTGGATCCTGCTTCAGATTCTGCATCTCCCTCTCTCTCTGCCCTGCTTACACTTTGTCTCTCTCTCAAAAATATATAAACATAAAAAAAAAAATTTCTCTAAAGATTTATGCCCCAGCTAGACTTGCAGATGTGTCCTACACAGGTTATTCACAGTAGTATTGATTTAAAAGAGCAGAAGACTGACACTTTCATATCTATCAGGGGAGGTTGGTGAAATAAACATGGCAGTATGCAGCTGCAGAGTCCCATAAATTAGTAATAGCAGGGCCTTTGGATAGATTTTTAAGGGAAAAAGGCAAAGTATTATACAATTTGACAGTGTATAGTGTGCGATCAGTAGTGTTTATTTATTTTTATTATTTTAAATGTTTCATTTTTTTGAAAGAGAGAGAGAGAGAGAGAGAGAGAGAGAGAGAGAGAGAGAGAGAGCATGAGTGGGGGAGGGGCAGCGAGAGGGGGAGACACAGAATCTGAAACAGGCTTCAGGCTCTGAGCTGTCAACATAAATCCTGACATGGGGCTCAGACTCACAAACTGCGAGAGATCATGACCTGAGCCCACATCAGATGGATGCTTAACCGAATGAGCCACCCTGGCGCACCTTACTTATTTATTTTTAAAGATTATGTATTTATTTTGAGGGGCGCCTGGGTGGCTTAGTCGGTTAAGCGTCCGACTTTCGCTTGGGTCATGATCTCGCGGTTCGTGGGTTCGAGCCCCGCGTCGGGCTCTGTGCTGACTGCCTGCTCAGAGCCTGGAGCCTCTTTCGGTCTGTGACTCCCTCTTTCTCTGACCCTCCCCTGCTCGCGCTGTCTCTCAATCTCTCTCTCCTAGAAATAAAAAAAAAAAAAAAAAAGATTATGTATTTATTTTGAGAAAGAGAGAGAGAGGGAGAGCGCACGTGGGAAGAACAGAGAAAGAGAGAGAATCCCAAGCAGGCTCTGCATTGTCAGTGTGACAACAGAGCCAGTCGGCGCCCCATGATAGTGTCTAAAAATAAATGAGAGGCAATATATACATGGTTGAGCCTCACTATTCACAGAGTCCATATTTCAAATTTGCCTATTTCCTAAAATGTACTTGTAACCCCAGAATTAATGTCTGGGGGGCTTTCACGATCTTGAACAGCAAAGTGCAGAGCAGCGAAAAGTTCAAGTTGCCCGAGATACACACTTGCAGCTGAGATCAAAGGAAGTGATACTCTGCCTTGGTCCAGCTCTCCTACCGTAAATAAGTGGCCTTTTCACAATCTACTTAATACCACATTTTTCACTTTTTTTTTTTTTGGTGATTTCACTGTTTAAAAATGGTCCCCAAGTGTAACACTGAAGTGCTATGTAGTGTTCCCAAGAGCAAGGAGGCTGTGATGTGCCTTATGGAGAAAATACGTACGTTAGTTAAGCTTCATGCACGTGTGAGTTATAGTATTGTGGCCATGAATTCAATGTGAATGAATCAAGAATATATATTAAAGTGTCCCTTTAATATATATTAAAGGAATACACAAAGGAAAGGAACACACAAAAAACAAGATTATATATTGATTGATGAAACTGTTGTAATCAAAGGCTTGTAGGAACCCAAGAACTCTATACTTCTCTTAGAAACAGTGGGTTCAGAACTTGCTAATTCAATGTTTGTAGTGACTTTATAGAACATAAGTACCATGAATAATAAGAAACAACTACATATGTATATGTTTACTTATACATAGGAGTGTGTATTCCTATACTAACTGTAGAGGTATCCCCAAGAAACCAGTAAATGACACTGATGATCTCTGTGAGGAGAACTGGGTTGTCGGGGTGCCTGGGTGGCTCAGTCAGTTAAGTGTCTGACTTCAGCTAATGGTCTGTGGGTCTGTGGGTTCGAGTCCTGTGTCGGGCTCTGTGCTGACAGTTCAGAGCCTGGAGCCTGCTTCAGATTCTGTGTCTCCCTCTCTCTGCCCCTCAATAATAAATAAACTTACAAAAATTATTCAAAAAAAAAGAACGGGGTCATCATCAGGAAAGTGGTAGGAAGACTTTTCACTATATATCTGTTAATATTTTTTCAATTTTGAGCCAGGGCAAAGTTATTATCTATCCAAAGATAAATATGAAATTAAACTCAATTAATTAAACTTCTGCCTACCATCACAGACTGTCCTCACAGTACCCCTTTAGGTACTGCAGTGTGAGAGGAAAAGGGGCCACACCTGTCAGCCCTACATCACTTACCTGTCCACACTGTCAATGCTGCATTGTGAAGGACAGGGCCCTGAGGCCTGCTGCCTGAGGGGAGGATTTCAGGGCAGGATGGACTGTAGTAGTGCCAAGCCGACAGTCATGACCCACACCCTGGCCCAAGTCACCCCACTGGACAGCTCACCTGGGTGCTCTCGTCATGGAAGCCCTCAAGGAAGCTCTCCAGCAGCTCGTCAGCATTGTCGATTCGCTCAGCGTACTCGCCTACAATCCAAATCATGGCAGCCCGGGCCTCAGGCTCATCCAGGGAGTCCAGGTTCTCGCACAGCGTGGCGATCACACTCTCGTACCTAACAGATGGGCACACAGCCAGCATATGAGCAATGAAGGAGCCGAGGAGCCCAGGGGAGGCCCAGTAGGGGCCAAGAGAGACAGGACGTTGTCCCACAAAGCTCTGAGAGGGTGGCGAGCAATGGGATTTGAGTTTACCTGTTACATTCTAGTGCTTATTTTGGTGTGGGGAGCAGAGGAGGAGCAGCTCAGGAAAATAAGAAAGAAAACAATGGCTTTCTTTTGAGAATATGCCATTTATGGCTGAGAAACAAGGAAAAGGGGAGAGGCTCCTTCTTGCTTTTCCTCCTCAACACCCCTGTCCCCAGCAAGGGCCACATCACTCTCACACTGGGAGGGGTGGGCACGTACTTGTTGGGGTACTTGCGGAAGATGTCCTTGATGACCACGATGGCTTCCTGCACCACATAGTTGACCTTGGTCTGGATGAGATCCAGCAGCGTGCTCACACAGCGCTCTGCAGATTGCTGTGGGGAGAGGAAATGTGGGCAAGGCCCTTGCACCCACTCCCAACAGAACCTCTAATGACCATGCCTTGGCCGAGGGCTCAGCCATGCCTTGACCCCTTCCTTGCCACAGTGGGAAAACAGGAGAACACACTGCCCAGATAACAAGTGGGAGACTGCATACAAAATGACAGCCTAGGGATGGCAGGGACACAGAGAGATAGACTGAGAAGGCGAGCAGAGCTCCTGAGAGTGAGGAGGGTATTTGCAGTGTCTCCAGGCCAAGCCTGGAGAATGACTATGCTTTAGGCTGATACCACCTCTCTTCTACTTGTTTCTCAAAATGGGTCTTATGACCGAAACCAGAAAGTCTCTATTTGAACCCAACCCCCAAGTTTCACCAGTGCCCTCGTGGGAGAGATTCTCAGGATGCCATCATAAGCAGCAAGGGGAAAACGCTTCAAAGGGCTGGGCTGAGGTGACCAGCTGTCCCAGGATCTCTCAGTCCCCAGAGGACTAATTTAAGGAGAGTCACCTCACTGGTCAAGGAACAATGCCATAGGCAGAGAATGGGAAGGATGAAATACCAGGACACAGGGGCCTGGACAGCCCTTGGGAGCATGGATAAAAGGATGTTTGCACAGTCAAATCATGATTATTGCTAAAATGTACAGCGGGCAGAGCCCCATCCCCAAACTCTATGGACTGAAAGCGAGGTCTACCAGGGCCACCACTGGCTGGGGCTGCTGCACCATCTTAGCTAATGCTGCAGAGCCCACGGTTACAGATGGATGTGTTTCATCTGCAACAACCTGAAGGCCTGAAGGCGATTACAGAGAGAGGAGCCTAATCAGATCCGCACAATGGGTGCCTTGGGGCCTCCAGGGGTGACCCTCAGGCCTTCCTGGACCATGAGTAACTGGCCGATTCTGCTACAGTCAGACTGGTTTCCTGGTTTCAGCTTCCTTCCCCTCCCTCTCCCCACCAAAGGACAGAGTTCCAGAGCCTCACCTCCACCTTGATGGCACAGCGGCCAATGGCTCGCACAGCCTTCCGTACAAAGTCCACATCCACCTCTGTTGCGTACTCTTTCAGCTCTGCCAGAACCTGTGGCCCAAACAGAGAAGATGGGGTTGGAGTTGGGGGGATCTGGCAGGGCAACCAGCACCCCAGACAATGCGTATGCACAGACCCCAGAAGGATGAGTCTACCTCCTGTTTGAGGTGGAAGGGCCAAGGGAAGGAGAGAGCTGTCAGGTAGCCTAAGAGGAAAGCAGGGAAGGACTAGTTAGCAGGGCTGGACAACCCTTCTTTAGGCTGATGTAGCTAACACGGCCACCTAACTACCATTTTTCTATGGATAGATGATAAGTGACAGGGAGCACAAATGCCTTAATCATAAAAATGTCAGTAAGAGTTGCTGACTGCTTGCTTCTGGAGCCCCGTGCTAGGCACTCTTCATGAGATGAACTGTTAATGGGGAGACAAGGCGGCCTGCTCTGAGACCACAGCGTGGCGGCAGCGGTGCTGTCCAACACCAGAGCTCCCGCCGCTGGCTGCAGCCCTCTGCTGACCTGGGCGATGTTGGCCTGGGAGGCCAGACGGATCATGATGTCCAGCTTCTCCAGCTTCACGTAGATGGGGTCATTGTACTTCACAAAGAAGACCTTCATTTCGTGCTTCAGGATCTCAGGCCTGGTGGCAGGACAGGATTGTCCGAAGAGCAAAAAGCAAGGTGTAAGCCCTATGAGAAAACCCCTTCCATGTTTACTGGGGCATTTCTGGGGTCTGAGGTAGACCCTGACATCTGTGACGGCAGTCACTGCCATGGCTGCACATTTCTGGGCGAGGATCCACTGACTGGCCTGAGGAAGGTTCTGAGTGGCCATTTATAACCAATCATATCCCAGAAAGGGAAGAGGGAATATGAGCAAGAAACAGCTTGTATTTGAGAGGTAGCAGGCACCAGGTGACAGGTGTGGCAATCAGACCTTGTGCCAAACCCAGCCTGTGACCTCAGGCCTCTGCTTCCCCACTCATGAAATCAAAATGACAGTATATAGGAAGCGTTACTATTACAGGCCTCAGTCTGCAGTCCTAAGAAGGCCTGGCATTGGGAACTCAGTTTTCGGGAGTGTTCTCATTGTTCCCTAAATGATAAAGGTGGCTAATTGTGCTTACACTGTTTGTATAAATAATATGATTTATGCTGAATATCCTCTTTCCTTCTGGGGGTCTGAAATTTTGCTAGGTGCCTCTGTGACTAGCCCCCAGTAAAAACCTAGGGCGCTGAGTCTCCAAGAGGCATCCCTGGGCAGAAAAATTACACACAAGTTGCTGCATTTTTTGTTATTGGGGGAAGAGTGTGCTCTGCATGATCTCCTCCCTGTACACAGATTCCTCCAGACTCCACCTGTGTGTCCTTCCAATGTCCACACTATTTCTGAGCCGTGAGAACAACTATATGCTGACTCCCACGAGTCCTTGTAGTGAATCTTGGAATATGGGGTTGGTCCCGGGGACCCCGATAGATACCTACAGGGTGAGAGGTAGACAGGAAGCATCTAGCATGATCGACGCCAGCCTCCAAGAAGGCACTTGCTATGCAGGAGCTGTCACCAGTGTCACTGCCCCTTCCTCAACGGGTGCCACCCACCTCGTTTTTCTTAGATGAGGAAACCTGAAAGGTGCAGGGGCTTACACCAGGTCACACACCTAGTATAGTCAGGGTGAGAGTGAGAGTCACCACCCCCAACTCCTATGCCCTTCCAGAACAGAAGAAAGGAAGGAAAAAGCAGGAGGGGAGAAGACACAGCAGACAGGAAGGAGGGACGCTACCCAGGTAGTACTCAGTGCTGCTGTACAAGCCACAGGGAGGTCCTGGAAAAGCAAGGAGCCTTTGTCGTGCCTGGTGGGGGACACAGGATCCCAAGCTAGGGGACAGGAAGGCTGGTTTCTGCAATCAGGACTTGGCAAAAGCTGCCCAGTCATGTTGGGACTGGGCCAGGTGGTGTCCAGGCAACGCAGTCAACTTCTTAAGAGATTTGCCACGTTAAATATAGCACAGGGAGCCCTTCCCGCTTATCGGGACGTATAGGTCGCTGCACCTCAGTAAATCCCACACCGCAACTATGAATGAATCACCAGTCTCATGGCTCTGTGTAGGCACTCAAAAAGTTTTCCCAAATTTGCCTCCCAAACCTTCACAACGGTCACAATTCCGTTGCCATCTCTAGGCCCCCAAGAGTGTCCTAAGAACCAGAATGATGCTTCAAGGACAGAGAGCTGTGCTATTTTCCAAGAAAGAATGTTTACAAGAGGCCCTTGTCCTCCACGTAACCCCCCTCCCAGCAAGTGGGCCGCCAGAATGCATGGATGCTCACGAGTTAGTTGCTGAGAGAGCCATTTGACCAGCCTCAGTCTGGTCTCTGGATTGTTCCAGGGAACCCTCCTGTTCTGGGCCTCTCAGACTCACACTGCTAGCTATTTTCCAGTGCCACCAACCCTGGCTATCAGGTACCTTCCCTTAGAAGCAGGGGTTACAGCTGTGATCGTTCCCATAGGGCGAACAGAAATGGTCTGAGAGACTTTCACATTCCCCTCCTCAGCCCCAAGGCCGATGCAAAGTCCATAGCACCTCACCACTTTGAAGTCCTCCAATCTCAGAGAATTTGGCTTAAGCCATAGACTCATAGACTCTGTCCCTAGGGACGGACGGACGGACACACACACACACACACACACACACACACACACACACACACAATCTTACATGCTGTTTCAGGAGGGTTCTGTGGACTATGGAGCTATCTCTGGTCTGTGGTAAGAAGCACCATGCTGCTCTTTACCTGAGCTGCTATTCTGATTAGGCGAAGTCAGGGTTTCTCATGTTCAGCACTACTGGCATTCACAGATGGAGCGTTCTCTGCAGGTGGAGGCTGTCCTGTGCGCTGTACAACGCTGAGCAGCATCCTTGGCCTCCAACCACTAGGTGCCAGTAGCACCTCCCAAAGTGTGACAACCAAAAATGTCTCCAGGCATTTCTAAATATCCCTTGGGGAACAAAGCTGCCTGTGGCTAAGACTCTGGGTTAAGCTATTGAGACTTCCTGCATGGTGACAGGGCAGCATCCCTTTCGTGTCCTGACCCCAGCAGGAGATGCCCCCTGACCCCGAGTGCACACAGCACGTGTGCAGCAGCCCGGGTACCTTTTCTGTACGATGAGGTTGATGTTGCGCAGGGCCACGTACTGCAGCTCAGGCTCAGCCGACAGCAGCGTGACCAGGGGCGGGGCCAGCTTCTTGAGCAGCGTGCCATAGTAGTCCAGGTCCTTGGACAACATCTCCATGAACTTCATCAGCACCTTCACAGCAGACAGCACCACAGCAGAATTGGCGTGGGAGAGCCTGGGGGTGACCCGCTCGCAGATGCTGGGGTCCATTCCAAGGGGGGACAAACAGGAGAGACAGACAAGGGAAACACCCTGTTTTTAGTTATTGAGGGAGTATGTTTTCTGTAGTAGGATCAAGATCCTGCTTCTGCTGCTTGCTGAGAGGTTAAAACCACTCAAGAGTCTCAGTTTCTTCATCTAGAAAACAGAGGTGAGGGTACCAACTTCACAGGGTTGCTGAGGGCTAACATGAGATAAATCACATAAAGCACCAAGCAAGTGCATGGTAATTAATAAATACTGGGTAACTGTCAAATCCCTTCCTTCCCTCGCTGCAAGGGCATTCAAAAGGGGCAAGGTATCATGATGGTTAAGACCAAAGGTCAGGGGAGACCCAGGCGGGTGACTTGCATGACTTCTTCCACCTTCTAAGCCAGTGTTTCCTTAGCTGTAAAATGTAGACAATGATGGGGCAGCTTCCAGAGAGGTGCGTTAAGAAACATCTAATGTATTGGAAGCACTCAGCAGAGACCCAGCGACCCAGAAAAAATCCAACGAATGGTGACTCTGGTACTATCCACCTCCTTTACTCAGCCCAAAGTGACCAGGGTCCCTGTCAGCAACCAGATCAGGTGCTGGCTTCTGTTCTGTCTGTACCATGCTGAGCAGGGAGCTGACTGCCTGGCTCTGGCCTCCCCTGAGATGTGTCTGAAGATGGTCTGTGGGGCAGAGCCCTGGTGGAGGGCCCAGTAGAGGTCTGAGGCCCAGCTCATGGTTGGAGCCGTGCAAGGACCAGGTCCCACTGGACTGGCAAGCAAGGGGCAGCCTGCTCACCTCTGGGCCTCTCGGTCATCTTTGGGCGTATAGTTGGCCAGGCAGTCCAGGATGAAGATCTGGCCCCACTCGGTGCACTCATTCAGGGCTGTCAGTAGCTTATTAATGGACTGCGGGTTCAGGTCAAGCAGGTTGCTGCTCGGGTGAGACTCGGCGATCTCTGACAGGGCAGCCACTGCATTTGCCACCACCTGGTTGAGAGGGTGGAAGGGGCAGAGGCTGGGGGCGCTGCTCGGGCCACAGGGCATTGGGGGTAATCATGCTGGCCGGTCAGAGGCTGAATATCCTGAAAGGGACAGGACCCGATGGGCAAAGTCTGCAGCATCAAAACCCTCTCTGAGCATTCACCCTACTGACTCCCCTGTAAAGCAGAACAAACCTAAGTTCCCATAACCAGTGAAAAAAAAAAGAGGCAAAACAAAAGAAACAAAGGAAAGATCGGCTCCAAATGCCCAGTAACAGAAAGCATTCCTAGCTACCTAACACACGGCTCCAGTCTACCAGCTACAGCAGCTCACTCAGGGGCTGTCAAGGGTGCTTCCTGGAGTTAAAAGATTCTGCAGAGCCCCTCAGGGCTGCTGGTAACAGATGGGGGCTGGAGTCCAGGGGGGTTGCCAGGTGAAGCACTGGGCTCTCAACCCATTTTCACCAGAAGAGCTGTTTTTATGTGTGTTCTGCAGGGTTTTGAACTTTTCCCTGCAACAAACGGTACTGTGCTGGCCACTCTGCACCCGTGTGTGATCAGTGTTTCTGCAGGACACAGTGGGATGGCTGGGTTGAGGGGTTTATGCATTTCACTTTTTTTTAAGTTTTATTTAAGTAATCTCTACACCCAACATAGGACTCAAACTCACAACCCTGAGATCAAGAGTCATACACTCCCTGGGGTGCCTAGGTGGCTCAGTTGGTTAAACGTCTGGCTTTGTCTCAGGTCATGGTCTCGTGGTCCATGAAATGGAGCCCTGCGTCGGGCTCTGTGCTCAGAGCTGTGAGCACTGAGCCAGGAGTCTGCTTCAGATTCTATGTCTCCTTCTCTCTGCCCTTCCCCTGCTCACACTCCGTCTCTCCCTCTCTCAAAAATAAACATTAGGGGCGCCTGCCTAGGTGGCTCAGTTGGTTAGGCATATGGCTCAGGTTATGACCTCATAGTCTGTGAGTTCAAAACCCGCGTCAGGCTCTGTGCTGACAGCTCAGAGGCTGGAGCCTGCTTCAAATTCTGTCTCCCTGTCTCTCTGCCCCTGCCCCCTCAGGCTCTGTCTCTCTCTGAAAAATAAATAAACGTTAAAAAAAAGTAAACATTAAAAAAAAAGTCGCACACTCCTCCCACTGAGCCAGCCAGGCACCTTTGTGAATTTCACTTTAAACAGGGCCTGCCACTCTGAACCGCTCCCATCCTGTGTGTGAGGAGAGGAGCTCCTTCCCAGCCACACCCTGGTGCCCTGTCCACCAGGCTATGCTACTTCAAGAGTGACCCTCTGCACCCTGCAAAGATGTGGGGAAAGGGAAAAGTACCTCACATTCAGAGCTCACTGATGGTGTCGGTAAGACAGTGACAGTGACAGTGAGTGACAGGAAAGGGAAGAAGGGCACTAGTCTTCGTTGCATGCCCACTGTGTGCCAGGCCATGCCAGGCACATTACCTTCACAGGTTACGCCTCACAGCACTTCTGCCAGCCACGGAGAGTTAGATCCATCTTACTGATGAAAAAAAGAGGGCTCTGGAAAGTCAGGCAGCCTGCCCAAGGTCGCATAGCTCAGGTTAGAATGGGCGCAGAGAAGGCAATTCAGGTCTAGCTCACTCCAAAGATGGTTCCCAAACCACTGTAGGGAGGCGAACAATTAGCCTTTCCAGCAAGGCTCGGACTTCCAGGAGCCAGAGTGCCTGGTGGAGGGTCACGCCAAGGTGTTCCCAAACAACCCAGTGAGTAAAGGAACTGGCATGGTGGGTGGCAACGGCTTACCATGGGGTTAGAGTCAGAGATGAGGTCCTTAAGGGTGTCCAGGAAGCCCTGGTCCTCTACCAGCTGGGCGTTGATGTCGTGGAGCTTGGCTACGCACACGGCTGCCGTTTTGCGCACGTAAGGGTCTTCATCCTTCAGGCACTTCCGGAGTGGTTCACACAGGTACTCTGTGATCTTGTCAACGCGAATGCAGCCCATGGTCCGCACGGCCAGGGCCCGGATTAAGGGATTGGGATCTTCACAGTCCTGAGGAGAATCAGCCATTGGCCAAGGGAGCAGGGGCAGACTGAGCAACATCAGGTGCTGCCATGGGGTCTCCCACCAACTGTGGCCACCAGTGCCGGCAATAAGTGCCATGTAGGGACAGCCAGCATTTGCCAGATACTGTGCTGGGGCTTTGTGCGAGGTTGCCTCTGATTTTCACAGCAGACACACAATACTGTTCCCATTTTACAGGTGGAGCAGCTGAGGCTCCCAGGAAGACAGGGAGCTTGCCCAGTCACAGAGCAGAGCTGTGATTCAAACCCACATCCATCCAGCACCATAACCCACAGAACCCCTCGTGTGCCCGAATCTGAGCACGGACAGGGCGAAGGGAGCTAGGAAGTTTCTAAGGGTACACAGCACTGACACTTCAAGTTCTCGTTTGCTCCTTAATCTGGAGGATGGAAAACACAGAAAAGGACAAAGTCTAGAAGGGGAACACAGAAGCTCTTAGATGCTTGCTGAATCCTGCCCTGGCAAAGGATGTAGGCAATGGTGCATCCCAGGGGGACATGGGGATCAATAGGCCTTAGGCCACCTCATGCGGAATGAGTTAGCAGGGTCTGTAGCAACTGATTTTCTGAGAGAGTGGGAGCCCTCTGCTGGAGGACCAGGCAGCCCTCAGGCTAGGAGTCAGAGGGACTAGAAAGGAGCCTGAGTGTTTTTGCTCAGGGCCATAGTGTCCTATCCCAAGAGATGGAAGGGAGATGGAGCATTGAGCACCCAGGCCCTTTTGTTCTTTCTTCCACCAAGCTCCCACTCACCTTCACAAAGGTGTTGACGGCCATGATGGCCATGTCGGGCTGACTCTTGGCATAGTTCATCAAATACAGGTACACCAGCTTCTTCAGCTCCAGGTTGTCCGTCTGCATGCAGTTCACCACGTCGGGGAAGAGGGCACTGGAAAGTCAAAATGGTGTGAGTGTGGGTAAGGCTGAAGAAAGGAAGATTTTTCAAACAGCTAATGGGGAATGGAGGGGGGATGTGGGACACAGAGACAGCGGATAGGAGGGAAGTAAAAAGATAATAGGACTTCCTAGTAAAAGGGAGGACATTAGCTCTGCTCTGTTACCAAGAACACTAATTCGTAGAAACAGAACCCAAAAGTTGATCTGAAAAGCAAAGTCCTCTGTTCTTGTCACAGGGTTCATTCACATACGAGCTCTGTAGCCCATAAGACCTGGCTCAACCTCAGCTCTGTCTAGCGCTGGCTGTATGAAGTTGGGAATACTCCTTCATCTTCCCACCAAGTCTCAGTTTCCTCACCTGAAGGAAAGGTGAAACAAAACCCCATTACACAGGGCCTTTATGATAATGAAAGACAACATACTTTAGGTGTCTGGTCCTTGACATCCGAGACATGCTGAATACCTGAAAACAACTGTTTTCCTTCCCTGATACTGAGCATGGCCCCTTATGTTAGGGTGTTGGGTCCAGAAGGTTGTAAGGAAGCAGGGATGGGCCATGCTACTTTGACCACAATGGCCAGCTCAGGTACCCACTAAAAACTAGGCCAGCATGTGTGAAGCACATGCTACATACCAGGCTTGGCGCTAAGGGCTTTATATACATGGTCTCATTTAATAGTCCCAAGAAGCCAGGCTATTATCCTCATTTTACAGAAGACAACATGAGGTTCATAAGTGTCAACTTGCCTGAGGAGCCAGGCCTGGCTCTAAAGCCTGTGCTCGTGACGGCTATTAATCTGGGGGGAGCCCCTCCCAACATGGTACACCACAGTCCAGAGTCACAGGCCCTTTCAGATAGGAAATATGCTTTTTTAAAAAGTTTAAAAAAATTTTTAACGCTTTTTTATTTGAGAGAGAGAGAGAGAGGCACAGAGAGAGAGAGAAAGAGAGAGAGAGAGAGAGAGACAAAGAATCTGAAGCAAGCTCCAGGCTCTGAGATGTCAGCACAGAACCTGATGTGGGGCTCAAACTTATGAACTGCGAGATAATGACCTGAGCCAAAGTCGGACGCTCAACTAACTGAGCAGCCCAGGTGCCCCTAAAAAGAAGTTGGGTTTTTTTTTTAAAGTTTATTTATTTTGAAAGAGAGATAGAGAGCGAGCAGAAGAGGGGCAGAGAGAAAGAGGGAGACAGAATTCCAACTAGGCTCTGTGCTATCAGCAGATGCGGGCTCCAATTCGTGAACAGAACCATGAGATTATAACCTGAGCCGAAGTCAAGAATCAGACACTTCACCGACTGAGCCATGCAGGTGCCCCAGAGATGTGAAATATGCTTAGTTAGAGGCCTATTTTCTGTCTCTGGAATCATCGCCTCCCCTCTCAAGTCTTCCTGAGACCCCTAGGCAATGGCCAGTTGGTGCTGAAACTGAGGCATCACCTTGAAAGATGAAGAACCAGGAAGCAAGAGGGGGTGGAGAGGAGGGGCAGCTGATGAGCATATGCCACATGAGCACAAGTTCACTTGAGACGGAAGAACAAGATGCCTCCTCTGTGAGGAGGTGTTCTAGTTAAAGGAGAGCGGCTTTGTCCTGAAAGGCTCTGACTTGGAAGGAGGCCCAGTTTTCCAGCAGATGCCTGATCCCTTTGCCACTCTGTCTGCAGCAGGTCTCTCTGCAGAACTGTTTCTTCTGTGGCCCTGTCAGGGGGGTCCCTTGCTGAGGTGGCCAAGGGATACGGCAATCCATGGAGAAGTACTGAGCAATGTGACCAAGGCATGGGACTTGGATGAGCTGCTCCAGGCCTTGAGGCACAGAGGAGAGGGTATGGGTAGAATCGCCCTTGATTTGGATTTCAGAAAGGCTGGGCATGAGTCCTAGGTCTGTCATTAACCACGTGACTGCCGCGCAGTCACCATACTCCTTCTTTATGTGGTTTCCCTGGCCGTGAACCCATCATTACCTACAATATGGGAATTGTCAGGAATAGCTAGGAAAACATCTGAAGGTGTCCTGCATACTCTCAAGTACTCTGCATGAAGTTGCCACAAAATCCAGTCCCTGTCCTCGGGGACTTTATGACGTGGTGGGCAGGGAAACACAAGTACATGTAAGAAAAGGACCAGAATTAGTGACAGAACACAGAGAAAGTGCTGCACATTCAGGGCGGTGGGCTGGGGTGACGACGGAAGGCAGCAGGGAGACCCTGAATAGGTTTTTAAGAGTTAGAAAAATGTGGGGCACCTGGGTGGCTTAGTCGGGTAAGCGTCGGACTTTCGCTTAGGTCATGATCTCGCGGTTCGTGGGTTCGAGCCCCGCATCAGGCTCTGTGCTGACTGCCAGCTCAGAGCCTGGAGCCTGTTTCAGAGTCTGTGACTCCTCTCTCTCTGACCCTCCCCTGCTCACGCTGTCTCTCTCTCTCTCCTAGAAATAAATTAAAAAAAAAAAAAAAACATAAAAAAATAGAGAGAAAAATGAGCTGGTAAATGGAAACGAGGAAAGGGGCATTCTATGCAAAGGCAATGCAGGAGCAAAGCAGAGGCAGCAATTCTACATATGATCTGCTCTGGCCATCACATGCAAAGGAGAGGCTGCAAACTGCCGACAAAGTCGACAAATCCCATGTGCAGGTGCGTGTTACTGGGACAGTGCTTATCTGCGGCGTGTGTTTGTTTAACATCATCTGGCGATGGAAAACAGTGAGATTTAAGATGAAAAAATCCAGATTTCCTGTTCTTTTAGAAAACCAGTAGATGTGCCCAAACTGGGTTCCGCTTGCCCCAGCCAGAAGCAATCCTCTGGAGTCTCTGACAGGGTTCATGCCACAGCCACTTCACCGCCTGCTGCCTTTTTGACCTTGCCGATTTCACTTATCCCACTGCCGCCTGACCCCGGCAGCATCTGCGCACGGGACCCCTCTGTAAACAAAGCCCTTCTGTTTGGAAAGGAGGTTCAGGAAGGGAGCTGTAACAAGGGGAGATACGGGTCCCTAGAGATCCCCTCAAGGAGAGATCTGAACTAGACCCACACTATGAAGCCCCCCTCCAGCTGCTGCCCGGTCTGTGTCTGCACACCTGACATCTTTGCCCACGGTCATGGACGCAATCACTTTCTTTACCGCCTCCTTCTTCTTCTCCTTCTTGTCACTGTTGAGCTCTGCCTTCAGCTCGAAGATCTCCCCTAAAAAAGGAGGGATGCATGAGTGATGCAACCCCAACCAACTGGGGGACCATTCCCAGTCCCCAAATCCCAAGACAATGAGATTGTTTATGTCTTTGCCCTCAGTGACACAGGTAGCAGAGAAGGACAACTTTTTGGAGAGGAATCATCAAGAGGGAAGCTTCGAGGTCATGCTGGGCTGGACAGAGGCAGCTGTGGAAGCAATAACGTTTCTGAGACAAAGTGTGGGGGTAGATCCTGCTCAGCCAGACGGTTAAACACATTCAGAGGAAAGTGTTCCTCAGCCACCCTCATCCAAAGTCCCCAAGGCAGCGTGTGATGGAATCTGGGGACTGAAAATTGGAAGGGAGAGGGTGGGATCTGCTCCATTCCCACACTCGGCTTTTCCTGTTTTCCTGAACTTCGAGTTAAAACAGCACACTCAGGGTTTCACTTCCTGAGCCATGTGTGGTTGCTCAGCTCTGAAAATAGGAATTCAGCTGCCTCGCAAGGGCTCGAGCACGTAATACACTGTTCTTAAGAACTTGATGATCTGGAAAAAACAAATGAGGAAATAGGGCTGTTCAGGGCCCAGATAACCCCACTGACGGGTTACAAGCGCAGACTTTGGAATCAGACAGGCCTCCCGCCCTCAAAACAGCAGCCGCCAGGATTTCCTGCGCCTCTCTTGAAGCCTGGTGCCACACTGACTTCTCCCCACCTCACATTTCATCGTCATAACAACTCGGCATTTCCCACTTTGCAGATGAATACCTGGAGGCTGTGAGAGGTTCAGTAACTTGCCCAAGAATACACAGCTAGTAGCAGGTAGGGTCAACTAGATTCAAAACTGGGTCTGTCTGCTCCAAAGCCCACGTGCTCAGGCCAACCAAGGACAAGGGTCTGTACTCTCTCTACTTTGACTAGAGCAGTGAATTCCCCCATTTAACACTCAGATGTAAAAAGCTCATCTCAGTGCCAGCACTTAGCAGCCTGCATTAAAGGAGACTGCTCTTAGTATTAATTTGCCACGTGACCTTTGGCTTAGATCCTTCTTTTGTAGAAGGGGAGTGCTGGGTGGGAATAAAGCAGAAATCTAGATGGATTTACAGTGAGAAAAAGAAAACTTGTAGGTTTTTATCATGGCTGAGCAATGGAGTGTTCAGGAAAGAACTAATGAAGAACAGTCCCACAGCCCAGCCCAGGACAAGGCCACACTGAGGACATTGCTCAACAGAACCAGGAGGAATCTGCAGACCTTGCAGTTCACATTTGACTCTGTAGGACTGAAGGAACACATGCCCTTCTCCTCCAAGACACTGAGGGGCCACATCTTCCTGCTGCAGGATCCAACAGACCTCGAGGACTTTGACCCTGGGTCCTGCTGTAGGGCTGCCCCTGCTTTGCTTAAAGTTTGGTCAGATTCTCTACAACTGGCCGTCAATTGATGGATCTAGGCCTGGTGAGAAGGCTGGTGAGATGAACCTGGGATCTTCTGTTTCTGAAATCTCTTTCCTCTAACGGGCCCCAAATCCAATTGGTCACCAAGCCTACTGCCTCAGTCACTCATACAAGGCACCCAGTTCTCTCTACCCACAATGCTACCCCTACCCCCACTGGCTCAGGCACTATCATCTCTCATGGGAGCTTTAGTAAAACTGGTCTTCCTGCCTCGTCCCAATCTTCGCCCTCTTCAAACCTTTATTAGAATCTGCCTTGGACCTCCTCTTGCTTAAAACCATTACTGATGTCTGATTGGGACCCAGGCATCCCTCTACAGACATTCGCCTCAAAAGAAAACTCACAAAACCCCCACCACCAATGCCCCAATACACTTAGCAACAGGTTCACCCCCCTTCAGCCCTGCACACCTCTCCAACCTTCCATCACACTCTTTGGTAACTTGTGTCCACGTGCTTTCCTTGGGCCGAGCAAGAGCTCCCCTCCCCTCCCCTCTCTTATCAAGCTAGCTGAGGTCCTCCCACAGCCCCAGGCACTGCCCTTGTCATAGCATCTACCCTTTAGCGTGATTACTATACTATTTTTTTCTTAAAATTCTTAATGTTTATTTATTTTTAAGAGACAGAGCATGAGGACGGGGAGGGGCAGAGAATCTGAAGCAGGCTCCAGGCTCTGAGCTGTCGGCACATAGCCCAATGTGGGGCTTGAACCCACGAACCATGAGATCATGACCTGAGCCAAAGTCAGACCCTTAACCGACTGAGACACCCAGGTGCCCCATTACCATATTATTTTTAATAGACTGTCTTCTCTGCTTAACTGTAAGCAAAGCCAGGTCAGAGACTCCAATCGGCCTCCTCCATTGCACAGGGAATGGGCTTAGTAAAAACTGGCCAATCAATAACTGAAAATGCTTGATAAGAGGCAGACTTCAGGTCCTGGATCAGCTGCCAAGACAACACACTCATTTCACCTGGTCAGCAGGCCTGTGTCAATCTCACATGGAAGGAAGGAAGTGGGAGGAAGGAAGGGCCAGTGAGAAAGAAGCTTACAGGGTTAAAGCACATTCGTCAGCCACTACAACCACCTGTTTTCCAGAGAGCAGAAACAAGCACCATACCCTACAACATAAGACTAGCTTAGCACATTTCAGTGCAGCAACTCAGCAGACTAACATTGAGTCATTAGAACTATGGGGAAATGTTTAAGATAATGTGAAATGAAAAACAGGATATAAATCTGACTTCACGTAAAACACGTGCCCATGGGTTAAGACCAGACACACACACACACACACACACACACACACACACACACACACCCACGGTGAGTAACTGAGGATTGTGTGCTTTCTTTCCTCTAGGAATAAAACCTCTTATTTAACAATGTCAGACCAAAAGAAGGCTTCTTTTCTCCTACACTTTGCAGCTGATGCTCTTCCCTTCCTGAGATCTAGAAGAAGTGGTCAATTTCTTATACCATCAACACTTCAATTTTCTGGATCCACAAGGTTAAAGATGCTCTGAGCCCCCACCAGTCTCTTCTAGGCCTCCATCCCCTACCGCAAGCCCTACCCTAGGAGAGAGAAGGCAGAAGGGTGGGGCACAGAAAGGGTGGGACGGGACCCCACAATGAAACAAACAGTACCTTTCTTGGTCGTGGTGAAATATTTTGAGTCAGTCATTTTGGTCCCTTATCTGTGGCCAGACTCTGCAAGACAAAAGAAAGAGGTGACTTTCCATTGTGTCCATTCCATTTTCATTTACAGAGCATAGGAGGAGGAGGGAGGGATCCGCACACATGTGGTATGGGAAGATAGCTTCTTATCTCTCTGCTGGGAAAAGGAGCTGTTAGATAATGGCTGATCAGATTTTCGAAGGTCATTCTGAGGGAACTATCAAATTTCTAAATATGCATATCCTTTGACCCAACAGTTTTTTTTTTTTAATGTTTTTTTATTTTTTGAGAGACTGAGCATGAGCAGGGGAGGAGCAGAGAGAGAGGGAGAGACAGAATCTAAAGCAGAATCCAAGGCTCTGAGCTGTCAGCAGAGACCAGAGTGGGGCTCAAACTCATGAAGTGTGAGATCATGACCTGAGCCGAAGTCAGACGCTCAACCAACTGAGCCCCCCAGGCACCCCCTCCCCAGCAGTTCTACTTCTAGGACTCTCTCCCAGGGCAATCCTGCACACAGATTTAAGGGTTTTACTGTAGCACTGTCTGTAACAATACACTGTTGGAAATTCACTTAAATACCCATCAATAAGGGAATGGCTAAGTACTCTGAAGAGTCCACAGATTAAAAAGCACTTAGTTACAGCCACCCCTTCTGGTGTTCACCCCACCCAGCACTGTTCTAAGTGCTTCACACAAATTAACCCATTAAAGCCTCATCACAGCCTCATGGAGGTACTATCATGACGCTATATAATCAAACAAGCTTGGAAGATGCCAAATTTGAAAAGATGGGAAGCTTTCTTCTCTCCCCAACTTTTCCGAGCTTCTTAACAGTGGTATCCACTGTTCACCTCTAGAGGGCTAGAATCTATCTATATACGGTAGACTCTAGCATTCCTGAAATCTAACCAGCCAGTTTCCTCAAAGCATCTCTCAGGACATCTCCCAATGTCCCAATGTGACTTTGGTCACAGTGTGAAGAGTTATTCTAAGGCAACAGGACAAAGCAAGTAATAAGGCATCCTTGTTCACTCAATATTTACTGAATATCTACTGTGTACCTTCAATAGTTCTCCTTCATAAAACAGAAGGAAGATTAAAGACGTTATGCAGGGGCCAAGTAAGCTGCATACATGGCAGAGGCTCTTGAGGTAGTTCTAACATTTAAGAAGCTTTCATTTACAGAGCCTCTATTACAGTCAGGGCTTTTATACACATTATCTCATTTAATCCTACCAATAAGATAACTGGTTTTAACCCTATTTTACAGATGAGAAAACTGAGGCTCATGGTTGTTAAGGAACTTGCCCAAACACGGCTTGTAAATGGCTAAACTGGGAGACCATCTCCAGGCTGCCTGAGCTCAGCAGCTGTATTCTATCAATGAAGGAATTCTGTTTCCCCTATCTGAAAGGGAGGACAGAGCCCTGACAGTGGTTAAGGACTCAGTCCAAACACCATTAAGACTTTCAAGTACAACTGTTCAGTCCTACCTATAATCTCACATGGTACAGAAAATCACAACTCCAAAAATGGGAATTTGAATGGAAAAAAACTCACATTGTCCCTTTTGTTGCCTCCACGGAACAGACTCAAAAAGAGAACCCATCAAGGACACTTGTGATGAGCACTGGGTGTTATACGTGAGTGATGAATTACTAAATCCTACTCCTGAAACCAATATCACACTAAATGTTAACTAACTAGAATTTAAATAAAAACTTAAAATCAAAAAACATTTAATAAATTAATTAAAAATAAAAACATAAGGGCACCTGTCTGGCTCAGTCAGTTAAGTGTCTGACTCTTGATTTTGGCTCAGGTCATGATCTCATGGTTTGTGGGATCAAGTCCTGTGTCAAGCTCTGCACTAACACTGTGGAGCCTGCCTGGGATTCTCTCTCTCTCTCTCTCTCTCTCTCTCTCTCTCTCTCTCTCTCTCTCTCCCCCCTCCCCCATTCATGCTCTTTCTCTCTCAAAAATAAAAATAAACTTAAAAAACCCCACAGAATCCGTTAATATCTTCTTTTTTATTTTTTGATGTTTTATTTATTTCTGAGAGAAAAAGGGGGGGGGAGGGGCAGTATGAGCAGGGAAGGGTCGGAGAGAGAGGGAGACACAGAATCAGAAGCAGGCTCCAGGCTTTGAGTTAGCTGTCAGCACAGAGCCTGATGCGGGGCTCGAACCCACGAACCATGAGATCATGACCTGCGCTGAAGTTAGATCCTTAACTGACTGAGCCACCCAGGTGCCCCTAACGTCTTCTTTCAATGCATTACTATGTGGGGGCAAGATGGAGGTTACTGGTGGGATGGATGTGAGATCAAGGATCATTTCAAAAGTCTCTGGAAACAAAGCTGACAGAGCTCCTCTTCAGCCCAAATGAATTCTCTAGACTAAGCTTGTATTCATGGCAAGATGGCAATGAGACTGTTCCCCAACTGAGGCACCCATACATTTTGTCTCACTAATCAATGGGAAACAAGTATGTGCTGTCTCGGGGCCGCCTTACATCCTTTGTGGATCCCGTTAGAATAAAGGAATAAAGGTTTTGCTAACAAAACAGTAAAAAGAGAAAAATGACAATTCTTCTTTCCTTTTGGGATAAAAAGGGATGATGGCACTTTTCTGTAGGAGGTGCAGGAGAAAGCAGAAGAGACCGCTGTGTCTGATGACAGCAGTCCCGCAGTGGGGCCTCTAACTTGCAGGTCGTGGCCAGAGGAGTCAGGGCTGTGGACAGATCCACCATGTCAGTCTGGTCCATAGGTCCATCCATCCTCCCTCCTCACGCCCAGCCCGGGGTTCTGCGCCCGGCAAGTGTTGGGTCTGAGTTGATAGTTGTTAAAAGAAATGAAAAGTTGCCAAGGAACATCCCAGGAGCCTCTGCTTGCTCTCTGACTGCTCGGTTATGTAACTATTTAGCATTTGTTTCCTATAGCAGTTTACTTATACTGAAAATAATTTTCTTTTGAGCACACATAAAGCCATTTAATCTCACCAACTGATAGGTTCTTTCTGGAATGTTGAGAATGAGCAGGTAACAAGACCGTGGGATGTCTGCAACACAGCAAAGGGCTGTATGGTCAGGAGTCACAAGCATGAGCACAACCAGCAGTGGTATCCAAAGCAGAAGTACCCCATTTCTCCAAGTTTAGCTTAAGAAGAGGGATCAATTAAAGCAAAAGGGGCTAAAAATTATAGACCGAAAGAATCGCGGTAACATATGAACCCCTACATTGTTAAATCTAGAAGGAAATCAAAATGAACACAAAGCAAAAAATACCTTAGATGTCTAATGTCTGTGGTGCCCAGAAATTCTCTCTTCAACAGAGGAGGCTGTTAGGGGCTTTCCCCTCATCTGCAGGCACAATACATCTGGGGCCCCCCAAATTCCCAGAACACAACCTCCTGGGGACAGACCTGTCATATGCAACTGCTCAGGTGGAAGAAAGGGTAAGAAGCTTCTCTTTTGGGGGGATTAAAAAGAGCAACAGAGCCGCAGGGTCAGCTAATTAAACCCCTACAGCTACTGTTACCCCTATAATGCTGAGCTTTGATGACACCCTTCCTTTTACAGGTGCTAAGCAACTACTCACAACTTAAATTGCTACCCAGCCCGGGTGCTGGCTGCTGCTTTTCTCTGCAGTGTCTACTTCGCATATGCCTCTGCAGAGGGCCCAAGGGGAGTGATGATGCAGAAACCATATCCCTCTGAAGTTGTTTCACGTATAGATAGGAAAATAAAGTGAAGGAGGGAGGGGAGGTAGGGAAAAGTGAAAACGCTTTTGCAAAGCCACCCAGAGCACAGATTTTAGAGACCTCGTTTTACTGTGGAAGATCAACTGCATCTTGTTGATCTGCTAAGGGTGGTTATTTCCTTTGTCCTTTCTCTGCAGTTGCCTCTTAGATGTCAGTGCAAGAGATTTTTTCATTCTCTCTGACGGAATGGAAAAACCCTGCAGTTGTGGTCTAAAGGACCATACTTGTAGATGCTCCAGGAAAGGCTGGTGCTTTCCCTGGCTCCGCTCAGCTATCACCGTATGCTGTGTCCCTAATGGAGGCCAAAGGGGCTAAGACCCTGCTTGATGGCTCTGATTGTGTACATGAGCCACAACTGAGAACAGGTAAGAAAAAGCATAGAGTTGGGGCGCCTGGGTGGCTTAGTCGGTTAAGCGTCCGACTTTCGCTTAGGTCATGATCTCGCAGTTCGTGGGTTTGAGCCCTGCGTCAGGTTCTGTGCTGACTGCCAGCTCAGAGCCTGGAGCCTGTTTCAGTCTGTGACTCCCTCTCTCTCTGACCCTCCCCTGCTCACGCTGTCTCTCTCTCTCTTCTAAAAATAAATAAAACATTAAAATAAAAATTAAGAAAAAAAAAAGCATAGGGTTTGGATTCCATCTTTTGAAGTGGCAGGATGCACTTTAAAAAGCAATAATTGGAGGCAATTTTTGGTTTGGAAACTGCTCTGGCCAGTGATGAGTCACTTTTGCTAAGGAGACAGCATTCTGGCCTGGGATACCCCTCACTTTCAGCACTTACAGGCTAAGGAATGCCTTCAAGGGAAGGGAAAGTCAAATTAAAGAGGGGCACACCTGGAAAGACTGGTTCTGTCTTTGAAGAGCCACTGATGCTGTGCTCACCTTAAATCTACCTTCCCACACTTGCAAGGTAATGACTTTGATCCATTAATTCCAGGACGAGTCCCTATTAATCTTACTTAAAAAAAAATCCTACCTACACTCATGTTTTTCCCTGCCACCAGGCTTAAAGCAAAGAAATGCGTAATAAAGCCTGAAATGGAGTAGTTTTACGTTTTCTAAAAGAATTATAAAGAAGTCCTTGGTAAGGGACACCTGGGTGGCCCAGCTGGTTGACTTCTGCTCAGGTCCTGATCTCGCAGTTCATGAGTTCGAGCTCCACATCTGGCTCAGAGCCAGCCTCACATCCTCTGTCCCCCTCTCTCTGCCCCGCCCCATTTGCACTCTTCCCCCCCCCCAAAAAAATATTTTTAAAAAAAGATGAGAAACACTGACACACTGGCCAGGACAAAGATGTAATGCAATCTAAGAGTGGGGAAATGAGGTCCTAGGAAGAAAATGGAAACTCAAAAAAACATTCCCAGCTTAAGAGTTTGAATTTTAGCCACTGGAGTTAGAGTTAGCTTTTAGGAAAAAAGTCTTCTTTTTAAATTTGTGAGTCTTCACATATCCCACTGTAGTTTTATGAACAAGAGATAAAGAATCTTTTTGTGTTTTAAGCTTAAGCTAATAAAATGCATTTAAATCTATAAAAAAAAATACATTAAGAATATTGAATTTATTATAATTTTTCTCTAAGGTCTCAAAATTGCTAATAATAATTATTTTATTTTAATCATTATTCTTTTTTAAGTAGGCTTCATGCCCAATGTGACCCTGAGATGAAGAGTCGTGTGCTCTACCCAGATGTCCCAAGGATAACAATTTTAAAGGAAAGAATACTGAACTGATATTAGTTTACTTCATCTCTATGATCCAATTCCTCTGTTCCAAATGGGGACGGCAGCACTTGCTGTTCTAAATTCACTTACTTCTTCTGACAGGGGGCAATATGGGAATGAAAGCACACTGACAAGTATGAACACTGTATATATCGTGGGCTTCCATTACATGAAATTCTAGAATAAGAAGAAGAGCAAAACTATCTTATGGTGGTAGAAGTCAGATCAGTGGATGCTTCTAGCTAAGAAGGACTGTCTTGAACGAGGCACAAGAGAACTCTAGGGATGGGGTGCCTGGGTGGCTCAGCTGGTTGAGTGTCCAACTTTGGCTCATGTCATGATCTCATGGTTCATGGGTTCATGAGTTCAAGCCTCACATGGGGCTCGCTGCTGTCAGAGCACAGCCTGCTTCGGATCCTCTGTCCCCCTCTTTCTCTGCCTCTCTCCCACTCACTTACTCCCTCTCAAAAATAAATAAAACATTAAAAAGAATAACTCTAGGGATGATAGAATTGATCTCTCTATTGATGCAGATACTGGTCAGACTATACACTTAAGAAATGAGCATTTCACTTGATATAAGTCATACAAATACTGAATTTTTTTAAATAACAAAATAAAACCCAATGCTGATGAAGAAAAATAGAAAACTGTATTCTCTAGAGGAAATAAAGCCTTTCTGAGTATGACATTAAATCAAGAAATCTAGGAGTTCAAAACTATCCTAAAATTTGTATGGAACCACAAAAGACCCCGAATAGCAAAAGTAATAGTGAAAAATAAAACCAAAACAGGAGGTATCACCATCCCAGACTTTAACCTCTACTAGAAAGCTGTCATCATCAAGACAGTATGGTATTGGCACAAAAACAGACACATAGACAACTCAGAAGTGGACCCAAAAGTATACAGCCAACTAATCTTTGACAAAGTAGGAAAGAATATCCAATGGAAAAAAGACAGCCTTTTTAACAGATGGTGTTGGGAGAACTGGACAGCAACATGCAGAAGAATGAAACTAGATCATTTTCTCACACCATGCACAAAAATAAACTCAAAATGGATAAAGAACCTGAACGTGAGACAGGAAACTATCAACACCCTAGAGGAGAAAGCAGGAAACAACCTCCTTGACCTCCACCGCAGCAACTTCTTACTTGACACATCCCCAAAAGCAAGGGAATCAAGAGCAAAATAAATGATTGGGACCTCATCAAGATTAAAAGCTTCTGCACAGCAAAGGAAACAACCCACAAAACTAATAAGCAACCGACGGAATGGGAAAAGATAGTTGCAAATGACATATCAGATAAAGGGTTAATATCCAGAATCTATAAGGAACCCACCAAACTCCACATCCGAAAAACAAACAACCCAGTGAAGAAATGGGCAGAAGATATGAACAGACACTTCTCCAAAGAGGACATCCAGATGGCCAACAAACACATGAAACGATGCTCAGCATCCCTACTCATCAGGGAAATACAAATCAAACCGACACTGAGATACCACCTCACACCAGTCAGAGTGGCTCAAATGAGCAAATCAGAGAACACAAGATGCTGGCGAGGATGTGGAGAAACGGGCACCCTCCTACACTGTTGGTGGGAATGTAAACTGGTACAGCCCCTCTGGAAAACAGTGTGGAGGTTCCTCAGGAAACTAACACTAGAACTCCCCTATGACCCAGCAATAGCACAGCTAGGAATTTACCCAAGGGATACAGAAATGCTGATGCATAGGAGCACATGTACCCAATGTTCATAGCAGCACTCTCCACAATAGCTAAAACATGGAAAGAGCCTAAGTGTCCATCAACAGATGAATGGATCAAGAAGATGTGGTTTATCTATGCCATGGAATACTACATGGCAATGAGAAACAATGAAATCTGGCCATGTGTAGCAACATGGATGGACCTTGAGGGTGTTATGCTTAGCGAAGTAAGTCAGGCAGAGAAGGACAAATATCATATGTTTGCACGTATAGGAGGATTGGGAGGAACTTAACTGAGGACCATGGGGGAGAAGGGGGGAAATGGTGGGGGAGAGGGAGAGAGGCGAAGCATGAGAGACTCTTGAATGCTGAGAACAAACTGAGGACTGATGGGTGTCGGGGGGGAGGGGGGAGATGGGCATGGAGGAGGGCACTTGTGGGGATGAGCACTGGGTGTTATATGGAAACCAATTTGACAATAAACTATTTGTAAAAAGAAAGTAAAAAAAAAAAAGAAATCTAGGAGTTCAATTATATAAAAATGAAGTTTCCCTGCATGGTCAAAAACATAATTAAAAAACCCAAAAATATGCTCAACACACACACCAATTTTAATCACATTGCAGACAAAAACCTATTTGCCTTAATATATAAAAAGTGCCTAAAAACAGGAGAATGGCAAAGGATGCAATATGTTCACAAAAAATTAAGAACAATAGTTTAAGCTTACTTGTAAGAGAAATTGATACTATAATGAAATACCATCCATCAGCTACTGGGTTGGTAAAGACCCAAAAGTCTGATAATATTCCATGTTCATACTGATGGGGGATACCCTCATATGATGCTAAGGAGGGTCTACATTGCTACAATCTCTACATCAATTTGGGAATTTATTCTATATATATAAAAACCATGTAGATCTAGTTATTCATGTAGCATCCTTTGTAATAGCAAACTACTGTAAACACCTTAAATATCCTTCCATAGAGCGCTTGTTTAAAAATTATGACACAACATGGGACGCCTGGGTGGCTCAGTTGGTTAAGTGTCCAACTTCGGCCTAGATTATGATCTCGCCGTTCCTGAGTTAGAGCCCCACATCAGGCTCTCTGCTGACAGCTCAGAGCCCGGAGCCTGTTTCAGATTCTGTGTCTCCCTCTCTCTCTGCCCCTCCCTCGCACATGCTGTCAATCTCTCTCAAGAATTAACAAACATTTAAAAAATTAAAAATTAGGGGCGCCTGAGTGGCTTAGTCGGTTGAGCGTCCGACTTTCGCTTAGGTCATGATCTCGCGGTTCGTGGGTTCGAGCCCCGCGTCGGGCTCTGTGCTGACTGCCAGCTCAGAGCCTGGAGCCTGTTTCAGTCTGTGACTCCCTCTCTCTCTGACCCTCCCCTGCTCACTCTTACTCTCTCCTAGAAATAATAAATTAAAAAAAATTAAAAAAAAAAATTAAAAATTAAAAGAAAGAAAGAAAGGGCAAACAAGAAAAGTTAACAGTAGTTTCCTCCAGAAGAGATGCTGGATTGCCAAGGGACAGTGAGAGACTGACTTTTCATCACTCAACAGCTTATATCTTGGGAATTTTATATCCTATGCATATCATCTTTTTTTTTTCTTCCAAGATTTTATTTAAATTCAAGTTAGTTAACATATAGTGTAGTACTGTTTTCAGGAAAATTTAGTGATTCATCACTTACCTATAACACCCAGTGTTCATCACAAATCTGTATCAACTCTTTCAAATTTAATGCAGGTTTTTTTTTAAATGTTTATTTATTTTTGAGAGAGAAAGGGAGTGAGAGAAAGCATATGGACATCGATGTGCATAAGTAGGGGAGGGGCAGAGAGAGAGAGGGAGAAACAGACAGACAGACAATCGAAGCAGGCTCCAGGCTCTGAGCTGTCAGCAGAGAGCCTGCTGCGGGGCTCAAACTACAAACTGTGAGATCATGACCTGAGCTGAAGTCAGACGCTTAACTGACTGAGCCACCCAGGTGCCCCAAATATGATGCAGTTTAGAAAACAGCGGGGAATCTGTCCAAAGCACTGTTCCCAGCTCCATGCTTATCCTCAGTCTCAGCTCAAACACTGCTGCCCCAGAGGAGCGGTCTCCAGACCCAAAGGGGCAGAGGTCTCCCCGACATCTGACTCAATCATATCATGGACTTCTCCACAGCCCTCCTCATGACTCTGATTTGGGATCTGTCCTGTTTAATGCTCTCAACCCAGTGACTGGCACTATGCCTGGCACATTCCAGGAGCTCATCAAATGTTTGCTGACAAAATGAATGAAAAGGCTCCCAGAGAAGCCACGAAATCAGGGGCCTAAAACAAATCAAGATAAGAGGGCTCTCTGATGAGACCAGAGAGTGATGACGGGGCAGACCAGGGACATAAGCCTTTGTGGGTAACTTTCAACACACACGGCAAGGCTGACCCAATGCCAAGACAGCTGCCAGGAAATCTAGCTTTGCTACCAACAGCTGGATGACCCTGGGCAAATCCTTTCATCTCTGAGACTTACTGTTTCCAATTGTCAAACAAGAGAATTCAACCAGATCAATGGCTTTTCAAGCCCCTTCTCTCTTTTAAACTGTTTAAAACAAAAAACGGATTGCTCTGGTTGACATAAGACTGGGGGACCTACAGCCTAGCTCATTCCAGTATGCCCAACTCCCCTCCTTCACCAGGGGCCCTTCAGGCCACCCACAGTTCCATGGACGACAGTTTCAGCCTATTAAATGACAGCTAAGCTCCCTCCCACAACTCACGTTCTATGATCCTCTGCTAGATGAGAAATCCAACTCCTCACCAATGAGTGTTCTTCCAGGGTATCAAACTGGAGGAAGTGAAGCATGATCATTCTCATAGCATGACAGAGGACGTTTCCAAGGGACAAGAGAAAACAAATGCAGAATGCATCAGGGCCAGCAAACCTTATTAGGGCTTCAGTAGGAAGGAAAACAGTAACAAGCCAAGCAACTCCCCAAATAGCCTGCCAACAGCCAGGGAAAGGACATTTCTAGGCTCAGGGCAGTGACTCGTGCCAGACAACCTATGCTCTGCAATCGGATGAGAGGCAACAAGTTGGCAGCACTAGCACAGTGCACTCCACACAGTCGGCACTCAGTGAATCAACAAGGGAGACCATCAGTATCGTGAGATGAGCCAGAGAAGCAGCTTTGGGAAGGGGTAAAGGGAAGGAGGTATTTGGCAAGGTCTGATCCAGTTGCTAAGACTCATCTCTGAATTCAAGGATATTTGGGCAAGGGAAAAATGATCCCTGAAAGTCTGCGTTAGTGGCTTCCAACTTCAGTGCTGTTTAAAATTGTCACTGCTGGGGCGCCTGGGTGGCTCAGTCAGTTGAGTGTCCGACTTCGGCTCAGGTCATGACCTCACACTTCGTGAGATCAAGGCCCGTGTCAGGCTCTGTGCTGATGGCTCAGAGCCTGCAGCCTGCTTGGGATTCTGGTCTCCCTCTCTCTCTGCCCCTCCCCCACTCACATTCTGTTTCTCTCTCTCAAAAATAAATAAACATTAAAAAAAAATTTTTTTTAATTGTCACTGTTAAACCCTTGCCTGTTGAATAGCTGTTCAGAAACCTGTTAGGTACATGTTAGCTCAAGGACAGTCAAAACTACACTAGGAAAAATGAATAAAAGAGGTTAGGGTGGTAGTGTTTCTTCTTCATTTAGAACAGAAAAGCCAAACTTAATCATCCCCCACATTTGAATGTTTCAGTTGTGTCTCCAAGCCACAGGGTGATTCATTCACAAATATTCCCCTGCTCTGCCATGCTCTGGACTGGATGCCTGCCCCAGGAAGCCTAGAGTTTATAATAAGAGATAATGATTCTACTAACCACCTGGCCATCACTCATGATGTCTACTACATCCACTAGTCCTCAGTTTTTGTCAGCATTCAAGAGTCTCTCATGGTTTGCCTCTCCCCCTTTCCCCCACCATTTCTGCCCTTCTTCTCCCCCTTGGTCCTCTGTTAAGCTCCTCCTAATCCTCCTATACGTGCACACATATGATATTTGTCTTTCTCTGCCTGACAGCCCCTTTTTAAAAAGAAAAAGGTCCTGGGGCGCCTGGGTAGCTCAGTCGGTTGAATGTCCGACTTTGGCTCAGGTCATGATCTCACAGTTCGTGAGCTCGAGCCTCACCTCGGGCTCCACACTGGTGGTGTGGAGCCTGCTTGGGATTCTTTCCCTCCTTCTCTGCCCCTTCCCTGTGGGTACTCTTTCTCTCCCTCTCAAAAATAAAGCTAAAGAAAAAAAAAAAAAAAGGAAAAGGTCCTCACAGGTAAGTCCTAGAGTTCACTTTATAGACAGGGAGCTTGAAGATTAAAAGGTGGATCAGCAGTAGAGAAACCAGATTTCAGACTTTCTCTCTGAGACAATGTGGTCACCAAATTCAGACAGGCTCTTTCAAGTCGGTTCAAGAACTGTGAGAAAATAAGCTGTGTTCGTCTTTAGGCTCGGCGTGAAATTCAGAACAAAGGTGGCAGTGGGAGTCATAATGCAAATGGATGTGCACCACGGGCCAGATACTACATAAAGAGCTTCACATTTAATCCTCACAAGAATCTGTGGAGAAGCGGCTGATAATATCACACGTTAACTGATGAAGAAACTGAAGCACAGAGAGATCAAGGCATTTGTCTGGAGTCACACGGCTAGAAAATGGCAGCACCAACACTTTCTATCCCTGACCCTCAACAGGTGTCATAGGTCCCACTCTGTCCAGCAAGGAAACTTCTGTCTGAGCGAAGCCCTGGTGGAAACACACACTCTCCAAGCTAAAGGTTACACGAAATACATTGACACACATCCCTGCAGAGTCCCTCAAACGTTGAATGACCGGTTATTTTAGGGCCAGCCCATCCAGCTTGGACAACAGGAATGTCAAGTTTGGTAACGTGCCTAGTGAAAGCCTGTCTGGGTGAGTGTGCCGAGTTATGGGCCTTCTGGGATTTGGATGACAAGCGATTAGCCAAAATCAATCTCCTGAGACCCACTAGCAATTAAAGCCTCAAAATGAAAAGGAAGTAAAGGCAGGCACATGCCATGTGCAAATGTTCTTGTACTAGCACCGGGTCTCTAAAACCTATTTCTAGAATCATGTGCCAAGTTTCAACTATCTACAGACAGTCATGCTTGGAAAGACCTGCTGTCAAGAAAAAAGAAAGTAACAGGGGCTTCTTCTGAATAATACTTAATCAAGATGAAGAAAAAAGAGGCCAAAGACCATGAAACAAGATGCCTTGAGATCTCAGTTTTCCCATCTATATAATGGGAATACTTTCTGAAGATCTGTCAAGTGTTGGAGTCATGCATTCAGCATATGTAACAGTGTGGGGCGCTGTCAGCTCTGAGACTAGGACTGTGCCACACACACGCACCCAGGAGACAAAGGACAGTTTTCACTCTGGGCTCTTACGGATGCAGAGGCCAGATAACGGACTGCGGGTGAACAGCAGAGTGATCATGCCTTCCAGTTAAGTGCTACCACTGCTCGGATGAGGAGGGTTCTGAGAATGAGGGAACATCTAGGGAAGCCCTCTTAGATGAACAAGGGCTTGCCTGGAGACAAAAAGATGGCTCAAATTTGGAAAAGGAGCCCTGAGGGTGACCTGGAAAAGACCCACAAGATGCTAAACCACTGAGGCTAAACCACCAGCAACAATGACTGGGGTGCAGGCTCTGTGCTAAGTGGTCTGTAGCCCCTATTTATAAGTGAGGAATTAAAGATGCTGAGAGAGGAGTGACTTATCCAAGGCCAAAACAAGCCTGCATGTTCAGGAGTTTGTGAGAACCCCTGTCTGGCTGACGGCAAGGACTTGGAAAGGAAAGGAGTAGACGACGTTAGGCAAAGAAGGAGGAGATTCACAGATGGTCCCGGATGCCACAACATGTTAGATCCTACAGGCAGAAGATGCAGTGACCTGTCAAGTGACAAGTCTCACGCTGAAAAGCATTTGACACTGCTGATCACCCCCTCTTCCTTGAAACACTTTCTTCTCCTGGATCCCAGGATGCCATGCTCTCTGCCCTCCCCTCTACCCAACTGCCTGCTCCTTCTCAGTCTCTTTTGTGGGTTTTTCCTCCTCTCCCTCTTCTTCAACACTGGAGGCCCCAACTTAGGCCTGATATGTCTTCCCTTCCCCGCCAGTACTATCTTGCCTCTATGGTAAGCTTGCCCAGTGTCAAGGCTTTAAGTATCATCTATACGCTGACAACTCACAAGTTTACATCCCCAGACCCAACCTCTCCGATGAACTCCCAGCACATATATCCAAACTGCCTAATACACATCTGAACTTGAATGTCTATACAGCTGACAGTAGCTCAAGCTTAACAAGATAAAAACTGACCTCAGGTTAAAAACCTCAGTTGCCCTTGACAACACACACTCTCCCTCATATCCCACATCGAATCTATCAGCAAATCCTATTGGGTCTGCCTTCAAAATGAATCCAGAATCCATAAAGTGGCTTTCCACCAGCTCCATCACTACTACCAGGTCCCGAGCCACCATTACTGCTAATCAAGATCGCTACCAAAGCTGTTTCCACACTGCTCCCAACAACTCATTTCAGCAATAGACAGAATGATCCCGTTACAGTCTAAGGCAGAAAGTGCCACCCTTCTGTTCAAAATCCTCCAATGGTTCCCTGTCTCACTCAGAGTAAAAGCCAAAATCTCTACCACGGCCTCATGGGCTATAAGGGCTATATGAGACATATCCCTTCTGTCTCTCGTTTATACACATACATACCACCCACCCATTATTCCTTTGAACTCTTCTCCCACTGTCTTCCCCATCATTCCCTCAGTTCCAGCCACATGGGCCTCTGTGCTGATCCTCCAACAAAATAGACATGTTTCTACCTCAGGGCCTTTGCACATATGCGCTGGTCACTGCCACAGAGGCTTTCTTCAGATAGCGTCATGGCTTAGTCCCTCACCTCTTTCAAATCTCACTCAAATGTCACCTTCTCTGACCACTTTATTTAAAATTGTACACATCCCTGGGGCGCCTGGGTGGCTCAGTTGGTTAAGCATCCAACTCTTGGTTTCAGCACAGGTCATCATCTCACGGTTCATGAGATTGAGCCCTGCACTGGCTCTGCACTGACAGTGCCCCTGACCCACTCTCTCTCTCCCTCTCTCTCTCAAAATAAATGTAAATCAACTTCAAAAAAAAAGTATATATGTCCCCAACCAACCCCCCCAACTCCCTATCCTTCTTTCCTTCTTTTGTATTTCTGCAACATACTATAAAATTTATTTAAAAATTTTTAAGTTTATTTATTTTTGAGGGAGAGAGAGAGAGCACAAGCAGGGGAGGAGCAGAGAGAGAGGGAGACACAGAATTCAAAGTAGGCTGGAGGCTCTGAGATATCAGCACAGAGCCAGGTGTGGGGCTCAAACCCACAAGCCATCAGATCATGACCTGAGCTGAAGTCGGTCACTTAACTGAGCCACTGAGATGCCCCTATAAAATGTATTTTTTAGTCTATTTTTTTCTAGTCCATAATGTGCTCCATGAAGATAAAGATTTTGTCCATTTTATTCACTACTGTGAAGCTCTTAGACTGTTACCTGGCAAATAGCAGGTGCTCAATAAATGAATCACTAAATTGGGGAAATTTCAAGTTTTGTAAGCCCACCTCAGCTAGAGACCAGCTTCCCCATGTTCCATGTAGCAGGTGTGTCAGCATCAGAAATGCATCTGTTCTGTGAGCTATTTTGACAAAACTTAAGTTGAAAATGCCAGACCCCCAGTCCTGGCAATACATGGAAGCCAAGTAAATAAAGAAAAGAGAGAAGAAAGGGCAAAGAGTGGGGAAGAGGATCAGGTGGCAACATCTCCAGTGGGAGAAAGGTCCAGGCCATTTCTTTCTTTCTTTTTTTAAATTTTTTAAAATTTATTTCTGAGAGAGAGAGACTGTGTGAGTAGGGGAGGGTCAGAAAGAGAGGGAGATACAGAATCTGAAACAGGCTCCAGGCTCTGAGCTAGCTGTCAGCACAGAGCCTGACAGGGGGCTCGAACCAACGAACCATGAGATCATGACCTGAGCCAAAGTCGGATGCTTAGCCCACTGAGCCACCCAGGCGCCCCTAGGCCATTTCTTCAGTGAGGCCAGATGGCCATCCCCTGCTCCACAGGTGTCCATTCTGAGACTAGGGCTGCAGGAGGTGGGGATGAAATGCTGGGGGCAGGTGCTCTGACACAGCTGCGAAGTGAGCACACGTAGGCCCTTCCCTCTGTCTGTAACCCTCTAGGCCCACACGCCTTCTGTTTCCTTTGTCAAGCTCTTCACTGCTTTTGCCCTTGCTGAGCTTTCTGCCTGGATTATCCACTCCAGCGTCTAGAGTGGCTGCTCCAACTTATCCTTCAAATATCGGCTTAGATGACATCACTTCAAAGACACCGTCCCTGCACTTGTAGGTATTTTCCTGTCCTCGCCCTCACCCCTGTTCCTAGTCACAGGCTGGCTGAGCACCTCCCATGCCACAAACAGGTCTACGTGCTTAGGGATGCAGCAGTGAATAAACCAGACAAAACTCCTTCCCTTCATGGAGCACACATCCCTGTGGCAGACAGGGACCACAAGCAAGCTAAATAGGTACAATCTGTACCATCTCAGAGAGTGATAAATGCCATGGAGAAAAAGAAAGCAGGAAAGCAGGGAAGGAGAATAGAGAGTGTGGGGGAGGGGAGGAAAAGAGGTTGAAATTTAACCAGGTGGCTACCTTGAGAAGGTGACAGGCGACAGTGTCTGGGGAAAGAGCCTTCCAGGCCTAAGACGGTGAGAAGTGGGGGTGTCCCTGGCCTGTTTGAGAATGGCAGGGAGGCTGAGTAAGGAGTGGGTTATGAAGTCAGAGGAGAATGCAGGGGGCCTTCCAAGTCAAGGTAAGAACTCTGGCTTTCATTCTGAGTGAAGTGGGAGCTGCTAGATGGTTCTGAGCAGGAGTTCTGAGACCGGACTTACGTTTCAACAGGGGCTAGATGCTCTGCCGGCTTCCCTCATGGTTACCAGTTCTTCTAATTATTGCATTTGTTTTCTATTTCCTCTTTGCTTCCCCCACTACCCCTACCCATTAGAATGCAGTAAGCAACCCAAGCACAGAAACTGACTTGTTTACCCATCATCACACTTAGCCCAGTGCCAGGCACACTGCAGGGCCCGATAAATACTGAATGAATAAATGCAAAATGTATGATGGCCGTGTCCTAAGTGTCTAAGTAACATCCAGCCCCTCAGCCCTTAGAGATCAGAGAATGAAGACCACAGGAGCAGCCTCACCAGCTAATGAAATTTTGTCATTCCACTCTCAATATGCTTAAGAACCTAACAGCAATTAGGTGTGGCAAAAAGTATGTGTCACCCAAGTCTAGTCCTCTGCAGAGCTCTGCTTTGCTGAATGTTTTTAGTACTGAAAATCAACAGTGCAGGACTGGTGGTAAAGCTCTGAGATCCATCTTCCAGCTCAAGTCCACAGAGAAGAGAGCAGTCATCTGGCTGCATCTCAGCTACCGGGCACTCTGGAGTCAACCAGCCATACTCTTACCTTAACTGGAAGGGGTCCCTAAGGTCAGGGGTCAAGCCCAAGGCTAAATTAGACCCAAAAAGCATGAAGCTTGGGAGTCTAAAACCACAGCCAAGCCCCTTCTCAGCTCCATTAAATAACAGGGGAGATGATCTAAGAACAAGGGGTTGGGAGAGGAAAGGCGGCTACAGCAGATGTGACACCGGGTCGACACAACCCAAGAAGCACAAGCATGCCACCACTGTAAAATGATAACTGCAATGTCACCCACCTGAGGGATTTGTGGGGCTAAACCAGGTCAATACACACAAAGCCTTCAGCAGTGCCCAGCCCACCAAGTGCTTGATGATGCTAGCCACGCTTACTAGCACCTAGGGAGGGTGGCTGCCACCAGCAGTTCCTTGCTGCTCCCCAACTCCAGGTCTCTAGAGGCCCTGAAGCATTCTGGGGGTTGCTGGGTGGTGGCCACAGTAGCCCAAGAGTAGTAATCCTATCACTAGTCAGATTTCTCCCTATCCCCCAGAGTGATATGAGGATGGACGGGAGATCATCTGGAAAGTGCTTTGAATTCCTTAGGAATCAAGGAATCCTAACACTTCAATGCAACTTCCATTCATTCACTGCACACTTACTGAGCACCTAGGTGCCAGACATTTCACTAAGTGCCAGAGACCCAGAAAGTTAAGACAAGTCTTCCCCAGAGATTAAGAGCTGTTTACTTAGAAGACAGCCAAGCGAACAGACAATGACAACCCATCGTGATCAGTGCCACAGGCCATGGTGGAAGTTCAGGCCTGCAAGGTGGGGGAGATGATCAGACAGGAAGCTCCAAGCAGTGGTCCAGCAAAGAAAGAGGCATCTGTGACAGGGAATGGTGTTCAGGCAGTGAGGACAGCACAAAGCAGAGACAGAGGGAAAAAGAGCTGGGGGTGGTTAATGTGGCAAGCAGCTGAGTTTGACTGGAGCTTGGGAAGAGATAGAAGTGGGGAGTAGGAGAGATAAGGCAAGGGGGCCAGGCAGGGGTCACCCAAAAGGACTTGAAGGCCATGATAAGGAATGTGAATTTTAGCCTGAGGGCAATGAGGAGCCATTGATGGATAATCAAGCAGGTTATTTCTTTAAGGATTTCCCAACTGCTCAAGTGATACTTTCTCTCTGACATGATTTGCTTCTGTGTGAAGATAAAAAAAAAAAAACCAACAATGCAAAAACCATTTCTGGGCTGTGATCACTTATCAGTGACCTATCTTAGGCAAAAAACAAAACCACAAAAAACACAAAAACCCTGTTTAGAAAAAGAAACATCTACATGTAACAGATGTCCTCTCAGCCTTCATAATGACACAAACGTGCAAAGCCCATACCCAAGCCACGCTTGCTCACTGTCAGCACATCAGGCTTTGGTGCCAGGCGTGAGGGTTTTCTGGGAAGTGAGCAGTCAAGATGGCAAGTTTCAGAAGACGACCAGAAAAAGATGAAAGGCCAAGCCCAAAGCCAGCAGGACCAATAGACTAAACTTGTCCTGAAACTTTTAGGAAGTGAAACGAGAAGGGTGGTGATAGTCCTGTGTACATAAAGGTCTCTGCAGGAGGAAGTAACACCCCACAAACCAGGGTCGACAGCCTTCCTCAAACACAGGCCCCCAGTAGGCATCAACTGCCCAGAGTCAAGACACCCATTCACAATAACGGTCTCTACACAAATTGCCTTATCTAATCCACTCTCACACCACTGTTGGGGGGTGGCGGGGGGTGGGGTGGATGGCAAGACGGTGATGGTCAGTATTATTTTAGAGCTGAAGTGAAGGAGGCCCAGCCTAAGTAAGTTGTCCAGGTCACACTACCAGGAAGCTGCTGAGCTGGGGTCAGAACTCAGGGTTGACTGATGGGGAGTCGGGCAGTGTTTTTGCCATTACACCTGTGAGCCCTTCCAGTTGCCCAGGGTGAAGACTGGCAACTCTTCTTGAGTATGCTCAACCCATACTCAACAGATAATGTCTCCACAACCTCTGAGGGATCTGATTCTTTGAGAACTATTGAAGCTACTCTCCATGACAATTTTTAAGAGGTTGGAGGAAGCTGGTGGGCTCAACTCAGAACAGGGAGCCAGATGCTCTGAGCTTTTTTCATGTTCCCACCATCTGTGACAAGTAGCCTCATCTTGAATCCTCCCTGGGAAGGATGGGGATAAGGTGACAATATTAAGTTTCTGTGAATTCAATGGAGCTAGGAGAACAGACCAGAGTTAAAAAAAAAAAAAGGTACTACAGTAATTATATCACAGCTTTCTTCAGAAGCATGTGGAAACCTTCACACGCATTCATTAAGGCTTGTTAACACCCAGGAGTGGATAAAAAGGCAGCAGGTCCTTCTCGTGCTGCTGTCAGGGAAACTGAGGCAGAACTGGAGCAAGTGAATGTCTGCAAAGGAATAAGGCTCAGACTCACAGAGTCTAGTCCTGCAGCCATCAAATGACCTCACCATCTCCCAAGCAAGATGTGCTCTCCCTGGCCAAGAAGTCAAGGGACCTGCACTTTTCTCAGAGACACAGAGACCCTTCCCTTGAGAACATTCTTCAAGAACCCAGGGCCCAAAGATCCTCCTAGGTGTCACATGCTTCCTCTTTTTATTCCAAAAGGAATACAGCTCAACTACTCTTAAGAGAGGGTCTGAATATTCCTAAATTAGCTTCATGGATGGCCTGTTTTGTATCTCACGGTTCCAATAGTCACGAAATATTTCCACTTCTGTTCTGAAAGGTAATCACTTATAGCAATAGCCTGCAGGATCGCTTCATCCTAAATATGTGAATCAAATGCCCCTTATGAAGATTAGATGCAGAGTAATAAGACCACACTGTACCCAGCTGCGAATAAGCAGAATGGCAGCTAATGATATTAAATAGCCCTTACACCCCAACCTTGCTGCAGCCTCTTTTGTCTCTGCACTTTGCAGGCCCCTGGAAGCCTGAGTAAGAACCTGGCTCTGCCTAAAGTACAGGATTGACCTTACCATGTATGATTCAACCTCACTGTGCCTCAGTTTCCTTGTGGATAAAATGGGAATAACAACCTCAGGAAGGTTGTTATGAAGTTTACATGTAGTATTGTGTGCAAAGTGCTTAGCACACTGTCTGGTACGCAACAGGAGCTCAATAACCAGTAGCTGGCATTTCGTATTTTTAACATAATTACAGGTGTCCCCAGATAACCTGTCCATGAAGCGCCAACGGACAGATCAAGCCCAAGCCTACCGCCGGGCAGGCGGTGCAGGGCTGGTTCTTGATTTTTTTCTTTTCTGTTTGAACCTTGGTAAAGAGATAAGGCCCTGAACGACAGGGAGGCCTCGGAATGTGAAGGGGGCAACCAGGACCCGAAGAGGAGTTTCCCGTCTGGTCAGGGGCGGGCTCCTTAGGGCCTAAGTCTAGGAGCCTCTCCAGAGGACGTCCCAGGAGGGGGCTGGGGCGGCTGGGATTCAGGCCCGCGGCCAAGTGGGCGCGAATGAATGAACCCACAGTCCTTCTGCCTCGTAGGGGCTTGGGAAGCCACTCTCACCCATCTAGCGCCCCGTCCTCTCCGTGACCTCTGACCCCACAAACCCCCTCATCTCAGACCACCGCCTCCCCGTCCCACTCCTTCTCTTGCCTCGCCGGACTTCCTTCTTCCTCACCCGAAGGTCCGAACGGCTCCCGGCGCCACGGCGCGGTTCGGATCGCCAGCAAAATGTCCGCGGCCTCGTCCTCCCTCTCTCCCGGTGCGTCCGTGCCGCTGGCCGCTCGGAGCCCCGCGGCTGTCACCTGCCGGGCGGAAGTGAGCTGCCAGCGCGCGGGCACTTCCGGTGGACGCACGGCCTGGGGGCGGGGTCAAGGGTACAACCCCAGCGGGGCGTGGTGCCCGGGGGCGGGGCCAGGAGGGGGCGGGGGCAAACGGAATTAACCCCTCCCCAGCCGTGGTGCTGCCTCGCGGCTGCCTCCCGTGGAGCGCTGAAAAAATGAGCCCCCTAAATCGCTAAGTTGCTTAAGGTGATGGACATGGAGAAGGTCGTACAGACAGACTTCAAGGGCCATCTGTTTCTTTGGTGTGAGAGACGGGAAATCTCAGCCTCTCAGAAAGGCAAGGTTTTGCTCAAGATCACTTACCCTATGAATGGAAGAGTCAAAACCAGAGCTGTTTTGTAGCAGTCTAGCGCTTACTGCCCTTCAGTGGAGCCCTTTGGAAATATCGACTGGAAGGGTAAACCTGTGAACCTCTAAGGAACTTTTATCCAAGAGGAACTTCATAATATCCCATTTTCTCTTTTGCTGGGTCTGCCAGGACATCAATTCCTATAATCATCTCACTCCCGCCTCTGGCACTTTTTCCTCCTTATAGATAATTTCCGATCATTCCCTTTAAAACAGTATTTCGTGGATGCTCTTTAAAAATGTTTTACTGGCAATGAGTTTATGACAAGCTCATATTGTGACTCTTACGGTATTTTCTTTTTGCCACGATAGTGATTTGATTAGTTTGATTCAGGCACACTTGTAATCAGGTATGAGTGCCACCTCTGTCAAAGGAGTTTTAGCAAAGATAATAGAGGTTTATAAAATAAACTTTAGGTTGAGAAAAGAACTTTTTTTTTTAAGTTGCTTGTTACTACATTGTGAGACCGTTAATGTTAAAACAGTCATGCAGGGGTGCCCGGGTGGCTCAATGGGTTAAGGGACCTCTGATTTCAGCTCGGGTCCGGATCCCTACTTGGGGTTCTCTCCCTCTCTCCCTCTCTCTGTGCCCCTTCCATGCTCCTTGCTCTCAAATATAAATAAATAAACTTATAAAATTAAATTAAATTAAATTTAAAAAACAGTCATGCTGAAACACTAGTTTCATATTAACTAAATCAGTTAATATGATTTAGAAGTCTAAAGTAACATTTTCCATTTCTTGTATGTAAAGAAATGCTTCCTCAGTTCATTACAGGAAAAGGAAACCATCATGTTTTTGTGCGTGGAGGGGGGAAGGTATTTCAATTATGAACCATAAATATATATAACTGCTAAGTGTTATTTCTAATGTTTTAAACCACTCAGGTTAACTAAAGATATATTTGTTTTGTTTTTGAGTACTTGCATAGGTTTCTAAAAAATATAATTACAAATTTCGTGAGCACTTCATATATCTTTACATGCATTGCAGCATTAAACAAGTGACCTTGGTTTCACACTTTTTCTTACATTATTCACCTAAGTGTTAGAAAATATTGCTTTTAGGGGCACCTGGGTGGCTCAGTCGGTTAAGTGTCCAACTCTGGCTCAGGTCATGATCTCACGGTTCGTGAGTTCGAGCCCCGGGTCGGCCTCTGTTCTGAGAGTCTGGAGCCTGCTTCAGATTCCGTGTGTGTGTGTGTGTGTGTGTGTCTCTCTCTCTGTGACCCTCCCCTGCTCACGTTGTCTCTCTCTCTCTCTCTCTCTCTCTCAGAAATAAATAAGACATTAAAGAAAAAAAGAAAACATTGCTTTTAGGTAGATCACTAATATATCACCAGGTTATAAACCACATGCACGTATTTAACCAGAAAATAAGAAGAGGAATTACTTTCATCCTCTAGATTGTATCAGTAAAAGGTTTGCATTTGAAAAATGTGTTAACTTCAGGGGAAGGATGAAGTCAAACTTTAACCTAATGAAAAATTTTTGCTAGTGAAAATATGAAAACCTGAACAATGGCAATGTTTGTTTGCTTTGCCTTTACTTACATTTTTCACATGCTTAAATATTAGATACTAAAAATCCAAACAATTATGGGATCCTCAATACCTCAGCTGACATGATTTCTTAAGGTATGTTCAACCTTTGTTTTGCTTACCTTTGTGGCATGTAGTCTGATTAACAAGGTGATAGTAAAAGATATATTGAAAAAAATGTTTTAACATTTGTTTATTTTTGAAAGTGAGAGAGAGGGCAGGGGCAGAGAGAGATTGGGGGACAGAAGATCCAAAGCAGGCTCCACGCTGACAGCAGAAAGCCTGATGCCTGGCTCAAACTTACAAACCTTGAGATCATGACTTGAGCTCAAGTCAGACGCTTAACCTACTGAGCCACCCAGGCACCCCAAAGATACTTTTTTTTAAGATTTTATTTTCAAGTGATCTCTACACCCAACATGGGGCTTGAAATTACAACCCCATGATCAGGAGTCGCACGTTCCACCAACTGAGCCAGCCAGGTCCCCCAAAATTAATTTTTTTTTAATTTGTAAGATAAAGATTTTTGAGTCTCTGTTCCAAGCTGTTAAGTTACCTGAAGCTTTTGTCAAGACCAGAGAGAAGTACATGGCATATGTGTGTAGTTTGTTTCTGTAGGATTTGATTGGCCTGTTTGTAAATTGACTCATTACTTAAGAATTCCAGTAGATAATAAGGTGCAATTGAATATGATAGTTTCTAATATTCCCTTAGATGTACCCAATTTACCAAAGAGGAAAAAAATTTACCTGACGCTCTTCTAAGGAATTATGATACTGAAGGTGTGAAGGTGGTTATTTTCTTAGTCTGTTTCAAAACACCAATACTTTTACTTGGAATGATTATTGAAAAGAGTGAAATGTGTCTTTTATCCAAGAACTTGAAGCATACCTGGAATTTACCAGCACATGTGCCCATTTTAGAATAATAATCCACTTAAAATAATCCACTCATGTGTTGAACATTTTCATCATTTGGTTTCTCTTCCTTCTAAAGAACAATTAAATCTTAATTTAGGATAGAATCCTTTTGGCCTGAAATTTGTGTGGGGCCAATAGCAATTAAATAGTTCTTTAACGCTTCCTCCCCACCCTGCCCCTTTACTAACACCTAGCAAGACAGAAAACTCTTATGACGCATCTTGTTAGAAAATAACAGCCTGCCCTGTGGCTAAATATTTTCTGCTATTTAATAATTTAAAAAGGTGGTTGGACATGTAGGTATCTTGGTACATAATCTACCTGATAAGAAAGATAATCCTTGGCAGTGCTTTATGCTTATGGTAGTTCTGGATATTTTTGTTACTTTTGGGGAAATAATGGCAGCTCTCTTAGGCTCCGCTGAGAAATAGAATAGGAGCTATTATTTTTTTGAAGGACAAATAAATCACAGGAGATTTTAAGAAAGTCTGGAGAAGGCAGTATATATTTGCCATCATCAAATACTTGTGTTTGGTTTTTAAACATTTTTTTTTAGTGTTATTTATTTTTTGAGAGAGATGGAGTGTGAGCGGGGAAGGTACAGAGAGGGAGGCACAAAATCGGAAGCAGGCTCCAGGCTTCAGGCTCCAAGCTGTGAGCACAGAGTCCAATGTGGGTCATGAACCCACAAGCCGTGAGATCATGACCTGAGCCAAAGTAGGCCACCCAACCAACTGAGCCACCCAGGCGCCCCTTAAACGTGTTTTTTGCTTCAATTTTTTTTCCCCTTCACCTTGGCAGTGGAGAGCTTTATTTTCAAAAAATGAAAAATGTTTAGTTAGGAGTCCCTGCTGGCTCAGTCAGAAGAGCATGCAATTTTTGATCTCAGGGTCATGAATTCGAGCCCCTCACGGGGTGTAGAGCTACTTAAATAAATAACACTTTAAAAATGTTTGGGTTGGGGTGCCTGGGTGGCTCAGTTGGCTAAGTGTCCTACATAAGCTCACACGATCTCATGGTTTGTGGGGTCGACAGCTCCAAGCCCAGAGCCTGCTTCCAATTCTGTGTCTCCCTCTCTTTCTCTGTCCCTCCCTGCTTGTGCTCTCTCTCTCTCTCTCAAAAATATAAATAAACATTTTTAAAAGTTTGGGTTATATGTAGTAAGTAGGCTATTCATGTACTGATGACTTACTTTTAGCCTATCCCTTGGCTAGAAGCAACAAAGCTATAGATATTTGCCTGATTGTTTTTACAAAACTGATATTTTTCATACCTCATGAACTCTTAGTGGATCTGTGGTCATACTTAATAACCTTATATTTACCTCATACTTTCATTGCAAATAAAGTGCCCCTAAAATGCCCTATTCCCCTCCTATTTTAGTCAGTGACAAAATAAGTATTTTTTTTAATATACTGGAAAATGTAAAGGTGGGTAATTAGACCACTTACTAAATGATAGGAATGGATCACAATTAAGAATTTTTGAGGGCTCCTGGGTGGCTCAGTCAGCTGAGTATCTGACTCTTGATTTTGGTTCAGGTCATGATCCCAGGGACATGGGAGTCAGTCCTACATGGGGCTTTGCGCTGAGTGTGGAGCCTGTCTAAGAGTTTCTCTCTCTTTCTGCCCCTCTCTTCCACTCATGTTCTCATTCTCTCTCTAAAAAAAAAATAATAATAATAATTACACAAAATAAAAAATTATGTTTTCCGTGGGTCATCTGGCTGGCTGTCAGTAGAGCATGTGATTCTTGATCTCTGGGTTGTGAGTTCAAGCCTCATATTGGGAGTAGAGATTACTTTTAAAAAAATCTTAAAAAAAGAATTGTAGGCATGCCTGGGTGGCTCAGTAGGTTGAGCATCTGACTTTAGCTCAGGTCATGATCTCACGGTTTGTGAGTTCAAGCCCTGTGTCAGACGTGCTGACAGCTCAGAGCCTGGAGCCTGATTCAGATTCTGTATGCGTCTCTCTCTCTGCCCTGCCCCTGCTCATGCTCTGTCTCTCTCTCTCTCAAAAATAAGTAAGCATTAAAAAAAAAAAGATTCTTAAAATTTTTTTTTTAATGTTTATTTATTTTTGAGAGAGAGAGAGAGAGAGAGACAGAGCATGAACAGGGGAGGGGCAGAGAGAGAGAGGGAAACACAGAATCAGAAGCAGGCTGCAGGCTCTGAGCTGTCAGCACAGGGCCTGAGGTGACTTGGGGCTTGAACTCACCAACAGCGAGATCATGGCCTGTGTCAAAGTCAGATGCTCAACCTACTGAGCCACCCAGGTGCCCCTTTCCTATACTTTTTGAGTGTGATTTTCCCCCATTCTGGCATAAGGAAATGAATTGCAGAACTCTGCTGAGTTAAAAGGCTCACTATGCCGAAAGTGGCTGTTACCAAGGTTTTTTTCCAAGTCACTGGCAAGACTGAGTTCTCTTTCAGTCCCTATCTTACTGATTTTAAGAAGAAAACTGTCATAATTGAAATTAACTAAGAAGTAGACGGGACACGCAATGTTCTAGTTTGCATATTATGACTACTGAGAAATTGTCTACGATATAGCATCTCTAGCTATCCTCCTGTTAAGAATAGACAGCACTTAAAGAACAGACATATCTCATGAGCTAGATGTGAGATGAGTCTTGAGCTGTTTGCATTCTTCTTTTTTAAATGTTTACTTTTGAGAGAGAAAGAGAGAGAGAGCATGAACGGGGGGTGGGGTGGGTGAAGGGGAGAACAAAGAAGAGGACAGAGGAGCAGAAGTGGGCTCTGGGCCAAGAGCAGCAACCCCGATGCAGGGCTCGAAGTCACAAACCGTGAGATCATGACCTGAGCCGAAGTCAGCAGCTCAACCTATTGAGCCACCCAGTCTTCCTGGGCTTTTTGCATTCTTAATTTTAAAAACCTACCTCTGTAGGCAATAACCCTTAAAGAAATCATATAGCTTTTCCAATTCAATTTGGAGGTATTTCGTAAAAGCTTCTATTTCTCTAGTCCAGTGAGTCACACAAAGATTTAAAATTGAATGGTAAGATTATGTTTCACGAGTTCATGGTTGTTGGTGGCTGTTACTCTTCATGTGTTACATATCACACGTATTTTGTAAGATTCTTCAGTAATCAATGTAATTTAAAAGAGACGAGGATTTGATATACTGTGATGATAAAACATAGCCCCCGCCCCCAAAAAAACCCAACCCAAATAGCTTTGTTTTTTTAAAAAATGTTTTACTGGGTATCCAATATCTGCATTGTAGAGAGATGGAAATATATAAGGAAGCAAAAAGAAGAGTAAGAGTCATCGGCAATATCACTGTGCTGAGACAATCACTTTCAATATTCTGGCGAATATCCTTCTAGAGTTCCTATATCAGTTGGTATTTATTTTATTTTTGTTTTTATTTTTTCATTTTAAAGAGAGAGAGGGCGCAGCAGGGAAGAGGGACAGAGGTGGAGGAGGAGGAGGAGGAGGAGGAGAAGAGAGAGGCTCTCAAGCAGGCTCCACACTCCGCGCAAAGCCCAACGCGGGGCTCGGTCCCACAACCCTGGGATCAGGACCTGAGCCAAAATCAAGAGTTGGACTCTCAACCGACTGAGCCACCCAGGTGCCCCTCAGGTGGTATTTTTAAAGTTGAAGTAGAGTTGACACTATCATTTAGTATTTTTAACTCTCTGTCATACATAAATACAAATCTATTTCTACATGGTGCTTTCTAATTCCCGTGTAGTATTCCACTGTATGGATGCTATTGCTGTTCTCAAAAACAATCCCCTACAGTTGTACACTTAGGTTGCCACCAATCTATTAATATTATAAACTTAATAAACCAGCCTGCACAGCACATCTGTATGTCCCATTCAATGTAGATATTACTGTTGTAGTAGTTATTATATTTTTATATGTCTCATCAGCCTCAAGTCCTTTTTATAAAATTTATTTTGAAATAGGTATTGACTTACAGGATATTGCAAAAATAGTACATCGAGTCTCATGTACCCTTTACCCAGCTTCCCTCAAGGGTGACATGTTATATATTGGCAGTATAATATCAAAAGCAAGAAACTGACATTGGTACCATCCCATTAACTAAATTTACAGACGTCACTCCACTTTTATTTATTTATTTAATGTTTTTTATTTATTTCTAGGAGAGAGAGAGAGACAGCGTGAGCAGGGGAGGGTCAGAGAGAGGAGTCACAGACTCCGAAACAGGCTCCAGGCTCTGAGCTGGCAGTCAGCACAGAGCCCGACACGGGGCTCGAACCCACGAACCGCGAGATCATGACCTAAGCGAAAGTCGGACGCTTAACTGACTAAGCCACCCAGGCATCCCATCCACTTTTAAATTCTTTTCTGAAGCAGGCAGGGGACAAACAATAATTTTATATGTATGTCCCATGTTCCTCATGCTATGCACAGCTGTCTGGAGGAACTACCTTCCCCTGATGACAAATGTTGACAAATGCTGTCAGCATTTTCTCACTGGAAAACAAAATTCCACTAGGAATGTAACATGAAAAGAGAAGATTATCCAGCAAAACAAACCAACGAACCTAAAGGTACCAAGCTGGAGAGCATATGTTAAAGTGTCAAGTGAATGGTAGGAGCAGTCAGAGCTTTAAGATTTCCAAGAAGACAGAAGTCCCAGTGTTAGCTTGTTCAGGAAGGACATCCTGGGGAAGGTAGCATCTGTGCTAGGCCTTGCCCAGTGAGAACAGAGTCGCACAGGGTGAGATGGAAGGAAAAGGCAATCCAGGAACAACAGGAAGGCAAGGGAGGTAGGAAGACAAAGGAGCCAGGCATCTGGGTCCTTCAGAAAGCATTTCAGGGATGCCTGGGTGGATCAGTCGGTTGGGTCTCCAACTTCTGGCTCAGGTCATGATCTCACAGCTTGTGAGTTCAGGCCCCATGCCAGGCTCTGTGCTGACAGCTCAGAGCCCGGAACATGCTTTGGATTCTGTGTCTCCCTCTCTCTCTGCCCCTCCCCTGCTCATGCTCTGTCTCTCTCAAAAGTAAACAAACATGAAAAAAAATTTTTTTTTTATATTTTATTTTTTTTAATTTCTAGGAGAGAGAGAGAGACAGCGTGAGCTGGGGAGGGTCACAGAGAGAGGGAGACACAGAATTGGAAACAGGCTCCAAGCTCTGAGCTGGCAGTCAGCACAGAGCCTGATGCGGGGCTTGAACCCATGAACCGTGAGATCATGACCTAATTGAAAGTCGGACGCTTAACCGACTAAGCCACCCAGGCGCCCCGAAAAAAATTTTTTTTTAAAGAAAGCATTTCACAAGTCCCTACTCTGAACCAGGCCCTGGGCTGGGTGTTGGATAGTCACATGGGTGAGGCAAAGGCCTGGCCCTTGCAGAACCTACAGTCTTCCTGGAAATGGTGACAGAGCAGTAGACCCAAATGTGGTTGGTGCAGTGATAGGGGATGTCTTCGGGGCTATTGGAGTCCAGAGCAGGAACTGAAGCTCCCTGGAGTTGGGGGGACAAGGGGAGGCCTGAACAAGTGGAGGGCTTTGAATCAGGAACTGCAGAACAATGAATGTTTGTGGAGCATCTGTGGGCCTCCAGGCACTATGTGGAGGGTCTCATTTGCCACTCACATCAGCCCCATTTTATCTGCGGGCAGGAGGGGATGTAACTCCAAGAGCTTAAGTCAAACAATGTGTGAGTTGTTAGACTAAGGGCCTAGACCTAGAGCCCCAGGATATGTGTTCTTATGAGCCCCATCTGTTCAGCTAAAATATATTTGTCACTCCTACCTGAGCCAGCCAACCATAAGGGGGATACGACATGAACAAGAGGTAGCACACCTCTCCTTAGACACTGTTAAGTGTGGGAGAGATACAAATAAAGGGGCAATTATAACAGCCCAGAAGGACCAGGGACACACAGGTGACTCAGGCAGCAAACTCACCCTGGGAAAGTCAGGGAAGACTTCCTGGAGAAGGTGACATCCTATGAAGAATGATATTACTACTATCAATAGTTGTCATGATCTAGACACTGTGCTAGGCTCTTCCAAGTATTGACTCACTGGACTCTTCCCACAATTTGAGGTCCCATAGACAGGACAGGACAATTTACCTGTTCCCAGGTAAAACTGAGAAAACAGGCCAGGGTTCCCATAAGGGAACACTTCCTTATGGGTCTGGGCCTCCTCTCCCACAGCTTGGCCTGGCAGAGAGCTAAAAATATAGTACTAATAAGAAGAGGCACAATTAAATGTCAAAGGCTGGATAATTACAGCTTGCAGAGGTAGGAGCCAGAAGCAGGGAAGTGGGGGGGCCTCTCAGGGGCTTCCCTCTCCATCCCTACCACCAAACCCAGCTGGCCACTCTGCCTGAGTCACACTCACCATCAAAGACGGACAGCTGTGGCCAGAATAGTCACACCTGGACCTTATGCATCTCACCCAGTCATTGGAGACGCCAGGCCCAGGAGGAGCCCCTTCAGGAGGGTGGAGCAGAGCCAATGACGGCCAAACCCACAGGCAGAGAGAACTGACTTCTCCCAACAAATACACCATTACCGGGGCGCCTGGGTGGCTCAGTTCATTGGGTGTCTGACTTCAGCTCAGGTCATGATCTCACGGTCTGTGGGTTTGAGTCCCACATTGGGCTCTTTGCTGACACCTCAGAAGCTGAAGCCTGTTTCAGATTCTGTGTCTTCCTCTCCCGCTGCCCCTCGCTCACTCGTCTCTGTCTCTCTCAAAAATAAATAAATGTTGAAAAAAAATTTTTTAAATACAGCATTACTAACAATAATATCACGTCCTGGTTGGAAGAGGATCTTTTAAAACTTTTCTCCAGGACCTATTCATGTTCTACTCTGCCATATTGACCTGGCTGGTGTCGGGCTGGTTTGTCTTAACTCTTTGAACCTCAGTTTCTCTGAGGTTCAATAAATATTTAAAAATATTTATTTATTTTTGAGAGAGAGAGAAAGAGAGAGAGAGAGAGGGAGAGAGCAGGAGCAGGGGAGGGACAGAGAGACAGGGAGACACAGAATCTGAAACAGGCTCCTGGCTCTGAGCTGTCAGCACAGAGACCGATGCAGGGCTTGAACTCATGAACCGTGAGATCATGACCTGAGCCGAGGTCAGAGGCTTAACCAACTGAGCCACCCAGGCCCCCCAGTTTCTCTTCTTTCTTTAAAAAATATTTATTTATTCTTTTGAGAAAGTGCAAGTGGGGGAGGGGCAGAGACAGGGGGACAGAGGATCCTGACAGTCTGACAGCAGCGAGCCTGATGTGGGGCTCAAACTCATGAACCATGAGATTGTGACCTAGGCCGAACTCCAATGTTCAGTGACTGAGCCAATCAGGTACCCCATGGTTTCTTCTCCTTGAGAACCCTGCACTCATGGGTCAAGCACCTTTGTATGCCCTTGACATCCATCCCTTCATGTTAATCTTCACCATTCTCAAGAAGCAGGGGCTACAATAATTCTCAATTTGTAGGTAAGCCTGCCAAGAACTTGAGAAGATGAGGAACTTTCCTACTTTCACAAGGCAACAACGAGTTGAGCTGGGAGTCAAGGCTGATGACAGCAGGGCCATTTTCTCCTTCCCCCACCCCTACCTGGCTTGTGAGGTTTTATCCAATCAGAGGAAGGTTGGGAGCTCTGGTCATAAAAAGACCGAAGATCTGCTCCTGGTACTGTGTGCCCTTCAATAAGCCCCCTCTTCTTTCTGACACACAGAATCTTCCAGCATGTGCTTTCTACCCTCCTGCCACACTGGTGCATTAATAAATAGATGTTGCACAAATTATTATTTCTCTTGACGCCCACTAGAGGACACATGAGTGACATTAACCGCCACCCTTTCCCTTCTGTGTAATTGTTACACAGGCAGCCCCACAGCATCCCTGTGTCTCAGTCTTCCTTCTGGATTCTTCTTCCTATGCGCTGACTATTCCTCTACTTCAATTTCTGCTTGATTTTTTTTTTTATTATTTTTACCTTACAAATTACTAAAAGTTACCTCAGATCCTTTCTGGAAGGAGGCAGGAGGTGACTTTGTCCACGGCCTCGCTAACGCCAGCCCTGCACCTGCTGAGAGGGTGGGCAGCTCCATGTTCTTCCAGCCTGAGGCCTGGCCTGGCACAGCCCCCCTGGGGGGCAGAAGGGCCTAGCAACTCCTGGGGACTCCTCCACCACCCCCATCTCTTCCTGCTGCAAATGTTCTCATTACATCATCCCTGGTCCTCCCAGGAGCAAAATTCTGCTTACCTCTCTGGGGCTCCATTGCTGTCACAATAGACTGCTTCTCAAACAGCCCTGCTTGCCTCCCAGGTGCCCCTGAGGAAGCCAAACTGTCCCCCACGGCTGCAGCTGAAGAGACCAGGGTCTGAACCCTACCTGGGATCCTGTCCCCAGCTGTACCTTACTTTCCACTTTGGAAAATGGGGCTGATGGGCTTCCTTCTGTGGTTAAGGAGATTAAATTGTACAAACTGTAGTCAGTGCCTGGCAAACTGCTACTTCTGTTAATATTAGTTCAGCTCAGCCACTTGCTGGCTGTGTATCTAGGAGCACACAACTTAGCTTCTTTGAGCCTCAGCATCCCCAACTGGAAGGTGGGACTTACCCAGATGTCAAGAGAATTGCACTGGATATTGTAGGTAATGTTCTTAGAGCAATGCCTAGCAAGCACCAAATGATTAGTAAGAATTACAATTGTTAAAGGCCATAAATTAGGGCACAAAGGAAATATCAATAAACTAATATAGTAGAATCAGAATTCATAAATCTTAGATTGCAATCTAAAAGACTAGAAATCAATAATAAAATCAGAAAACTGACCCTACACCTGGCAAATAAGGCACCCTCTTTTAAATAACACCAGAGTCTTCTGGGAAAGGGCATGAATTCAATATGTGCATGTATCTCCACACCCTTCTGAAATCCCACTAAAACTACATTTAGGTGGGGAGGGCACCTGGCTGGCTCAGTCAGTAGAACATGTGACTCTTGATCCTGAGGTTGTGAGCTTGAGCCCCATGATGGGTGTAGAGCTTACTGAAAACAAAACAAAACAAAACAAACAAACAAACAAAAAGTTGAAATCCATGAGAGTCAAGAGAACAAGAGACAATAGGAACAACACTAAGAGCTGAAAGCAAATGGATAAAAGGTTACTGACTTAGCTGAATCTTAAGCCACAAGGGAAGCCAAGAAGCAACCCAATTTATACTGCATGACTCCAAAGATTCAGGAACTGATGGCACCAGAACTGTCTGGAAGTGGGAGTGAAGAATTGAGTAAAATTTGGAGCATCGGGTGATTGTCTGACAAGGAGTAAGCCACCCCCAGATCCTTCCCCTATTCTGACTGTCAGATAACTGCCCCCTTCCCTCCCACAGAAGACTGAGATCTACTCTCAGAAAAGAATATCAGCATAGTGTGTGTGTGTGGGGTGGGGTGGGGAGAATCACAGTAAAAACAGGGATCTTGGTCAGTGAGGACCACGGTGAACAAGCCCACATCCGCCAGAGCCATCACTCAGCTGTTAATACCTCACTTAAAGCCGAAGAAGCAGTCAAGGATCACCAGGCATTTGAGGAATATGGATGTCAGGGACCAAGAGGCCAGACAAGTAAAACAGCATAGATACAATCTAGGCTAGTTATGGCAAACTCATAGACTATTCTTGAAGGAAACATAAGAAGCTGATAACATTGATACCTGTGGGGAAGAAGCCTGGGTAGCTGAAGGACATGGAAAGGTAGGAGATATTTCACAGTACTTCCATTTGAATCTGTAACATTATTTAAATGTTTAAATTATTTAAAAAAGTATTTAAACTTTTTAAAAAAACTTTTAAGTAATCACTACACCCAACACAGGGCTTAAACTCACAACCCTAAGGTCAAGAGTTGCATGCTCCGCTGATTGAGCCAACCAGGGGTCCCTAAACTTCCTTTTTTTCTTTATGTAGCTCTATACCCAATGTGGGGCTCAAAATCACAACCCCCAAGATCAAGAATCACATGCTTGCTAACCGAGCCAACCAGGCACCCCCAAACTTTTCACTTTTAAATACTTCTGGACTTACAGGGAAGTTACAAAAATGCCACCCACCTTTCACCCAGCTTCATCTGATATTTACACCTTTGATACCTAAACCATAACTAACTTGGCTACAGACCTTATTCAAAATTCACCAGTTTTCCTACTGATGTCTTTTTTCTGTTTCATGTCTGATCCAAGGTCTCACATTGCATTTCATCATGTCTCTCTCTCTCTCTTTATTTTTTAATGTTTATTTTTTGAGGGGGATGGGGCAGAGACACAGAGTCTGAAGCAGGCTCCAGGTTCTGAGATGTCAGCACAGAGCCTGATGTGGGGCTCAAACTCACAGACCACAAGACCATGACCTGAGCCAAAGTCAGATGCTTAATCATCTGAGCCACCCAGGTGCCCCATTGTATCTCTTTAGTCTCCTCTGGTTGCTGACAGTTTCTCCTTTCTTCTACAAACCTTAAGCATTATGCATTTTTGGCAATACCAAAAAGTGATGTACTCTCGTCAGCATATATCAGGGGAGACATGATACATGATTGCAATATACCTTACTATTGGTGATGTTGGGGCATCTGGGTGGCTCAGTCAGTTAAGCATCTGACTCTCAATTTTGGCTCAGATCATGATCTCACAGTTCATGGGATTGAGTCCTGCATCAGACTCTGCACTGACAGTGAGGAGCCTGCTTGGGATTCTCTCTCTTCCTCTCTCTCTCAGCCCCTCCCCCACCCTCAAAATAAATAAACATTTAAAAAACCCCTATTGGTAATGTCAACCATGGCCACCTGGTTGAGGATGTGTCCATCATGTTTCTCTGCCTTCCTATTTTTCCTTTGGAATTGATGAGTATCTTGTGGGGAAAGACTGTGAGGCATTTCTGTTGTGTTTGCTTAATGATGATTTTCTATTTCCCTGATTCCTTCTACATTTATTAGTTGAAATTCTGCCAGGAAGAGTTGCCCTTTCCTCCCCATTAATTTATTTGTTCAATTATTTATTTCTACATAGTCAATTATTTATTTAGATTCAATTATTTATTAGCCATTTGAACTTATGGACATTTTGAGTTATAATCCAAACCAATGATTATTTATTTTGTTGATCATTTTTCCCAGCTTTGGTCCTTGCTAATTCCTTCAGATTGGCTCCTTTCGACATGAGCCCACCCCCCCCCTTTTTTTTTTTTTTTTAGTACTTTCTTATTCTATGGTACTTCAAGGTGTTTCCAGGCTCATCTTGTATTTTCTCTGTCCCGGCACTGGAATCAAACCTTTTTTCCAAGTAAATTACCCTGGGATCATGATTTTACTAAGTGCAGATTAAAATGATCAATTGTGTTTTCTTCAGGTTAATATTTTATTTTTTTAATGTTTTTTTTTTTAAATTTATTTCTAGGAGAGAGAGAGAGACAGCGTGAGCAGGGGAGGGTCAGAGAGAGAGGGAGTCACAGACTGAAACAGGCTCCAGACTCTGAGCTGGCAGTCAGCATAGAGCCCGACGTGGGGCTCGAACCCACGAACCGCGAGATCATGACCAAAGCAAAAGTCAGATGCTTAACCGACTAAGCCACCCAGGCGCCCCAATATTTTATTTATTTTTGAGAGAGCAAACAGGGGAGGGGCAAAGGGGGAGAGAGGGGAAGGGTATCTTTTTTTTAAAGCTATTTATTTTTGAAAGAGAGAAAGGGAGAGTGCACGCAGGCATGCACCCACACATAAGTGGTGGAGGGGCAGAGAGAGACGGGAAGAGAAAGAGAATCCCAAACAGGTTCTGCATTGTCAGCGCACAGTCTGATATGAGGCTCAAACTCATGAATCGTGAGATCATGACTTGAGCTGAAATCGGATGCTTAACCAACAAGACAGAGAATCTTAAGCAAGCTCCATGCTCAGCGCAGAGCCTAACTAGGGGCTCAGTTTCATGACTGTGGGATCAGGACCTGAGCCAAAGTCAAGAGTCAAGTCGCCTAACCAAATGAGCCACCCAAGCGCCCCTCAGATTAATATTAACTAGGTTACCTGAACATGCCTTCCTGGGTACATTGTATGCATTTTCTTTCTCTTTTCTTTTCTTCCTTCTTTCCTTTTCTTTATGAGACTTTTTTTTTAAGTTGGCTCCATGCCCAACGTGGGGCTTGAACTCATGACCCCGAGATTAAGAGTTGCATATCCTACCAACTCAGCCAGCCAGGTGCCCCTATGTGCATTATCTTCAATCCTCATGTTACCTCTGCAGGTTGTGGACTATTAACTCTCTTTTACATACAGAGAAACTGAGACTCAGAATTCAGTTCATAAATGTCAGATCGAGAGTGTGAGCCCAGGTCTGTGGGCCTCCAAAGCCTGGGCTCTTTTCTCCGATGGATAATGGAAGTTAGGGAGGGCATGGGGCATGAGGCAATTGACAAATCTATACCAACAGCTAGAAGGATCTTGATGGATACCTCAGAGGCTCTGGTAGGTCTCTAATGTGTTAATTTGGCTGGGCTGAATGACATTTCTCATAATTCCTTTCTCTGGTTAGGCCACAGAAGAGGTTCTTATGAAAGATTTAGGGGGACAGAAGTGAAACAGCAATGCTTTCTGTAGCTCCCACATATTGAAGTGGATTGACTGCCTCACTTTGTGGGCATGAAGGTGATGCAGGCTGGCGGGGTCCAAGGACCCAGAGGGGGGTCCCGCAGGACCAGCCAAGAGGGTCCTTGGCTTCATGCAGGATACAAATTAATGCAAGCCAAGAGGAAGTGAGAGCAGAGTTTATTAAAGAGAGAGAGAAGAGTGTAGATATGGATAGAGCATTCCAGGAGACTTGGAAAAGAAAGAAGAATGAGTCTCATCTTTGCTAATGGGGCCTGGGGGTTTTATTGAGGTTTGTGGTTGAATGCCTGTGTCCTCTCAGGCACCCACGAACAAAGACGACTGTTTAGGTGTCCACCATAAGTCACTTATGCCCTGGAGTGAGGGGTCTTGGTAAGTCAGTGGTCTTGGAAAATGTTCATGATGACCCCGGTCACTCCTTAGACATTACCTGTTGTGCTGGAAGACTCCAAAGAAATCATTAATTTCTCAACCTTTACAAGGAGGACATACATTACCTGTACGAGAAGCTCTCCTACCCTGGGATCAGCATTCAGCTTTGGCTCTCTCTAAGCCAGGTGTGTGTGTGTTTAGATCTACAGGAAGGGCCCTGGCTTCTCCAGAAACCCAACATATGTCCTGAATGTTGGTGGCAGCAAGAACCAGGGTCCCAGTCTGCCCCCATGGGTTCCAGCTCGTTCCTGTGGATCCCAGAATGTTCTTGTCCTCTTCATACATTACACACCTCTGTCCTGGCTGACAGCCTGTTTTTTCCTCCAGCTGTAGCATCAGACTCAACGACAATATCCGTCCAGAGACTGCTTAAGCAGCTCCCATAATTGCCCAAGTTCAAACACCTGGGACAAATCTCTTCCTCTCTATGGCCTGGTATCTCTGCTTGACCCCTGACTGAATCAGAGGAGGGACGCTGGTCCACAGCAGGCAGGTTCTTAGAGCTCAGGGCCTCCAAAGGCCGTCAGTGTGAGGTCCTCCCGACAGACCCACTCAGACAGAGTCCAACTTTCCTAACTTCCCTGAAGCTATTTGTGGCTGGAGGAGGACAAACTTTTGCCAAGCTGGCACCAACAACAAAAAGCCGCAGTGACCTGCCATCTCATGGATTTTCCTAAGCAAAATTAAAGGAGACCCAGAATCCTACATAATAAAAATCAGATCCTCTGCATCACAAGGGGTACCGCGGGAAGAGGGCATCCCAGGACCGGGACACCCTGGAGACCAAAAGGGTGATGAGAGGCTGTGGACCAGGGTGGATCCTAGGCCCCGTGGGAGCACAGCTTGGATCTTAGCACCAAGGCTGGGACACTGCTCTAGAACTCAGTGGGGTTGGGGCACCTGGGTGGCTTAGTTGGTTGAGCACCTTACTTTGGCTCAGGTATGATCTCACGGTTCAGGAGCTCAAGCCCTGCATCAGCCTCACTGCTGTCAGCGTGGAACTCGCTTTAGATCCTTTGCTCCACCACCCCTACCCACCATCACTCCCTCTCTCTTTCTCAAAAAATAAATAAACACTTAAAAAAAGAAAAAGAAAAGAAAGACACACATGTGAGCCGGGCTCCCAGCTGGGGCAGAGTGGGACTTCCATGATGCCCAGGCTCTGACGCTTGAGCCCTAGATGGCCACCAGAGGGCTCTCAAGCCATGTCCAGGAAGAAAGTAATGTCCTGAGGCTGCTGTGAGGTGGAGGAAGAATCCAGGAGAGAGGAGTGGGGTTCTCCAAGGTGGAGCAGGGCAAATTCCTATGCAAGGCAGCCAGCCACATCTGTAGGAACTCTTGGTGGCGTCGCTCCATCTGATCCACCTTAGGTAGCTGGGTTAGTGCCCCTTGGGACCCCCACTGGGGCTACATTCATGGGAGGGCCTGACACTATCATCATGCAGGGTCGGGAGGCTGGAGGTGGCAGGCCTCAGACTCATGAGGATTTCTGATACTCCTCCACTGCTCACCAACTGCGTGATCCACCACTCCCTGTTCAGACCTCAGTTTCCTCATCATACAAGGAGGCTGGATCAGATGATCATTCAGGTAATAATGATGTAATGATCATCCAGCCCATCAGTAATAATGGTGATGATGGCAGCAATGATGATGGCAGTGACATTTGACATGAACTCAGTATGTGTCAGGCTCTACACTAAAATCATTTAATTTGACTGTCTCCCTTAATCTGCATGATACCCCCATAGGGTAGGCACAACTGTCATTCCCATTTCTTAGGTGAAAACACGAGGCTCACACAGCTGAAAGAGTTGGGCTAGAAGAGAGATGATATAGCTGGGAAGAGCCCCGCCCAGAATTACATGGACCTGGGCTTGGACCTAGGTTCTGCTGTTTTTAGCTGTGTGACCCTGAACAAGTCACTCACCCTCTCTGTGCCTGGGTCTCCTCTTGATGGCCACTCCACAGGGCCGCAACAAGGACCAAAAGCAGTAATGCCAAGTGCCTGGTATACAGCGAGCACCGCACATCAATCATTGTTCCATATTAAATGTGTTATTATCTGTGACTGGGAGGTGAACCACAATCTACTTGGTACCTCAGCACCGGCTCTCCACCCTCTGGGTAAATCCCTGCTGAAGCAGATGGTGAAATGTGGTCTGGGTTGAGGACTTGGATTTCAAGGCAGGCTCAGGTCGCCAACGCCACAGAACAGGTCTGCCAGGTGCCCAGAAAGCTGTCTGCCCCCATTCTTGAGCCAGATGGGCCTGCCCCTGGGGAGGGGTTGCTGCATAAGCATTTTCACTCACCTGGCCAGCAGCCTCTGCCACCCCATCCTGGCAGGCCTGCACCCAGCCTCTGCCCCTAGGATCTTCCCGTCTGCCCCTCACCAAACTCCCTGTGCCCCCTCTGCAAGGCTTACCCACTAGATAACAGAATACCTTGTAATCTCCCATGGGCTGCCCTTTGAAAGATATGGTTTTTCTGTTCCCCCAAGTTAGCCTTACTCAGATTCCTCACCCAGTAACCCCCAACCTGAATGATTCCTTTGCCCCCACCCAACTCACCTGATCAAGTAACAAGCAGATGTTGTTCTCAAAGAGGATGTTGCTGGTATTTGTGTCTGGTGGATGCCATCAAGCAATAGAGTTGGCAGTGCCCCTGGTCTCCTGGGTCCCTACCATCTGGTTTCTACTAATGCTGCTATTCTTTGCACGCAGTAGCCCCCTGGGAGTGGAGGGGCTGCTGCGTTTCTGGTACTTGACAGAGCCAGGCACAGGGGGGCTCATGAGAATGTGAATGAATGAATGAATGAATGAATAAAGTGAAAGAAAAACAAGATGCAGGGTTGGGTTTGGTCTTTGGATTTCGGGGACTCAGAGGCTCTCAATGGCACTGGGAACCTGGATCTGTGTTGTAGTTCTGTCTGCCATCACTCAGCAGCTATAGGACCTTGGTCAAGGCTCTTAACTCCCCCAAGCCTGTTTCCTCATCTATAAACCAGGGAGAGTAACAATTTCTACCGTTTGGAGCCAATGTAGAGATACCATGGAAAGAAGTGACTACAGCCTGGTACTGTTATGATTACCACCCTATAAATGCCCTGTGCCACCTGGGAACTAGAAGTGGATTTGGAGGTGCAGGGGTGATGCTCATCTGGTAGCAATGATGCTGGCATGAAACTCCAGTGGTGAGGCTTGGGCAGGGACCTTGGGCAGGAAGCCAAAGCTGTGAGCCCCCTGGCCAGCTCAGTGGCCCAGCCGTTTATACCCTGCCCAGTGTGCCACATGGCCGCTGGCCATTGCTTCCTCACCACCCTCCCATCCCTCGCTTCCTCCGGTCCAGTCCCCAGTCAGAGAGGCCTTCAAATATTGCATCTGAGACACGATCAGCTCCTGTCTGAACCTGTCTTGGGCACGATGCTCCTAGCCACTCCCTTCTCCTCCCTCACCCTTTCACACTGAGCTCCAGCCATCTGGATCTCCTTTCAAATTCCTCATGTCGCTCTACTTGTGCTGATCACTCTGTCCTTTGCCCCTTGTCTAGCAACTTCTTGTTACTAGCTCAACAACAAGAACCTGGCCAGTCCCTGTCGTCAGCATCCTCTCCAGGGGAGGGATCCCAACACCAGCTGGGTAGGGGTCAGGGGGTTCTGATCCCAAGAGTGCCCTCCGACCCCACCCTTTGTCCATCCCCACGTTCTAGGCCGCGCCTTGGCGGGCTTTCCTGGGCCCGGAGGAGCCAGGCCTGACCAGAAGCTGGCCCACTGCAGGCACTGCAGATGGCTCCCTTCCCAAGTGCTGCACCAGGCTCTTTTTCTGTAACCTCCAGATCCTGGTGGCCGTAAATCTTGTCCTGGCAGGGCCTGCAGCAGCCCTGTCTGCTAGCTCAGGCAAGGCTGACTCCCTCCCACTCCTGGTTCCGCAGGGCGCAGTTCCTCTCGGGGTGAGGGCAGCATGCCCAGGGCCAGCAACTGCAGTATTCTCCCTGTGATCCTTCAAGGCCATCCTGTGGGGCTCGGCTCCCCACTCACCTGCCCTTCCCCTCTCGGCTTCGCTTTCTCCATATCAAATACAGGGGCCTTGGGTCTGAATCATTCTAGAAATTCTGATGACACTCATAATCACCATCCCTCAACTCACATACACAAAACACAGTTTTGCATAAAACTTTACCAATTGCTTCCCCCACAGATCTGCCTGGTTAGGAATGTCTGTATTTCAAGAACTACTGTCATTTGCAAAAAGCAAGTTGCAAAACAGAATGCACAATCTTCTTAAATCATAAATATTAACACTTGTAAATGCATAAAAGAACCTGGAAGTATATATATAATAAAAGGATCCAGAGCTTATCTCTGGAAAGTAGAGCTGCAGGACCATTCACCATCCACTTCAGACATTTTTGTAATTGAATATTTTTTTTAACAAGTGCATGCTACTTTGAGGGATTTTCTCCCCCACTTAAAATATAATCCTAAAATCTTATTGCCAACAATCTCAAATTTTCCAGACCATTGATCCTTTGGTTGAGCATAATGATCATGAGCACTCAGGCTTCTGAAGTCTGATTGACAATAGATTAGCAGGATTAAGACCATGACTTGACACTTAATGACGGGTTCCTCTGAGCAAGGTAATGAACCTATCTAGGCCTCACTTTATTCTCAAAAATTGGGTTACTAGTAACTCCTATACCTCAAAGGATTTCTTACATTGGCAAGAAGTAGAATGTAACAATGTCTTTTTTTTTTTTTTAAAGGAAAGATTCTTTTTTCTTTTTTGGGAGAGAGAGAGAGATCACACACACTAGCAGGGGAGGGGCAGAGAGACTCTCAAACAGACTCCATGCCCAGCCCAAAGCAGAGCTTGGTCCCAATGACTGCGAGATCATGACCCGAGCCTAAACCAAGAGTCGGATGTTTAACCCGACTGTGCCACCCAGGAACCCCTAAAAGGAAAGGCTCTTGAGTGAGGCAGACATTTAAGACCCTGCGTGGGTCCCCAGTAGAGGTGTCACATCTTGTTAACTGTTTTCATTGGCTCTGGCCAATATCTTGCCAGTTGTTGGGTCTCACACTGGACCACTGGAAGGTCCCCACAGGGCCAGGAGCCCATAGGACAAATGTGGCTAATGAAATCTGGCCTGGACTCTTGTGTCTGGCACCAGTTCAGCAATGGGGATATAAAAAACCCAGACATCACCTCATCGCTGTTTCATCAAAAAAGGAGACTTTCTCTCTGTACATCCCTGCAGAGGACAAATTCTTGCTGGCTATGTGGCCCGGGAGGGAGCAGGAAGAGAAGGGGGAATATGGGGAGTTCTCCCCATCTTGGGGGTCAGAGGGCAGCCTGGGTCATCATAAGAGCCATGGGACTGGCCCCTTGGTAACCATGACAACCCAGGTAACCAGGTACTGTGCCCAGGTGTACCAGGGCACCTGACAAGCATAAACCTCTCCTCTCCTCCCTACATCCCGTGAGGGAGGTACTGGCATCCCCTTCTAACAAGGGGTGAGGGTCCTTGTCCGAGGTCACTAAGCTACAGCCTGGATTTGCCCCCACTCCAAGTGACTCCAGAGCCAGTGTTCTCAGCATCTTGGGAGCCATGAGGCCTGTGGCATAAGCACAGCTCTCCTCAAATGCCATGTGTGACCTTAGACAGGTCTGAGACCCTTCCTGAGTATCACCTCAAGGCTTTTCAGAGGAAAACTCCAAGCCTCCCAACTTCCTCCTCCAGGATAGTTCTGCCATGAGTTAACATGTTGGGCTTTCCTGGAACACAGGGCCTGATGGCCTCAGAAAGAAAAATAAAATAAAAAGCAAACAAACAAACCCTCCACAGGCCCAGAGAGTCTCCAAGAGCTAGAGCAGCAAGATTTCCATAGTCCTGGATACCGAGTGTGACCTTCCTAGAGGCTGATCCAGCCCTGCCTGTTGCCCTGGCCCTGCCTGTTCTGTCCACCTGGCTCAGGGTCCTCGTGGTTTCTTGCCAATCCCTGCTCTAAAGGACCTGGGGTCCCTTCATGCCTCACTAGGTGCTGGTCAGAAAACTAGAGATCCTGTAAGCTTTTCAGGACTTCTCAGCTGGCCTGCCCATAGCCCCCAGCACGACTCAGTAGAGATGGGCCTCACTGACCCCCATGCCCTGTCTTCCTTTCCTTTGCCAGTCTACAGGGTCATTGCTAGCACAGGAACCTCAAGGGTGTTTCAGGAAAAGCTATGAATCCAGTATGTTGAATCACCCAGCTGCCAGATGTTGACAACTATACCAGTCATTTGCTATATGATCTCAGACCCATTCCCTGCTCTTCCTCTGCTTTGCTTGGCATCCCAGGTGCTCAGCCCTGTGAACTACATTTCCCAAACTCCTCTGCCAATGGACTCTGGTTAGATTCAGCCAATGGGAGGCACTAAAGAAAGACCGGCAGGTGGGAAGAGGCCAGGGTATTTCCCAGTTCTCTGTGCAGTGCCTGGGTATCCTCCAAAGCCACAGTGCCCTCCAGACAGCCCATCCTTCATGCATCCAGGTCACAAGTATGGGCAACCAGCCCCCTACTGCCTCCTAATTGGCTTTTCAAAATTGTCACCACCCATAAAGTGGTCTCTGTTTTTCTGATTGATATGGCAATTGATTCAAATCCTCTTTTTTCTGCACTTTTTATCAGAGTATAATATATAACATAAAATTTACCATTTTAACCATTTCTAAGTGCACAATTCAGTGGCATTAATTACATTCACGAAGCTATGCAACCATAACCATTATTTCCAAATGAATTTTTTTAATACCCTTGGTTGGGGGAGGGGCTGAACCAAGCTGCCCCTCAGGCCACATCAGCCTGTGGGCTAACTGCTTGTGACCTTGACTTTACAGGTGGCAAATATTCTCCCATGTATTTCTCTGCCTGAGCATCCCAAAACCCACGATATTAATGGGAAAGGATGGATGACCCCTATTCCACACAGGAAACTGGAGCTCGGGCAGGCCACTGCCCAAGACGCCCCACTCCCAGCCCTGTGCTCTGTCTTACACCCAGCCAGCTTCCTGTTAGCCTCCTTCCCTCAGTCTTCAAACGTCCGCACACAGGTCCCCTGCTGCTCTGCCACCCAGCAGAGTAAACTCCTGCCATGGGGCTCCCCCTCAGAGTGTCACCTGGAGAGTAGGGCAGGGGTGGGGTCCTTGGGGTCTACATACCCAAGGACACTACTCTCTGGGCACCAAGTAAGAGTAAGAATAATACCACCACCACCAGTAATAATACAACCTAATGTTTACTCACATTCAGTTACTTTGGCATGTGGAAAAGAAGAGCAAGGCTTTCCAGGGGTCAGATGGAAATTTGGAAAAGCTCAGAAAAGAGGCCTTCATAATTAAAACAAGCTGACCACCAACTTATTGGGGGCCTATTACGTTCCCCAAGCAGGTCCTTTGTCTCCTAATCCTCATGAATGTCCTGAGAAAACAGAGGCTCCTTAAGGCCCATCTGGTTCTGCAGCAGGAAGGGGTAGAGCCAGGCCTCAGACCCAGGCCTCCTTGTACCCAAAGACTAAGGCACCTCCATACCCCTGTGCTCACTGTGGCCTCCAGCCTTTGCATGAGCTCTTCCTCTATACTGGGCTGCCACCACGAGAGATAATAAAATGGATGCCAGGCTGGGATGAAGGGGCCCCCCATGGCCTGCTGCAGCCCTTCCGCCATCACTAGGCAGGGCCCTGGACTGGCGCCCAGGTTCTGCTGCAGCCCGGGTCGAGCTAGGCAGGCCCTCAGCCAACTGCTGAAGAGGCACAATGGCAGTGGGGAGAGGGAACTGGGGCAGAGGACAGAGGCTTTTGGTGGCCCCAAGTCTCTGCCAGGGCATGGTGGGCACTCTGTGGCAAGCCCTGAGCCTTTGTGGGTGACAGGGCATCTCACAGGTGTGGGTTTAAACCTGGCTCTGAATAACACAAACCCAGGTTTGTCTGTGAACACACAAACATGCTCTAAAGGGCATTTGTGAGTTATCCTAGGAGACAGAAGAGAGGGAGGGAGACTTTTCATTGTTTACCCTTTGGGTCTTTGGGCTTTTAAGCCATTAATAAATCATTTAAAAAGCTTAAACTCTGGTTTGGTAAATCATTGCTGTGTGGCCTTGAGCATGTCACTTAACCACTCTGAGCTTTTATTTCCCCAGCTCTAAAATAGGGTTAATCATAGCACTTCCTTCATAAGAGTACAGCATAAGTGAAAGTATTCATACACAGTGCTTAGCATGGTGCCCGAGACACAGTAAAAGCTCTTAAATGGGATTGCTCTTATTATTATTATTAATCTTGTTATTATTACTATTGGCCATTTGCCTGTCAGACTCCAAGTAAGGGCTACTACAAAGTCCTCTGACACCTTTCAAGACCTCTTCCTTGAGATCAAGGCCGTTCCAGCAAATGCCAGCTCTGTTACTATTAGGTCTGTGACTTGAGTAGATCATGTCACCTCTCTGTGCCTCAGCTTTTTCCTCTATGAAACAGAGATATTGGAACTTGCCCACATTCACAAGATTACTAACAATCAAGATTTACCACATATGGTGGCAGGCACAGGTGGTGCCAAGATGAGGGAAGGGGCTCACAGCCTGGCGGGGAGGCAGCTAAATTAGCAGATGCTTGGGGCGCTTGGGTGGTTCAGCTGTGATCTCACTTTGGGTCAGGTCATGATCTCACGGTTTGTGAGTTCAAGCCCCACACTGGGCTCTGCTCTTTGCATAGAGCCTGCTTCGGATCCTCTGTCTCCCTCTATCTCTGCTCCTCCCCCGCTTGTGCTTGCTCTCTCTCAAAAATAAATAAACATTAAAAAAAAAATAACAGATGCTTGCGACAAGAGAGATAAGTGGGAGTGGGAGATAAGAGAGGCCACCAGAGGAGCCTAACCCAGCCAGGGGTACAAAGGGCACCAAGGAAGCCTTCTTTGAAGAGGTGTTGTCACAGCTGAGCACCGAAAGATGACCAGGAGTTGGTCAGTCAGAGGAGAAAGAGGGTCAGAAAACACACTGCAGACAGGGGAAGCTGTAAGAACAGGGCTAGAGGGATAAGACCCAGTGGTTTGTTCCAGAACAAGCAAGAAGGAAATGAAGCCGGCCCCACTGAGGGCAGTGGGAAGATGAGGAGGGCCTTTTGTCACCCATCTCAGAGGACTGTCTGGTTTCAGACACCAGGTTTACCATGTATCTGCTGTGTAACCTTGGGCGAGGTACTTAACTTCTCTGTGCCAAATGAGGCAAACAGTGCTTACCCTGTTGTTGTTGTGAGGATAAAAGTGAGTTAATTCACGTAAGGTGCTTAGAACAGGGGCTGGCACACAGCCATGTACTGCTCTGTCCTCCACGGGCCCAGGCGCGTAGTGGCCTTCCAGGAGACTAAATGATTTGCTGAGTGGATGAACAAATGACCAAGTAGGGTGCCAAGTCCCACGCCCCCTCTGCTAACCCCCAGGAGTGGAGCCTGCCCTGGCCTCCCCACTTTCTGCTCACCCCTGAGCTGGGGTCACACAGATCACCTGAAGGCACACTGACGCTCCTGCCCCCTGCCCCACCTGGGAACCACCTTGGTCACAAAATGCCCCTGGCTAGCTCATCCCCCATCTGACACTGTCTGCAGGGCCTCTACAGGAGAGCCCCGGGTGTGAGGAACTAAGCTGCACTTTGAAGGGGAAGAAGACCCCTGTTTACTGTCACCTGCTAGCACTGTGTCTGGCACAGGGGTCCACCTCCAATAACTCAGGTGTGAATTTCCCCATTTTATGGATGAAGGGAACGAGGTTCAGAAAGGTGAGGACTGGCCTGGGGTGGAAGAGGAGTCCAGCCCAAGGCTGCAGACTCCAAAGGCTGGCTTCTCCACAACCCCCATCACCTACCCCATCTTAGCTCTCTCCTGTTTGCCTGGCCTGGTTGCTGAGGTCCCTGTTCAGACACACAGGAGACCTAGTTTCAAGGGCAAAGATTCGGGGTCGGGGGGAGATAAAAAGAAATCAGAAGGATGGATGTCAGTGCTGACACCTTCAGGATCATTCACACTGTACAAATGCGGAAATAGATGCAGAGAGATTTCATAAGACACCCCGAGGTGCCCAGCCCATTCAAGGCAGGGCTGTGGTGGGACCTTGACCTTCCTCTCAATGCACCACATGTCTCATTATCCCAGGTGCCTGGCAGGCTGTAGCCTGAGACAATGCTGTCTGCAAACTGGAACCAGGAGAGGGGAAGGAGTGGGTAGCAGGCCGTTTTGGTGGAGAGTGCCTGAGGGAACTGCCAAGCAGGCAGCGCAGGTCCCAATGGAGACTGGCACCCAGCAGGGGACAGCACACCCTCTATCTCTGCCCTCCTTCCACCATAGCAATGGGGATGCTGCAGTCGCTGCGGCCCTGGCTGAGTCCCCAGCCGGGCTCACAGCTCTGCAGAGGGAGGGATGTGGGAGGAGATGCTGAGTCGGGCTCAGCCTGCTCTAGCCCGGCTCCAGCCGCAGTGAGAACAGAATGCCCAGAAAGGGCTGCAGGGGGTGGCCTGGTGACCTTATCCTGCAGCTGGACAGGAGGAGAGGGCTTCAGTTCCCTGGTTGGCCAGACCTGCAGGCCCAGAGAAAGGGTCCTAGAGGAAGGAGGCAAGAAGGGGGCCTGGGGCTGCACAGAGGAGAAGCTTCTTCAGGCCCCAGAGCTGGGTCTGAAAAGGACAGTACCAGAAAGGGGCATCCAGGCCCTGACCTGTCTGGGACAGGGAAGGGGAGATGGGGACCTGACACAATTCACTGTGTAACAAGAGATCTGAAATGAGGTGACAAAAGGCACTTGATCATGATATTGAGGATAGCAATAATAATAATGGTTCCCAAGTGTTAAGTGTGGTTGCTGGGCCAGTCACTATGAGCCTCAGTACAGCTCCACCTGGGAGCCACTGTTTTTCCCCTTTTCACAGATGAGATAACTGAGGCCCAGAACGGTAACATGACAGCTTGCCCAATCCTAGCCCGGGAGACCCTTGTGTGAGGTCCAGGTCTGTTTGTTGTGAGCCCTGCTCTATTCTCTGCCCAGTGCCTTAAATGCATTCAGTACTCAAGATGAATGGATGGGTGAAGCCAGCCCCACCTCGGGCAGAGAGAGGGAACATGCAATCTCCCCACCCTTCTCTGCATAAGTGGGGATGTGTCCAATCTTGTGTCTGTATCCGGTAAAACTCAGTCTTATCTGAGCCTCACAGTGTCTCAAGAGGTGGCCAAAATCTGGAAAATCATCCCCATTTCACAGATGAGAAAATTGAGGCTGGGAGAGGTTGCACACCTTGCTTGGGGCCCCTAGCCAGCCAGTGGTGGGTCAGGCTCCTTCCCCTCCTCCTGGAGCCTATCAGCCCTCTCTGAGGGAGGGCTGGACTTGCTACCGGGAATAAACAAAGGCAGTGATGGCTAACGTTTAGACAGCACTTACAATGTGCTGGCAGGTGGCATCTCATCTGATCCTCCCAACAACCTTTTGGTTTTCTATGACAGTCTACTGAGATATAATTCACACAAGCCATACAATTCAGCCACTTAAAGTGTATGAGTCAACGTTTTTTAGTATACTGCTGTGCAACCACCACCACAGTTGATTTTAGGCCATTTTCATCCCCACAAAAAGAAACTCCGCGCTCCTGAATGATCATCCCTTGATTCCCTCATCCCTCTCGCTCTAAGGAAACCAGTAACCTACTTTCTTCTTTATAGAGCTGCCTATTCCGGATATTTCACATAAATGGGATCATATAATATCCAACAAACTTATGAATGGGTAATCTCATCCCCATTTCCCAGATGGCAATAACTGAGGCTTAGACAGGTGAAAAGCTTACTGAGGACCTTTATAAAAAAATTTTTAATGTTTATTAATTTAGAGAAAGAGAAAGAGAGAGAGAGGGAGAGAAAAGATCCAAACCAGGCTCTGCACTGTCAACACAGAGCCCAAGTTGGTGCTTGAACTCACCACCTGAGAGATCATGACCTGAGCCAAAGTTAGAGGCTTAATCGCCTGAGCCACACCGGTGTCCCGCCAAGGGCATTTAATGAAGCAATGATGGGTAGGCTGAAACTCAGGCTCACCTGACTCGGGGGCCCTGCTCTTCGTCATTCACTCCACCAGTCAGTGAGTGCTGGAGCTCAAGGACACCCTGCTCCTCCCTTCCCTTCTATCAGAACCCACCCCTAAATTCCTCCATCACACCTGGGGATTCTGTCAGGGACCCATGTGGTTCTTCCACAACCCTTGCTCTTTGATCCTCCAGGCCTCAGTGATGCCACCTCCTTTGGGAAGCTCTCCCTGAGTGCTCACCTTTCTTGGAGCTCCCACTGCCCATGTGCACTTGCCCAAGGAAGACTGGGCAGCCAGGCTCCCTCTGTGTGGGTAGGAAACTGAGGCCCTGACGAGGTGTCTGGGGTGACCCAGCTAGGCCAAGTAGAGAGGGGACTGAGGCCAGATCCCTGAGTCCCACACCAATTCTCTTCCCATTGGCCTACGCCAAACGGGAATCTTTTATCTCCTCCATCCTCACCCCATCCCGAAAGTGATGCCATTGGCTCTATGGGAAAGAAGGGGAAACTGACGCTCAGAAAGTCCAGTGATCTGCCCAAGGCTACAGACACAGAACCAGGCCTGACTTCCTGATTCCCCAACCACATGATGGGTCAGGAGGACCAGTCTGTGACTCCCAGAGGCCCTGGACTTGCCCTTCTAAAACTGGCTCCTTATTTGTTCGTGGTAAGAGGAGTTAGGACTCCTGTCTTTGTGGCTGTATTTCCAGTGCAGGCCTGGGCCTGGAACAGGTCTTAAGAAATGTTTGTTGAATGGATGATGAAAGAAGGGAAGGAAAGAAGAATAACGTTTGAGGGGTGGGGGTGGGTGGTTCAGCCGCCTGCCCAGAGTCACACAATGCCATTTATGAGCATCAGGGTGTCTTACACCAGTTCTTCTGACCCCTAAATCGAGAACTTCTGACATTCTGGGGTCTTACACCTCTTGGAGAATCACTCACACAATCCTGCACGCAGTTTTAAGGGCTCCTGGCCCCCTGCAGCTCACTCACAGGACAGGAGCAGCATCTCTATACTGCAGGTGGAAAATCCTGTCCTGTGTCACACAGCCCTGTCCTGGGGACACAACAGATATGAATGCACTTCATAAAAGTCTGAAGCACAGGATGCACTTCAGCCGTGTCATCTCCAACCATGAGCCTGCACCTCGCTGCAGCCCCTGGCACACAATGAGGCAGTCGGGACACCATTACTCTGCCTCTTCTGTCCTCGGATGGCCTCTGCCCCGCCCCGGGGGCTGCCGCCAGCCAGGGACGTGCAGGAATGCCTGTTAGCACTGCTTCAGCCACCTTCAGACCTGGCAGCCTACGCCAGCAGTATCAGGGGTGGGGCCGCCTATATCTATTATCTGGGTCCCCTGCTGACTCAGCAGGACCCTGCCTCTCCTCCCTCACCCCTAACACCACCTTGGTCCCAAGCGACAGAGGGTGGCAGGGTCTGAAACTCAGGAACTCTCCCAGCCCCAGGATGGCGCTGCAGACAGTTGTGTTTCCTGAGGGTTTTCTAGGCCAGAAGCAGTGTGAGTTTTTTTGCACGTTTTCCACCAAATCTCAAATGAAGCTGGTATTATTAGCACCCCATTTTATGGATGCAGAAACTGAGGCACGGAAAGGAGAGGTCACTTGCTCGAGGTGCTCCGCGGGGAAGTGGGAATGCTGGCACCCAGCCTCGGGTTGGTCTGACCTGAGCGGTGGGCTCTGTACCACTGGAGGAGTAAGCCTCCCCCAGAAGTTACTGCTGATTGGAGGTGTCTGCTCCCCTTCATCCATATACAGTATCTGTCCTTGGAAGTCTAGCACCGGGACATTCAGACTGAGGTGGCAGATTCACATTCATTAGAAATTCTCAGGGGATGCATGGTTTGCTGAACCTCAACTTGTCTCTTCATCTGCAGTCATAAAATATTTAAGCCAGAAGGTGCTATCGCAATTAGGATTATCTAGTCTCTACATTTTATAAAGGGGCGACTGAGGCTCAGAGATGCAGAGGACTTGGCCAAAGCATTCCCAAGTCACAGATAATTGGGAACAAACCCAGGACTCAAGACATCATGTCAGTGCTACCTAAAAATCAAAGAATGTGAGCTCAGGAAATAACGTCCAGGGTCTTCTGGTCCAAGCGTCTCATTTTACAGAAGGAGAAAGTGAGACTCAGAGAAGAGTGGGGTGGGAGGGATATACAGGCAGGCAGAGTGCACCATCAATGAACCCGAAAGTCGCAGTTTTTTTTTTTTTAATAGTGTGACCTGAGGCATGTGAGGTGACCTCTGAGTCTAATCTGTGAGGTAGAAATAATGAAACTCACAGTGTTAAGGGTCACTGTCAGCAGTATAAAGGATGTTGGCCCTTGGGCCAGAGCCCAACACATATTTAATACTGGTAGGCCCTTGTCATTTTCCCGGACTGCCACCCTGCCTTCCAGATCAAACATTTCTCAGAACAATATAGTAAGATTGTGGACTACTGCTTCAGCCACTTGTTAGCTGAGTAACCTTGGACTGGTTACTGTTCTGTGATTCTGGGCCTCAACCTCCTCGGTCGACTGGGGATGGCAAGTACAGTACCTACCAGACAGGGCTTTGGTGAGGTGGAAATAGCACATGTGATGGGCTTCGTGTAAAGCCAGGCACACAGTAAGTGCTCGGTAAATCTGAGCTATCACTGTTACTTGCGTGGCCATGTCTCATGTCTGTCGCATCCCAGGGTGCAGGGCGCCTGGTCCACCAGGAAGGAGCTAGTCCCCAACCTCTAGGACTCTACTGTCTCAGGACTACTGACGCAGCAAGGGAAGAAGATCCCAGAGTTCTGCGCGTCCACACGGGATTGTCTGACCCAGCTCTGATTTCTCAGTGCCTGCCTGGTGACAGGAATTCTCTAAATACTGGACGAAATCCCGTTTTTTTTGCAAGACATACACTGAAGCGTCCGGAACCCCCATTTTACAGGTGCAGAAACTGAGGTCTGAGGAGAGGGAGGGTGCTGCTCACAGATGCATGGACACGTGCCCAGGGCTGGATGCACAGGTGCCCTCGTTTGTGGCACCGTCCCCCTCCAAGGAAGAGCCTCTGCCGCAGAAGCCCCTCCCAGAGCCCTGCCTCCTCCGCTTGGGGGTGGGCGTCTGGCCCTCCCGCACGCCTCGCAGCGTCTGTCCGGGGCGTTACTCACAACGAAGGAGACGAGGGCAGCCAAGGCCGCCTCCACCTTCCCTTGGTCCCTGGGGATGCCTCTGACCCGATGCCGCGGCGACTAAGGCTGCCGGGAAGTCGGGTCCGGGCTGAACGCCGTGCGCCCGGCTTCTCCGAGCATGGACCTTGGGAGGAGCGCTCCATAACCTTCGGTGGCCGGAGGTAGCGTTCGGGAGTTTCCGGCGCCGAGGGGCGGGGCTGAACGTGACGCAGACGTCACCGTAGCCGCCTGCAGAGGGCGCTGTTGCTCGATTCGTTCAGGTCGGATTGTGGGTCAAGCATTCTGGAGGCACAGGAATCAGCTCTGCAGTCCTGGAACCTCGGTTTCTTGCTCTGGAGAATGGGTTTGAAGACAAGTCTGGTGAGGCTTCAGTGGGACCTGGATAAATTTATGAAAGGAACTAGAAGAAACATTGATAAATATGCAGTTACTTAACCTGCCTTGGTTTGTTCATCTGTAAATGGGGATAATTGTACCTTCCTGCCCTGTGCATATCTTGAGAGTTACAAAAGTAGTAGAGGGGCTGTGGCTCACACCTAAGCCTCCTATACTTCCTAGTTTCCACAATGGGTCTCAGAAAAAAAAAAAAAGGTTTGAGTGATGTTTCATCTCTTTATTCCAGAAGAGAAGGCCCTCTAGCCTGGTTTCCTTGGATTCTGGCTTGTGAAAAGTAGCCCAAGATGTATTATAATTAGATGCATAAAGTGAAGTAGAGACTCCAGTTTTTTACAGACTCTAAACTCACCACCAATTGGCATTTATTCATACAATAAACTTTACTGAGCTAATACTCTGGAACCAGATCCTAGGGAAGCAGTATTGAGGAAGAGGTGGCTCTTGCCCTTGGGGAGCTCACAGGTCGGTCAGGAGCGAATAAATAGCCCTTGAGGATAGTGTTGGGCTAGAATGAGGGACAGACAGAGGACCTGTGGAAGCCCAAAGGAAGCAGCTATCAAAATTTTGGGGAGTAGGTAAAGTTGCTGAAGGAGTAGGTAACATGAAATAGCTGAAGGGAATTATGTGAAGGAGAGGTAAATAGTGAAGGAAAGGATTTCAGACAAGAAGCTCATGGTGACAGAGAATATGGCAGAATCCATAATTCCATGGAGGCAGCCCTGGAAGGCAGAAGAGATTTGGGCAGATAGGGATGTGGGCAGGGGAGGGCATACCAGTTCTCTCTGTCCATTCCATCCAGTTCTTCCCACTCCAAAGCCACTACCAGGGAACATGCCTGTGTCCTTCTATCTGTGCTTCAAGTACTTATGTTCCTATAGTTGGTTCATGCACTGCACACATCCTGAGCCCCAGGTGCAAGGACTACTCCCTGCACCCACAGGTCAGAAGGCACAGGTGCCAGAGACTCCAGCACATGTCATCATCTAGGATCCAGGGCATACACTTAGGAAATGAGCAGGGCACACGTCACATGGAGGTGGAGGAAGGCTTAGAATGGAGTGATGAAGCAGGAGGGCATTCCTGGGAAAGATCTGGTTGTGAGAAATGACAGGAAGATGGGACAGAGTGGTTTTCTAGAGCCAGACTGTGAAGTTTTGTGCCTGGCAAGTGATTTAACCTCTCCAGGCCTCAATTTTGTTACCAAAGCTTCTTAGAGTGGAAGTGACACCATAATGAGAGAATGTATGTAAAAGGCAAGAGCAGGAGCTCAATCAGTGAACTTGGAAGGTTGGTTGAGAACAGATCCAGAGGCAGGTCTGCTCTAGGGACACTGGCATAGAAGCACATCCCCAGGGCCCTCAAGTAGAGATTCCGACTCAAGAAGATTGGGGGGGCTGGGAATATGCATTGGTTATCAGCTCTGAGGCAGAACTATTTTTAAAATTTTAATAAAAAGCACATTTTTCTCTACTAACTCCCCCTAAGACAGCAATAACCTCAAGTTTAGCTCTGTCTCCTCTTTCTCCACCACTAACCTCCCCAGAAGCCAGGAAGAAGTCAGGAGCCCAGTAGAGCTTTTTATGTGTAACTGAGTCCCCAGTCCAGGTGCTCCCTGGGCTCCTGCAGTATTCTGTCTATGGCAGGCAGCTGGCTCAGGGCCAAGGAAGAGGTTTCAGAAACTTTCCTGACATGTCTCCTCCCTGCTGGCATGTGGTGCTTTTGGGTGGTTCCTGTGTGTCTTCATGCAGCTTGACTGCAGAGGACAGGCCAGGATGCGGCTGCCCCCAAGTAAAACAAGCTTCATGTCCACCAAGCCTGGGGCTGTTCCCACTTGCAAGGGCCTTTTTAAAGCCCAGTAATGCCTCATTTACCTGCTAATACTGACCATAAGGAATGACCTTTTATCAACTGATAGTTCTCCCCTCAAGTCCGCAAAGCCCCAATTTAAACTCATTGGCATATAATCTTTTTACAATCTATTATGTACTGCCTTCTCTTCTGGAATAAAGAGATGAAACATCACTGAAACCTCTTTTTCCTGAGACCCATTGTGGAAACTGGGAAGTAGAGGAGGCTTAGGTGTGAGCCACAGCCCCTCCACTACTTTGCTCTGTGAACTTGGCAGGTCACTTTCTTTCTCGAACCTAGATGTTCTCCTCTGTATTAGTGGATACCCTGCAGAGTTGTTGGAGACACCACACATGTAGGCGGCCAGCACACAGCGGGCAGAAGCCCACCACATGGAGGTTGCCAAAATTGTTTTCTTGATGACTCCGGATCTACACTGTGAACATCAATTATGATTCCATGACCACTTTCTACTTATCAGTCTCTCCTCAGGTCAGGCCATCCAGAAAGCTGAGCTGGCTGTCATTTTAACTTCCTGACTGTACTGCCTGGAAAGCCTCCTCCCTCAGAGACAATGCCAGTTTTCAGTGCCCCTTGCTTCAACCAAGATGACAGAAGCAAAGCCCCAGCCAGCTGTGATGGAATTAGGGAAGTGCTGGGTCCATTTTTACAACAGTGGCCCTATGGGAACCTAGTTGGACCTTCCCATGAATGTGAGAGGTGGTAGCACAATTCTGTAGTTCATTATACCTGCTGCAATTGAATCCATTAGACTTGAGTTCAAATCCCGGCTCCAGCACTTTCTAACTGGGGCAAGTCACCCAACCTCTCTGGGCCTCCAATTCCCAGATCATGAAGTGGAGATCGTAATAGTATCTGTCTGCATCATAGGGTTAAAGGGATGAGCAAGGCCAGGAGTAAAATCAGAGGCACTTCCTCCCCTCTTTAGCTAAGAGCCTTCATTCCTATCATTGCTTAGCCTCTTGCTCTACATTACAAGAATATGACAGCCCTAGAGCATATGTAACACAGCAAACCTCACCCCACTGCTAGAACTGGTCCCTTAGGAAAACACAGTGAATCACCTCACTCCCAGTCTAGGAATCACAGCCCCAAATCATCTATGATTACCCACAAAGGAACTGGAGCAGGGGATATGGGGTAGATCGGTAAATCCACCACCAGCCTATGACCTTTGCAGCAGAATTCTCCTTCCCACTTGGTGCCACCCCAGAGTGCAGATAAGTGGGCAGGCAGGTCTGCTGCGGGCTTTTGTCAGCTGCAGGCAGGTTCCCTGGTGGTTAACCCATGGGTGGACACTAGGAGGAGGGGGCTTATGCAAAACTGCACGTAGTTCAGTTTTTGTTGTTTCCTTCATAAAAGGAGTAGAGGAAGGGAGGCTGCCTCCCTTTACTATAAATCAAGCCCTGCAAAAAATAGGACACCTCTAAGGAGCAGGGAGGAGGAGGGGAGAGATAAAGAGGACAGAGAAATTGGGGAAAAGGAACAGGGATGTGATACAGGGGAAAGGAAAGGAGACAGGAAGGGGAAAAAAAGTAGATAAAGGACAGGGAAAGGGGACACTGAGAATGTGGGGTTCAATGAAGGGAATGAGAGACAAGGAGAAAGAGAAATACTCCATTTTTAATAGATGTATACACTTGATCTTAGCCAAAAGCCCGAGAAGCGATCTTCATAGATACGTGCACATAATTGATGAAGTCAAAAAGGAATGCTAAGGGAGACTGCAGTGGAATAGACAAGGCTGTAGCCCAGCAAAAGTGAGCACACACTTGGGCCCACGAGGCTCCAAGCTTGAGGGAGGGTGCCAGGAAGTGTGGGGGGAATGGGGGTGGTGTACAGGGCACACTTACAAGCCCACCTTTCACCTTCTCTCCTCCCTGCTAGGGCCTGAAAGGCAAGGCAGCTTGGGAGCTGTCCAGGTGTCTGGTGCTGAAATGTATGGGAGCTTACTGGCCTGTTAGGACCGCTCAGCCATTGGACAACTACTTGTTAAGCACCTACCATATGGCAGCCATCGTTCCAAGTGCCAAGGAAGGCAGCAGTGAATAAAACAGACAAAAACCTGGGCCCTCATGAAGCTTACAACCCAAGATAAGAGAGTAGAACAATCCATGTTATATCACTTTTTTGGGGGGAAAGTTTTAGTATTATAAATTGTTTTCAAACAAGGGCCATTTAACAAAACCCAACCCTAATTAAATAATAGCTGGTGCTGGATTTTACATCCCATGCCAATACCTTCCCCCCCACACACACACAACATTCTATGTGATTTGTCATTTCACTTTTAATAAAGTGCTAAATCAGTTACAATTTTCATACAACATTTGATGTGAGAAAAGGTCACATTTTATGGAGAAAAATAAAACAGGAAGAGAATGAAGAGTTCAGCAAATGCACCCCTAAACAGTAGTCACATCCTACTCTCCAGAGAGGTGACACAGTGGTGCAGGATGCCAAGGTTGGGAGTGAGCACTTACATAAAGGATATGCTGGCATTGGGTCACAGGTCACAAGGACTTTCAGTTGGATGGCCCATCAAAGGCCAGATACCAACCCTGTCCTGTCACCTCTCTGGGTACTTCTGATTTTTCACCCTCAGGACATCTGGGCCCCTACTGTGCCAGAGAAGTGAGTTTCCACTCAGTGTGTCCAGCACCAGTTTAGACCTGGATTTGAGACACTGGGCTCACTTCTGCTTTCTCAGTAGGTCAAATCAGGCAATTGACTTCCTCACTTTACTCATCTATAAAATAGTAACAATCCTTTGCCTAGTGAACAAGGTTTGAGGAGGTACCAAGGCAAAAGTGGTGGCTAAGTTCTCTTTGATACATACATGGTATGGGGGTGGTGGTGGAGGATTCCCCCTCACTGAGGTCTCATTCTTCAGTCTCCAGTGCTCAACATGGGGTCTAATCCCATAGATGCTGAATGAATGAAATGAGTGACAGCAATGTTTGGTTGATGTTCGTGGAGAACTGCACTGCTTCATCTTTCACACTGCAGCCCTGTTCCTGAAGAGCACTAATCTTGCGGTCCACAGGGGTTCTAGATAGTTTTGCCTCCAAGCATCTTTGCTACAAGCATTTTCACCACATAATTAATTGGCCATGAAGCAATTTTTCCTTAAAAGATAAAAAAAATAACTATCTGACAGTTTGGTTTCATCAACTAGCTGACAGTTTGGTTTCATTTATCCATTGACACAGTGCTCCCATTTGTATATAATATAAACTGCAGCCATTATAATGGTTTATACAGTGGTGCAGAGTCTTGAACCCACATTTCCCATAGAACATTGGAATGTCTATCAATGGGTATGTGGCAATATGCCAAGAACAAACAACAGGGTAGAAGGCTTTCACAATGCAATACAAAACTCAGTTACAAATATGGATCCTAGTATTTGGAAATGGATCTCTCTTAATGAAGGAAGAAAGAAAAAAATGCGATGCTAAACAACATGAATCAGCCAGCAAAAAAATGAGTAATACTATGAACAAATGACTTTGAGACAAGCGCTTAGGTATAATCCACAAAATAAAGTCAGTTATTTGCAGTATTGCCATGAATCTACACACATTTAAAATGCATTCAAATATTTTGTATTTTGCAATAGTCTTTGAAAATTTAGTTTTTTCAGGGGCACATAGCTGGCTCAGTCAGAATAGCATGTGACTCTTGATCTAGGGGTTGTGAGTTCAAGCCCCACGTTAGGTGTAGAGCTTATTTGAAAAAATTGTTATTCATTTTTCATCTTTCATTATGTCCTTTTATACAAATGTCCTTCTTTTATTTTTTGTGATTTTGTCTGAGAAAAACAGACAAGATCCAAAGGAGCCCAGATGGCAGCCCAGGGAGAACACAGGGGTGTTCTGAGTGGGTCCTTCAGTGTGAGCCACCATGGGAGACACATGGGGTCATGAAGGACCTATGGTCAAACAGGTTTGGGCAACTCAGCACATTCCAACTACCTTTGGAAGATTTTAATTGTCCATTGCCACCAAGTCCAGGCTCCAAGAGCCCTATTTAACTCATTTAGTCATGAAACTCCACTTTCCTTCTCCTTTTTGGAGGAACATTTATCATCAAGAAGGTGCCTTAGGAAATGCTGGACTAGGATTTGGGAAGAACTTGATGATTCTTGTCACAGGGAGACACTTTTAGAGGCTTATGGGATTCTGTAACCTCAGTGTTTTGTGTGTGCCTATCACACAGTAGGTGCTCAGTAAACATAATGGATGGATGGATGGATGGATGGATGGATGGATGATTATATTGTTCTCATTCCAAATGGTAAAAATTGAGGGAGGAAGGTGAGAGAGGTGTGAGACCCAAGGACTCAGGACACAACCATTTGAGTTCCTTTTAGACCACAAGCTTGGCTGCAGAACTGATGGAATTCATTCATTCACTCAACCAATGACAACACAGAGTAGTTAAGTGCAGTGTGGTGGATTAGCACTAAAGACTCGGAGGGGATAATTAACTAAATACCGAGGCAAAGGAGGCCAGAAATGGCGTCCTAGATGTGAGTCAGATGGGCCCTTTGGAATAATGAACTCCAGGCTCCCACTCTCATGTCATTTTTCTGGCCACACAAATCATGCTTGGGATTTCTTGCTTGGAATCCATAGGCAGCTGTGATCCCATGGTTGTGCCCCTTTGACCTTGACAGAATCCATCTTGGACCTCTCCCCTCTTTTACCCAGCTCCTCTCACCACTCTCCCTTGCTGTCAGCCTTACATCCTACACCCAGAGGATGTATCTGCATTATGCAGATGACTGAAAAGACTCAAAGGAAGAGGATTTTGTGGCAAAATTCCAAGCAGAATGACAAGTAAATGGGGAGCCACTTGAGAGCATGGAGGCCCTGCTCAAGCCCCCCAAATGCCATTCTCAGAAGCCTCAGACCAGACACTCACCTCCATCCTCCCAGCACCGACTGCAAACCAGGCCCTCTGCCCCCTGCAAACAGGCTCATGACTGGATCTTTAAATGGAGGGAAAATGCTTCATCATGTTCTGCTTCTCCATTTGAAACTAGAAACTCCCTTCCCCCTCTTTGCTCCTCCCCAGCGCACTCTCCTTCCAGTAAAACATGGTTAAAGGGACAGCACCATCACATCTTCATCTCTAAGGGTCTGCTTAGAACCAGTGGGAATGAGGCAGAAGGCAAGGTCTGTCTCCATGTGTATCCCACCAAAGGAAAACCAGTGTAAAGTGGAAGTGCAGTGGGGTTGAGATAACTGCCTCAGGGACGCTCAAATCTGGGAGGAGAGTCTTAAAGCTCTCTCCCCCCCCCCAAAAAAACTGTGGGGGTCCTTTCAGCTACCAAAGGAGGAGTGGGACAGCCCAGGTGTGTAAGTGGGAGAGCATCATAGAAAACATGGGACTGGATCCCCTAGCAGAAAGTCAAGCGGCTGTGTCCCTGGCCCCCACCCAGAGTGACCCTGCTAGATCATTCACTGCCCCCTCCTCAGTTTTCCTCTGCATAACATATACCATACCTCCCTCCCCCTCTCTCCAAGAAAAAGGCAGAAATTAACCCCTTTCTCTCCAGAAAGAACAGACCCTGTCCTTGGTGCTGAAGCGACAGACGGCGCCTCCTCCCACTCCCAAAGAATTTCACATGAGAATGAAAGCCCAAGAAAAAGTCGTATAACACCAGCAGCTGCAGGGCATCCCAAATTCCAGGGACCTCTTTTCTATCTGACCCCCCATTATGAGGGATTATAAAGGGTAAGGGATTATGGGAGTAAGGGATTTTAGTACCCTGAAAACATTCCACCACTTTCCTGGGGGCGAAAAGGGATGTCTACAACAGCACCCACTCCTCTGTTGTGGGGGTTGGGGGAGAGATGACAAGTCAAAGTGGAGGAAATGAGGAGGGAAGAGGGACTTCCTAGTTAGTTGTGGGAAAGCAGCTGCCACATCCAGGGGCAGTATATGGGTCCCCCTCTCTAGTGCAGACAGAAACACCCCCGAAAGCAGAAGATGGGGGGTTCTAGGTGCAGCCTGTCCCAGGGCAGGGCCCCCTCTTGGTACAGATGAGAAAATCAGGAGTGGGGGACACAACTTGTCCAAGGTCATTTAGCCAGCACACTGTGGAGCTGACCTCGGTGTGCAGACCCTCCGACTCTCACACAGCCAGTGTTCCTCCTGCCTATTCACGGGATCCTCTGCTTCTGTCACTGAGGGTCCCCCTTGCTGGGGCCAGCTGCAGAGTCTACCTCCTCCTATACTGTGGAAACCACTGTGTCTCCCATCTGCGCTCCCCTTTCTCCATCTTCTGAAATGTTTCCCATACCCTCAATTCAGGGTAGCTTTGCCGCCCTTGTCAACTCCAAGTCCCCCTCTCCTATTCCGCAGCCAGTTACAATTTCTTGAGGCCTCTCCCGGTGGGTCCCAAGCCATTAGGGAAAAAGTGTACCTCCTTCAGGAGTCTTTTATCTCTACCTTCTGTAGCATCCACCATGAGTCCATTTAGGATTCTTTCGCTACCTCCCTTATTCCGGAAGGGTTCCACACACACCACACCCTCTATCTTAAGGTCCTCCCTAACTTTCAGGAAAATGTTGTGCCCCCCTCTCATTCAGGGGTCCCCTCATCCTACTGACTACAGAGTCATCCATCGCTCCCTCCCAAAGGCGCCCTGCTCCTATTCCCACCAGGACTCCTTGTCCTCCCCCCATTTCGGGCGTTTCCGAACACAGTAGGAGGGTCTTCCGACTCTCACTCAGGGGTCCCTGCCATCCCACTTCAGGAGTCCTCTACCCCGTAACTTGACCTCAGGGTGGTCCTCTGACGCCGCGTTGATTCCCCCCAATCCAGTGTCCCCCTGCCCCGCCCCTCTCACTGCGGCGGAGATGCTCGACCCGGGCCGCGGGGGAGGAGGCAGAGAGGGCGGGGCCCTCCTCCTCCTCCCCCCCCCCCCAACTGCCTAGGGGCTGGACCCGACCGGGCTGCTATAAAAAGGCCGGCATCCCAGCGCTGCCGCAGTGCCGCCCGCCCCGTCTCGGCCTCGGGCTTCCCCCTCAACCGGCGGCCGCACCTGCTCCGGCCATGATGAGCTTCAGCGGCGCGGACGCGCTGCTGGGCGCCCCGTTCTCGCCGCTACATGGAGGCGGCAGCCTGCACTACCCGCTGGCCCGCAAGGGCGGAGCGCGCTCTGCTGCCGGCTCATCCAGCGGCTTCCATTCCTGGGCGCGGACATCCGTGAGCTCTGTATCCGCTTCGCCGGGCCGCTTCCGCGGTGCAGGAGCCACCTCGAGCACCGACTCGCTAGACACGTTGAGCAACGGACCGGAGGGCTGCGTGGTGGCAGCGGCGGCGGCCCGCAGCGAGAAGGAACAGTTGCAGGCTCTCAACGACCGCTTCGCAGGCTATATCGACAAGGTGCGGCAGCTCGAAGCACACAACCGCAGCCTGGAGGGCGAGGCGGCGGCGCTGCGGCAGCAGCAGGCGGGCCGCGCCGCTATGGGCGAGCTGTACGAGCGAGAGGTGCGCGAGATGCGCGGCGCCGTGCTGCGCCTGGGAGCGGCGCGCGGCCAGCTGCGCCTGGAGCAGGAGCACCTGCTGGAAGACATCGCGCACGTGCGCCAGCGCCTAGACGACGAGGCCCGGCAGCGGGAGGAGGCTGAGGCGGCAGCGCGCGCACTCGCGCGCTTTGCGCAGGAGGCTGAGGCGGCACGCGTCGAGCTGCAGAAAAAGGCGCTAGCACTGCAGGAAGAGTGCGGCTACCTGCGGCGTCACCACCAGGAGGAGGTGGGCGAGCTGCTCGGCCAGATCCAGGGCTGCGGCGCCGCGCAGGCGCAGGCGCAGGCCGAGGCGCGCGACGCCCTTAAGTGCGACGTGACGTCGGCGCTGCGCGAAATTCGCGCGCAACTCGAAGGCCACGCGGTGCAGAGCACGCTCCAGTCGGAGGAGTGGTTCCGAGGTTCGTAGGCGCTCAGTGGTGTGGGGGAGGGGGCGCCCCCTGTCGGTCTGGCAGGGTGGAGTCTGTGAAGGTGGCTGGGCTGGAGGGTGTGCTACTCCGCTTCCCTCTGCAAAGTGCATTCCCCTGTGTTAAATGATAGTTTCACTCTGGGTCTCTGGAGATAACCCCCTTCCCTTCCCTTCCCTACAGCTCTGGTTCTCCTCTGGCTGGCGTCCTCCAGGAGCCTTATAGCTGTCCTGCAACTCTGGGTCCCCTCTGTTCCCCGACCCCCCCCCCCCAAGATTGGATAAACCCACTCTGAGGCGCCTTTCCACCAGGTTCCTAACACAGTTCCAAAGCGGTGCCAGCTTCTAGTCCCAGGCAAAGGGAACTCTTTGCCCTTCAAAGTAACACGCCTTCCCTACCCAACACTGCCCATCCCCCTTGCCTGTACTCTGCAGGGGACCCCATTCTCCTATCAGGCTCCTCCCCACTGAGGGATCATCACTTCAACCAATGGGTGTGTGAGGCTGAGGTGGCTCTTTAGTGTCCTTTCTCCCCGTGAGAAGCTGGGAGCCTCTTAAGTCCGCCCCCTCCTCCCAACTCCATACTGCTCTGAGTCAGCTAAATTGCAGCTGCAGCAGCTCTGAAGCGGTGCCCAGCACCTGCAGGATGACCTTGACCAACACTTGCCTTCTCTGGTTTTCATTTCTTCGGGGGTTAAAAGGGGAGGTGGTTGACCAGTTGAGCCTCTTACTCAGGGGAGCTACATGATCCCTCCTGAAACTCTATGCACAACTTTCACATTTTTCGTGGGAGAGGGTGCATAGGCTCCAGTAATTTTCAAACTGGTCTGTGATCCACAATGGGTAAGAATGCTCACCCACCTTGATGGTTTCTAAGTCTTTGCCAGCACTAGCAGGGAAAGCCAGGAAAGCTGGGACTTAGATGCATAGTTTTTCCCATTACTTTTCCTTTCCTTTGCAGTGGCAGAACTTTCTCCTCCCCCCTTCTCTGCAGCAAGACTCCTCCCAGAGCAAACCTCTCTGCTCTCTTGGGCTTTGCCCTTCACGTAGACAGACCATCCCAGGACTTCTGGCCCACCCATCCCAGGACTTCTCCCCACCCCCCCCTCCAGACTCAGGCCCTGGGTGTTACTATTTTGGGATTCAGGGTATTCACTTTCAGGAGATGTAGATTAGTCTCCAGACCCCCACTGATCCTGGGAGATCTGGGAACCTGCAGCCCATTGTTCACAAGGGCCAGGGCGTGGCTGTCATTGGCACAGGGACTCCTGTGCTAGAGAATGCCCCAGACTCTGCAGTGACCTTGGGTTCTACAGAGCCAAAACCTGCAAGGAAGGGACTATGGCACACAGTGGCTCATAGCACCTTCATACCTCCAAAGGTCACACAGGCTCATTAATTTGTTCAGCCACATGCTTGGGCAAGTTTCACATCTGAACATTAGCACTGCCATTCCTTGCTGGGAAGCTGAACTGGGTATTAGGACCAGAAATGGGGGCTTCTTCTCCTGCCCTGTAGGTTTTCAGATCCTGAATTGGGAGAGACAGTCTAATCTTTGGAACCAGTTAGACACTAGAGTTTTTGTTTTAATTTTTTATGTCTTTATTTTGAGAGACAGACAGAGAGCGAGTGGGGGAGGGGTAGAGAGAGAGAGGGAGACACAATGTGAAGCAGACTCCAGGCTCTGAGGTGTCAGCACAGAGCCCGACATGGGGCTCGAACCCACAGACTGTGAGATCGTGACCTGAGCCCAAGTCAGACACTTAACTGACTGAACCACCCAGGTGCCCCTAGATACTAGATTTGAATCCCAGCTCTACTGCTTACTAGCTAGGTGACCTCAGATAGCAGTAATTTGCCTGTCACAAAGGATTGGGTGGATTAAGAATCCAAGATGGCACCAGGCACTCAGTAGGTCCTCAACCCATGTGTGTCACCTTTTGGGTCTGGGCAGTAGCATCCAAATCCAGGTGTGTCTAACTCTGTGCCCTGTCCCCTTCTCCCCCAGTGAGGCTGGACCGACTGTCAGAGGCAGCCAAGGTGAACACAGATGCCATGCGCTCAGCACAGGAGGAGATAACTGAGTATCGGCGCCAGCTACAGGCCAGGACCACAGAGCTGGAGGCACTCAAAGGTACCAAGGACTCCCTAGAGAGGCAACGCACTGAGCTGGAGGACCGTCATCAGGCTGACATCGCATCCTACCAGGTGGGCAGGGATGGGGCAGAGAGCCAGACTACCTTACCTGGTTGGGTTATCCTGGACAAGTCACTGCCCCTCTCACAGCGGGGTTTTGGTGGTGAAGACCATGGGCCTTGGAGTCAGTCAGACATACAAGGGGTACCAGTATGTCTTTCTAGCTGAGTGGCCCCAGGAAAGTTATCTGCCTTTCTGAATCTGAATTCCTTCAATGCAATGAAAAAAAAAAAATGCCCGCTTTGCAGAGCAAAGTGAAGGTTAAAGAGATGGGCAAACTTTTCATGAGATACGTGTGAGCCTGTTCAGCAAGGTCTTAGTCACGGTGGGCATTTGGTAAACAATAACCAGTGTCTGGGAGTGATGGAAGGCCTGGGAAGGCCTTGGCAGATTCCTTGCATTAAAGACACCTGGAAAAAAAAAAACTTTATTATGCAAGTAATATGTGGTGATTGTGGATAAATTAGAAAATGGAAAAAGCAGAAAGGAGGCAATAAAAATCAACCATAATGTTTCACTTTAAGTAGTGGCTCAGTGAGTCTGGGGACAGGGAAGAAGTTTCCACTGGTATTTAATGTGCTTCTGTGTGTTGCTTCAGTCATCAGCTGCGGGTGCTGCCTCAGCCCTTGCTATCTGGCAGGCACTAGGGAGCATTGGGAGCCAAAGCAGACAAGGCTGTGTTCCTGCTGAGCGTTTTCTAAGCTTAAGAGATCTGTAGAACGTCACCCATCATCCCTGGTGTGTTTCATTCCAGACCACTCCCCAGGTTGAGACTGTATACATACTCAGCAGGATTTTTCCTCCAGCTGGTTTCCATGTCCATGAATGAGGCTGACACAGCTTTGACAGCATGGCCCCAGTGAGCATGGCTAGATTGAACCGCTTTGGGTTTGCAGTCTGCCCCAGCCTCTCTGGTGCTGAAGGCCAGGCACTGGCTGGTACGTGACATTTGTGTGTGACCTCTTCCCCGCAGGAAGCCATCCAGCAGCTGGACACCGAGCTGAGGAACACCAAGTGGGAGATGGCAGCCCAGCTCCGAGAGTACCAGGACCTGCTCAATGTCAAGATGGCTCTGGATATTGAGATTGCCGCTTACAGGTGAGGTGGGCCAGGGACCTGTGGGATATTGGGGAGCCCTTATGTTCTTATGAGAAGCAAAGCACTGAGTTTCAAGTTCCCAGCAAGTTGCCTGTCTTAGAGAACAAAAAAAAAAAAAATTGTATTATGGTAAAATGTATTTAACATAAAATTTGCTATTACCATTTTTAAGTATACAGTTCATTGGCATTAAGTACACTTACATTGTTATGCAACCGTCCCCACCATCTACCTCTAGAACTTTTTTCATCTTCCCAAACCACTTATTCCCTGTGCTCAATAACCAATAACTCTCTACTGCCCTTTTCTTCCTTCCTCCGGCCCTGGAAACCATCATTCTAATTTCTGAGAGAGAGAAGTCTTGAGAGTGGCTTATTTTCATTCTTTTTATTTTTTTTAATTTTTTTTTATTTCTAGGAGAGAGAGAGACAGCGTGAGCAGGGGAGGGTCAGTGAGAGAGGGAGATAGACTCTGAAATAGGCTCCAGGCTCTGAGCTGGCAGTCAGCACAGAGCCTGATGCGGGGCTCGAACCCACCAACCGCGAGATCATGATCTAAGTGAAAGTCGGACGCTTAACCGACTAAGCCACCCAGGCGCCCCTCATTCTGACAGTGACTTAGAGGATTAATGTTCCTCACCCCTCCCCAAATCCAGCTGACTAGAGGCCTGCTTTGGAGGGAAAGGAGATACTTCAGTTGTCAGGGGCCTTTACAGTTCTCTTGGTGTTTTGTTTGTTTGTTTGTTTGTTTTGGTTTGGTTTGTTTAGCTCCCTGAGCTTTGGTTTTTTGGGGAAACAAAATGGGGATGATAATAACAGTACTCCTGTTTGGTTGTCGGGAGGGGATGCTAATTGAGTTCCTGAGTGGATCTGAGTACCGCTGGGCTGCCACAGAGCGAGCCCTCAGTAAATGGTAGCCAGGAGAAGGCTATGAGATCTCCCAATTTAGCAATCTCAGGCCAGGAAGACCTGTCCCGGTGCTGGCTGGTGATCCCTTACTTCCCACTGCTTGGGTCTGGTCTGTAATGTTGGTGCTCAGAGTGTGGTTCATGCACTAGCACAATTGGCATCTTCCACAAGCATGTTAGAAAGTCATACTTTCAGGCTCCACCCCAGAGCTACTGAATCAGAATTTGCATTTTAACTAGATCGCTGGGGGATGTGTATGTTGTTAAATTTGCAAAGCACTGGTCTCTAGGAGTATCCCCTATACCTACTGTGAGGCAGGTACTGCCAGGTCCTGTTTATTCATTATCTCATTGAAACAACCATCTGAGGTAGGAACTCTTAATGGCTCTCTTTTTGCCAGTGAAGAAACTTGAGGCTTAAAGGGTTTGAGTGGCTTGGCTGAGGTCATGTATCTACTAAGTAGGAAAGAGTAGAAACTGCTTTCCCCTCCCTATTCCTAAAACTCAAAGGATGAGAATATAAGGTGAAAAGAGACCCTTGAAATTCCAATGGGAATATTCTGAGACCTCTTAATCCTAAATTTATAAATGTGGGATTCTTTGCTCAGGCTTCCACCTTCCTCTTGAATGTTTTAGTTGAGGGATAATTAATGTAATTTTTGTTAATGCAGGTGCTCTCTCTTGAGGACCATTTTTTATATGTGTTGGGGGAGGTTGTTTTATAAGTTGAAGCTTTAGCTGCATAAAACAAGAGCAGTGCCATTGGGATGCAGATTCTGGGTAGCTCCTGGGATGATTTGTTAAATGACTTTCTCCGATCTCAAAGTGCCCACTATTCACATTCCTTCCTCCACCAAAGTCCATACCATTGGATTCTATGGGTCTTCAGAGTAACTCAAGAAGACCCCCCAGTTCATCAGTCTGTTCTGAGTTAATAAAAATAATGTGTTCCATTATTCTGCAGAAAACTCCTGGAGGGCGAAGAGTGTCGGATTGGCTTTGGCCCCAGTCCTTTCTCCCTTCCAGAAGCACTCCCCAAAATCCCCTCCACATCCACTCACATAAAGGTCAAAAGTGAGGAGATCAAGGTGGTAGAAAAGTCAGAGAAGGAAACCGTGATTTTGGAGGAACAGACAGAGGAAATCCAAGTGACTGAAGAAGTGACTGAAGAAGAAGAGAAAGAGGCCAAAGAGGAGACAGGCGAGGAGGAGGAAGCAGAAGGAGGAGAAGAAGAAACAAAAGAGGCTGCATCTCCAGAGAAGGAAGAGGCCAAGTCACCAGTTGGAGCCAAGTCCCCGGTGAAGGAAGAAGCTAAGTCCCCAGTCGAGGCCAAGTCCCCAGAGAAGGAAGAGGCTAAGTCACCAGAAAAGGCTAAGTCCCCCATGAAAGAAGAAGCAAAATCACCAGCTGAGGCCAAGTCCCCCGTGAAGGAAGAGGCCAAGTCTCCAGCTGAGGTGAAATCTCCCGAGAAAGCTAAATCCCCTGTGAAAGAAGAAGCAAAATCACCAACTGAGGTGAAGTCCCCAGAGAAGACCAAGTCCCCAGTGAAGGAAGAAGCAAAGTCCCCAGAGAAGGCCAAGTCCCCTGTGAAGGAAGAGGCCAAGTCCCCCGAGAAGGCCAAGTCCCCTGTGAAGGAAGAGGCCAAGTCCCCCGAGAAGGCCAAGTCCCCTGTGAAGGAAGAGGCCAAGTCCCCCGAGAAGGCCAAGTCCCCTGTGAAGGAAGAGGCCAAGTCCCCCGAGAAGGCCAAGTCCCCTGTGAAGGAAGAGGCCAAGTCCCCCGAGAAGGCCAAGTCCC